>OY293411.1:97838704-99038704 GCA_958502065.1 Chrysolina americana
ACAGTGGTTCTTTATTACGATTAGTGCAAACATTTACACAATAACTAGTTTATTCATTACCACATCGAAACATAAATCTAGAAAAACGTCTCATGATGTGGAATGTTTATGGATATAAAACAGAGTTCTGTGCAGCGCACTCATTGGTTCAGTTCATTGCCTCTCATTTTAATTTTGGAGATGCGTTTTTTTTACAGAATTCTGGAATAGGGATTCAACAACTTGGTAGAATTCGATACGAACAAATCTCAAGCATGTCTTTTGTCCAGAACAGCCGATCTCACAATACCAACGAAGTCCTCCAATTCGATTCTGTTTTATTGAAGAACCATGTGAGGTCCAACGCTAGAAGTACGATAAAAAAAATGGGTTTTCTGTTTCGTAGTAACTCTTTAAAGCAGTAGTTGCATAGTGTTCCACTAACAATTTTGGCTTTGTGCACGGTGGTACAAAAATAAACCATCATTTTACTACTCTTTTTCTTGTTTCTCAAACTTAGGATGGTGTTGCTCCATAAGAGCAGTATCACCAGCTCTCTCCCTCTTACGTAATCAAGACTACAATAGCAATAGTGTATCCGTTGATCATTATAAATATATTCATTAAACGACCGGACAAACATACATAACAATAAATTAATTCCTTCCAACGTGCCAAATGAGCAAGCATTCTTGTTCTGAACAATCTGTCCTCATCTGGTCTGGGTATCAGCGTAGAGAACAAAGAGGCCATGAACTTTGACTTTGCAATGCCCGTATGATTCGGCAAACATTCACACATAACCTAACATGACTTCTTCCTACACGACGGTCAAGAGTCTAATATTTTACTACTCTGATGTCTGAGAGGTTGGAAGAGAAAGATGTTCATTTAAATTGTTGAGTTGACTGTTCCCAAAAAGTTTCAACTCACTGATACATATTCAAAATAGCACGAAACAGAAGAACAAGCGAGTAATTGTCAAGACGATGGAATACTCTAAGGAAGTATAGAAGTATCACTGAAATAAGTAGTTATACTGGGATATTAACGCAAAGAGTCACTAGGAGGTATATCAAAAATTTCTTTTCGTCCTTATGACACTACTACTACACAATAGTTTTTATATTTTTCAATTCTATTCTAAAAAAAGCTATAGAATGAAGCCGATAACTTTCATGAAGTGAATCCAATAAATGTGTTGACATATTTCCAAAAATTCACAAGTTTCCAATATTGAAAAACGTGATTTGAGACCTTATTCAAGGTCATCCAACTAACGAGTATTTAAACTTAGTATATCCTTATACTGTAGGTTTTGTCTCTCTCATAACTGTCTGTTTCAGTAAATCCGAGTAAAAGCATTTGCCCAAGGTTTATGCATACTATCCATTGAATCGTCTAACTTCAATGAAAGCTGAAGAATATTCCAAAAGAGTGGATGTGAACAAATGCTCCAAGGAAGTTCATTCAGGAATTTTCCGATGTCCTGAAATGCGTTATCAAGACGGATAAAGTCCTATTTCCAAAGGAACGAATAATTGTTAATAGAAGGCATGTCCACTATTGGGAAAGAGAAATTATTTATGAAGCCGATAGAAGTATTTTATCAAATCCTGGTTGTGGTTATATCAAGATATACGACAAGCCACTTTTAGTGCCGTTTAGTGTAGAAATAATTTTGGGAATAATTAGTTTCTGTATCAATTTTTCAGATTTGATTTTATCGAAATTAAAGTAAGTTCTTCTTAAAGTAAAATCCATGAGTTTACAGGGGTCTCAAAATGAAACGCCACCTGCCGAGAATTTTTGCAAATAACAAAGTTATCCAGCTCGACATTAAGAAACAGATACAGATGATCTACCGACAAATGAAAAATAGGAGAGAATAAATAAAGTTGATTTATGAGTAAGGGCAAGCGAAATCCACTCATATTTAGCCCCACCGTTTAACAAGAATCGCTAAAGATTGCAGATAAAACATTCCTCGTAATCCATATAGTTTTAAAAATCCAGCTTATTTCGCTCATAAAGTAGACAACAAACACAGTTGGGCTGTCTTTTGTTCATCATCTAATATTTACATTGTACCAATGTTTCAAACATTTTTTATGGCTGGGCACGTGGTCAGTATGGGGACCATAGGAGTTCGAGATATTTTTCGTTTTTTCCCGATGTGGATCTCCATAAGAGATTTCAAGGTTCATTCTGTCAATTTTTGGTGATTTCAAGGTCACACGACCGTTTTGCGTACGTTTATCCAATTTTCGGTTCTGTTTTCGTTTTTGTTGAATGTGATAACGAGAAGAACACCGAAAACCATATAGTCATACGCAAAACGGTCGTGTGACCTTGAAATCACCGCAAATTGACAGAATGGGCCTCAAAATATCTTATGGAGATTAACATGGGGAAAAGACGAAAAATATCTCGAACTCCTATAGCTTCTTTATATGATAACATTTTCAAATCTACTGAATTGGTTTATACCGAGGAGCGTGTCGTCGAAAGTATCCCTGATAGCCCCTTTTCATGCTACATCGCAATTTCTCCATTAACTTCATAAATCAGCTACATAATAGAATCAGTCCACTCGAATATACTTAATGAATCAATAATTGCACTTATTCCTTTTGCACTCCGATTCAGTTTGGCAGGACCGGAAAGTATAAAAAGACTGCAGCCACCCTGAAGCTACAAATCGTTCACTGTAATGAAATTTTTTGATTTTCCTTTATATGAAACGTTTTTCTCGAACCCAAACAAGTGTTCCCAACATTCCGGATGTCATGCAAGAAACAAAGGAATCTCTAGTCAGTGATACTTCAAGTTTCCAAAGCAAATTTGTTTATTGATACTTTGCTAACCTAATGTTCTTACCTGGCTGGTATGCGAAATCGAATCTTTGGTATTCAATGGTTTGGCAACGGTGATTTTGACTATTCCCTTAGGGACTCCCTTCAAAACCTGCACGGCCCTGTCGAGAGTGGCGTGTTCCACGTTGATATCGTTAACAGCGAGCAGTCTATCGCCAGGAATCAACCTTCCGTCGTTCTGAGCTACGCCACCAGGCACCAACGAACGAATCACTATCACAGTTTCTTGTGCATTCAGCGGATCCTGAAAATATCGAAATATTATTACTTTGTTAAGTGATTTAGGGTTATTTGATTCTCAAATCGGTAAGAGATGGATTGATGCCTGAAAAATGGTGAGGAAATAAAAACTTCCGATTTACACAAAAATATGAGTAACCTAACGCAGAAGATACGTAGCAGCCTGTAGTTTCATTTAAAGAGATAAAAATTTGAAATTCACCTGAGGTACGTAATTCATAATAACACTTTTTTAATCTAACGGCAATTTTTTTCATTTACATGTCTGATCGGAGTACCCCAACTTTTTTTTCACATGTTACCCTATATATTTTACTGGCTATCACATTTGCCTTAAAATCACCTATTCAACCATGTATCTAGTTGGGTGTTGAATTGAATATTATTAAAAAACGCCAAGTTGGCTGTGACCTGAAATCGATGATAGTTTGAGGCTTGGTAAACTTCGAAATACAAAGATAATCAGTTGGCCAATATCATTAAAAAAATGTCCATACCCTAACCAATCCATGCAGGTAAAAAATAACTTATTCGATTTAACTATCTAAAGGGTAATAGTTGACGGTGTAGGTACCACTAAAAATTTCAGCTATGTGCACGGTGGTACAAAAATTGAACCTTCATTTTATGATTTGTCTATCATTATTGCCATCTAGCAGAGTAACCTGTATACTCGAAGATTTCGTTCATCTCCCTCTCAAACAGGGAGCGAAAACATGAGACAATCCCCGTTTTTATTAATTCTCAACTCCAGATGAACTTTTCACCTGGAGAACGGTTGAAAATAGACCCATTCTGCAAATACCAATCGATTCAGAATGATGAATTTAGTATAATCTGTGAATTTCAACTAGATCGGTAAATAAAAAAAGTCGAAAACATCATGAAAAATACGAAATCATCCGATTCACGTAAAATTTGCACTATACAGTGTGCCCAAGATAAGAATGAACAGCATGGGGATATCGGAAACGGTAAGTGATACGGGGTCGATTAAATTAGAGAAAAGTAGCGCATTTATGTGCCTAATAATATGCCATTTAGAAAGTTTTAATATTCCGAGTAGTTTCGGAGATATCCGAGAAAAACCGAAATTTGAGAATTTCGTTTTTATTTTCTCCTAGCTTTATTTTCAAAGGAAATGTAAAACAAATAGCACTTTGCCATGGCCACTTTTTGAGGACTACACGATAACGTAAGCAGAATTTTTCTGCGACGTTTCGTCTTTTAGAAAACATCATCAACTTTGTATTTTTATATGGGCCGAAACTAAAGTATACCCTGTATACGACTCCATATTTCATTGTGAATACAGCAACGTATCAAACAATATGATTTCGGAACAATTTCTCGCGCAAAATGTAATTTAGTGATTACTTAATATGTTTTTCTTCAATTTTAGATAGTAGGCGCTGGAAAAAATGACACATATTGTTCCGTTGTCATAATAATACTGTAGTTTGGTAGAATTTTTGACACATTTTCGTTCCTACTTTTACATCTCGCTACCTACCTAATTTGTGTTAAAAATGGAAAACGGCAGCTTTTCGAATACTGAAAAATTTGATATGTTGTCATGTTACATTGTGTGCCAAAGAAATTGTGTTGATGCTGAACGTGCGTACTCTAATAAGTATCCAGAGAGGCGACAACCTGGTAAATCAATATTTAGACGGTTAGTTTTTAATTTAAAAGAATACGGATCATTTAAAAAACCTGTGGTTTCCCGACAAAAGCAATCTAATGAAGAAAGTCAGCGTGATGTGTTACAGGCCGTTGTTGAAAATCCTGAGATATCTACTCGCACCATTGAAGATAATACCGGAGTTGCCAAATCCACCGCTCACTTCATTTTAAAAAAAAAATAAATATCATCCTTATAAATTTAGGATTTGTCATGGACTCAGGCCAGGTGATGATGCAAGGCGAAGAACCTTTTGTGAATGGTACACTAGAAAATGCCAAGACGATGAAAATTTCCCTTTCAAAATAATTTGGTCTGATGAAAGTATGATCACCAACAATGGCATTTTTAACAGGCGGAATGTTCATTATTGGTCACAACAAAATCCGCGGGTACACAAAGTGTCCAGACACCAACATCGTTTCGGTTTTAACATGTGGGTTGGGATTCTCGGTACGAATGTAATTGGGCCTTTTATCTACCGAAACAATTTAACAAAAGAGCGGTACATAAATTTGTTAGTAAATGATTTGGAAGATGCTCTAGATAATTTGCCTTTAGCGGTTACTCACAGCTGCTGGTTTCAACAAGATGGTGCTCCAGCACATAACGCTATAATTGTTCGTGATTATTTGAACCGTCGCTTCCCAGGACAGTGGATAGGTACTCATAGTGATACACCCTGGCCTGCAAGGGCCCCCGACCTAACCCCACTAGACTTTTTCCTTTGGGGACATATCAAGAATCAAGTGTACTCTAATCATAATTTTCAAAATGAAGAAGATTTGCTAAGATTGGTAACTGCTTCCTTTAACAATATTTGTCCGAATATGTTAACTCAAGTTTTAAATTCGTCTGTGAGACGAGCGTACTTGTGCTTAGAAAATAACGGCGGGTTATTTGAACACTTGTTATAAGTTTCTGTTTGTTTCCTGTAATACATATCAGCTCCTTGTTATTACATTACAATTACATTTATAAAGTAAACTTTTGATTTGGCGACTCATCTTTGTATTCAACAACGCAAAAATTCTGGAAAGTGGTAAGTTTAAATTTAGTATAAATAGGACTAATCAATTTATTTCATGTACCAAAATATGTCATTTTTTCCAGCGCCTACTATCTAAAATTGAAGAAAAACATATTAAGTAATCACTAAATTACATTTTGCGCGAGAAATTGTTCCGAAATCATATTGTTTGATACGTTGCTGTATTCACAATGAAATATGGAGTCGTATACAGGGTATACTTTAGTTTCGGCCCATATAAAAATACAAAGTTGATGATGTTTTCTAAAAGACGAAACGTCGCAGAAAAATTCTGCTTACGTTATCGTGTAGTCCTCAAAAAGTGGCCATGGCAAAGTGCTATTTGTTTTACATTTCCTTTGAAAATAAAGCTAGGAGAAAATAAAAACGAAATTCTCAAATTTCGGTTTTTCTCGGATATCTCCGAAACTACTCGGAATATTAAAACTTTCTAAATGGCATATTATTAGGCACATAAATGCGCTACTTTTCTCTAATTTAATCGACCCCGTATCACTTACCGTTTCCGATATCCCCATGCTGTTCATTCTTATCTTGGGCACACTGTATATGCAAAAAAAATTCATGCTGATTCCGAAAAAAAACGATTTGTATATGCTCAGATACAATATTTGATATGAAAAAGGAATAAAATATCAAAAATTCCTTCGCACCATCAAATTTTCGAAAATTTATATTTTCCGAATCATACCACAAAAATTAATGTCGATGATAAATTGATAAAAATTCAGAATTTTTTTTACAAAAAAATGCACTTTTCCAAAAAATTTAAATTTCCCAAGTGGCATTCTGAATCAATCAAATATACGAGCTGATTCCGCATTTTCAAGAGATTCACAAATGATTAGTCATGTAATGAAATATTCAATATTGAAGGAAATCGTATTTTCAAAAATTTTAATTTTTCATATTTCTTCAAACAATCGCTGAGTCCCTCGAATGTATTTCGACGAGCTCATTCCGAATTATGAAAAAATTCGCATGAAATGACCCCTCTCGACTCTAGATGAACTTTTCAACTCGCGTACGAATGAAAATAGAGCAGTTCTGCAAACGCCAATCGATTCAGAATGATGAAATAAGTAAACTATGTGAATCACAATCGGCGACTAAAAATTATTCGAGCAAAATCCCAAAAATTATGAAAAGTACAAAACTATCAGATTCACTTGAAATTTGCACTACATACGCAACATTTCACGCTGATTCCGAAAATGTATCTTTTGTATATGCTCAGATACAAGGTTCACCATAAAAAAAGAATAAAACGTCAAAAATACCCAAGCATCATCAAATTTTAGATTTTATTTTTTCACTTTTCAAAAAATTGCAAAGGTCTCTCAAATGCATCTCGACGAGCTGATTTCGAATCATATTACAAAAATCAATTTCGATGACGAATTGATAACATTTCAGAAGACTTTTCAGTCGAAAAAATGTACCTATCCACAAAATCAATATATTTTAATCGAGATAGATCTCCAATCAAAAAATAAGAGCTAATTTTGCATTTTTTAGAGATTCACAGATGATTAAAATCCAGTAATGTAATAGTCGATGTTGAAGGAAACCAAATGCTCTAAAAATTTAAATTTTTTATTAAAAAGTGTTGATTCAGAACTATACAAAAGAAGTGGCGGAAAATTATTCCTCTCAACTCCATATGAATTTTTCAACTCGCGAAAAAAAACCGTACACCAAAATTTCAAAAATGTAAAGGTCATTCTAAACGACTGAGCTCATTCATTTTTTGTTCACAAGTAGCAATAAACTATAAATGTGCAAACATGTGGTATCCCCAAGCTCTATTTTACAATTCTTGCTCACAATGGAATAAAACCACCATGAGGGCTATTATACCAATCTGTTTCACTCCAAAAAATTCGCGAGGAAAGCTTGTTCCACGTTCGTTTATTTACTCCGACGTAATAAGTTAGAGCTGTTAACGCTCATTTTTCTTGTGATGTCACCCGTATGAAGGGATAGAAGTCCCGTTTCTAGAAATAACAGTCATGTGAAATGGTCCGATCAGTTTTTATACGTCCCGACATGCTTCATGCTCGAGAAAATACAGGTTTCACTCGGATTTGTCGGACATTTCAGCGATGAAAAATACAATCGTAGCTCCTATTATGTATTCGAAATCATTCGAAATATATGACGTCTGCTTTATCTCTGAGTAACGAGGGATGCATCTTAAGAACAATAACATTAATATTACAATTATATGAAGCATTTTACTCTTCGCATTGAATATTTCGACACATTTTGGGAGCCAAAAGAATGATTGAATGAAAATGAGGCTGACAAAGTCACCAAAATAGTGAGGGGTGATTCAGATGGAATCAGAAAACAATTGATTGATTCTTAAAAAAAATAAGTGCACCCGATTGAAGAGTCTGGGTTAAAGTCCTGGCTGATCAACATTTTTATTTTTCAATTTTTCTATTCCATGTTTGAATTGCTGCTAACATATTTCTTAATATTGTTCCTTGTATTTGTGTCCCAATTTAGTGAACCTGAACATGGTATCTTCTCCGATTCTAGTTATCAATAAATATCCATTTCATATACATAGAAATGAAATTCATAATTTCAACAAATTAATTTCTTAAAAATATCTAAAAAATGTATCAGCCATTTTTTTCAAAAAATTTGACCACTCAACTGGATTTGCTATACTTCCAAATGGGTTTTGACAAGATAGTATGAAACATATCAATTTCTAACACAAATATAGCATAATCCAAATTCAAATTACGTTATCGAAATATTTTGGATAATCACTCTGTATATCACATCTATGAAATATTACCCTTTACAATGCTTCGTAGAATGACTATCAGTATCACTGAATAGTAAACATTTAGAACCAACAGTTATTCATAATATTATCCATTTTTGTTTTCTCTGAACTCGCCTCTCATAAATTCAAATTAAATAACTAATTTATAGCAGCAGAGTTCCAAACTTATATTGTTACAGACGATAAGTAAGTGAAACAAATGATGAAGACACTCAAATTTATTCGAGTCATTAGTAAAGTTTACTGCATAGCAAGTATTTACACTAACGAAGAAGTATGACTTATAATAATATAATTTTCATTGTTATTTTTTCGTATAATTCATGCTACACCAATTTGAAATCATCACAAATCCAGTGGAGTAATCAAATTTTATTAAAAAATTACATTGTTTTTTATTTTTGGCATTGATAAAATATGCCGGTATTACAGAGCTATTGAGGCACTTTTCATTAGAAAAACAATTATTTCAATCGGTCAACAAATGAAAAAGTTACGTAGTACCTCGCTTTCAAATAGGTCACATATGTTCTTAACAACTAACCATTATACTAGCTGTGAATAGTTGTGTTGTGTTTCATAGCGGTATAATGAACTTTCAGTCTATAGTCTTGCTTTCAAGTATAATCATGTGAGTTGACCCCTGTGTCATCAATGAACCTTTACTAAAAAGTATCAGATGATTGCAATACTCATACACATTAAATATGAGAGATTGAAATAATTCGGAATTTTCGTAAAAATATTATCAAAGAATCACAATTCGGGATTTGCTAACTCAGATGCGACTAAGAACCAAGCTTATGTTATCTGAAAAGAGCTTGTATAAATGTATAAATAATGATAAGTAAGTTGTAACGTATTCGGGAAGACGAAAACACGTGGTTATTATTTCATTAACTACATTGATTTACATTTTTCTAGGTTAGATTGTCTCCCAAGTTGAAATATCTGCTTGTATGAGCTATTAATATGTGTCCGAATTATATGAATATAGTTGCCACCTGTTGGTTCAGCAACTGTCCCAGTTCCCGACTTTTCTAAACAACCATTCAATTAACTGTTGTGATTTATACATAATGGATAGAAGTACAACTGATTCCAAGAATAGGATTTGTGATTTCCTGTTGAATCAATCCTACTGTGGGGTTATCACAACTGGTGTCAGGTGTGGGGTACTTTCGTTACTAATACCGGCATGAACCTACAAAATGAATTAATAAAGCCCTTCGCAGCCAATATTTTTGAACTATAACTATTTCTTACGAGGTTTGGAGGCCGTGATATTTTGAAATTGCTTCCAAATTATGACGGTTAGGAATGGTCATAGTTTGAACCTATTTGCTAGGAATAACCAACAAGACAAAAACACGAGAGGAAAGAGAAGCAAAGGCTCATGAACACGAGCTCCCTCGCCATATTTTGAGTTCTGGATTAGTTTCATTATCGACTATCATTTCTTCCACGTAAGTTAAAAATTCGCAGAGGAACGTCAAAATTAACGGATACCTTTCGAAAAACAACCATTGAAATATTTACTTATTGAAAAATTATTTTACGCTTGAGAAAACTATTGACATAATGAACTGTCTATCCGATATTATAAAGGAGGTCCTATGGCTTGGCATTTACGGTCTCCTAATGTCAATCCGCTGGATTAATTTTTTCAATATTCGCTGTTGGAAATGGAGCAGGTGAATGGTAAAGATTCATTTTTAATCAAACCGATTTTTCTACAATGAAAAACCCAGACAACTAATTTCCAATTGTTCTCGATCGTTAGATCAGTGATTCTGTTTATTAATTTTTTTTTCTTGCTCAATTTGCCGTTCGCTTGAAATCGACATGATTGGCAAGTCACTGTAAGCGATGCAGAGATTTTTCAATCCTACGCATTGAATACTTCTATAGAAGAACGCCGCCAGAGTTTCGAGTTGTAAGTATTTCCTAATGAATATTTACGAATCGAACAAAGATAATAACGGGCCACTCATTTTCGGTTCCTAAAATTTTATCTCTCTCTTCGGGGTTTTGAATAAAACATCGTATCATGATAACCACTGAATTAGTGTCAATGTTTCGCTTGTCCCCTCATCCATATTAATTCTTCCTTGTCTACAACAGAGCCGATACGATAGTGAGGATTTTCACTGCAATTCATTCATTCAACAGCAGAAATTTTGAAAATTCCGGTCGATGGTAATTCTTGATCACTGCCTCCATCTATCGCCAAGCAGTTATGTTGGGTTGGTTATTGATTTCCTCAAAGGGCGAAAGACCACTGAAAATTATCAGCCACAGAAAATGCGTTACTCCGCATAAGATGGTGCTGTCTCATTCAGTCGTGATTGGCATAATAGTGTTATCATTTGCGTTATCGATAGCTGATAGTTTAAGACAAAAATTAACCACTGTAGACTTCATAAAACATGATGGAATCAGACTATAGTAGGCTCTGGATGAAATCCAGACAACCAATTTCCAATATCGTTATATTTTAGTGCCTTGTCAGAAATCCCTTAAGAAATACCGAGATACCATACATATATACACAAGAACATAAACTATATTGTATTCAAATTGTATGTAAAGAAAACGAAAGACAAAATAGGTGTTTTTTCATTCATAAAAATCAACCCAATAAAATAGTTCGGACATAAAAATAATAAGGGTTGATCTCTTTTCGAATGTAAGTAATCTTCAGAATTTAAATTCTCTACATTAACTCTGATTTGAGAAAATAATAAAAAAATTATTATACTTTCGTCTTTTTAGGGATGATAATATTTCAAGGAGTTGGACTGAGATATTTTTTTTTCATTTCCGGATATCTCAAATTCTATAATTTCAGATGATGAGACATTATTTTAATAATGAAATCAACTGAATCTAAAAATTGGTAACTTTTTATGGAAAATCCTCTGTCGTATCCAAGATACCAACGAGTCACATTTATGAAATCACAGAAATATTAGAATACAATTATTGAAACTTTCCAAAATGTCTTTCAATCTTGAGATTGATAAATTTTAATGAAACTTGGCAATAACTAGGAATTCAGCTCTTTCAAATTTGAAAAATTGGAAAAATCAGTAAAAATGGTAAAAAACATCTGCTTGACTTGTGTATATGTATGTATCCAGTAACGTGGGTTGAGTGCCGAGAAGCTGGTTAGCAAGGGTAGCAAATATGCGCATGCGACATGCGATTAACGAACCAACCTCTGGGCACCTAGTGCACTTATGAAGACAAATAATAAAATTCTGCTGAAAATCGTAGATCCAGCCAGCGTGTCTAGCGTGTCGTCTATTCTTGGTAGAGGGTAACTGTCCTTTCTCGTCACGTTATTGAGTTGACGATAATCAACGCAAAACTGAGTTGAACCATCTTTCTTCTTTACCAGTACTACAAGAGAGTACCAAGGACTATCGGATGGCTCGATGACTCCGTCTTTCTTCTTATTACTGACTATGTTGTCAGCCTCTTCCTTTTTGGCGAGAGCAAGTCTTCTGGCTGATTGCCGGATTGGTTGAGAATTTCCAGTATCAATTTTGTGCTGAACCACCTTTGTTCTACCGCCTCTGCCTACTCCGGCATCGAAGATGTCCTGATACTGTCTGACTGATTCTCTCAGTTCGGGCTGCTGTGTGGGTCCCATGTCCTTGGACGAGATGGCAACCAACTTCTCTAATTCTGCTGGCAAGTTACTGGCTTGGCTAACAGTGCCGCATACACTCTTAATCACAGAGGAAATTGACGAACACTGCCCCAAAATTGTTCCTTTCTTCAAAGTCACAGGGTAATAATTCATATTCATTACCCTTACCGGCACAAATTCATCAACTCGCAACAAGGTCTTCCCTAGTGTGATTCCTCGCTTCTCCCGTGAAGCACCAACTCTTCTTCATTCACTCGTAGGACGCCGTCTCTGAAATTCAACTCGAACCCTCTGGAGTTCATGATGTCCATCCCGATTGCATCATCCTCGATATCCGCTACTAGAGCCCGGTGTTTTAGTTTAGTACTGCCCAAAGGCAGTTCAATCGGAAGTTCACCATACACAGTTGCCGGCTCTCCTGTTGCTGTGCGTAACTTTCAATTCGATGATTCTATTCTTGCCGGTGTTTTGGTAAATGTAGGCCCAAGAATCGTCCTAGTCGCACCCCTATCTAGGAGCATAGTGCGGTTGTTGATGAGACCGTCTACGAAGACCCCTTTGTATTGTCTATGAAGGACAGCGACATATGCGTTGTTAACCGGGGTTTTTTGGATACGGGCTGACGATTGCTCCTTCTTGGCCTTCGTTGTTGTCGATTTTTTTAATGTCTGCTACACACGTGCCCTAGTTTTCTACAATTTCGGCATCGTATCAGTCTTCTCTCAGGCATAACTTCCTTCATCACCTTTCGCATGACAGCTTCCATGTTAGCAGGCCTCTGTGAGTCTTCCTTGATCATCCTGACTCTACTCTGGCTCTTTCTCTCTATCTGCGAACTCTGGAACTATATCTGCAATCCTCTGTGACTGACTCTGACTACCAATAATTGCCATCTCCAGCCGAGCGCCTTATATATCCGCAAGCAGATTCCATTTACAATTCTCGATCAATCGAGTCTATCCGGCGACTTCTTAGATATCTCTCGAAACTTCGGTTTCGTTCATCAGCAAATTCGCGTTTCTTCTAGGCGGGACTCATGTGTTTGTGAGCGGAGAACTTGTTGACTTGTCGAGTGTGCATTATTAAATAGATGATCACGGCCGGTCTCGAGGCCGGTCTCGAAATCGTTACATTTTAAAATTGTTGTTTAATTTGCAATTCCTTCACCTTCTACTATAAGTAGTTGATCATGGATCAGTTCACAATTATTTTCTCTTTTCGCTATATACTTTCACAAGCTTCCGTTCTTCAAAATTATTAGGTACGAATATAATATTCATGGTCTCTTAAATTTCACGACCCTAATTTTTACGAGCACCTCTTTACATCCAATCCCTTCACCTAACATATGAAAGATGTTGAAAAAAGGGAGCTACTTTTGTATTCTCCTTCAGGTCGTAATCATATTCGGCTCATATTCAAATATCTGAAGAAATTCATTACGATCCGTTCCGAATCAGCCGGCTTTGAGAAAATGTATTTTTCATTTTCCATTACTTATACTGAAAGGAACTGCATCATGAAGAGCTCTTTCATCGATGCGAGTATACTGGATCATAAAAGGTTTAATAATAGACTAGCGTTATGAACTTGCCATAGAATAGAATTCGTTATTTGTTCTTTTTGCTAGATATAGAATAAAGTGAGTTAGCTTTTGAATCACAACGAACATGTAATCCAAAGAAATATTGAAGATAGGATTGAGGGATTTCTTTTCGCTGCTGGGGATAGATGATGAGATTTTCTTGTTTGGTGGATATGGAAACAAAGCCTTCTTTGAAATCGATGATAATAACTAGCAATGGATTTAAACGAAATGATGAAACAGAAGATAATTTATGGGATTCCGTAAACAAAGGCGACTATTATACTCGAAATATGGCTTTCACACACAGCTAAATTTAACGGATCCATCGGATCCGTCGTTAAAATAGATAAAGGAATACTGAATGAAAAGTAAACCTGTCACTGCCACACGACTGGAATGTGCATAGCACAGTAACCTAAGATTTAAGTCTTGATATTTTTCGAAACAATTTACAATGGTGAATTCGATCCTTCCCAAATTTCATAATTTCAATATCATTAATCAGTGATAATTAATTTTGTTATATTATATTGTTTTCCTGTTATTATATTGTATTGTTTCATAATTAAATGCGGATCCTGAAGGGCGATCATCCATGGATGATTTTGAGAAAAATTCTTCATATGAATGTAGTTTCGCTACTGATTCACTTCTGAGATACAGAGTGTGGAAATTTTACAAAAGAATAAGTTTTCCCACAATATTTCTAAAACCGATTTGTATTTTTCTTTCAATTTTGGTGTTTGTTTGCAAAATTCGCATTAAAATATTTTTTTTACAGGATGGAGATTTTTCTATTTTGCATCAGTGGCGCCCTGTCAACATGCCCAGCAACGTTTTTAATGAAAATATGTATACGCTACTGTTAATTTTTCAAATAAATATTATTTTTATAATTGTTTTCTATCGTCTCATAAACATGGTCTGTTGATTTTTTTCCGTTCGACGCACGGTTTTCGATTTAAAAAATGAAATGCCTTCATTTGCTTGTTGTTGTGTGATTTTCTCTTGGTCTCAATGAACGCATTTTATTTTTTAAATAAAAAAACTATTCGCCAGACGAAACAACGTCAGAAGACAAGTGTGAAAATAATATTTATTTTATAAGCAAAACACAGTGGCGTATCATTATTATTTTTGTTGAATATCAGCACCGTGTATCTCAGAAATAAGTTGGTTGTGGACCCATACTCATATGAAGATTTTTTATTGAAATCACCCCAGGATTATCCCATATTCAATTGTGAAACATATGATTTTCGAAAACCATTTTTGAAGAACTTCAAGAATTCTGAAATGTGATTTCATCACTCCTCCCCGATCCGTAATTCCACAAATTATCTGGGAATGTATAGATGGAACATAAAGAATGTTAATAGTTTTTAAGATCATAAACGTTTTGAGATACTTGAATTTTGATAATAAACAACGCAATTTCTAAGTCAGCAATACTATTTATGTGTCCCATACTATCGGACTCTTCGATTTTATTATTACTATTGAGTATTAGTTGTCCTGATGGGTGGGAATTATTATAAAATGTTTATGGCACGTACTTCGTTTTTAGAAATTTTTTCTGAGTATACCAATCAATTTTTAATCTTTTCGAAATCTAATGTAGCCTTAGTCTCTCTAATTCAATAAATTTTTTTCTTTATACAATCTACAAAATTACTAATTTCACTTTAACAGATAACAAGCCGTTTTGAACATCAGCAATATTTGAGCTGTAGTTTTGGATGACGGAAAACTGTTTCCATTCGATCTTCTCTGTGTTTGCTCACCTGGTAATCCAAAATCGAAAATCCCAGCCCATGGTCACTCTTAACCAGCTCAACAATAGTGGGTTCTTCGTTCCACATTGGCAACCCCGCAATTATCTCCAGAGACCTCGATCTGCTGACGGCATCGCTAGCCATGCTGGAGGCTATCGACGTCTCCGATTTAGCCTTCACCAGGTGGTTGTTTTCGATAATCGGTACCAAAGTTTGGAGGCTTCCAGCAAAAATTTTCTGAAATTGGGATTCAATTGTCACTCCGAAAAGTCTGAAATCATTTACTTGAAAAAAAATCACCAAACAGGGCACATTCATCACTGCTAAGAGTATTTCAGTTTGAAACTCAATTTGTTCTAGTCGAAAATAGATGTTTCTTTCAAGTTAACACAATACTCCATCCGGAATATATCGTTATCTCCATATGAAACTCGAGTTACTCGGGGTTTCATCAGCATATTCAAAACTCTTAATATGAAGGTGGTACACAACACCTCGTATAAAGTACAACAGATTCTGGAAACTTTCAAAGATACGGAAAAGAAAAGTCGGAGATTTATGAAATCAACTGCAATAAGTATATGGGTCAAACTGGAAGTACGGTTCAAAGAGCACATTCCCCATATCCGTTTTTAAAGACTAAAAAATCGAGGCGACCACCGATTTGAAGACACAACTGTGCAAATAATTAGAGGAGTTCATGACAAAAGATTTCTTGATGCATACGAGAGTCTGGAAACTGCAAAATGTAAAAATAGTTTGAATGCGGATGAGGGCCCAATACCATACAGCCCCTTGTTCAAGTTCATTGTTCAGTAAATACATCATTAGTCATTAATTTCCAAGAATACTGTCATTGAATCCAAAATAGAGCTAGTACCAGCTATATAGAATAATTATATAATATCCGGAAGAAGCAACGACAATCAATTTCCATTTTGGACGGACATAACAATTTTTGTAACAACAACAACCATAAATCCAAGCAGTGGACTACAGTTTTATAACTCTACCAAAGAAGTAAAGTTCCTAGGTATTTTGGTTTACTGGTAACATTTTCAGAAAAACTTTTTGGGCATTCCAGTTGTGGGATAGTCCCAGAACTTTGTGGGGGCACTATTTGTCATTTGCGATAATAAATCGAACAAAGTTCGAAAAGTGTGTTCCGAGAGTACCAACGAAATCAAAATGACTATAAGGGCGTCCCAAGTTGGTCTTTCGTGTGAATGAAAACCTAAGAGCCTCACTTCTTCGCTAGGGTTATGAAGACAGAAATTGATGCTCGTTGATTTGTCTATATCGAGTCGATTTCGGGGATACCAGCTTTTCCACATTGTCTCCTCAATATGTTACATTTGTAACATATTGGGGTAGATTATTTACGCATACTACAAAAATGAGGGGTCCAAGAACTGATCCTTGGGGAACACCCAATTGCACATCGCATATACATTTGATCTCAAATCGTAGCATCTTACTGTCATTTTTTGATTCGCCTTATATGATTTGATACGAATCCCATCAGACGATAGCTTGATGAACAATATTTCAAAATACACGGTATAGAAAGCGTTCGATAGATCCAATGTGAATGTGATCACAATCCTACTGTTGTAAAGTTATGGATGAACATAACTGAGCCAATGACCATGACGCAGTTTCAATAGATCTGTTTATTCTGAATCCATGCTGATTCTTACACTAGAAATCAATCAGACTTAGATACTGCCTCATTCTATCTGCTATAATCTCGAGACTAAAGTCGGGAACCCGAGATTGAAGTCGAAATTATAAAAAAAATTGGTCCTTCAGCGCCTTTGAAGATTAGTTATGATTTCTTGAAGAATTCTTGTTCTGGAATGTGATCTTGGATCATCTCATCACTAAAAGGAACAATAAAATGAAATATCATCAGATTATGTTTTGTATTAAAAAAAGCGTCACAAAAATCATCGATAGTTCAAAAAAAATTGAGATCATTCGCAAATTTTGATATATGTCACAAGCGAGTTATACCGAAGTTACCGAAGTATTTGTTTCGTGAGTTGTTGAGTTTTTGTATAAAAATCCTCCGAAACACTGAGGCTGCAACTTCATGTTGTTCACCATCCTGAAGTGTTGATTTGAACTGAACTTTTCAAACCATCTGGAGATCGGAAGTTGTTAATGAAAAGGTACGTCAAAAACAAGTAACTTACGCTAGGAAGATTTTGATAAGAATTATTTCGCTCCCGTCCTATTCGATCTCATAATTCATTCAATCATCAAGTGGTATTAAACTGGCAAACACTTTTGAATGTCTGTTACTAAGTTATTTAGAATCACAATTCGATCTTCTTCCAGTTCAAGGATTTTATTTTCCTATTCTGTTACGAATCTTCCAGGTTTCCAGAAAGAGGAAACCCCTCAGAAGCTCTCAGGAGCTTGTGCGAGCAATGGCCGTGCTGGGCTTTGAACCCACGACCTTATGATTGTAAGACGAGCGCTCTACCATCACGGCTCATAATCAATCATCTTAAAACTAAAACCCAAATAAATTACATCGTTCCTCCCGAAACACTATCAATAAATTTTGAAACAAACACGTATTAAAGGTTAATTCGCAGATTTCAACAGAGTAATAATAACATATGATGTGCGGCATCTTTATCAGCGCTCGATTTACTTCTACACCGAACATTCCTCATATCTGCATAGGTCTGCAAACAGCCCGACGTAGTATTCCCATCCCAAGTCTCCCAAAGGATCAAGTGACATGTCCATTCATTAGACTCCCATAATAACGTCCGCTAACTGACTCCCGATGAGAACCTGACTCCGTTAATAATCGCATAACGTTGTTTGCTACCATTAGAACAGGTCACAATCGCCAAAGCTAATATTTACTCACCCTCGTCTGGAAGGCCTCCCGATGCTGAGATGTGTCTATTATTCTAATAGGAACGGGATACCGGGCGCAAACGATGCTCACAAAATTCGGCAGTTGCTTCAATATCGACACCACCTCAAGATGGTTCAATCCTAGAAGTTGGATGCCGTTCACCTGGAATCGAAAAGACATCAATGGGGGTTTCCAGTATCGTAAAATATGCAATTTTTTTCACTTGATGTAATGGAGGGCAGTTTATAACATAGTCTTAACCATTTATTCACTCTAAATTTTGAAAAACTGATTTATTATTCAATATTGAATACGCGATTTCAGTATGCATAAATTCAAACGCTCCTCATCTGTGACGACATTGTCTTCATGTAATACGATTGGCTGAAGTTTGGGATTGCGCGGGCAAAGCCGAGAGTGACAGAGGGACGCCGCAGTTGCCAAGTCTTTGTGAAATCCAGAAAGTAAATACGTGTAATGACAAATTGAACTCGATTGTTAGTGATTTATCAATGGCTACAACAAAGTATGCGCCATCTGTTACTCTAGTGATCTCACAAAATCAAGTAGACAAAAATCCCTCATTTTGTCCCAAACTTTTACAAGTATAAGTAGATACACCAGAGGTTTTCTAGACATCTTTCATTTCTCATTTACTTAAGTATATTGTATCATCACAGGTATCATTATAATATGTGCTTCGGTATATAAACAGCTTTTTGGAGTACAAATGAAAATACTATTTTCCATGAACACGAATTAAAAATAAATGATCCAAAATTACCAAACTAATATTTCTTGACTTCGAACAGAGGGACAGGTAGGTACATATTCCACCAATGATATTATTGAGAAAGTGAAATAATATATTCTGGTTAATCATATTTTTTTGCGATATGGCAACGCTGTCAGGCACTTCATTTATTTCGTCTGCAAGGCGAACATCACATGATAACCAATCAAAATCCCTCGCGTCTTCAATAATTTTTACCTCGATAAATTGATGGAAAAATTTTTCGAAAACTGAACACAAGGTACTTATTAATGCACTATATCGAAATATATTTTTTCTGAAAATGACTGGAAACCCCCATTCGATACATGAATATTTTCATACAGAATGGGCCATTGAAAACTTGCCATATGTTGCCATTTAAAAATTTAGGGGTGGCGGTCACAGCTCCGAGGGATGGAATGTATATTGGGTGAATTTCATCGTCAACGATGTCCCCCTCGAAAATGTAGTTGACGTGTCCGAGCATTTTTATATAATTCGGTTCTGCCGACCTACAGAGCCGCTGTTTCGTTTTCTATGGCCCACTCTGTATATTAAAAGTGTATAGTCGGACTGGTTGGTGAAGATGCCACCAGAACGGAATGAAGTGAGAATTCGTTCAATTTTGTGAGAGTGAATCCAGGAATTTTGCCCCTGAAACCAACAAATAAGGCAAAAAGATTTTGTTTATCTTGTTTCCCACGGTTCGTTATGAAATTTTAGGAGTGTACAAGGTGAACTACCACCTCTTCATATACGAAAGCACCAGTGAAAATTTTAAGCTATCCGCGATGATTTTAACAATTTGTTTGTACAACAACCTCTATGTTAATGAAGCAAATGAAGTAAGTATGGAATTATATAAACACTTTAGGCTGTGTTTCGCACATACGCGCTCCTGTGGTGTTCATGTTACGATCGCCAAGTAATAAAAGAGAATCGATGATGGTCGTTGAACAGTCTTTTTATTCGTCTTGGTTGTATACCCATTGCACAGCGACCACCAAACCCACTACATAATCATTGTCCTCCAGATAATGCCACTGCGAACCATGATCGTCTTGATTACAGGACAAACCAAGTCAAAACTATCAGGGCTTTCACAAGGAGAAAAATTAAAGGAACTTGCAGTGAGGATTGAATCTAGTCTTCAAGGAATTCATAAATATTGTTCATAGTGAGGATTTCATAAAACAATATCGTACATTGATTCCATTTCAAAACAAAGACTAACTAACCTCTAACAATTCATCACCGGACTGAAGTATTCCGTTTCGACCAACAGGACCGTCTGGAAGGATATTTCTGATGTAATGATGTGGCCGTACTTCTTTTCCAGCTTCCACGTCTACAGTTCCTTCCAAGCTGATCCCCAAACCATTGACCGTTTCCTTTTGCATTTGGGCAACCTAAACAAACAATGAAAGAAACTTGAAAAAAAAAATGTGGCACGATAACTTAAGCGTCCACTAATATTTTGCAATAGTTGTGTCTTCAGGATCTTCTCATCTTTTGGAGAAATTTGTGTCGCGAAGTTTTGATTTCCGCATCCCACATCTTTTCTTTCTAGAGAATAATACTGGGGAAAGAGTTTCCTGGAGTTTTATGGATATTTCAAGTTAAAGCTTATAATAATACTCTTTCCAAAATCGTTTTCTATAAAATACAGAAATTATACTATAATTGTTCAAAATAAATCAGAAGTTATACTTTACAAGTTCAAATAAATGAATCAAAAATAATTGAGTGCATTTTCATTACAATATCAATATCAGAACTGCTATTGAAGCTGGCACTAAACAAGCAGAAAATTCCAGCGGAAGATTTTGATGTTATCAAAGGTGTAGTTGAGAAACTAAAAATTAATCGAGAGAAACTTAAAGAAAAAAATTTTAAATAACTGAAAGAGAAAATGCCCACTAATTAGGAATTATTCTGAAAGCTCCAGATTCCATTTAATTGTATTATACAGTTGGTAGGAATTAACATAATCAATTGAATGTGGACTTGATTCCAGGGATTCCATGATGTCTTTTCGAGTAAATCGGAAGACAAAAAAACTTGGAAGACGTATTCAACTCAAGATTGTTTTTCTTTGAACTCGCAACAGCGAAGTCATAGTGGTATTAGAGCGTATGACTCGAACCCAGGCAGCCCGGGTTCGATTCCCAACGCCTGCCACGAAGCTAAAGTGGTTCGGAATCCACTTGTACGCAATCACACGAGCTCTGCTTCAAAGAGGTTTTCTCCAAAAAATGACCAAAAATGAGTGGAAACATACTGTTCATTCATTTAATACTTGAAAAATTTGTATCTTCATACACTCATACATCACTACATCAATAAAAAGATCGTTTCTCCTTTTTTTCTCAGGTATGAACGTACGAGAAACTTGATTTTGAGTCTTGGGTTGGTCAGAACAACAATATATTGTCTACCTGTCAATGAGTGGATAATCATCTAAGTTTGGAGTTCATGGCTCGTTTCAAATAGTTTCAACTAGTGACTGTAGCAGTCACGTTACTTTTCATAAAATAGTGTAATTTCACATTGAAACATAGTACAGACAGGTAACCAATGAACATTTCCGAGAAAAGTTTTAATTATTATGATTTGATAACATCAGCGATTAACAGCAGAAATTAGATACCTTCAAATTGGTGGCAACGAAAGAGTCTTCAAACGATAGGTTAGGTTAGGTTTGAACGTGAGTGGGCCCATATCAAGCCCTCCACTGCGGCCAATTGCCTATTGTGGCTCACCCTATGGTTATATTTCTCCCAGTATATCCAATCTCTTAACGAAATTAAGGAGTGCATTGGGAGAACAATTTACCAGGTTCTCTGGCCTTACTGTTGTATTGCCAAATGTTGAAAATCTGGTTCTGGCCGCTGCAGGGCATGTACATAAAATGTGTTTAGCCGTTTCAACCTCCTCCATGCATAGACGGTACTCTGCACCTTGTGCAAGTCCGATTTTATGCATGTGGTGTTTGAGTTTGCAGTGGCCAGTGAGCAAACCAACTATAACTCTGAGATGTGCTTTACTGAGTTCTAGCAGTTTGTCGGAGTCCTGTTTTTTCCTTGTGCAAGCAATAAATGCTTTGGAATGGGCTAGGCACGGTAGACTACGCCAATACTCGAGTATTTTATTGTCTACCCAGGATGTTATAACATTCTTGGCAGAACTAGGTGCTATGCCGGTTACCGGTTCTGGCCCAGTAAACATTATTTTGGCTTCCCCTTCTGCTAGGGCGTCCGCTATTTCGTTCCCTTCTAGGCCCGTGTGACCTGGTATCCAGACTAGGTTAACGTTGTTGCGTTGTGACAGTCGGTTTAAGGTTTCTCTGCAATTCCATACTGCTCTGGATTTGAAGCAGTTGGATTCAAGAGCTTTCAGTGCTGCTTGACTATCTGAAAGTATTTTTATTGTTTTTCGTGTGTGGTGTCGATTTTCCAGCTCCCTTGCACATATTTCAATGGCATATACCTCTGCCTGGGATACCGTAGTTAATTCACCCATACATGACGACTGCCTGCGGTAGACTAATGGCCGCTTGGTGGAGTCTGTATGTTGCCCATCTTGCCTCTCTCTTCAGAAATATGTGAAGAGAAAGTAATCCGAGAAGGGCTTCCATAGCTGCCGTTGGCGTGGAGCGAATTGCCCCAGTAATCGCTTGTCTCTGTAGTCCGTTCAGTTTAGCCTGGGCCATTTTTTGTTGGCCATTGCTCCACCAGACTACAGAGTCATACGTGATTATTGGTCGTATGACGATCACGTACAGCCAGTATACTTGTTTTGGTGACATGCCCCATGTTTTGCCACATATTCTGCGTCCATAATGATGGCTAGCCTTTCGGATAGTCTTTTCCAGATGCGAGTTCCAATTTAGCTTTTTATCTAGGGTTCAAACGATATCGAGCTTTCATAACATACAAACCCTACACAACAAAACTGATGATGAGCATTTTACAAACTTACCACAATATTCACGTCCGATCCCAGCTTTCCCGTCCACCTTTCGTATATTGTTTCGTGACTCTCGACGCTGAAATGCAACGATCTCTTCTCAACCCCTATGACGATTTCCTTCTCCTCGTTTACGGGAGTTATGGCTTCTAATAAAATCGCAGAGTCGAATTCGAAACTGGTGCGAGAATCTCCATCCGGTTCGATAGTTATATGATCCATTTGCTGAAATGTACGCTTATTTGATCAGTTCGTTGGTTTGTATGATAGGCCAATCAAAAGGGTGTTTCACGAAGTATCGAAGGTGTTCATTACTAAACACACAATGAATTGGCTAGAAATTATGTGTATGAGATGAGAGCTCAGAAATGAGCCCTCATTTCCTAACTACGGTGAGTGAAATGATAACAAGTTCAATTCCGGATGTAATGATTTAGAAGAAAACGTATAAGATTAAATAATGTCGTTCTAATTATTCGTTTTTGAGCTCTGAAGAACTCATCCGCCCTGGATACCCCAGCATATGATGGCATAAGAAAGGCACGACTGGAATATCCAAAATGATAAAGATCATAAAAGTGGACTGACAGTTTTGTTAATACTGCATCAACTTGGCATGACCACAAACATACAAACTAATCAAGAAAAATTGTGGATTCTCTATCAGTAAGCTATCATACTTATATATACATGGTGTTTCAGAATAATGGAGACAAACCCAGTTTTCATTTCAAGTATAAAAGCTTCAATGAAGACAAAGTCAAAGAAAAGTATTAGAAATCACCGGCTGCTGAAAGTGGTCAGAAAATCAATTACTCTATATAGAGGCTGATATAACACCATCGTCAGCGTAGCAAAAAGTATCAGCAAATCTGTTTTGTTATCTAGACTGATTCCGCATTCACTCCTTAAAAAATTTGTATATCAGATATAAATGAATTTAATAGAAAAATGCTCAAAGATCCACAAGAAATCCACTGATTAAATCGAATGATTTGCATATACATTCCTGATAAGCTGAATCATGTTTGTACGAAGGCGTAGAAGTGCCACTATTGATGAAAAAATAATTTTTGCTGATTCCGAGATACTGAATCAGAATTCCAACTTAGTATCTCAGAATTAGCTAATCCTGATAATTCCGAGGTGTTAAGTCAGAATTTCGACTTAGTATCTCAGAATTAGCTAATTACGAAGTCAGAATTCTGACTTAGTATCTCGGAATTAACAAAAATACAAATTTGAATAACAGTCGCCCTTCTACGCCTTTGTATGTTTGAGCTAACTCCAGCACTGAGAAATGTTTGCAAAAGGGAGTAGTGAGGACAGTCAGAAGCTCTTTTCGATTTAACAAATAGAGCATATATTTTTCTTGTCCCCTACCGAATGGGGAGTTGCAGGTCAGTGATGAAGGAAAGTAGTTACTGTTTTATAACAATGAGCACTTTTAATAGTGTCCTTCTTGAGAAACATTGCAAAAATGATGACAGATGAATTTCAATGTCAGTATGGGGAAGTAATCAATTCGACTAGAAAGGTATCGAATGGTCTAGATTGGTCTGACTGGCGTCCTGAAAAAATAAATCAAATAGCACGACCTACGTTCTCGCAATTTGATCATGTCAGTTTTTCTCGTAAAATATGTTTGGCAAAATCGAGTTTTTACTGTTGATAAATTCTTCCATTTTCAGACTCAAATTCAGTTGCTGAATAGTAACTAGAATCAACCAATTTGTTTCCTCCAGATAACAAGCACAAAATTTTTCGTTAAAACTGACAATGTATTTAGAAAAAAGAGATCTCAACGAAACAATCAATTCGATTTTCGTTTCATGAGAGACGAATCATGTGTCGACAGAAAATCAGATTTTAGAATAATTTATCCATCATCCTATCGAACCTGGCCTATTTATCAGATAGAAAAGTATAGGGAAGCAATGTTTCAACTATTAGTTTGGTGACAACGGGTTGGAAGAATAAAGAACACTTGTTCAAAATGCACAAATGTGACAAAACGGCAATTTGATGTCTCCGCGAAACGTGATTCAGTTCCAGATTTATGATTGAAACTATAATGTATTATGCTTTTTCACTATTTAAATATGACTTACAGATTCGCTGTATAAAATAAAATGTCACCCAATAATGTAATCCTGATTTCTGTGAGGAGGAGAGGAATATTTCGACATGACAACATGATTCGTTTGTATTGTCTTTCTTCGACAAATTTCTAGAACTATCTGTTGATTAAATTCAATAGGAGGAAACTGTAGTGAATAACTCGGGAAAGTCATTCAACGCCACTGGAAGAGTGGCTGTCGTACTTAGACGGATTTCTATAGTTTGATTGTTGTCCGTACTTGGCATCACACGTTGAAAGGTAACGGCATAGTTTTCCCTAGCTCGCAAACGTCTCCAGAAGACTTCCGAATGTTGCTCGTTGACGGAAAGAACAAAATACCAACATTCATGTCCAACATTTCGTCAGTAAACTTTTACACGGTTATTCAATTTGATTCCATTATTCAAAATGTTAAGATAATGAACGATGAACAAAATTAACTCGTGAATTGATTATACAAGGAGTCTTCAATGGGGTGCATGTATAAAACGGAAAGAATATCTAATTGCGTACCTATATTTATAATATTCTGTAGGAACGTTATACTTTGATAATTACTTACGTCAATCTATTTGATTGTTTTTATTTCTTGTTATGATTCCTCCTAAAGCGAACCTCACGGTACATTGAATTCAATCAAATACATTACATTACCCAAAACAACAAATCAACTTCAATATCACTCAACGCGCGTTTCGTCAACAAAGTTGGCATCCTCAGTCATATTGAGGATGTTTTGATGTTTGGATAGTTTCCATATCTTGAACTGAATTCAATGAATGATCGTAATCAATTTCAATCATTTGACTGCATAAATGCAGTAGAATAACAGCATGTAGATGCTTCATATTCGATTTTTTTTCTATTTGATCGAACACTATAAAAGTTTTGATTTGAATAAAGCAGATGAAAAATAAAAATTCCACACCTGACACCATTTCTTTCGAAGCTTCATTAAGCTTTTTGGTGATATTCGAAATACAGATCAAGGGTAATGGTATTGATAATTATTATTTTTCCAATAAATTTTGGATTTTTCAGGATATCAGATAGCTGGTTATGCTACGACCACTGCTGATTCACAGCCGTCCCGGTACAGCTCAGAGAAGATTAACTTTGCAAGTGCTCTCTACGATCAGCTCGAAATCCGTCCAACTCAAACGAGAGACCCCCTACACACATTTTTCCAGGTTGTCAGTGCAAAATACGTCGCACCAAGCGGTATTAACCATTTATTTTTTCCGGATTTCCGCTTCAGCCATAGAAGATCTCTGCAATAAACATTTTGCCTCAAACACTACGTCATCTTCGTGCCGTGATGGTCTCTTAACCTAAGGGTCATGGGTTCGATTCCCAGCATGGTCATCGGTCTCGTGCATGGCATCACACGTTGTCTTCCTCAGACAAGTCTTTCGAAGACTTTTGAGGGTTGTACTCTTAAGGGTGCGCAGCTGGTTGACGGTAATAACAATTTTAACAACAACAATTTTAACAGAATCTTCGGGAACTGAAAGTACTCCGCACTAGTACCAAACTCTGGTCAAACTCCTGACGAAATTCTGATCCTCTATGAAGAAAGTTCACCGAGGCCAGTTCACCACACGGCGTCGCAAGAACTTCATTTATAAGCCAAATCTCAAACTTTGGGTCTCTCGTCCCGGGCGCAAAAACGGACACAGAATGGAAGTCAACCGAGGCGAGTGCCGAGGCTGCCGAGTAAACACGAAGTTACTCAAAGAGTCTCTTTACATACTTATGGGCCGTGATGGTCATGATGGTAAAGAGCTTGTCTCCTAACATAAGGGTCATTGGTTCGATTCCCTAGCTCGGACATGTCTTTCGAAGACTTTTGAGGGTTGTACTCTCAAGGGTGTGCAGCTGGTTGACGGAAATATCAATTTTAACAATTTTTTTTAACTTGTCCTCGGCGAACTTTGAGTTATTTTGGCAAGAATGCAGGGGCGCTTCCGTCATTTATCGCAAAAAATGGTGGGGTAAGCATTTTTTTCGAAATGTTAGGTGTAAAAACTACCGCATGCAATAGGAATCGCAAGTATAGTTAAATTCTGTTGGGCTTTTATACATAAAATACGCTTCAAAGCCAAAAAAACAACTATTTCAAGAGTTAATACGCAAAAATGTCAAAGCTCATCAACGTATTTGTTACAAGACAAGTACTTGCAACTGGGTCTTCTTGGAAGAACGTTGCACAAATATCTGTCAGATGTAGTTCAATGTCCGTCGTGGTATTAGCCAGGGAAGTAGTTGTTTTCTGACAGATGTTTGCCTTTTATTTTGCTGAGAGGGAAGGGTACCCCGTATTCTTTCACATTGTTAATACCTCTCTGGCACGATATATTCGAACTCGTTCGAATTCTTACTATAACCAAATTGACAAATGGTCGGTATTGTGCGGCCATCTATCGTTCAATTGTAAAAGCGATTTGTCTGCTGGTCCCAATTTGAATATGGGGGAGGCGTCGTCTTAAAAAACAACTTTACGAATTTCCTCTACGAACAGCTTGTAGCTACGTATAGCAAAAATGCATATGGTATAGAAGAATTTTGTTTACAGAAGGCTGCATTTACTCTATAATTATTTTGGTTTTGTCGTTAATACGATTGCTGCGCGACCAAAAAGTTTTTGATTCCTGGCGATGCACTCTCATTTCTCCTAATGTATTCATTTAAGTCAAGATCTCGACTTTCGAGTACGATACCCACTGCTTATTTCTGTTAAATTTCTTCTCATAAAACCGTTCCAAAAACTAATTACATAAGACTAAGAAATCCCTGTTAAAAACACAATAAATTTTCAAATAAGGACCAAAAATTCTCAGAATATTGTCAGGAATCAAAACGCACACAAATAGTTTCAACAGAATGTATTCATTGAAAAAACAATAATAATAATACATATTGAATAACACTCTCACCATATGACTAAGGGGCACTTTGGGCAACGAAGTTAAGGTAGGAGAAGGCGGTGAGGGAGGCCTCAGCTCGTTAGCTTTAATTGCCTGCTGTAGCTGCTCATACTTGGGTCCTCGGAGATACGTTTCCAGCTTGATTTTTACTATCGGTCCAGTGTTGCGCAACGTCTCAACTGCTTGATGATTGGTGAAGCCTATCACAGATATTCCATTCACCTAGGAAACGAATGCGGAAAATCTTTAAATTGAAGTGGTACACTTCATACTTTCACAATGTTATGTTTTGCTGAAAATACAGAAAATATAAATAAATAAATGAATAAATATATGAATAAATAAAAAAATAAATGAATGAATAAATGAGGGTTTATTTCACATAGTTATCTTAAACTTTGTTCATTATTGAAACGTCAGGTATCATTTTGAAATTGTTGAAAAAAATGTTTTGGGGAAAACTTACTTTCAATCATTTCTAAGTTTACAAAAAATAATGAATAATATTTCCTTGCAATACAAATGAAATATCCAACATTTTTTTCCGTTGCCTATCACCGCCTAAGTGCAAGGAAATATTGACCTCTTTATCATAATTTCTGATCGATTTCCGCAAAAATATTTTGTTATATAGAACCGAAAAAGGAGATCCAATGAAAACTTTTCCTGTTGAAGTTGAAGTTTGGAGTTGAAGTTGACATTGAAGATCATTATAGGGATTTTTACTATCGACTATTACGGAATACAAGAAAAACAGACTGTAAGGAAAACCGTATAAAAAAAATAAAAAACTTACAATAAAGTAGTAGTTAGATGATGTTAGATGTGCTCAAACAGTTAAAAGGTTCATCTTCAAATTTGGAAAATTTTCAATGATAACTTAATAGATTTTTCACATATTTCGGATACACCCGGTATCGTTCCGGAAAATACACCCTGCATGATTTCTCCTTCATAATCCTTCATCAAATCTGGAAAGTTCCATCCTCCAACCGGAATAAAACCGGAGAATGGATATTTTGTTACCTGCAGCTTGGAGGAAATGAAAATTTCATTTCGTTGAGAGTTTCTTCGCTCGAGTTACGAATTTATCGTTATGGATTCGAGGAAGCGCTCCAAGTTCCCAATTAAGTTTTAATTTTTTATACCGCGAAGGCGAGAACAAGAAAACACTAATTAAGGGTTTCGAGACTGGACTGAAAAAACTTTTTTTCCACCACATAAGAACCGACTTATATTATTATTGATCCTTCATTTCTATTCTGAAAGAAACATGTGCGGAATGTTGGTTGGATGCTGCAGTGACAAATTTTCGAAAATTTCTTTTAACTGAAAACATTGAAGTAAGTCAGAGAGATATCATAACATTCATTGCAGTGTAATTACTCCTTATAATAATATGTCTTTTTTTCCAAATGTATATTAATACACATTGAGATACGTGACACCTCTGTTATTATTCTCAAGCGTACCTTAAATAATAAATTCATCACCTTACTACGCTTAATCAGATTCATTTTGAAGGAAAACAGTAGAGTTGTATTCTAATTTTATTGAGTCGAAAGTATGCAGAGATTTTATGTGTCTGTCCCCGAACCAAAACCTTGTCTTTGGGTACGCTCTACGAATCTTTATGAGTGAGTATCATTATTATTATCTGGTATGGACATTAACAGATCTTGTACACTAGTACTAGGAATATCCAGCTGCAGCCTTCGGCAGATTTGCAAGTAATGGCTGAACGTTTGCAAAAAAAAATCCAACTATTTTACTCTATTCGAATTTTCATCGTAATGAACGCACATGTATCCTGAAGTGTAATCTTTGAGCACCATATACGGACTTCTGAGCCCCAAAAATGTCGATTTCATCCACTATAAACTCCCTGTCGACCAAACTTTGCCCCGTCATGTTAGTCCAAATAATTATTTTAAAGCATCTGTTATGCTTTCGATTTATGAGCAAAAATGCCCGCCGAAAGTTTATCTTACGAAGAAAATCACTCGGGAGTAATTTAAGCAAACTTATGAAAGAAAAGCGATACTGTTTGTCTCAATATCTCGGGAAAGTAATATCATTCATTTCATTGCGAGTCCAGATTTCACTTTCGTAATAGGTCTAGCCACTTTATCGAAGTTTATGAAATTATTTGTTGATCGTTTGAACTTTCTCTTTGGTAAGTTTGTATATTTACAACTGAACTCCCGGATAGTTCGTTGAAAAATATGTTGGTACATGCCATGAAAAACAAACAAGTTTCTGAATGGATTCCAAATTTATTAAAAGCGAATGAGTTTCATTACCGCCTCGATCCATCATGGATTATTCAAGGAAACATAAACTGAACTGTTGTTTCTTTTTTCAGCAATGACGGTTATTTTCTGGTTCTTCTACAGTACTGGCAAATTTGTCCAGTTGAACAAAGTTGAGAGTGTCTACAAATGATTCCGTAATTTCTCCATGTATTGAATTGCTTCTGTTGTATCTGGCAGCTGAAATGTATTTGGGTAGGTGGATCGGCACCTCTCCGCCAGTGCTCAGTTAGTGTAACAAAATCAGGGAAATTATAATTTTCAATAATAAAAAAACTACCTGAATAACGGATATTTTCTACTAGAAACTACGGATGTTCCGTAAAGTCTTCAATTGATTTGGAATCAACTTCAGATTTGGTGCGCATACCCAAAAAAGGTTGAATTTTTGGAAAATCCTTATATAAGTCATAAAAAAAGTTTAGGGCAGAAATGACCCCTCTCAACTCTAGATGAACTTTTCAACTCGAGAACGATTGAAAATAAACCAATTCTGCGAACAGCAATCGATTCAGAATGATGAAATTAGTATACTCTGTGAATTTCAAGTTGATCGAAGAATAGAAGTGAATACCCGAAAAAAACCGTAAGGGGTAGACCCCTAAAAATCATGAATTATTCAAAATCATCGGATCTACTTGAAATTTGCACACCATACGCAAGATTTCATGCTGATTCCGAAAATATATGATTTGTTCATGCCAACATACAAAGTTTACCATAAAAAATAAAACTAACGAAAAAAATGGATATTTTCAACTCGAAATTGCAGATGTTCATCAAACAGCCTGCGAAATCTTTAATTGACTTAGAATCAACTTCAGATTTGGTGCGCACATGCAAGAAAGGTTGAATTTTTGGAAAATCATAAGATAAGTCATAAAAAAAAGTTTAGGGCTGAAATGACCCCTCTCAACTCCAGATGAACTTTTCAACTCGAGAACGGTTGAAGATAAACCAATTCTGCGAACGGCAATCCATTCAGAATGATGAAATTAGTATACTCTGTGAATTTCAAGTTGATCGCAGAACAGAAGTGAATACCTGAAAAAAACCGTAAGGGGTAGACCCCTAAAAACCATAAATAATTCAAAATCATCGGATCCACTTGAAATTCGCACAACATACGCAAAATTTCATGCTGATTCCGAAAATATATGATTTGTTCATGCCTACATACAAGGTGCATCATAAAAAATGAACTACCAAAAAAATGGATATTTTCAACTCGAAACTGCAGATGTTCATCAAACAGCCTGCGAAATCTTTAATTGACTTAGAAACAACTTCAGATTTGGTGCGCACATGCAAGAAAGGTTGAATTTTTGGAAAATCATAAGATAAGTCATAAAAAAAGTTTAGGGCAGAAATGACTCCTCTCGACTCCAGATGAAATTTTCAACCCGAGAACTGTTGAAGATAAACCAATTCTGCGAACGGCAATCGATTCAGAATGATAAAGTTAATTTACTTACTCTCTTAATTTCAAGTTAATCAAAAAACAGAAAAGAATACTCGAAAAAAGTTAAGGGGAGACCCTTGAAATTCATGAAAAGTTATCAGATCCTCTTGATAAGTGCAATATTTCATGCTGATTCCGAAAATATATGATTCGTGAAGAAATTAATAGTCCAACATTTGTACGGTGTTTTATAAGTTTGGAGAAATTAAGAGGTGCAACATTTCCTATACCATCTAGAAGTCTGTCGGAAACTGTATATATATATATCCCAGAACCCAAACTGAATTGAAATTAGTAACGATAGTCGGCAGTTTTATCGAGTTGAACCACATTATACGGGAAAAATTATAATAACTTACCTCAACGATCCTATCATTGATTTTTATATTCTTATACATGTCTGCGGCGCTTCCTTGGCTAATACTCTTCACGAATATTCCAGATATTTCTTCTGTGGACACAAAAAAGGATTCTAAATATATGGTAAATTTTCAACAAATTTTTAGTAAATTGTATATCAATTAGGTGAAAGTTTTGCTAGTTCATGATACTAGGTAAACACGATTATTAGATTTCCACAGATTTTTATTATTCTCGACATGTTTCAGACTAATATAGTGTAACGCAACAGTGAATCGTGTAGGACTCACCCCAGTTAAGTCACAAGATTTTATACATTTTATACATTGGTGGATTTTAATAGAAAAAATCCCAGCTCTGACTGCGGCTCGAACCCGGGACCTTCGCCCCGAAGTCGGACGCCATACCTCTTGCGCCACGCCCCGACGTACTCAATGGCTATTATTGGTACTACTGACATTAGAAAATTAGCCACTTTACTCTGATACTGAACGTAAAAAACCTAATAAATCTGATAATTCTGAGCTAATCACTGATTTCCCGAGGACAAGAATATTTCTTATAATACAGATGATGTATGCCTTTGTTTTTTTGTTGAAATGCTATCTACGTGTTTATAATATTTGCACTAATTGAGCCTGCACCGTCTTCAGTTAGAGTTCCATATAATTCAGTTTATAGCTTGCCGAGGTCATGATGAGCATGTGGTAATATCCTCCGAAAGTTCGCATTGTAACTCCGGAACATAGTTAATTATAATACAATGGATTCAGCACGGGCAGAAATTGGTGATCGATTAGCAGATTTCTTAGTTAACTGCTTTTAGACGTAATGAACATGCCTCGAAACGTGCGGGAGAGCCTAGGGTGGAAATACTTTGTCGTCGCGAAGGTCTCAGTGAAGTTACGTTTCCTGCACCATTTTGAAAACATGTCAAAATCAGATCTGTTGCATGTTATGAGAGTTTATTTGAAATTTTAGCGAACAACGAGTTTCAGTTATTCATTTCGAGGTTTGATTTCGAAGTATATACAGGGTGGCAAGTTGAAAACTTCCTACCCTCAATATCTTTTTTCCAGTGAATAATATGAGGAATAGAAAAATCAAGTCAATTTTATTTTCAAGCGGGACACTTTCAATGAATATTTGTAGCCCTCATGGTCCAACACTCTAGGAGGGGTAGATGTTACCCTTAGAATCTTGAATGAGAAGGGGGTCTCAAGTTTCACATCAGTTTGACTATTTTTTTAATCAAATCTTATTTTGGAATTTATTTCCTTTCGTTAATTACCAGTTCCACATGAGAAATATTTAAACATTTTTCATAATAAAATTGGTTAAATAGGTCACTCATGCCAATACAGCAGTTGTTTTTTTGTTAAACAAACTGTGTCAAACAACAACCACCAATAATATTTCTTCGGACAATAGTATTTTCTGTCCTAGTTAGGAGGTTTTCAGTTCTCATCAGAGTTATGAAATCCAGCAACCTATCACTGATTCAAATAGTCCGGGAGGTAGTGTCACTTCTTTATCAGTGATTTATCTTGAACTGAAATGTGATTAAGTAGAGAGTTTCACCATAACTGTACTCGAAGCGTGGACGGCGGTGAAACTCGTTAGAAAAATCTTGAAAAAAAGTGACTGATCTTCACGTGAAACTTTGTCAAAATGCGAATCAATCATAAATATAAGTGAAAATAGACGTCAGTCACATTCCCGATGTGGGAAACATCGTCAGTGGTCGGAAACATTGAAGTGACCGATCTCCTCTTAAAAATTAACGAAAATACGTTTTTTTTTCGGGTATTCACGTAGAACGATTATTTTAATCAAATTAAACATAAAAATGGACGTCAGTCACGTTATAGTGATGGATTCTGCGTCAGTCACGCTTCCAAAGTCGAGCTGACAAGTATTTATCGAATGTGCATAACAATTACTAGTTTAGTTATCAATGTGAAAGTGATGTAAATCACTACATCCAACTTGTAAATATTTATGAAATGAATTCTTTATTGCTTCTACAAAAATCTTATTTGGCACGAAAATTAATCACTAGCACGAAACACAAGTGACAAAATTTTTACAAAATAATTGTTGATATTTATATTTTTAGTTAATTTATATTCATTGCGTTGCGTTTAGTGTAGCACTGATTGTCCCACTGCCGCCCCTGGCAGTTCTGGCACCGATGTCGCCACGCTAAAAGAGGTGGGTTGAGGGAAAGGAGGGGGCGGAAAATGTAACCTTTGCCTAGGGCGGCAACTGTCCTTTGCCTACGGTGTCAAAAGAGCTAGCGCCGGCCCTGGGGACAGGTAGTTGAGATGAATAGAAATATAGTCCGTACTGAAACATTGTACTTCTACTATTCGTACCAAAAACATCGATTTTGGATTTGATTACTGAGCAATTAATATGTTTTGGACAAAAAAAAAATCATGTATTTTGTGATATTTTTATAAACTGCATAAGAAATATAGAATTTATGCATTCAATGAAAACAATATTTTCATTCAAAAGACTAGTGGCAATCACTATTCGCAAGTTGGGTATAATGATTCATATCACTTGACAATTAATAACTAAACAAGTAATTGTTAAGCACATTCGATAAATAATCGTCAGCCGGCACGATGCCGGTGGAATATTAGACAGTCGAACTACATGAGATGCAGTGCGCCAAAAGGAAGGCGATCACTGCCCTCGACTTTTGAAGCCTGACTGACGCAGAATCCACCACTAGAAACGTGACTGACGTCCATTTTTATTTTTAATCTGATTGAAATTATCATTCTACAAAATTTCAAGTGATGGTTGGTCAATTCAATTTTCCGACTACTTCAAACCCATAGGGAACGTGACTGACGCCTATTTTTACTTATAATTATGAATAACTCACATTTTAACAAAGTTTCACGTGAAGATCAGTCACTTTTTTCGAGATTTTCTCGCATTCCTAAGTACCAATTTAAAGATTCTGAAAACGCAACTTTTTCTCATCTGTCGTTGGGCTAACCTTTTATGTCTACCGAAATAGCAATATTAACACACGATGAAAATAAAGAATCGTTTCTCTCAGACGTTTCGAGTTGTATCAGATATATCTCTGTGTTATCGCTTTGTTTAACTGCATAAACTACTGTATTCTGACCTACCTTTCTCGCAGACATACCCTGCGACGGTGATTCCGAGTCCCAAGTCATCTTTTTTCAGTTCTACGGTGTACGTCTCGGTTTCCGGAAGTTGGGGTTCTTGCAGAGATACATCGAGGGAGAGCGTTTTTGGGAAGTTGTTTTGAACATCCGCTCGGGTGATATATGGCACGGAAAACGGATCGACCATCCCCTGCAAATCTCAATGTAGTGTTAAACAACCACGGAATGCCCAATGGGCCATGATATTCTGTTCGTGATATTGGTTCGCCGTTCTGTTGGGGCAGAGAAATATCTGTCTCCCAAAACACGGATCAAAGTAATGTATAACCTATTAAGTGAAGTTTAACGAAATTGATTGGTGCTGTGGAAAGAAATGCTTTCGTTAATTCTTAAGCTGATATAAGTATGATAGTAGCATTAAAAATCCAAGTAATATAAAATAATCAAGCCGCAGTATTAGGCCATTAAACATCGGTATATTTCCAGATTCCTGGCTTCTCAATTTTACCAACAAGTATTTGTCTTCATGAATTTTCTCATTTGTCGAAATTATTTAGTTTCCGTACATCTATGGAGCAATAAAAAAGGTTCATCTTTAGTGAGTCTTGTAAAACCCATTTGCATTGAACTTGACTAAAACGCCTGTAATGAAAACACGAACAAAAACTTTGAATGACAAATATTTCATATGTATTTTTATTAGAGCCACAAAAAATTGATACGTATCTCATTACAAAATCGAAGTTTGCAAAATAAAGAGTCAAAGCGGCTTGCTTTTCTATGAATGTTTATTGATTATTCGCAGTCCATTATAATAAGTCTCTACTGTGCATATTCCCAAGCTGTTTGAATACTTCACTTTAGATTGACTTTCGCTGCAGAAGGTTTGATGTGATGATATAAATTTACCATGATACATACCTACTTAAGTCAAGACGATTGTTGGCCTACCAAATTCGACTACCAAAGAAGGATCCCACCCGCAACGAAGGGACTAATTAGACATAGACACGGACTGAAAAAATTATACCAAAAGACACTCGACTAGACAGCTTAGGGAAGAACTGGAGCTGCTCATGACACAACAATGGAACGAATGGTTGGAGGAGTTGAACAGAAAACAACTCTATCTGGAAGATGCAAAAACTTCTAAGGCATGTCCAAAGAAAAACATGTCTCACACTCTACGGTGAGGTGAGACTGGCCAAAGTATTTGCGGACTCCTTTGAATGCCAGTACCGTGGAAACGAGGTCGATTACCCCGACGACATGGAGGACATGGGAAGTCACCTAGACAGGGCAGTCAGACAGCTACGAAGGACTGACGATTCCCACTCCACCATAGACCTAACATCCGCATAGAAAATCAAGTCAATTCCCAGGTTTTCTAACACTAGGGCCTGACCGCATACTAGTCAGAGCTCTAGAAGCCTTGCCATGGAAAAGCACAGCCGCCATAACCAACATCACAAACGCCACTCTGCGACTCCCACCAGCTGGAAGGTAGATACTGTCCTCATGATACCTTATCCAAATTGAAACCACATCTTCCCATAGAACCAATGCCTATCACCCTATCAGTCGCTGAAAGAGTAATTGAGACAAGACTGGAGTCATGACCGAAGCACTAAACGTCCTTCTGAATGAACAGATCAGTTTCAGAAACTTACAGCCAACATTACATAGTCGATGCAGCAATACAAGGCTGGAACCGTACTCACAGAAAGACACCTCACGGGGGTAGTCCTATTGGACATTTCAAAAAAGCGTTCGACAGAATCTGACACGACGGCAAATAGCGAAACTGATACAAGTAGGCTACTAAACATCCTTGGTTAGGCTCATCAATATATTCTGAATATTTTGGGACATTTGCAATTACCATAGGCAGAAGGACCTCGGTAGATAGCCTATTTAATTGAATGTAATTCTAGTTCAATAAACAACATTTATAATTATTATTATTGCAATTATCATATCCTTGATAATAATTTTTATGAATATTCGAGTTTTCTCTTGTTGGTTGATCTCTTTGGTCTAGTAAAAAGCTATAAATTCCGTTTTTGAGATATTTAGGCTAAGAAGGTTTCGATTTGGCCATTTGTAAAGTTTGTCAATATTATGTTCAGTTACTTGATATAGTTCTGACCAACTGCTATGAGAGGAAACGATGGCAGTAGCGTCTGCATAAGAAATAATATGACCTTAGAAGTTTTTAATCTGAGTCATGTAATTTATGTAAATCAGGAAAAGGAGTGGACCAAGAATTGTACCTTGTGGTATACCCACAATGACCACCGCTGAATTGCTAAGGGCATTCTTGATTTTGACCCTTTGTCTCCTATTCTGAATGTAGTTACGGAGTATTTCCAGTGTTGGGTTTCTTATACCATTGTCACATAACTTGTTTATTAGAATTTTGTGTGAAACCGGCTGAGTCAGAAAAAACAGCCTGGTACTTACTTCTTTCAGTCATCTAAAGTTTGTTTAATATGCTCTGATAGCTTTATAGGACAGCATTTTCAGTACTCAAATTTCTTTGGTTTGGTTATTTATATTCAAGTATTCGATTATTCTTTCTATCAAACGATATTCAAAAACTTTATCAAAATTATTGATAATGGATATATTAGTCGATAGGTTATGAATTAATTTTGTTTTCCCGATTTGAAGATTAAGGTAATTATGGATTCTTTCCATTGTTTAGGTATCTTTTATCTCATGCAGAATGGCACACATGTACCTATTTGAATCGGCCTCAAAAGCACTGAAATACATCGGGATTATTTGAAAAACTATAATAGCATTACTCCAGCAATGATAAAATTATTACAGAACCAAATAAAATATGTTCTTGTTTAAACCGCCCGTGCTTCAAAAACCCTGCATAGGCACGCATGTATCTGACGGTTGAATCAATAATTGTTTTTGAATTTTTGTTTTGTTGTTGATGAATGGCATGATATATATTCAACTGAATTTTTTCATTATTTTTAAAGGGAAATGACCCTTCTCAACTCCAGATTAACTTTTCAACTGGAGAACGGTTAAAGATATATCAGTTCTGTGAACGCCAATCGATTCAGCATAAGAAACTTAGTATGCTCTATGGATTTCAATTCCATCGGCAAAAAAATATAAATGAGAAAATTCTAAGGGGAAAATCATGAAAACTACAAAATCATCAAATTTATTTGAAATCATATGATTTGTATATGCTCAAATACAAAGGTTCAGCATGGAAAACGAATGTAGTTTGAGAAGTCAATTTTCAATCGTACCAAAAAAATAAATTTGGATGACGAATTGAAAAAAATTCATGAGATTTTTAGTGGATAAAATGCATCTATCCACGAAATCAACTTTTTCTAAGAGATATAGCGTTCTAATTCAAAAATACAAGCAGATTTCGCATTTTTGAGACATTTACAGACGATCCAAGTCAAGTAATACAATATTCGATATCGAAGAAAACCAAATTTAAGAAAATTTGTAATAATTATTTTTTCAAAAATCACCATTTCCTCTCAGATGTATTTAGACGAGCTGAAGCGGAATTATAAAAAAAATTGGCGTGAAATTACCCCTCACTCGACCCATCCTATTTTTTATCATTATTCTTGTTGACCTAATTGTTTTTTGAATTTCTCTTTGAATTCTCAAGTTTACGTGTTCATTTGAATTCAATCAGTAGAATTATGAATTTGCACATTTCCATTTCAGTTTCACGAAATTGAGTTGTAATATGGTAAAATCACGATATGAATACCTAAATGAAGCACTGTGAATTTACATTATGTACCTATAATGGTGATTTAACAATTCCAAAAATACTTCGAATGCTATTTCACAAAATGAATATATTATAATTTGAATAGATATTCAGTGTATTTTTACATTGTCAAGTTTACACTCGCAAAAAAATCACAACTTCAGTTGTGAGGAACAAAACTGATTGTCAATTTGTCACTTCAGTCCTGGCAAAAAATATGCATCAGTTCATACCATAATTTTACCCTTAGAAATTTTTTAATGAGTATTAGGATGTCATAGAGAAAGTGTAGTATAAAACTTCCGCCCGTGCTGCAATCTTAATATTATTTATGTCGTTTCTATGCAAGATTTGAGCGTAATTGAGTGATAATACTTTTGTTACTCTTATCGAAGCAGCTAAATTTAACTAGATACAAGTCTATTATTTTGCGGCATTCAGAGATAATTAGTACTCAAATTTTTTCTATAAAATTACGTTCGAAGTAAGTAATATTTTTCATACATTTTATTCACCTCAAAAACGTCTATCAAAATTACGACTCATGCGGTTTTTCATATACAACTGAAAATGAATAGGTTAATTACCTTTTGATGAAACATCACGAATGAACCATGATGGACCGTTAATCAACAATTCTCATGTCGATAACAGCCCCAACTCCGATCACATTCAGTGGTATAGGCTATTCGGCTGTTTAACAATTTTACGATCTCTTCAACCAATTCAATCCACCCTCTTGATTGCTTTCTATATCCCAGAGTAAACCAGGCGGCGCATTCTGTGTCACCAGTATAGTTCACATCATACGGGATTATTTATCGATAGGTTTTACCGAATTTTACCGACTCAATTTGCTTGAAAAATGGTACAGAAGTGGTACAGAATGAATAAAATTCAGCAAAAACTTCCTCTATAGATTCATTCAACTCTCTCATACTTCAGCAGATCAAATAAGTTTGACTCAGGAAACTCAACTTCTATCAAAGATACTCATAAAATATATATTATTATCATTATTATAAAAGTAATCACGCGGTGTATGTGCTTTATCTGCCAAATTTGACATATTTAAAAATGTTAGGATAAAGAGAGTTCTCTTTTTGAATTTTATGCCCCTACACCAATCACTCTCAGGAAAAAAAATATCAGATTGAGCAACTGAAAATACAACTTTTTGGTCTCCTGTATTTTCTTCACATCTAGCTTCGTTTTCGAGAAAAAAAATTGAAGCCACTCTATTGCATATTATGAACACCTGAATTGGAGACCAGCTGACATTGATAATAGGGTTTTTCCTACACATAGTTCATTTCAAATTGAGAAAGTTAGTTTTTGTTTATTAGCCTAATTCATGATTACCATTTTCTTTTCAATTTCAACGCCTTGAATCTCAGAAACGAAGCAACTCCGGACATATGTTCATAAAAACTTTTCTTCCTAAAATGACTTATCGAATCACCCCCTGCAGTTAGGAACTGTAGTGAGGAAACACCCTATATATGTAGAATTTCATGCTGATTCCCAGAATGTATAATTTGTATATGCTCAGATACACGGTTCAGCTTAAGAACGGAATAAAATGTCAAAAATGCCCTCGTACTTTTCAACTCGAAATTGCAGATGATCCGTGAAAAGCTTACGAAATCTTCAATTACTTTGGAATCGTCTTCAAATTCAGTGTTCATATTCAGAAAATGTTGAATTTTCGGAAAATTATTATAAAAAATAGTTTTAAAAAGTTCTGGGGAGAAATGATTCCTCTCATCTCCAGATGAACTTTTCAACTCGAGAACGATTGAAGATAAACCAATTCTGCGAACGGCAATCGATTCAGAATGATGAAATTAGTATACTCTGTGAACTTTAAGTTGGTCGAAGAACAGAACTGAATACTCGAAAAAAGTCGTAAGGGGTAGAACCCTAAATATCATGAATAACTCAAAATCATCGGAGCCACTCAAAATTCGGACAACATACGCAAAATTTCATGCTGATTCTGAAAAAATAGGATTTGTGTATGCCCAGATAAAAAATTTACCATAAAAAAGCAACCTCACGAAATATCAGATATTTTCGACTCGACATTGCAGATGTTTCGTGAAAAGCTTACGAAATCTTCAATTACCTTGGAATCGTCTTCAAATTCGGTGTGCATATTCGAAAAATGTTGAATTTTTGAAAAATTATTAGAAAAAAAAAAATTTCAAAAAGGTTTTGGGGGGAAATGATCCCTCTCATCTCCAGATGAACTTATCAACTCGAGAACGATCTAAGATAAACCAATTCTGCGAACGGCAATCGATTCAGAATGATGAAATTAGTATACTCTGTGAATTTTAGGTTGGTCGAAGAACAGAAGTGAATACTCCAAAAAAGTCGTAAGGGGTAGACCCCTAAAAATCATGAATAACTCAAAATTATCGGAGCCACTCAAAATTCGGACAACATACGCAAAATTTCATGCTGATTCTGAAAATATAGGATTTGTGTATGCCCAGATAAAAAATTTACCATAAAAAATCAACCTCACGAAATATCAGATATTTTCGACTCGACATTGCAGATGTTCCGTGAAAAGCTTACGAAATCTTCAATTACCTTGGAATTATCTTCAAATTCAGTGTACATATTCAAAAATGTTGAATTTTTGGAAAATTATTTAAAAAAATATTCTTGAAAAGTTTTGGGGAGAAATGATAACTCTTATCTCCAGATGAATTTTTCAACTCGAGAACGATTGAAGATAAACCAATTCTGCGAACGGCAATCGATTCAGAATGATGAAATTAGTATACTCTGTGAACTTTAAGTTGATCGAAGAACAGAAGTGAATACTCGTCGTAAGGGCTAGACCCCTAAAAGTAATGAATAACTCAAAATCATCGGAGCCACTCAAAATTCAGAAAACATAAGCAAAATTTCATGCTGATTCTGAAAATATAGGATTTGTTAATGCCCACATACAAAATTTACCATAAAAGAGCAACCTAACGAAATAACAGATAATTTCGACTCGAAATTGCAGATGTTCCGTGAAAAGCTTACGAAATCTTCAATTACCTTGGAATCGTCTTCAAATTCGGTGTACATATTCGAAAAATGTTGAATTTTTGGAAAATTATTAAAAAAAAATTTCAAAAAGGTTTTGGGGGGAAATGATCCCTCTCATCTCCAGATGAACTTATCAACTCGAGAACGATCTAAGATAAACCAATTCTGCGAACGGCAATCGATTCAGAATGATGAAATTAGTATACTCTGTGAATTTTAAGTTGGTCGAAGAACAGAACTGAATACTCGAAAAAAGTCGTAAGGGGTAGACCCCTAAAAATCATGAATAACTCAAAATCATCGGAGCTACTCAAAATTCGGACAACATACGCAAAATTTCATGCTGATTCTGAAAATATAGGATTTGTGTATGCCCAGATAAAAAATTTACCATAAAAAAGAAACCTTACGAAATATCAGATATTTTCGACTCGACATTGCAGATGTTTCGTGAAAAGCTTACGAAATCTTCAATTACCTTGGAATTATCTTCAGATTCAGTGTACATATTCAAAAAATGTTGAATTTTTGGAAAATTATTTAAAAAAATATTCTTGAAAAGTTTTGGGGAAAAATAATCCCTCTCATCTCCAGATGAACTTTTCAACTCGAGAACGATTGAAGATAAACCAATTCTGCGAACGGCAATCGATTCAGAATGATGAATTTAGTCTCTGTGCATTTTAAGTTGATCGAAGAACATAAGTGTAGACCCTTAAAAATCATGAATAACTCAAAATCATCGGATCCACTCAAAATTCGGACAACATACGCAAAATTTCATGCTGATTCTGAAAATATAGTATTTGTGTATGCCCAGATACAAGATTTACCATAAAAAAGCAACCTAACGAAATATCAGAGATTTTCAACTTGAAATTGCTGATGTTCCGTGAAAAGCTTATGAAATCTTCAATTACCTTGGAATTGTCTTCGAATTCAGTGTACATATTCAAAAAAAAATTAATTTTCGGAAAGTCATTATAAAAAATATTTTTAAAAAGTTTTGGGGAGAAATGATCCCTCTCATCTCCAGATGAACTTTTCAACTCGAGAACGATTGAAGATAAACCAATTCTGCGAACGGCAATCGATTCAGAATGATGAAATTAGTATACTCTACGAATTTTAATTTCAAGTCAATCAGCAAACAACAAAAAAAAAATTTCCGTAAAACGTCCATAGGGATAGACCCCTAAAAATCATGAAAAATATAAAATCTTCAGATTCACTTAAAATTCGCACTATATACGCAAAATTTTGTGCTGATTCCGAAAATATATGATTTGTATATGCTCACATAGGTACATGATTTAGCATAGGAAAGGAATAACATGTGAAAATTCCCTCGCACGATCAAATTTCACTTAAAAAAATAAAAAAATCACAAAGGTACCTCAAATGTATCTGGACGAGCTGATACCAAATCATAAAAAAAATTCGATGACAAATTAACAATATTTCGCAAGATTTTCGGTCGAGATGATTTATTTATCTTCAAAATCAACATTTCTCAGTGAAATTGCATTCTAATTGAAAAATACTAGCTGATTTCGCATATTTGAGAAATTCACAAACGATTAAAGCCAAGTAATGCGATAGCTATACGACAATGAAGAAGACCAAATTTTCTTAATATTTCATTTTGAATTTTTTGAAAAATCGTCAGATTAAAATTATTGTTAAAATTGTCATTTCCTTCAATTGGCTGCACCCTCACGAGCACAACCCTCAGAAATCTCCTAAAGACCTGTGCGAGCTAGGGAAGACTTAGCCCTTACATTATAACGTGTGATCCCATGCACGAGACCAGTGACCATGCTGGGAATCGAACCCACGCCTTTGTGTTCAGAGGCGAGCGCTCCACCATCACGATCAGCAAGGTCCATGAAATGTACCTCAAAGAGCTGATTTCAAATTATGAAAAAAAAAGCGAGATTGGCTCTCTCAACTTCAGATGAACTTTTCAACTCGCGAACGGTTGAAGATAGATCAATTCTATGATCGTCAATCGATTCAAAATTAGTGAATTTCAAGTCAATCAGCAAACGGTAAAAAAAAATTAAAAGAAAACTTTATGAAAAATACAAAAACTTCAGATTCTGAAAATATATAATTCTTATATGCTCAGATACACGGTTTGGCATGGGAAATGAATAATACGTAAAAAATTCCTAGCACGATCGGATTTTCTAACATTTTCAGTTCTATTAAAAAAAATTACAAACATACCTCAAATGTCACAAAGTCACTCATCCTCAAAATCAACATTTCTAAGTGAAATTCCGTTCTAATTGGAAAATACGAACTGATTTCGCATATTTATGAGTCAAGTTATGCAATATTTAACATTGATGAAAGCCAAATTTTTTAATATTTTATACCGGTGCGAAAGAAATAACGTTCTGTTAACTGCCAGTCAACTTTTATGCTGAACTTTGTGAACGAATCGATTCTACTTCGAAAAGTACATTACTCAGAATAAAATTCTCAATACGACATTTCATTCGGAAATAAAATAATAACTCACATGCAACTGAAGGCCATCTGGATGATGTCCCGTGTAAATGTAGGGGTTGGCATTGAAAGTGGACGGAGAAGGGTGATATGCGAAAGCCTCGCTGTAACCATTTTCGATCAGATGTCTATCCAGTTCGACTGGATCGCCTAGGATCTTGGTTGGTACTATGGGAGCCAGGCTGCCGAGCGTCTGAAATTGAACAAAAATCATGAATAATGCATGATATATCAAAATATTATATAGAATATTATTTTACAGAACTGAAAATAATTATCTATATCATACACACACGCATCTGTGGTGATAGTAAATTATCAACTCACTGTAGATTGAGTTGACATAATTATTTTTCTACAGCCGCTTATCAAAGGAGCCTTTGACGCTCTCAGATCTGATCGCAAAGTCGAAGTTTCCCGAAAAATGTCATTTTGTGACGGAATTCCCGCTCTAAAACTCATTAAACAGACGACCTGGGTTCGATCTCTGCCAGAGGTGCTTTTTTTCTCAAGGAAAAGAAATTTTCCTCATTTTCTTAGCTCATATACCCAGTGGCTACGGAATTATTGGTAGGCTGTGAAATTTAGAGCATCGATATAATGACATAAGAGCTTGAATCCGAGCATTTTAACATGACGAACTTTTTTATTTTAACACGTTGACTGCCATGTCGGTCTATGAGACCGAAACCAAAATATTCCGACGTGTCGCATCGGTCTCATTGACCGAGATTGTTGCTAATACGCCAGGCCGACTCGGTCTATGAGACCGTGTCAGTTGAACTGCTCGTGAAGCCCTCGGTCTACATTACTGTTGATAATATCGCGGAGTCAGGCCGAGACGGCTTCAGTGACAATTTTGAATGTCAAATTGTCTTCATCAGACACACAGACCGAGTCGGCGTGGCAGGAATTTTTGGAATGTGAATACTGTGGAATAAACGTTTATTCAATGAATAAAATGTAATAGACATTTTCGTGAATTATAATCGGGCAAAATTGTCCAAAAATACGTAATCTATGTATTTTTATAAAATCCTTTGCAGAAAGTTCGTATTGTTCGAATTCCGGGTTGCTCTTCATCCTGATTCGTTCTTAACTCTTTCGTAACACTTGAAGCAAGGTCTTCGTATTCCATACGGCCTTTGAGCAATTTCATGCTTCATTCGTTTCCGAGTAAGAGTACTAGGTGTGTTGATTTCCGTGTTTGAGTGCGAGGCACAAAAGCGCAGAAATATCGGGATATACTCATGACATACTCATAATGCAGGTAAAAATAATTGCTGTATACAGCATTAGACCGAGATCGACCCTTGCCGGACCGAGCTAACCGACCGACGCGCCGCGCATACAAGAGCACCGACTCGGTCTATGAGACTGAGTTGAAGAAATATAATTTTTTGTATCCAGAGTACCAAATTTTGAAAATTTCAACGATATACTAATTTCTGTAGGTATTATCTAGGTTTAGTGTCAAATGGTTTCTGGGACAAAAATTTCCATTTTGCCTCGACTCTGATACCAAAAGTGGAAATATGAGCCCGGCAGTCAACGTGTTGGATGGAACCAATTTTTTTTCCTTCCATGTTATTCAGCATAAAATTTTTTTTCAATGACTTATCACAAATTGGTATAAATAATATTCGTTTTGTGGAGACAACGATGTATTTCCGTTTCAGCTTTCAGTTCTCACCTGAAACTCTGTGTTAGCAGATTCAATTGGCCTGGCTACCACCATTCGAACGTGAACACCGCACTGTCTCAGAATAGAAGCAACTTGCTCAGAACCTAGACCTCTGAGATTAATCTCGCCGATCTGAAGGATGTGGTCACCACTCTGAAGACGTCCATCCTGAAACAAGAATAGAAAGGCCATTTATTTCCTTTATTATCTAACAAAGCCAAAAAATATTTTTTAACAACAGCGCGTAAACAAAAATTCTAATTACTGTTCACTGTTAGTGAGTTTAGTAATGCTACTGATGAAGTTAACTTGATTAACGAAATTTGGAATGATATTACTAGTGTGGTGAAAGGTAGACAAATTTTTTGTTCTTGAAAAGGATATTATTTTACATGAAATTTTACTAGGAAGTCATAATTTAAAAATACGAGGAAAATTGAAAACTGCGTAAGATAAAACATTTATTTCGATATAATAACTGTCGTAGGAAACATGTTGTATGATCCGTAAATATATGTATCATACTGGTATTCACCAGTATATTCGAGCTGAGTAATTGCTAAATGTCTTTTTTCAATACTTTGGTTTTGATGAAATTCCTGTTTCTGATAAGGAAAGTAATGTTCATTCTTATATGTTGAAAGTGGATAAAGTAACTTCACTTTATAAAAAAGAGTACCCTCATATGCCAAAGAACTACAGACCTATCACGGTGCCCAGTGGTTTTTCATACGTTTTCGAATATTCCTTTCTTGATAGGCTCTCATGCATTTTAAGACAAGAAAATATTTTCTCAGATTACCAACACGGTTTCATGATAACAATCTGCTGCCTCACCTCGTTAAAAAAAATCAGTTCTCAATCACCAAAGTAGCATTTCGCGCACTAGATACAAAAATAACTATTGTTTGTTCCCTGGGAAACTTCGCCAGAAATAATGTTTCAAAGTTAGGACGTCGATATTTATCTCTGATTTCAATTCGTATAATATATTTCCGAATCGCTTTTTCACATTCTCATTCAACTGTATCCTTCCGTTAGATTCGTTACATCTTCCGGTTGATAAAATCCAGATAAATTGAATGTTTCCAATTGCAAATCTTCACGAACGTTAGACTGAAACAAGGAATCGATTGAGGCCCTCAGAAAACATTAATGAACCGTTCATCTCCTTGAGTAAATTAATCGATTCGGCGGACAAAACAAAACAAATTTAATTCCTTGTCAACATTACAATCCTCTATGATTGCCTTCGAAATTCCAAAATTACATTCCTTGTCGAATATAAACATTGAATTACTGAGAAGCATTATAAAATACTCGAATGTAATATTCACTGAATATTAGAACACTTGATTGGATTTAATGAAAACCAAGTCCTCCGAAAGCTCAGTTTTCCCATGAAAGCAGCTCATGCCTTAGAAATTTCATTACTTTCAGATTCCTCTGTTTCCATATTTGTATTTCTGCGAGGCTTTATATTACAGCTGAAATTCATTGACCTCGTTTTGTGAAAGGAAAAGCTTCCTGCGGCGTACTCACGTCAAACGGACGAGAGAGAAATTCAGCTACTCTATTATAGGACGGAAACATTATACGTAATTCAAAGTGATAGGCTTCTTTTATGTTTCTGTTATTTCATGTCACGAAATATCTACACTGGAAACGACTGTGACAAAGAAACGTTCGCTGAAATCGGCCACTTCCTTTCATCATGCGGTTTGCAGTTTGAAATGTTTTGTGCCAAGCGGCATTCAAATAAACGAAATGAATATTTCCGACAAGGTCAAAATACCCTCCTCCCCACATGTTTTCATAAAGTGGAAAATATCCTTACGGATATTCTATCATATGTGTCATGAATTTCTACAATTTTCCTCAAGGAGGACACTACCGCAAGTGCTAATTCTAATCAAATATCAATAATCAAAGTAGTGTATACATGTTTATTGTCCATAAGCAAAAAATCTGTTGACAAACACTTACATAAGAAATTCCATAAATTAAACAAATCATATAAACATTAACGAAAACTTCCACAAATGTACATATATAAAAGTCACTAATCTCACTAGCGGCTCTGATCATCAATAGTTATTTATCATGGAAATTATAATGGCATTGATTACCGATGGCAAAGTTTGCGTCTGAGGTTATTAAGGCTCATTATTGATAATTTTATTTCTGACCGATTTCAAAAAAATGTTGTACATTTTTAAAACGAAATTAAGTAATGCACCAATTCATTGTTGAACAGAACTTCATTATCAAGCTGTGTTGCGGTAAAAACGTGTTTTTCTGAAATCGTTCAAGAATGCCCACTTTCTCGGAGCAACTTCTGGCCTCAAAATACGCTAATATGGTATTTTAATCCGTTGCTAAGCAACGAACTTTCCCGGACCGTTTTCGGCGCTAAACTGTACGGGAATAGTTATTATCCTAACAAGTACGGAAAGAGTACTATTCCCGCATGAGACTGCCGTTACCCGAACGACGCAAAGCGGAGTTCGGGTAAGCAGTCGAGTGCGGGATAGTACCTTTCCGTATGAGTAAGGATCAAGATTTTTTCTACAAGAGAATTGAAACATCTTATGTGATGCTCTTGAACAAACTTTCGCGTGCGGGAAAAATTATTACCGCACTAGTGCGGGAAAAACTCACTTGAAGTGACATTAGCGTACGGGAAAATTTTTCCCGCACTAGTGCGGGAATATGACACCTCTCAAACTAAATTGCATGCGGGAATAGGGCGGAACACGCACGCTTGTAGAAAATAGTTATTATCCTAACAAGTACGGAAAGAGTACCATTCCCGCATGAGACTGCCGTTACCCGAACGACGCAAAGCGGAGTTCGGGTCAGTCGAGTGCGGGAGAGTACCTTTCCGTATGAGTTAGGATCAATGTTTTTTCTACAGGCGCATTGAAACATCTTATGTTGCTTGATATTCCTTCACTGGAAACTTGATATTCCGGTGTAGTATAATATAAGCATTTTTCTTCATTAATAGACATTTTCAAAATCTAACGACGGACCATACCACCACTATTTCCCACTTCCACGGTTCGGTGTTCGGAACGACCCAAATGGTTCATAATTAAACCATTATTCAGGATTACGCGACACAGGGATCGTGTATATTAAAATTCAGAGCGTGTTATACTTGATTCACGATATATTATGGTGATCTACGTTTACTTTAAGGTTTGCACACGGAAAATATTGATTATGTTCAAGAAAAATTTCAGGTTTTTCTAGTCTAATCCAATTACCATTGTTTTCCGTGCAAAAACGATGCAACAGCTGAACCAACTGTGTTCTAACGTATAATGCGAAGAAGTTTTCATGGGCTTTAGATTCGTAACAAAGAATTAAGGACTATAGGGCTATCTCAAGTGTATTGGCAGACTGGTTGTTCAAATCAGGAAGGTAGGTAGCTCCAGACCATAATCTCAGAATATCTCAGCTTGATGACCTGCATAACGTTGGGTGAGGGTCAGTTTGAATGAAAGAAAGTCAAAGTGATCCCTATAAGATGGATTATTGGATGAAAGTTAGAGAAAGCACAAAAATGTATTCTCTTGATGTAAGCTTGAACTACTTCATAGCAAAGCCTTTTAGCTCCAAATTATCTCCGCGTTGCCAGTAAAAGAGTTTCTTAGAGTGAAGAAAGTAAACATCTTGAACCAGAATCAAGAATTGAATTTATTGGTGAAGTAATTGAATTTTTTACATTCGGATGAGCTTCCTTACGAATTTTTTCCTGGAAAATGTGATGTTGATTATTCTATTGCATATGCTGTTACATGAAGATACATTGACACTTTTGGTGTTTGTAAAGTTTCCAGTAGTCAAATTGTATCCACACCAGAGGTTCCAAATATTAAAGTTCATACACCTACTAATTATTTTACTCGAATATTACTTACCCTGTCAGCCACGCCTCCTGGCATTATAGTTTTGACAACAACGCCCGTGCTACGGCCTCCTATGATTCCAAAGGCTAATCCTGTGCCATCGTTTATTAGATCTATGACTTCTACTTGTGCCCATTCGGTGTTCAACTGTAAAAAATAATAGGCGATTGAAATAACAATAAATTCAATCGGCACCGGTTTCCGTTGTATCGGCGAGATAAAATTTATTTAAAAAAAGTCGACTTCCCAACAACACTAGAGAGTGAAGGATGGCCCTTTTACAAACGAATAAGGATACTCCATCAGATTTACTCTTTTCATTTCCGATATAAGAGAATTGTTTGGAAAGCTGGCTTCAACATGATGTCAATGAGCCAACCACTTATCTTATCCATTATCTTGCGATGACATTGTCATCTCGCCAAGTGTTATGGAAGACGAAAATAAATTAAAACAAGTGAGGAAGGAGTAGTGGCCAGTAGATAAAAATACAGGGATCTAAAAAAGTTGAGCTGACGATATACCAGGTTGTATAATACGAAAAAAAGATCCATATAATAGATTAAAAATCTAACCCCAAGCTACATACCTCACAATAGGACTTTCGTCGGACAGAATACCACAGGAAATAGGTATTGCCACAACAACCGATGAATTATATTCATCATAGTTTCGACAAGGCTTCTACAAAATTCACTTTGCAAATGCTATTCATGTACCTACAGCATGAAATCAGGCCGATACGTAGGGAATTAAATCTGGGTAGGTATATCTAGAGTATTTTCAACTTATTCGGTAATACAAATACCACTGGCTACAGCTTGTCGTGGCCTAACCTGTACAATTTTTTGTTTTAAAGTCTTATGCGAGCTGGGAATCAAGAGGATCTTACCTTTTAACGTATGATTCTGATCACTGTTAGAGTACAGGTAGCACTAATGATTGGTAGTAACCATAAAAACTGTTCTTTGCTTGAATTGGACTAATGTTAAGCTCTTCCATAGAGTATTTGTTGTAAAAGCGTATCCAATAATTTATTATTTCATTTCTCATGGTGGTAGATGACGTGAAATAATTTGTTCTTGTGACAATTTTTGATTCTGTCAAAAATAAAGATACTTTTTTCTTGCATGGAATACATATTTGGTATTTAGGACCTACAGTGCATGATATAGATTATTAGTTGTATTCAACTATCACCCTGTTTATTGGTCATTATTTATACACTTCGAAATGTGTGAGTAAAGGTTGGTTACGAAAGAGGTACAGATGAGCAACAGCGAGACTGATCGAATAGGAACGGATAAAATGATGAGTTAGTTAGTAAGAATATTTGAAACGAGTAACATTGTCGGGAGAGGTACTTTAAATAAATCAGCTCGAGGGACATCAGTGCATTATTCAAAATTTCATTTAAAAAGTGCCTATTTATTCCAACGTACTGAACATCAGAAGTGGGATCAAGAACTAAATCGGGCAAACAGTTTTTTTGCTTTCTTCATCTTTTGCCAAATAACAAGTCTATTTTGAACATGCCCAGAAGAAAATATCGGAGACGTTAGCGAAATGAGTACCAGTAGTTCCAGTGACTCATCAAGCAGTAACTGATCTAGCAGCAGCTCAGCTAGCTCGGACAGTAGCAGGTATACTAAGCAGTCCAAAACGTGAAGGTCAAAGAGGGTCACAAAATACAGTAGACCAAATTCTGTGGATACGGGGTGAGTACAGCAACTAAATTATACATGAACGTACAGATTTATCTATGTTAGCGTAATTTATAATTGAGTTTGGTCTAAGAACTGGTATAGTGAGTGAATGGCTTGAAATGATAAAACAACTTGTTCTAATTGGGATGAAAATACAACAAAATTTCAAGCACTGAATGAACTCAAAGATATAGCTGATATATGGTATAAAAACTTTAAAAAAATTACGTAGAGTAGGCAAATTATTCATGGGGTGAATAGAAAAAAATTTTGGGCAAAACTTTCCATCCTTTAAGAAACAAATATACAAATTTCATGTATATACCCAATCATAAGCCGAAAAATGAGGAAGCACTGAGGTGCTTTAAATGATCAAACCGTAACGTCAGCTGTGCAAGCAGCAAATATAACGGAACTCAATGCGTTAGCCTGAAGGACACCACCTGGTATCAACCAAGCAATATCTAACAGAGATAATTATATGGAACAAAATAATCCTCGACTGCCAAAAACTTTCGGTTCTAAGAATTATCATCAAAATTCACAATAAAAAGTCAGTGTGACTTGCTTTGCCTGTGGTAAAGCTGGGCGCACAAGTAATAATTGTTTCTATAAAGATTCCGTTTGTAGGCGATGTGCCCAAAAAGGCCACTTGGACAGGCTCCGAACAAATAAACCAAAATTCTCAAACGATGGAGTAGAGATAGTCAATAGTTCATCAAAAGATAAATTTTATAAAAAAAAATTGATAAACACTGTTTCAATTTCGTCATTAATCGACTTTGGCAGTGACTATTCACTCGTAGAGAAACTATCTGATTTAAATGTCAATGTTTATCCTTTAGAAAGGCCAGTCACATTATGAGAATTTATAGGTCCCAGTATAGACGTTTCTGAAGCTTCCAAGTGTGAGATAAAAATCGATGACGTGTCAGTTACGAGTGTATTTTAGGCAACAGAACAACAGTTCTCAGATACACCCCATATACTGGGAAGAAATATTACCGAAGAGTAAACTATTAGTTAAACATAGAAGATAAGCTTTTCTTTTATAACGCTGAAAGGAGTGTGGAAGTCATCAAATCAAACCTTGCACAAAAACTAACCGATGACGATGATGTCAGTTCAATACAAAACAATCATCGCGATTGCATAACTGACGGTTTTTCTAACTTGGGCCACGCCTCTAGGCTCTAGGGCTTGCATGAAAATAGATCTCTCGTCTAATAAACCCATATCGTGGATCCCATACAGGATGTCTGAAAGCGAGAGGCAGGTAATTCGAGAACTCGTCAAGAAACTATTGAATGCCTATATTATCAGGGAAAGCTCTTCACCATATGCAAGTTCGGTTCTCCTAGTTAATAAGTCAATTGAAAAAACTGCATTTCATCACTTCGATGGGAATTTTTACGCATGCCTTTTGGTGCTTGTAATGGACCATCGGTCTTTTAAAAGGCTATGCATGCCGTTTTTGGTATTGCGGGATTCAACAAAATAGTTATTTATTTGGATAACATCTTAATCCCGACGAAAACAAAAAAGAAGGATAGAAATTTTGAAATTACGAAATGAAAATCTAAGTTTGAATCTGTCCAAGTGTGTTTTCCTCAAAACTAAAATCGACTATTAAATAAACCAAAACGGAATTTTCCCTGGTGAATACGGAATAAACGCATCAAAAAAATTATTTTACCTGCAAACCAACATAATAATGATAATTATAATAATAATAATACTCCTTTCAATGGCCTGGATCAATGATCGCATGCAACATCGCATGAGCTCATCATACATTTGCTCAGATGCCTTACCGTACCCGATCACAGTGAGATGCATTGAAGTCTCGCTTCACCATAACATTTGGTCAAGTCATAGTCCAACCACAGTAGGTTCTCTTTAAAAGGAGGGTGTTTCAGAGAGACTCCCTCAGCAATCTTCTCTTCTGCATCTCACTATTGCCATTGTCCGTTGCACTACGGAAAACCCGCGAATGTAACTGCGGCACCCTCAGCAACCGGAGGCATAAGGTCACCAATCCGTTCTACATGGATAACCTAAAACTATTTGCCTCCGGAGAAAAGGATCTTCATGAGTCCTCAAGAGTGATGCAAGAGTACACGCGCATGCTATCGGAATTGAGTCAACAAATGTGCCACAGTTCATATCAAAAGAGGATGATGCGAGGAATACACCTCAGCTCGTAGACACCGGAGAGACGTATACTTACTTAGGGGTGGAACAACGCCTTTCCCAAGATCTAACTAATGTTAAAAACTCTCTCCGCGGCAAGTATCAGCACAAGCTCCGAAATCTGGTGATCAGAACCGTCGGAGAAGAACAAAGTTGCTGCAACAAATATGTTTGCCATTCCGATTCTACTTTACTCCTATGGTATAATGAAATGAACTCAAGAAGAGCTGCGACAACTCGACGTAAAAACTCGCAAAATGATGCATCTTTATAAGAGCTTGCATCCTAAATAATAGAATGGTACTGGATGGGCCTGTAAAGTCATCAGGAGTTGAAACCTGTTCAGCCTGCTCACGTCTAAGCTGTGTGGAAAGTGAGAGGCTCCTATAGCTACATAAGGATAAGTCAATGCATAGGATCTTCAAGAACATTGAAGAAATCTGACCCTTGCTTTTCTCAGGTCAAGTGGGCTGAAATAGGAAACCGAGGGATTCATTATGGCCCGTAGTAGTCGCGTAATGGGTATAGAGGTCCCCAACACTAGATGCAGATGCGTGTTTTATGAATTATTTTAAAATAAAACGTAGACCCACAGGTTAAATAAAATTAAGTTTGGGTCCGTTTCCGGTTTCTATAATTTTTTTGCAATGAGACTGTATTGAGGCTATAATCCTTGCCTAACTAACTGATTCATTTTTCGAACATCATGACAAAACACTACGAGATTCAATTGTCGAGCAATGAAGTTAATTTGGACGGAACGAATTCCCGGCATTCGTTCACACACACCCACTTTCCCACAACTCATTACATTAACAGACAAATAACCACCGAGTAATTTTTCAATGCTTTCCAAAATACACACACTTGTTGATGGAAGCGAACGGAACAACTAGCAACTCTGCTCGCAAAATGGCATCGTTTCAATTACTCCCAATTCCATAAAGCATCAGAGAGTGTAATTGCGATTTGAAACGAAAATTAATTTCACCTGCCAATGTGCGTGAAAACTGAGAGAGGTTGAAGGGAGCTCTTAGAAGTTCCGCCGATGGGAGGTTAATATCCTTGATATGCAGCACTATGATCGGGTAATGAGGTTATGTTCCCCATATCTAGTGAGGAGAGTGGGAAACTCGAAGGAATGAGGATTTGTCCATGATCATGTAACGAAACTAGTCGAATTTTCTCATTTTATCACACAAGACAGAGAATTGTTCAATGTCCATTCTTTTCTGAAAATTGGTTCACTTTGTGAATTAGAAAAGTATTCGAATGGACTTTCACTGTGGCGACCATAGTTTTTTTCTTTCTGTATTGAATCTTGCAGGTTTCTAGGGAGAGAGAAACCCCTCAGAAGCTCCTAGGAGCTTGTGCGAGCGACGAAAAGATCCGGGACCTGTGGCCGTGCTGGGCTTTGAACCCACGACATTATGATTGTAAGGCGAGCGTTCTACCATCACGACCACCACGGTCCATGGGTGATAACCCATTAAATACCACGTGGATTATTTAGACTGAAGAGGACACAGGATGCCCATGGCGACGAAAGCTTGGGGCACCGAATCTGATTAAATGCTTTGAAAATATTTCATACAAGTAGAGTCTTCTCATAATGTACTACTTATGTCTCATTATTTGTAATTTTATGTTATTCTATGATGTACTAGTATGAATAAATAATTGAATAATTTTCGATGACTTCCTACCATAAATAATAAACTGAGCATGCCAATCTTCATCTAGACTCTGATGGAACACACTGTAATGCCTATCATTTACAGTTTCTCGGCTTTTTCTGCTATCAGTAAATCTATAGTGCCTGATATGGATTTTTAGCATATTATATTCATATTTTGCTGAAACACGATCAACTAGAACTCCTATTCTCATACGAGTGTCTTAATCAAATCTAAAAAAAATCGAATCAGTTGGTACTCCAGGGTTTTGACATCTTCATTTATGACACCGTTTCTGACAGCAACAGAACAAGCCCAAGTAAAAAACATATCTCAAATCAAAGCTGCTTTTTTCTTTACATACATTTCTTTTTGATGAATTTGCTTGCATTGAAACCTTTACATTCTACTCCTCGCTCCAAAGAACACTTTCACTTCCACTTGTAAGAATACTGTGGAGAAATGGAAATCGAGATCTGTAGCATTGAAATGTCTAACTTGATTATACTGGGACTATATCGCTCTTGTCTAGGTGATTTCGAAAACTTCAGTGAGAAGCTTGATATTCTCTTGACAAAATACTCAGCCAAATAATTAAATAAAGAGATGATATTATTAGGTGATTTCAATGTAAACTTTTCAGTCAGTCAACAAACTTGATGGCCCTGAACAATACTTTAAAATCCTTTGGAATGAAAAAAACAATCACTGATTTCAACAACAAATTGTAACATGGAAAAAATTCACACTGGTACTAACTGTGAATCCTTGCTTATCAGACAGTTCATCAGAATTTTCCATAATTAGAACAATTATATGGATTATTCCTGAAAACAAAAATTCAACAATATTGGTTTATATAAACTGAGGTTGATTCTTCTTGAGTTTGATTAGTCCTATTGTGGTAAAAACCATGCGTGACCTATATTTTTAATTGAACTTTTGTCGAACAGCTATTATGTGGGTAATGTTCTTCCTCTGCTAGTACTGAAAACTGTGAATTCTAAACCACCAATAAAATGGTTAAATGAAAAACCGAAAAACATCACAGACACATTATCGAACATTGTGCTGATATATATGATGTGAGATCTAAAGACGTATAACACATTCAATTATTATCGTGAACAATACAAAAATCTATAATTAAACACAAAAAACTTTGAATTTATTGATGTTTTCTTGTTGTGAAAATTTTCTTGTCACCTCTCCAAATAAATGTAGGGACAGTTAAAGACTCGTGAATTTTGGGCGCAATAAAAATAAAACACACAAATCAGATATCCCAGGATGATATCAATAATTATTTTTATAATATGGGAGAAAAAGTGATATCATCATTATGACTCACATGAATCAATTCACTCTTTCTTTTTACCGCCAGTCACCCCTCAGGAAGTGAAAGAAACCTTTCGATCCCTGAAAAATTCCTGCTGTCAAGACATTTATGGATTGAACTCTTATATTCTTGAAGAGATGATGGAGAATTTACTAGTTCATCCATGTTGTTCAATCATATACAAATGTTTTTCGAATGGAATTTTTCCAGATGATTTTGAAAGTGCTGTTGTTCTACCGTTACTGAAAAAAGTCGACATACTCAACATTGAGAATTTCAGACCGATTTCAATCATACCAGTACAAGCCAAAGTTCCTGAACTCTCAGTAAAACAGATTGTCCCGATATCTGAAAGCAAATTCACTGTGAGTGCAGGTCAATTTGGACTCAGAAAACACAAATCCACGATCAAAGCTACTTTACGTGTCATAAGCAATATAGTGGAAGGTCTTGAGAGAAGTAAACATTCGCTCATTACCTCATGCAGTTTTACTAAGGCTTTTGACTGTGTCTGTCATGATAGTTTAGTGAAAAAATTGAAACATTATGGTGTGAGAGGCATACCGCAAAATTTTTTCCAGTCTTATCTGAGTGGTAGATCGCAGTAGGTTGTGGTGAACAGATATCAATCCTCTATTACTGAACTGACTCATGGTGTCCACCTAGAATCAATTTTAGGGCCTCATTTATTCATTATTTATAAACAATTGGCGTTCGCAGAATTACTCTTTCTTTATCGTTCGTGAGTTGAAAGGGGTAATTTCCCAATAAGCTCGTATTTCTGAATTAGAATGCCAGTTTACTGTATAGATAAAATTTCTTCGACCGGAATTTTTTTGAAATTTTTTCAATTATTTGTCGAAATTTATTTTTGTAGTATGATTCGGAATAAAGATATATTTGAGGGACGGAATTTTCGACGTTTTATTCCTTTTTATGCTGTATCGTATCTGAGCATATACGAATCATATATTTTCGAAATCAGCATACAATTTGGCATATATAGTGCAACTTTCAAGTGAATCTTGATGCTCTTGTATTTTTCATGATTTTTAGGACTATTTTCAAGTGAATTTTTTTTTTCGCCGATCGACTTGAGATTCACAGAGTATTCTAATTTTATCATTCTGAATCGATTTCGGTTCGCAGAATTGATCTATATTCAACCGTTCATTGCATGCTTTTATACTCAAATATAAAGTGCATATTCATACTCAACTTCTAAGTTGATAGAGATTTAATTGGGATTGAAACATGTTGTTAAGGAGATTCTGTCAAAAAAAATAATTGGTTGGACCACGGATGGTGAGCTCTCGAAATTGAAACGAATTACTCTATTCACCCCACCAAAAATTCTCATTCTCATTTTCTCAGATATTTAGATTAATTCTGATTGATCAATTATAATATATGAGAAAATACAAAGCCCAGAGTTAAAACTGTTTTACTTACTATTTTTATTATCATCACAATTTCGGCTGAAATAATGTTGAAGAAGAGGTAGGGTTATTTCCCTTCAATAAAAATCACCAGTATATGTTGTAACTATTCTTTAACTTAAAAAAGTTTCACTATTTCGTTAGTTGAAAAAGGAAATTCGTCAGAATTTCATAACTTCTGATAGTAAAATAGGAAACAGCACGTTTCAAGTGAAAATATTGCCATCCACATTCGAGGAAAATGGACTCAGTTACAGGCGAGTCTGTCTATTCGAAGCGAATCAAGTAGATCGATACACTCAGATTAAATATTGATGAATATGGTAGACAAGAAGACTACGTGGCGGAAGCACTGAATAAGAATAGAATTTAATTTTCCTATTACTTTTCACTAACGGTTACACTCATTTTTCAGGTCACTACAAAAAAGGTTTACATTACTACTATAAGACAGAATATTCTATGCTCTGTTCTGTTTTGGTTGTACCGTTACTACCCTACTACTATAACGAGTTAGAGCCGGACCTGTCCGGTACACCTGACCGTTGCGCTGTCTCGTAAAGGATGCATGAGGTCATCGTTCTAGAATGGCTCTAGGCACTTCGAGAATAGACAAGATTCCTTCAAATTAGGATCATGAACATTGAAGACGTCCTGAAAGAAGAATCTGGATTCTTCGAAAAGAACTCTGCAGCTAAATGAATATGATGTGGTAGCAAAGTTGTGTAATAAAAAATACAGAGAAGACAACCTTCCGTCAATATAGAAGTGAACCGGATTGCATAGCAGTATCCGTTTAATATAAATTATAGTCAAAGTTGCAGAATATACATTAGTCAAACATTAATTGTAAAAATAAATGAGACAGAGTTAATTGCATTTTTATTACGGTATGTAATATATGCTTTGTTCAGGATGACGATAAAGCGGGTGCCCATAGGCACTTATTTGTCAAATGAATCTTAACTATTTTATAAAATGGATTTGGAATCGAAAATAGGCAAAAAACACGGGAGAATAGGAAATGTGTTTAATATAGGTACCTGTATTACTGTTCTCAATTCATTTAACAACATTCCTGCTGAATATTCTCACTTGTTCTCGGAGTAGAGAGGATTTAGTTGACACTGTTCTCTGATCCGACGAGCATAGTATAATTCTGCCAATTATGTTGACATTGAGAATTATTCTCTTAAAACAACCCTTCTTGCGGCATTAACCCTCGCCACAGGAATGATTCTGGCACGTACCGGATTAAAGTTGGTTTATCGAACGCTTCAGGGGTTGAAATATCAGCATATACGCTTCGGAAAATTACGATGGCGATGGAGCTTCTATATCAATTTCATATTCCAGTTTCTACTGCTTTTTTTATAAAATATTGGGAAACAGAAAGTTCACACGAAATAAAAAAGTAGCAACTTGCAGTACCCTCGAAATTTCGGTATTTTTAGCCAACACAATTATATTTCTTCAACTGTAATTGATGAAGTATCATGAAAACAAAACAGACATTTATAAAGTTCACGAACGAACATTATCGGAATCTGAGTCATGTTGAATCGGTCGAAAAACTCAGCAAAATATACAGGGTTCAGGCTTAATTCATGCAAAAAGAATCGCTTGATATCCCGACATTTTAGGTTATTTTTTCCTGTAGAGGCGCGGATGTCATTTCATATTGTTTCAACTATTACGTCTAGGAAAAGTAGGGCACTGGCTTCCGTTACCATTGTGGAGTTGACAGAATATATCATGCTATTTATTTTTGCGAAGTCCTGGTATTTATCTTTGTGGTTCCATACGACAGTGTCTTCTACATATCTGAACCTCAATTTTGTTTGGTCTTCTGCCACGTGGATAACATTCGAGAACCATCAGGCCAACGAAAAGATCTCAGATTGACTACGAAACGGCCTAGAAGGTGGTGATAAGTGAGAAATTACGATGGGCCGTAAGGTCTTCCACACCCTTCAAGTCACCATGCTAGCACAACGAATGGTGAAAGCAGAGTTAAGTGGAAGATCCACGGTTATCACGGTATCAAGAAGTGTCCTGAGGGAGGCGTCTTGTCGCCCCTACGATGATGCTTGGTATTCGACGGACTTCTAGCGGAACTGAATCATTCAGGGATGTAATAGCAAGCATATGCTGATGACGTAGTCATCATGACTCAAAGTCAATGGCTGAATCCATTAATGAAGCTCGAAGTAGAGTGCTCGAAAAGAGCTTAACAAGTTCCCTTGCGTGACGAGATCTCAAGCTAGTCACAGGGCTCCTGACGGGACACAATCACCTGAACAGGCATATGGCCTTCATAGAGATCAAAGATGATTCACTCTGTAGGTGGTGCCTGGAAGAAGACGAAACTTTCGAGGAAATCAAAGTGAACCCAGAGGATGTCAATGAGATTCAACTCAAGAAATTGCTAAATTACGCCTGGAAGGCTAGCATGCCCAACTGAACCCAGGCACGTGGATGTCCAAGAGAAAAGGCCTATGTGCAGGGATTCAAAACCCGCCCACCAGTGCCAGGAGGTAGTAAGAAGTGAGTAACTTTTTTTTCAGAACCACTTGCGAGCAACGGCATGTTGAGCTGGTGTAGCATCTGTATGGACCTGGAATTGGGCTACATTCACTGACATCTCTGAATGCTCTAAAACCCCTGATCTATGGCATGAGCTGTAAAAGTGATGACACTGTCTTATCCACTTTTTTCGACATTCAACTATGTGCACAACAACGGTGAGCTTCGTATGTAGCAACACTCTTAGATACTGGGATACTTGGTAGCTTTCTTGACGTTATAATCACAGATTGCACATCGAATTTGATCTTTATCGACTCTCTCTGTTTTTAATAGACCTTGCTTCCTATTAGCGCACTTCTCCAGATCTCCCCCCACTATATAGGAATCTGCCCTACGCCAAAAAGATGTATATACTTGTTCAATGCAAGTACAGGAGACAGTGGACATCACTTACGTATAACGCATTGTTTTTCTCACGAAGCATCCTCGTACCATCTTTGTGAACGGGCGAAATACGTGTCCGATCACTGCCACAGCAAAAACAGAACTGTAATTCCATTGTCACGCTGCTGGATAGCAAAGTTCAGGCAATTTTTGTCTATTACTGCTCTACATTGAAGGAGTATCGTATGCTCATAACAAAACTTGCAGTTTCGTTATCTAGTCGTTTTCAATATTTGGTGGTGCCTTTGGTTACAGCCCATTCTCAAGTTTGTCGATCTCGTACAAAAAGATCTCGCACGTGTAATACAAATCGATCGCCAAATAACACAATAGCCAATCTGGGAACCCATTCAACATATATGTTTTCGTCGCGCTACGTACAAAATACGTTCGCGACACACAGTAATTCGATCGTTGATGCCGAATAGTTCAAAGAAACGTAAGCGAGTAGGTATTTCATGCAGTTTATTGAATCCCGATGCTGCGTCTTTCAATAGCTGCCACATAAAGAACATGTAGCTCGAAATTCGTTATTTTGCGCTAGAAAAACCTTTTTGTACCATATAGGGGTAGAAATGTTTGAGTAAAGCCGGCACATCTCAACAAGAACGCGTCTCGCCAGCCAATTTCTGAGAAAATCTGTGCCGCAGTAAGTATGAGGTGAACGTGAATCAGAAAATTGAATGATTTACCATCCGCGTTCATGTCATCCCTTTGGGAAATGTGATTGAAAGTATCTCTTGCTTTGATACGAGAGCGGTTGTAATACGGACCGGGATCTTCGCAGATGAAATGAGAATACATTTACATGCTGTCAATCTGGTGCCCCGTAGTTGGTGGTTTTAAATTCATATTGGGGATGACAATAGTCGGTGGGCTTTTGGAACCTAGAGATAACGCTCTATTCTTATTACAGTGTGTATCATACATATTCTCATCTCAAACCAAAGTTATTTTCATAAGACAGTGCATAAACTAATCTTTTTATGACTATCGAAAAAATTACCCTTTCTTGAGATATTTTCGTTGAGTAACAGGATGAATTACACACAACAAGCTACGTCCCGTAACTAATAAATAATGACTAAACATGAATAATGGCTGTGGCCAATCAGCTACAAGAAAATTCGTCACTCAACAGTTGTACACAATATAAATGTAATACACCAAAACAATGTCAATATCGATTTATGAAAAATAGTGGATTACGTAATCCAATCTTCCGCAAAAAACTTATAATACAGGCCGTTTCTTTTATCATGAGGTAACATTGCTATATTCTTAACCGTAATAGATACAAAGACGGTTAAATGAGAAAAAAATTTAACTATTGTGGTGAGCAGTACGTTGGTCAGAGAAAATCTATGGGGACTCTCGCCCTTCCCGACTTATACAGGGAAGACTAAAAATGCTGTTTTCTGTTTTTTACGAATAGAATGGTTATTTCAGAAAATATAGAATAATGAAAGAGGAAAGTTTTATTGTATTTAAAATGTACTATCAATATTTGTGGTGGAATAGACAGGTCCGTATTTGAAAAAAATAGTTGATGATGACGGTGTTGACACGAAACGTTTGATTAAAAATTTATCGTTACGGAGTTCTAGTACATCTTGAATACAATAAAACTTTCGTTTTTCATTTTTTTATATTTTCTGAAATATCGATTCTATTCGTAATAAACCGAAGACAGCATTTTCAGTTTTCCCTGTATAAGTTGGGAAGGGCGAGAATCCCCGTAAATTTTTTATGACCAATTTACTGCTCACCACAATAGTTACCTTTTTTCCCATTTAATCGTCTTTGTATCCAGAACGGTTTAGGATATAGCAATGTTTCCACATGATAAAAGAAACGGCCTGTATAATATAAGTAGTCAGGTCCGGCTCCAGTATCTCAACAGAATGCAGGGAAAATTATTGAAATATAAAACGATTGACGTGTGAGTGTTCTCCGGTAAATAAACAACATGGGTCTGTATTTTTTAGCATGCCGTTCCGAAGAAACAATTGTTCGCACTGTGTTCAAAAATCAAAAATTTTACATTTTCGACTCAAGTATTGGAAAAAAAATGTCATGCTATTTTGTAAACGTCATCTTTCAATACTCTTGAAAGCCATTGAAAATGCTTTCAATGACAGTTATACAAAAATTCCGCTAATATATAATAGTATAACTCATGAATGCCAAAAAAGTGTATTATATCCACACACACGTGCGGAAAGTTACTTTCCGCTCTTGTGCGGAAAGTAAATGGCACGCATGTGGATAAGCTGTTAATTGCGTAATTCCTGTTTAGATTTACCGCTTCAAGCTATTGAATTCATAATATTTGAACACAAAAAACAATCTATTTGAGAAATGTGATTTTTTTCATCTTCAAAATGAAATAAAAAAGTTGACACTGGTGGGATTCGATCCCGCGTACTACCGATTGCAAATTAAAATAAACAAATAAGAGTTTAGTGTGCATAGTTGTCAATTCGGTCTACACATCAGCTGATATATTTGAAACTCCATCATCAATTCTTGCCGTCGCCCAAGAGGGTTCAGGAGAGGAATTGGATCGGGTGGACGCACCGAGAGCCGCCTCCTCCTCCCCCCAACCATTGCTGGCCGAAGGGAGGGAGAGCGCTTGTGCCAAGAGGTACATAGGGTTCCGACGAAAGGGCGCTAGTATCCACCTCCGCTGATGTTAGATGAAGGTCAAACATTTCCACTGATAGTGGATGTAGTTTGTATAATCCATGCCTCCAGCAAAGCTTATGCACGTCGTTCGTTTGCATTCAATGTACATACTGCTTTGTCTAAGTTTGGTCAGAGGAAGGTTGTTTCGAGCTAACCCCGGAAAAGGCTGAGGCAAAAAACTGGTTCGAGGTATTTCGCGCACTATTTAAAGGTGGCTTGGGTCCCTAAGGAACCGGTTCTTCCCATCTTTCCTGAAAGATGGCCAAAGATCGATATGGCTGATTATCATGAATTCTGAGCCTGGTAAGGTCTCTTGATAGCGTACTCTTTGGGAGGTGAAACCTGTAGAATTTGTGTCGGGATGGAGTCGACGCCAGCAAGGGCGCGCAGCGTATCCAGTCGAATGTACCTGTCACTCTTGGTGATGATACGAAGTACTTTATTCTGCATCCTGTCCAACCTCATAAAAGGAGTTTTGGGCAGGCTGCAGAACGCTGGGCAAGCATACAACATCGCTGGCCGGATGATTTGTTTGTATATTGTCATCTTGGCCTCTAGCTTCATATGTGATCCCCTGGCTATTAGTGGGTAAGTGTATTTTACCGAACCCGCAGCCCTCTGAAAATAGCCAGGTTGATGTGCTTTTGCCATGTTGTACGCTTGTCCAGCTGTACTCCTAGGTATCGCACATTGGTCTTGACTTCCTTGGCTTTGTCCTTGGCCTTCAATTTCTGAAGAACCTTCGAGAACTTGAGTTTCTTCGAGAAATTGATGGCTAAATTCAAATTGTCGCTTTGCTTTACCCACTGAGCTAAATAATCAATATGGATTGTAAGACATCCATCTTACTATTGAATATTTCATATTTGTAGTCATTATTGATTGTAAATTGAGTCTAATTATAATTTTGCTTGTAGGTAGGTATTATGTGAAAGAAAATATTTTGCATTTCAAAATAATCATTCAGACTTGATGAAGTTAGTTGGAATGGTTCTCAGTCAGCCTTCATCTTCGATTTTCTTGAACACATGTCAATAACATCGTTATTAGTTGTTAAAATTATCGCGTGATCGTAGGGTAAATAGAGTACCTACATTACTTGTGCGAAAGTAATTTTTACACTCGTTGAATTGCCCACTGGTGTGAAAAATGTTACTTTTCGCACTCGTAATTTAAAATAAATATTTTTTTTACAAATCTAACCAATTCGATACTCAATTCTTCAATATACTCTACGTGTGTATTCCTAGGTCAGATTGCTGATTTCGTTTCTTCCGCTCATGCAACCAAACGTTACTCAAACAATCTTGATCTTCCATCTGAGTTTCATCCATATCATTTTATCATCACCAGATAAAACAATATGAAAGCAATTACACTTTTTAATGACCGTTTCGGGCCGTCACTCGTCTCTGAACTCATATATCTCACACACACACGCCATTTTAATTCAAATAAATTCTATGCAACTCACCACCATGTCTATTCGAAGGATTTAATTAATCCAGCATTCCGTCTGGGCTGCAATAAGGCCTCCTCTGTTCCTCCGTCCGGGGTTCATCCGCGCGATCCTTATCGGACTCCTGACGCGGCGCCGTTTTCATCGCCCTGTTCATAAAGTTGAGCACAGTCATTTCAGAAAATATAGGTGAATTCATCAAAAAGATATAGCTCCTATTGTTCGAGCGCGTAAAGGTTATATCAATCATGAAAAGGTCTCCCGATGAGAACTATTGCTGGCGGTTCGTTAAAAGTCGACTTGTGCTGAGGAAGTTTGAATAGACAGAATTCGTGTAACATGGAAATTTTATTCCACTCGAGATGAAAGGAGTTACCGCCCTAGGGTATGCTGATGACTTGGTTGTCATAATGAGGGAGACATTCTCAACAACTTAGGCACAGCGTTCAGGACTCCTCAAACCAACGCGGGATCGGTATCTAATGAAATTCAGTACATATTTTTACTTTAAATGAAAACTTTGCCGGATCCCATCGCAGTTTTTGAAACGGCAGTATCAATGTACAATCTGGTATCAGTCCCGCACAACTCGCACGAATTCCGTGTCCGCTTTGGTTTGAAGGAGACCTTTAAAGCCAAGTGCTCCGAACAAAATTTCATACTGACTACCTAGTAATGAAGGAATCGATTGACATTAGGAGAAAACGTAAGTCGACTGATCAAAAATCTGTTTTGGTGAAGAAGATGCGTTATTCTTGGAAATAAGGAAAAAAAGATTCCAATATCCAATATAGAAATGGAGATTAAAGTCAATCTTCAGAAAAGGAGGAGAAAGAGGACAGGGGAACTCACTCCCTCCAACTCTCTTACGATATTAGAGTTGTCATAGACTCAGAGAGTTCAACTGAAACTAACATATCGAGAAGGTCAGAAGACACACCAATGCCAAGACCTAGTATAACACAAGCACATTGGATATAAACTAAAATATTATTCTCTTTGCTAAGTTATGAAACGTGTTGTGGTAGCCAAATACTGCAAAGTTAAGAAGCAAGTAAGGTCGACCAGCAGAAATTGGCCTGCTTGGGAGAAATGAAGGCTGTGAGGTCGACTATGACCTCAGTGATAGGAGTCCTCTTGAACTTCCCATCTCCGAATAAATTTCTGGGAAGTGAGAAGAAAATTTTCCAGAACAGGTCGCATGGACATAAAAAATGTGTAAAGTCCCAGTTTCTAAAACGACTTATGCTATTTCGCGATATTCCTTCAACAGATTCGATACCGGAAAATGAAAAGATGAAAATGTGAAACATATTCTCAAATGACTGATCTGGTTCACAAACGTATACTGAGATAGTCCTGGTAAAAGCCCAGGCTTATCAATTGGACTGAATATACAGAATCCCAGAAAGAATTGCATAAGTTCGATACAACGATGTCTCCAGAAAAATATGAAGAATACATAATATGTTAATTAATAACTAGATCCATGTTATTTCCAAAGGTAAGGCAGTACTGTCACTCCCTCCGAGTCCTGAAAACTATTAGCAGAACGAAATAGAGCGAAACTTTTATGGAGCTGTTAGGATCAATGATCTGCCTGACGAACTTGAACTGGTACGGATCAACATGTGCTGATATGGAGCCTTAGCACCAAGGGTCTATGGATATAAGTGCCATAGGATCACGAACCTCGACAAGCATCTATGGTAAATGCTGCAAAAACAAGTTGTTTCTACCATGTTTGTTGAAAATTGTTTCTTGATGTTGTGATTAGGTTGTCTGAGACTATTTTTTTTTCTAAGACTATCTAACCCCAACAACCTGCAAAAATTTCTAAAATGTATTTCCGAGTCTCCAGTCAATTCATTAAACGCTTGATGGACATCACCTTAGAACATCGATCTTGTCAGCTTCGATTTCGTTTCTCTGTTTGCAAATATAAATACCACCCCAGAAACCACTTACCACATAGAGGACATATTTTCGATACTCACTAACGACAACTTAAAATTCTAGAAATAGAAACAATCCAAAACAACGTCGATTTCTCTAATCCCACTTATACAACTTAACTGAGTAGCTAATAACACTCATTATCCTTTTACCTACTCTGCTAACTACCTATATCATTCCTGACTACATTAGAGTTTGTACCTACTTATTCACTTCATTTTCCAAGTTAATTGCTTAAATATATCGTCTACCTCCTTTGTTTTGGATTCAATAACAACATTCTTGAAAATTAATGACCAACGATTTCTTTCTTACTGTACTATGAACTTGAACAAGGGGCTTTATGGTATCGGGTCCTTCTTCACATTCATACTATTTTTACACATCCAGACTCTCGAATATTTAATATTTTGTACTATTCCTTCCGTATAACTTTCATGTGAATTTGGTACTGTGCGCCACCTCCCTGAAAGAAATCCTGGATCCGCCACTGCCACCCACGGATGAGAATAACTTCATAACTCCCTGAACAGTCTGAACAGTTCTCGATAAAAAGCCCAGTTCACAATGAAATCAGAGGAAAAGAGACAAATTATATTCATAATAATTGTATACAGAAAGAAAATACACACAGAACGACACCTTCATTACGGATCGATCTTCAATACCTTAGTGAGTAGAGCATTGAGGATGTATGCCAAAGCCAATACAAAGAGAATTTTTGCATTCGCGTGCTTTGTTGAAATGTCGAGAACAACGAAAACAATTTCAGAATATTTCAAATCAGCAAAAGACTGTAGAAATCCACTCAAACGAGCAGGTGAAGCAATTTCATTCAACGTGCATGATTAAAAGCAAAATTTGTGTTTTTGATTTACTCAAATAGACAGTGTTATTTGAGAGTGTACCTCTTACGAGAGAACCCAAAGACGAAACATTCGACTGTAAGGGAACAGGTGATATCCGAGAAAGATAATTCAAACTTTCTCAATATCGCATGGTATCGCACGTTAAATGGTAAGACCTCGTTAATCCTTGGCTCGCATAAGTTTCGACTTCTGAGGGATGTCGTTCGTAGGGGAACAACAGCTCGTTAACGGAAAAAACAACTTCAACAACAACAAAACAAATACATATTAAATCCTGTATAATAACTATATAACAGTGGCATAAGCAAATATTCCTGAATTTCGTAGCGAAATATTTATAGAAATATATGACAATAATCCAACGAATTGAGCTACGAAAATTGAAAGTCAGTCTGAGAGGTTAATGAAAAAGTCCAGAATGTTGAGAATAGTATTATAATTGGATATGGAAGGATACAGGTGGTTAGCAAAAAGCCCAGGTTACAGACAAAGAGATAGACAAGAAATAACACGAAGTAGAGAAGAAAATAAGGTGAACAATTGAAATCTCACTAGCTGGGAATGGGATCACTTTCTGATATACCTTTTTCGTGGATCCAGAGGTATGAGCAAACGTCAACGATTGATTACAAGGGACGATAGCTATAAGGCAAACCACATCGAAAATTCTGTCTACTCATGATTGTGGTTATTACAGCATTTTGGTCATACTTTATAACCCTGTATTTTTGACAGGACTCTATGGTGGGTTTGGCAAATGAAGTAGGCTATATTTCAATGACTTATCCTTTGCTGGAGGCGGCAAAATCAGTTGAAGTTCGAATATCACCGAGAATGGGGGAATGAGGGTGTTGGATGATTGGGAAAAAATTGGGAAAACTGGTGATTTTAGACCACACGAATATTTGTGAATGCCGGTAATCGATCGTGTTCGATTCTAATATTTTTGGACCGGCGATCTGAGTGGACTGCTCGCACATAAAATCAGCTGCGCGAGCAATTCAAAAAACAATGGATTTTTTACCTACTTTACCACAATTATTGTTGAAGTGAATGAAATCCCATTTCACGAAACGGCCAAAACACTCTATGACATCGATGGTAGTATTTTCATTTTACTTAAGTCTATCGCCAAAATACAACTATTTGTATAAAGACTCAATTTCACTGGACGAATTCCCAGAGGACTATAAATACTAAGGAATATTCCTCCTTTCCCAGCAGTAAATGCATTTATTTTCTATCTGTGATACATGTTTATTGACTTTCGAGCAGGTAAATACGGGCGATCTATCTTACAAGCGAACAAACAAGGGGACTAGTCTATTCCAAACATTTTTGTTATGCAGAGTTTCGAAAGTATTTCGAAACTTGAACTTGAAACTGATATCATGTTAGCTTCGCAATAACTTAGTGAACAATAGATGTATTTACCTATATATTCTAATTAGAATGTGCTGGTCCCTTGGGTTGGGGAAAACGGCATATCTTCTTCATTTTTATTTCGTTTCGAATAGTGGTGGCTATTCAGCTTCTAATCCTGTTGTGACGATCTGGAACAAAAGAGAGAAATTAAGTTATTTTAGAATATTTAAAATAATAATCAACAGTTAGAATGCCATTCTAAATTATTCTCTTTATTATTGTAATTGATTGTAAGTATAATGTAGGTAAATGTTAATTAATAAAAGGTACTTAGTCATCACTTTCAGATGATGAACGTTTCAATAAGATCATTAAAATTACACCTTTACTTCAAAAGAGTTCAGCGGAGAGGACTCAAGAATGTTGAGAATAAACAGGGTGTTCATTTTAAGACTTTCCATACTAATTTTCTCGAAATGAGTGTATTTTTTAAAATCCCGAGACACGTCAACAAATGTATTGAAGGGGACAAGTTTTCATCTGAAAATGAACGCGCTCCCGTTCATCCCCTGCAAGGGGGAGCTACCAACTTTAAAATCTTGAACGCGAATATTATTTCATTTCAAAGGTCTTTTCAATCCCTACACGTAGGTGTTTCGTTTTTTAAAACTGTCGACCCATTATCGAGATATGAAGGAAAATCTGTTTGCTGCTTTGTACCATTGAAATAAAAACTGTAATTGTTTAGTCTCATTCCTTTTACTTCAAACTTGAATAACACTATTTCACACTACTGTCACTTCAATAATTGCTCAAAATGTCGTCCACTATTGCCCAAACAATGGTATAGCCGCTGATCAAATGCGTAGCGCACATTTTCAAACACTTCTGTTCGAAATTTGTTATTTAAATTGGTAAACAATCAAAAGATTGATATTTCACTTTGAAAAAATCACAGCTTATAAAAATCCTAAACTATAATATTCGCTTTATTTCCTCGGCCATCGTCAATTTTTACTGGCTCTTTTTCAATGTTACAAGATTTTATTCAAATATCAAATTTGAAACAATTTCCTGTTCCCCGTCTAACGAAATTAATGGCATACGTGATCCGGTTCAAAAGCGTACATATCAAAGTCTGAAGCGGAGCAACAATTTATAACTTTGGGACATGACTCGAGCACACTCCGTGAATGTTAACCCGACCTGGTACTCTGTCAGCTACACATACAAATTTGTGACTTGTATATGTTCACTAAATCGCATAAGCTTGTCATCATCAAACAAAACACCACGCACAGTCTTGAAAGCGTTTGTTGTGGCAGGAAGTAAAATCTTGAAGCTCAATATCTCATCTAGTATTACCTCAGATTCTTCAAAAGTCAAAATAAGCAACTGGTCTGATTGGAATTTGATTCTGGTACTGAAGATGAGTTGGAATAGTATTTTAGCGACCATGGAAATAAGTCGATATGAACAAATCCCATGCCTCATTACAGAGCAGTCAGAGAACAAGTCGGATTTGTGCCTTGTATATCAAAAAATAGGTGGCGAGATGAAGAGTATTTCTCAGTACAGAACGCCACGTTAATGCGGAATACTTCTTGCTATGGATTCCACAAGCAATATTTCAAATAAACATTGCACATGGTAAGACTGACAAAAATATTTTCAATCGGACTGGTAATTCGGTGCTTGATTAGAGTTAGCAAATAAATGTCAGATGTAATTCAATGCTCGTAGGGGGGACGTAGGTCTTTTCTGACACATATTTGTCTCGAGTTTTAGACTTTGTCAAAATTATTCGTTTCATTTCTTGAAGGGTATCGAAACACCCAATACAATGTGAGATTGGCATTTCTATAGAAAATACTTGTATGGGTTTTCTTTCCATTTTATTCAACTGTGTTTTCATCAGAACATCATTCCATAATTTTCACCAACTCCATTTTTAATGCATCCACATTTCTTACTCGTTCTTTGTTGAGCCTGCAAGCTTATATCGAAGATCTGGAGCCGAACTTAGGAGAACGTTTGTGCAAGTAAATTCACGAGGAACACCAGAGTTGAATGGACAATCAATAATCATCACATGGGAAAGCCTTTCAGAAAATATTCTTCATATCAGACAGGCTTTTTCTCTGAAGAGACTGATTCTTTAGGCAGATGGAATTCAACTGCTCTTCCATACAGTGAAATATATTTCAAGAGACCTTGCGATTTTTTGAAAAATTGAAACGCCATTACATTTGGAAAATGTTGATTTTGTGGACTGGTGCAGGTTTTCGTCTAAAAACCTTCTGAAATATTGGTAATTTTTCATCGAAATTTATTATTGTGGTATTATTCAGAATCAGCTTGTTTAGGTACATCTGAGGGACGTTTGCGATTTTTTGAAAAATCAACAAGAAACATTTTCGAAATTTGTATCATGCGAAGGAGTTTTGGACGTTTTATTCTTTTTTTATGCTAAATCCTGATTCTGAACAAAAACAAATTATATATTTTCGAAATCAACATGAAATTTGGCGTATATAGCGCGTATTTTAATGAATCTGATGGTTCTGTAGTTTTTATGATTTTTAGGGGTCTACCCCTTGGGACTTTTTTCAAGTAATTTTTTTTTGAGTCCATCGACTTGAAACGCACGAAATATACTAATTTCAACATTCTAAATCGATTTGGGTTTGCGGAATTGGTCTATCATCAACCGTTCTCGAGTTGATAAGTTTATTAGGAGTTGAGAGCAGTAATTTTCCGCCAATTTTTTTTATCATTGCTCTATTAAACTTTTCATATATGCACATCGAATCTGAAATTGATTTCGAGTTAATTAAAGATTTCATAGGCTGTTTACAGAACCGAACGAAGTATATCTATCTATACAGGCCGTTTCTTTTATAATGTGGTAACATTGCTATATTCTAAACCGTAATAGATACAAAGATGATTAAATGAGAAAAAAGGTAACTATTGTGGTGAGCAGTAAATTGATCATAGAAAATTTACGGGGATTCTCGCCCTTCCCAACTTATACAGGGAAAACTGAAAATGCTGTTTTCGGTTTTTTACGAATAGAATTGTTATTTCAGAAAATATAAAAAAATTAAATAGGAAAGTTTTATTGTATGCAAAATGTACTAGAACTACGTAACGATACATTTTTAATCAAACGTTTCGTGTCAATACCGCCATCATCAACAATTTTTTTCAAATATTTCATCACAAATATTGATGGAGCGATAAAATCACAATTCCGTGGTATATCACACTCGACATTTTTATAACGTTGTATAACCATTCTAATCGTAAAAAACCGAAAACAGCATTTTTAGTTTTCCCTGTATAAGTCGGGAAGGGTGAGAGTCCCCGTAGATTTTCTCTGACCAATGTACTGCTCACCACAATAGTTACATTTTTTCCCATTTAATCGTCTTTGTATCTAGTACGGTTTAGGATATAGCAATGTTTCCACATGATAAAAGAAACGGCCTGTATATCTGAATCGATTTGCGTTTGCGGAATTGGTCTAACTTCAACCGTTCTCGAGTTAAAAAGTTCAGCTGGAGTTGGTAACAGTAATTTTTCACCAATGTTTTTTTTTATAATTTATCCATATATTAACAATTTTTGACGTTTAATTTTTTTTAAGCCAAACCTTGTACTTGAACATATACAAATCATCTATTTTCGGAATCAGCATGAAATTTTGCGTATGTAATGCGAATTTCAAGTGGACCTGAATATTTTATATTTTTCATGATTTTTATTGGATTTTTTTCGAGTTTTTTTTTTCTCCCAATCGACTTGAAATTCACAAAGTATACTAATGTCATCATTCTGAATCGATTATTTTTCGAATTGATCAATCTTCAACCGTTCTCCAGTTGAAAAGTTCATCTGATGTGAATAATCCAACCCAATGAAAAACATAGAGATTTTGTCAAAATACGCCCATTACTGTCAATAAACTTACTTCGATAAATATAATGGTTGAATTCCTCGCAGAGGTGTCGTCTTCCATATTCCATTACTCAATAAACACTACTCGGTAAATATAAACGCGCATCCGATTGATTGTCCTGTATCTATAGAACCGCTTTCCTTCATGACCTCAACTAATATTATATCAGTGACGAACAGCATGAACTTGGCTATGGCGCTCAAACTGATGAAGCATATGCAATTATTATCCTTTGATATCAGAATAGTTATATGAGCAATTCTGGATATTTGTAATCGTTGAAACATAATTATTGGTATATAATGGGGTTAACCAAATATTGATAGGTGTCAAAATACCAAAACAAGTTTTTCAAGTGATACCAATCACAGTGGCCGGCAAAACTGTTGCGATGCGATGAGGAAATTCCTAGAATTCAGTCAATGTGAACATTATCTCAAATATTTCTGCTCAAATTCTATCCATAATTTTTTTATGATGGCATTTGTGATGGTCTGTTTTTCCAAAGATATTCTTTCTTTCGGCAATAACTTGACAACGGGGCATAATTTTCAAAAAAAGAATAACTCCATATGTAAAACCTTTGGCTTAGTACAAGGAAGGAAAAATATACATAATATACAAGGGAACACACTGTACATTCCAATATATGTTTAAAATAAGCAACAAAGTAACCCATAAAACTTCCATCTGAATTATTAAATTTTTTTTGCTTTAATTATACCGCTTCGAAATGTTGAAAATTATGCCAATAATTGACGACACAGTAAGTAAATAATAAAACTGATTTTAATGAATAAAATTCAGTATTCTACATTTTTATTCCGCGTGACTGAAATAGAATTTTGCTATAACCGAAAACTTCCTAATGATATTGACGAAAAAGAAATCCCAACAAAATTAACTGCAACCATCCCTAAATGTCATTCCTTGAAATGCAGATTGAAATTGTCGTTTGGCACAGAACGTGCCTCTCTATGGAAGAAAATTGAAAACGCACCATGTTTTCCAGGCTTATACTTTGGAAATTTGAGTTTCCGAACAAAGTGCTCAATTAATCTGCTAATGCATTTCCGCGGTTATGCCCCGTAAAAACAGGCCTATCAAATTACACTTTCACAGACAAGTTGACAGAATACGCCCGAAGCGGAAGTCTGTGGGTAGCCTTCTTTCTCATTTCGGTAGAGGATGAAATTTTTATCGATCGATGTTATCATGCGGATGGGTTGTAGGAGATTTTTCACTGGTTTCATTGATGAATACGAAGACGTAGAAGGGCCACCATTATTCAAATTTTTATTTTTGTTAATCCCGAGATGCTAAGTCAGAATTCCGACGTAGTAATTCTGAATTAGCTAATTCCGGGACGTTAAGGCAGAATTCTGACTCAGTATCTCGGAACTAGCAAAAATATTTTTTTTATAAAATAGTGGCCCTTCTACGCCTTTGTAGATAGAGAATGCTTAACTGGTCATTAAATTGTACGTTCAATAACTATCTTGCTAGTTTTGGACCCTGAGCACCTAGTATTTAGGTCAGAACACATTTTCATCTGGTAAAATTTTTCTACTACGTTACACTGTACACGCCTCTAATACAGAAGACCAATCTTTGAACTTGACAAATTGTAGAAACCAATAAGAAATGTTGAATTATTTTCAACCACCTATACCAACCATCCATTTGAGGATATAAAACACTGCAAGCCACATCTTAAGGGCGGTGTTGTGAGTTACATAGTTATAGTGTTTGTTAGTGAGACAGTTATAGTTTTTTTTGCTAGTTACACAACTATAATTCAATAATTCACACAGTTACAGTTATATAGGGTGGCCAACTGAAAACGAAACAGCCATTTTCAAGAACTGCATCAAAATTTTTAAAAAACGCTCAGACCGTCGATTTTTGATTAAAAGGATACACTCTTCTCTGGTATTTTGGACTCCGCCACTGTCACCCCCAAGCAAAGGTAGGAATTACCCCAATATTTTTAAATGGCATTGTGGTCGAGTAAAATTTCTTTCGAAAACTCTTACAGTTTCTACACAATTTTAAAATTCCGCCTATTACTCATTGAGGAATTAGATTTTAAATTTGAAACTCATCTGCAAACGGTAAAAATGTCATTCATTCGAGTTGAGTACGCCAATGGTATTTTTTGCTTTGCTTGGATTTGTGGCCATTTGTTATAATTTTTTTTTCCCTGGTGTTTTGGCATCGACTGCTATTGTCATTAGCCGGTGTTCTGGATAGGCCTTGTTACTAACTCCATACGCCACCTTAGGAGCAGCACTGTTAATTATTAACGCAACAGTGAATCGTGGAGGATTATTCCCAGCCGACACGAGCTTCAATCACTCAGACTTACACATCTGAAAATGAAAAAAGCCCGCCCCTGCTGGGAACCGAACCTGGAACTTCTCGGTTACCAGGCTCGCGCTCAACCACTGCGCTGATCCCCGCCCTGTTATCATTTCTATAAAAGCACACAAATGGATACGATCAGGAAATTGCTAATCCGGGCCTGAATACAGAACACGTCAAATTAGTGGATGTCAAATGAATGTATGTAACGTATTTCGAAGTGCTGGTTAGTGCGGAAGGGGTGGATATTATTTCTCTGTACTTTATCAACAATGAATGTGCGAATGGAACAGCTCATCTATTCAATGCACAACGTCAAAATCGATATGGCACTGGAAAGTATGTACTAGAGTTAGTGAAAATATTTCAAGAGACAGGAAATGTAACTAATAAAAAACGAGAAATAGAAAAGCCTGTAGTTAGTGAAGCTAGTGAAGTTGCAGTTTTGGGACTTGTTTATCTTGATCCTACGTTGAGTACGAGGCAGCTGACATCTGTGTCTGGGATCAATCGAACTAGAACCCAAACCATTTTGAAGAAGAATAAAGTCCATCCATATGAAATACGTTTAGAGCATGAACTTAATGAGGATGATTATGACCGCTGTTTGTAGTTTTGCGAAATGATGAGTGAGCGAGCAGGGCACGATCCACAGTTTCTTTTTAATATCTGTTTTTTCGATGAATGCAAATTATTCTTGAACGGACGGTAAATCGCCACAATTGCTGCTATTGGTCCGATTCAAACCCAAAAGTTTTTCATGAGGTGCACACACAGCAACTGGAAAAATTAAATGTATGGGCTGGCATTTGCGGTGACCGACTGGTGGGTCCTTTTTTTTCCCAGGCAATTTGACTGACGAAATATATTTGCAATAACTGGAAGACGCTATTGACCCTGCCTTGACTGATACCTATATTTGAAAATAATCCACAGTATGACGAAGATCATTTTTACCGCACTGTATAGGGCTGTTTCTATTAATTTGCATATAACCGTGGAATGGTACAATTTTTTTCCCAGTCGAGTCCTGCCTCCGGAGTCCCGATAAATGCAAAGGGCACGCGCTGGTGTCACTTATTGAGATAGTAGATAATATTAGTTTGGGGCTTTCGTGGTGCAAGCCTCTACTCCGCGAGATTTTCAGATCTATTGTGTGTGCCCTCGAAATAGTTCAGAGTTCTCTGTCTAGCTTATTTTTAGAATTCTCATGTATCTGAGAGCTCCTGGTTTCTCTTCTCCCACCGTTAGAAACTTTAGACTTGACAAGCCCTCGCAGTGGCTTATTATGTGTACTGATGTTTCCTCTTCTTCCTGACAGAACCAACCATTTCTTCTGCCAGACCGAATGAGCTCATATGTTTGTTGAGCCTACAATGCCTTGTGAGAAGTCTTACTAACATTCTAGTAGTGCTCCTTTTCTGGCTTAGTATATATTCTGTTTCATTCCTGGCGAATTGTTCCACCATTCTTAAAATTTCTGTTGGATCCACGATATGGTGTTTGTTTTTGCTACCACTTTTGCCATACTGCAGAACAGTTCTGGGCAATTCAGGGACTTACTGGTCTTCATGGGCTAGTGAATCGGCCTCCACATTGCCTCTATAACCTGTCTGTGCAGGTGCCCAGGCTAGGGTCAGTCTGTTCTAACTGCCTAGCTCGTTTAGGACTTCAATGCAATCTCAAACAAGTTTGAAGGTAACTTGCATTGAGTTGACTGCTTCAATCGCAGCTTGACTGACTGAGAATGTTTTTTTCTGAAAACTCATGCCTTATAAGCTCTTGATGAGCGCAATGGTGGATACAGATTGTTATTATTATCATTAATTATTTTTCAAATGCCATAGTTTTATAACTAACGTCATTCCAACAATAATAATAGAACTTTAAAAAGTTATATGTAACAAAAAGAACGACAATTTTCGAACTATGAATAATTAAATATTTTAATTACCAACATTAAAAAATAAACATAAAAATCGGAGTAGTTTCGACCGCTTCTGTGATAAAAGTATAATGGTGCTCCTTCACCAACGGAAGTTCAAATTTTCCGTCGAATAATTGTCCACAATATATCTTATTTATATGCATAGCTGCTGTACCCACTAAAGAACGTGGTTCACCGCTAAGAAAATTTGGTTTATCTTTTTTCTGTTTCCAAAGCCGTGAACAAGCGACCCTCCGAAGGGCGCGATAAGTGCCTGGGTCCGCAGCATTTTCCTCTTTTTTTTATCAGTAGAACGGATACAAAAATGCTCTTCTGCTAGCTGACGAATTGTAATTCCACCCACTCGGAAGTCTCTGCCAGGCTCTCGACTCGGCTGGCTGAATAGCCAATTAATTTGTTAGAAGCTCCAAGATCGCATTTTCCAATCGCACGTTCAAGATCTGAGACTGCATTTTCGCGTTAAACGCTATGAAAATGGATGAAGTTATCGGTCGTTTGCATAATTCGTGACTTTGGTCCTTTGTGTTAGAATTTACAGTGCCAAATTAGTCACAGATGCAAAATATGACAATGTCACGTGATCAGAGTGGGTTGTGTTCAAAAATAATTATTAAAAATTAATTCAGTTGAAATGGTTCCCATTCTATTGTCTGTATTCATGTCAATAACATTGCTATTATTTGGTCGCTTCGAGGGCTCGGTCCCCTCCTCTCCTTTACAAATACTGTAAAACTGAAAACCGGACAATCCGTAAAAACATTGGAAAATATCTGACAGTCGAATTTTTTTTTCAAATCAATACCTTATGCCCCCCTTAAAATTAAGAAGAGAACACGTAGGAATTCTGAAAAGTTTTCAGCAGTTTCTAGCATGAAAAACATAAGGAAACAGACAAAATAAAATCGAAAAATCTGTAAAAATGGTAAAAAACATCAGATAGTCGAATAATCTGAGTGTAAAATAAATGGAATTTGTAAGGCTAATGACCTTTGCAGTCGATGCCTTAAAAAAAATCAGTTTCACAAAATGTTACCCCTTTACCCCCTTCAAAAGCTAGATGGAGAACGTGTAGAAATTCGGAATATTTACCAACGGTTGAAGACACATAAAATTACCGAGAAAAAAGAGATAGTTGTGGGCCTCGGACTCCACTCCTCAGAAAAAGTTGCAAAAACTCACCAAAATAGAATCTAAAAAATTTGTAAAAATGGTAAAAAAAACATCAATAAAATTAATAACTAAGTTTCAAAAATATTACGGGTTTGCCCTCTTCAAAAGATAAAGAACGTGTAAAAGTTCGAAATATTTACCAACGGTTTCAAGCTCAAGATAGTTGGGGCCTTGGTCTCCACTCATCAGAAAAAGTTGTAAAAACCCGCCAAAACAAAATTGAAACAATTGGTAAAAATTATGAAAAAACCTCAAATAGTCTAATAATTCGATTTCAAAAAAGGTTACTACCCTTTCCCCTTGATCGGTAGATAGAGAAATTTGGAAAAATGTTTCGAACGTAGAAAATTAAGAATAAAAAAATCGGTCGGGGGCTCAACCCCCTATTATTATTATGAAAAATTTCGAATAATTTTCGTAAATTGACTTGTGCCAGTGAGGTGGGGAGAAGCTTGAGATCAGGAACACCTGTTAGTTTTAAATCTGAAAAGAACAAAATAAAATAAACGAAAACAAAATGAAATGAACTTTGAAGTCAATCAAACGCAACATTTGGTTACATTATGAAATTGTATGTGTTATAAAAGCAAGCCCATATTCCTACTCCCACGTTAAAAGGTAAGACCTCGTTAATCCTTGGTTCGCACAAGTTTCGACTTATGAGGGCTGTCGTTCGAATAGTGACGACAGCTGGTTAACGAAAAAAACAAAACAACTATAATAGATAATGTAACAAAGTGATGGGTTTGATTTACTCAACATTTTCTTTTTTCTCTTTTTAGACCATTTAAATAAAAGCTTTCTTCAAAATGTTTTTTCGCGGTTGTTTTTTCTATTTATAACTTTTGCCTTTTACAGTTGTTGAAAAAATAGTATACGTCACTTGTGTGGAAAGTGCTAATTGACATTTGTATGATAGGGGGCCATTTTTGACACTGGTAATATAATATACTATTTTCAACTAATTTACTGGCAAACTTCATTTTCAACTTCCAAACAAGAGAGGAAAAAGGTTCTTTTCCTATCAGAGATACACAAATCTTATTTCCTTATATATCCTTATACAGGGTGTTAGGAAAACATACAGATGAGTTCATCAAGTACAAAAAATTGTATTTTTCAACAGCAACATAAGGATATCTCTGAATTGGTCGAGGTGGGCCACACGTATGGCCTGCTCGACTCTCGCATTCAAACCCCCTGAATCATTTCTTCTGGGGATATCTGAAGTCATTAGTTTACGCTTCTCCACTGGTGAATTTGAATGATTTGCAAAATTGGATAATTGCTGGGTGTAACTCAATCCATTAGACACTTCCCTGGTGTGATTGCCCATGACGACAAGATTCAATGGTTGTATCCAGGCTGAAGGAAGTCATTACGAACATTTATTGTAGATTAAGCAACTTTACATGTATTTTTTGATAATAAAATGTTGTTGATGTCGTAAATATTGTTCGCCCTGTATCTTCGAAACAACGGGATTTTTCAAAAATAATCATAGGACCAAATATTCTCAGAATAGGTCAAGGAATAACCCTTTAAAAAAATCTGAAAGGGCGATCCAATTACTTGGTAGCATTCAATGCGAACAAAATCCAGACATGTTTTTTTCTATAGAAAGGCCGATCTCACCGTGGCCACCGTAATTATGTCAAGAATATCCATACCAACAAATTCCTCAATTTCAATCTACGGTAATATCATCCGCACTACCTTCTCTAAGGAAAAACATGTCCATTGCCAGAACTGCCTCTCAAAAATTTGGTGTTCACTTCTCGTCCAAAGGAGAGCCATTCGTCGGCGATGCTTCCTTCACAGGCTCGCTCGCTTCTCTGAAACATCGCAAAAACGTTGGCGACCTGTCTCTATCGCTATTTTCGTGGCTGATGTTCTTTTGTCGTCACTTTGGAGACATACCGAACATCTCTTCCTCATTTAAATACGTCAAGGATCACCTTGTATATTTGCGCTTAGCCCAACTATTGGCAGCCTTGGCACATTAATATCAAGCAACGTGACATTTCCCACTCCTTCAATAGTTTTGGGAGTTGATGTGAAAAACCAATCAATAACATAGATCCATATATCTCTGCTTTTTTTTTAATGATGACCAGCTTCCATTGGGAGATTTCATTTCTGTTTCAGACAGATACAAATTTCCAATCAGAGTGCCACGTCCAGTCCTTGACTAGTAACTGATTTTCCACGGATTGGAATTTCTTTCCTTCTATGCCATGAATTGTAATTCCCAAATTTATCAGTAAACAATATATCGGCGGGGAAAACGGAGTATCTGTAAAATGAAAAATTGCTGCACAGGAATACTAAGGTCGGCTGTTGTATTGATCCAAATTTCGCGTTATGAGTAACGGTTAAAGTCTTGAACTGGGCCATATTTATTCCAAAGAGGCCTCTCGACACGTTTTCAACATTAATTTCCGAATAATGAGAAAATTTAGTGACAATAATTACGTTGCTTTACGGTCGCCCTTTCAGAAACTGTTAAATTTCAATATTCCGTAATGAGAGGTCCAAAGTAATCTGAAGCGAATCGATTCCAAAGTAAGGCGAGGAAAACGAGAACATGAATATTACAAATTTGCATCTGCTGGGGTTCACTTCCATACTTGGGATGAGTTCCAAGTATAATCAGATATTATTTGTTTCTAGTTCATAGGATACACTATGAATCACAGGGAAGAACTATGATTCCCACAGGTAATAGATTACTAGCCAGAAATTATGGTAGGTCTATCCCAAGTTCATAACAAATAGCCGACAGTTATTTTCGGGGACAATACCATTAGTGCTTTAAAAAGTTTTAATTTTTTCCTTGCCATTTTCGTAAAATTCAATCTTATTTGTTTATGCTCACCGAATTCGAAATCGATTCCCAGTCAAATAGAGATTTGGTAGGCTTTTTATGGAACTTCTGCACTTTCGAAATTAACCTCTTTTTTTTTAATTTTTATTTTACATTTTTCGAAAAATCGCTCACCAACCTCTTACATATTTCGACGAGCTGATTTCGAATTATGTATCAAAACTTGAATTCCATCAAGGATTCACGAAATGACTGAAATAAAAAATGAAAAATAAACATTTTCGAAAAATCTATGGTGCGAGTGAATTTTTGTCTTTATATCACTATTTTATGGTACACCTTGTATCTAAGCATGTCCAAATCATACATTTTCGAAATAAGTATGGAATTTTGAGTATATAATGGTAATTTCAAGTGATTCTGAGAATTTTGTACTTTTCATGATTTTTGGACTTTTTTCGAGTAATGAACTTTTTGCTGCCGATCGATTTGAAATTCACAGACTATACTAATTTTGTCATTCTGAATCGATTGGCGTTCGCAGAATTGCTCTATCTCAAACCGTTCTCGATTTGAAAAGTTCATCTGAAGTTGAGAGCTGTTATTTCCCGCCAAATCTTGTTTTGAATTTTATTCTTCACATTTTCATTAAAATCAATATTTTTTGTATATGCTCACCGCATTTGAAATCGAGTCAGAGTCAAACAGAGATTTGGTACGCTTTTTACGGAACTTCTGCATTTTCGAGTTTAACCTTTTTCCGAAAATTTTTATTTAAATTTTTCGAAAAATAGCTTACCGACCTCTTACATATTTCGATGAGCTGATTTCGAATCATCTATCAAAACTTGAAATTCACCAAGGATTAACGCAATGCCTGAAATTTTTGCGATTTTGACAAAATAATTTTCATTTCTCGCTCAATCCTTCATCAAATTTCATTTTTGATCATATATTCGGAATCAGCTCGACAAGATTTGTTTGGGGTTACTTATGGATTTTTCGAAAAATTAAGAATAAACATCTTCGAAAAATCGATGGTGCGAAGGAATTTTTGACGTTTTATTGCTATTTTATGGTACACCTTGTATCTGAGCACATCCAAATCATACATTTTTGGAAACAGCATGAAATTTTGAGTATATGGTGATAATTTCAAGTGAATCTGATAATTTTGTACTTTTCATGATTTTTAGGGGTATACCCCTTGGACTTTTTTCGAGTAATGAACTTTTTGCTGCCGATCGATTTGAAATTCACAGACTATACTAATTTTGTCATCCTGAATCGATTGACGTTCGCAGAATTGCTCTATCTCAAACCGTTCTCGATTTGAAAAGTTCATCTGAAGTTGAGAGCTGTTATTTCCCGCCAAATCTTGTTTTGAATTTTATTCTTCACATTTTCATTAAAATCAATATTTTTTGTATACGCTCACCGAATTTGAAATCGAGTCAGAGTCAAACAGAGATTTGGTACGCTTTTTACGGAACTTCTGCATTTTCGAATTTAACCTTTTTCCGAAAATTTTTATTTTACATTTTTCGAAAAATAGCTAACCGACCTCTTACATATTTCGATGAGCTGATTTCGAATCATCTATCAAAACTTGAAATTCACCAAGGATTAACGCAATGCCTGAAATTTTTGCGATTTTGACAAAATAATTTTAATTTCTCCCTCAATCCTTCATCAAATTTCATTTTTGATCATATATTCGGAATCAGCTCGACAAGATTTGTTTGGGGTTAGTTATGGATTTTTCGAAAAATTAAAAATAAACATCTTCGAAAAATCGATGGTGCGAAGGAATTTTTGACGTTTTATTGCTATTTTATGGTACACCTTGTATCTGAGCATATCCAAATCATACATTTTTGGAAACAGCATGAAATTTTGAGCATATGGTGATAATTTCAAGTGAATCTGATAATTTTGTACTTTTCATGATTTTTAGGGGTATACCCCTTGGACTTTTTTCGAGTAATGAACTTTTTGCTGCCGATCGATTTGAAATTCACAGACTATACTAATTTTGTCATCCTGAATCGATTGACGTTCGCAGAATTGCTCTATCTCAAACCGTTCTCGATTTGAAAAGTTCATCTGAAGTTGAGAGCTGTTATTTCCCGCCAAATCTTGTTTTGAATTTTATTCTTCACATTTTCATTAAAATCAATATTTTTTGTATACGCTCACCGAATTTGAAATCGAGTCAGAGTCAAACAGAGATTTGGTACGCTTTTTACGGAACTTCTGCATTTTCGAATTTAACCTTTTTCCGAAAATTTTTATTTTACATTTTTCGAAAAATAGCTAACCGACCTCTAACATATTTCGATGAGCTGATTTCGAATCATCTATCAAAACTTGAAATTCACCAAGGATTAACGCAAAGCCTGAAATTTTTGCGATTTTGATAAAATAATTTTCATTTCTCGCTCAATCCTTCATCAAATTTCATTTTTGATCATATATTCGGAATCAGCTCGACAAGATTTGTTTGGAGTTACTGATGGATTTTTCGAAAAATTAAAAATAAACATCTTCGAAAAATCGATGATGCGAAGGAATTTTTGACGTTTTATTGCTATTTTATGGTAAACCTTGTATCTGAGCACATCCAAATCATACATTTTTGGAAACAGCATGAAATTTTGAGTATATGGTGATAATTTCAAGTGAATCTGATGATTTTGTACTTTTCATGATTTTTAGGGGTATGCCCCTCGGACTTTTTTCGAGTAATGAACTTTTTGCTGCCAATCGACTTGAAATACACAGCTTATACTAATTTTGTCATCCTGAATCGATTGGCGTTCGCAGAATTGCCGTTCTTGATTTGAAAAGTTCATCTGAAGTTGAAAGCAGTTATTTCCCACCAAAAATGTTTTGCAACTAGCCTGATTGTAGTGCCTAGAATTTGGGCTTGAGAGAGATGTAGCCTTATCATCTTAGCTCAGCTACTATAGCGCTGTGCTAATTTGAAATTCCCTCTGTTCTGTTTCTATCGGAGAGACCGAGGAGTCGATACAATTATCATTCCTTCGAACATCTTACTAGACGGATTAATTTGAATACTACGTCGAATTAGGATCAAATTGGTTCTAGAAGCGCGACGTGGACCCGATTCAATGCATTCCTTGCCAGCGAATTTCTTCGCTGTTCGAAATACGTTGAAATGCGTCAAAATCCCACGCTACTCCCAAAAGATAAATATAGCTCTAAGTCGAGAACTCGAAACGATACTTATAACGCCAAATTGGGATCGATAAGAAGGCCGGTCTTTTCGCAGTAATGACTTTCCAAGGAACTCCATTCCCTCAGCCGATATCGAGGAACATTCTTGTTATTCACTCATGAGTAGTTTCAAGACCCCGTTTACAGGTAACTTCGATTATCGTAAGCTAACATTGTTATCTCGGAAACCCTAATGGTTGCGAAAGAAGTGGAACGAGTAGCGTGTTTTCTAAACCTCAGGAATGATACTACATTTTAGTTTGAGATTTTTGTTATCAGGCTTGTTTTTTCATTCTAGAAAAATGGTGAAAAAAAACAGGCTGTGGACTCTATCCGACGGAATATGAATGGTTGTTAGTAGACGAATATGTAGATCAGAAAACAACCAGTTTACAAACTCCCACCTAACATTACATTGTGTACTGAAAAAGTGAAAAAGACACTGTATTAAAATGACTATTCCACTCATCTTAAAATTCTCACATATTCTGACCAATCGCAAACCAAAGACAACTCGTGTTATCGCGATTATTTTTTTCGTATAATTTTCAACCAATCAGAATGTCCAATTTAGTTAAGTTACCTCGTATAATTTCGATAATACCTGATTATACATAGAGTGCTCCACCAATCGAAAATTTTAAAATAATTTCATTTTCATAGTAACCACATCGACATCAATGTACAACAAACAGAACTGTCAAATTGTGACGTTTATCAAAAAAATTTCAAAAATGAGTCGATTCGAAGATTTATCATCAAATGCAATAGACGAAAGTATACAAAATACTGAGCCTCATAATACAGTGAAAACAAAAAAAAGTACGTATGGAAACAATTTCTTACGTTTTGCAGTGAAAGAAACTATGTGCTAAATGAATCAATTTCCACTGAAATGATAGCGTCCATTTTGAAGGATTGGGCTTTCAATATGCAAAAATGTAATGGAGAAAATTATAAAGAAAATGTGTTTAAACGATGTGGAACATTACGGCAAAACAAGTACAAGAAAAATATATGAAGGAGTTTAATAGAGTAATTGATACATTCTCTAGTCCCATATTTTTAGCCGCACGAAACGCAAGAAATTCAAAAAGAAGGGAACTTCAAATGTTTTAAAGATAACGAGTACATAGCAATGATAGAAGCGTGGGATGAAAATACACCGGAAGGATTACAAATAAAATTTTTCTTAATTGCTTCTGTAGAACTTGCGTGGAGAGGAAATGAAGGAGAGTCATGCTTGACTCATTATTTTCAAAAAGAAACTGGAAATGATGATACTCCAACTGGTAGAATACAAAACAATCCTATTTTCACCAAAACCACACAGGGAGGAGCAAAACCATGTGCTAATTATAAATGGCTTGTACCTAACCATAATGAAGTGAGTCGTTGTCCAGTGAGACTTATAGATAAGCTAATGATGAAAAGAAGCGAAAACATCAATATTAAAACAGATAGGTTATTTCTGACAGTAAATCCCAACTGGAGAAAAGAAAAAACCCTTGGCTGGTACAAAAATATTAGTAAATGGACCAAAAAGTCTGCAGAATTGGCAAATTTGAATATGACAAACAAAAAATTTTCAAATCATTCTCACCGAGCCACTGCTGTTTCACAATTGGCAAAAGCAGGTGTATCGGAACAAGAACAAATAACAGGACATGGTAATAGCAATTCTATCAAACCCTTCCTACAGATAGATGAACAACATCACCAAAACATAATAAATAAGATGAGATCCAATTTTAAAAACGCTGCAGGTTCAAGTAATAACACCTCCAGTATTTCCAGCACTTCAATGAGCAGTGGCCACGTTTCCTGCGCCGAAAATAACTCAGTTAAAAAAAACGTAGTATATAATAATTGTAACTTTCATTGCACCAATTTGTATTTAAATTAATAAATTGTTTATATATTTACTTAATTTACTCAAAAAATAATCGTATCAAATACAATACGTACTTCAAAATAAATACGGTTATACATCTCAAACTTCCTGCATAATTACAAATCGTGTCAGTTTGACAGAATAATCCTCCCGCTTCGCGGTCGGATTATTTGAACTGTCAAACTGACAATCTTTATAATTATGCAACAAGTTATCGATGTATAACCTGATTATTTTGAAGTACTTATAACACCAGCTGTCTTTCAATTCTGATTGGAGGATCAGCTTCGGTATTTTCAACGACGTAACCATGGCAACACTAAGTTTGGCAGTTCTATCAATATTAATTGTACCTGATTGTGTCAAAATGAGTCGCTTCGGTGCAAATTCATATGAAATTATGAAACGAAACATTATAATATTGACGATTTTAATAATTTGTTACTACATTGTTCGTATTTATATTAATGAAGAAACTTTATTCGTGAAATAGTCTAATAAAATTCAACTCGTGATTGAATTTATCTCATAAGTCTGTCTTTTATTTCTGAACTCAACTGAACTGTTTTGAGAAAACACCACCCGTCCTGCGAACTCGTGGTATTACCTCGGACAATTCAACTCATGTCTGAAAAATCGCATATGCCACAGTGCAATTGTCACTTTGACAGCGACAAATGTTAGCTGCAACTTTTACAGTGATAAATGCACTTGTGGTTTTTTTCACTTATTCATTTGTTTATCAATTATCTTGGTGTTGGTTGCCATAATAAATAGTTTGACATGTTTTTCAACAACTTATTGAATTTCTAAGCACTAACAATGAGTCGATTCGGTGAGTCTACGAACGCCGAAATTAGTCACGTCCATCTGGCGAGTTTTCTACGTTTTGCAATGCAAAAAGACATAAATTCAAGACATATATCTTAATAAATCTGAAGTATATGTAGTGACCAGATCAATCATATGACGAAAATGAACCGGAAGGACTCCAAAAAAAATGTTATCACATTTTGGCGTTTGAATAAGCTTGGCGCGGAGAAGAAGCAGCTTACTGCAAAACCACTTATTTCGTATCTGCACCTTTTATATTTCGTAAAACCGGAAGTTGTATGAAGCTGATTCACTCGTTGAAAATGCAGTTGTATATCATTCCCATATCCTTCAAATTTTATTTCATTATTTTTAATTACAAAAAAGATATAAGAGGTAATCTCCTTCCGCGGACACCCGGTATAGCTTATTGATAGTATAGAATATTCATCGAACGTCATCAAGAAGCAAGAGTTTTTGACCCATTACAGCTCCTCTTTTCAAACTCCAACCTGAGAACACATAAACATAAAAACAACTTCCCAAAAATAGAATATGAATATGACACCAGATCTAAACAAAATAATTTCAAAACGCCATTTATGAATAAAACAATTGGGCAAAGAAGTCACAATTACCTCAGTTTTAAATTGTACAATGCTCTACCAATTCAAATTAAAATGTCGAAGTGTCTAAATGAAATCAAGAAAAGATTGAAAGACTATATCATTGGATTGCCTCGTTCAGAACTACATAAATTAGTGTAAAATTGGTACTTCAGAAGAAAACATTGTTGCTATATATAATGTTCTGGCGTGTACAGTTCTCTCTATGAAGTGTATGTATGAGTATATATATATGTCTGTATGTGTGTCATATTGTAGCTATATCTGTGATTGACTTTTTTAATTTTTATTGTTATAACCATTAATATTTTTTTTAAATGCACTCTGGCTTCTGAGGCCCGAATATTATTAAAATTTTTTATAAATGAAATATTGCAACTACATATATATTCATTATTTTATTTTTATTACCTACTTTCAATATTACTTAAATGGACTCAAGATATTCTGTCCTTAAAGTTATTTAATCTTATATATTTTTATCTTTATTGTATTTCAATTATTTATAGGAAATTTTATTCATCATACCCGATTGTTTAGTCACACAAACTGTTAACAGTTTACGTGACTCTCCCTCGTTTATTAACATCATTCTCCTCTGTTTAAATTATATTTGTATTCATTATGGGTTAATAAACTTTTTATTGTTTATATTATATTAACGATATGCTTTCAAATTGTTTTCAATGTACTACTTCTAGATGTTCAAACAACCAGTTACTTTAAAAATCAAAGGACTTCCTATTAAGCACATATCAAAGTTTTTTAACTTCCACCTTCCAAGCTGGAGCAGGTTTTGGATATGGAAATTTTTGTTCAACGTATTCCAAGAAACAGATTCCCACCGACTTCCCATTATTTGTCACAATGAAAAAGTAGAGAAAAACAAATGAGAGGATGTTCGATTACTGAAGACTTTCGTTTGATTATAATTTGGTCCACTACGATCAACTCAAATTATGCGTTTTCAATGTATCTCATCGTCTGTCATCTTCGAATAATCATTAAATAATGGTGTCAGTTTACCATTAAGACATACACTAGTTATATATACAGGGTGGCCAACCGAAAACAAAACAGCCATTTTCAGGAACCTCGTCTACATTTTAGAAAAACGCTCAGAACCTTCGAAACTTGATTGAAGGGGGACACGCTTTTCCGGTATTTTTGACTCCACTACTTTCAACCCCAAGCGAGAGAAAAAATTACCCCAAAATTTTCAAATGGCATTGGGGGTCAAAGAAGATGTCTTTTGACAGCTCTTACAATTCTCTTTACTATATTCTTTGAATTTTACATTTCCTCCCAATACTTACATGGTAAAATTCAAATTATTTAAGTTGCTTACTTACTACTCAATTGATTCAATATTCAAACTGATGACCTTCCGTTTCCATGCAATATTGAAGAATTTTCGGAGAAATTCAACGGTACTCGTCAACTATTATTTGATGCAAATCTTCCAACCACGCTGGTTGTGTTTATAGATTTTACTTTTCAGGTGTTCCAACAAAAAAACGAGGGGCGATAAATCTGGCGATCGTGGATGCCATTCAATGCTGCCTCTCCTCCCAATCCAATGCCGTGAAAAACTGACGAAAAATAGACGCACAACGCGGGGGAGCGACGTCTTGTTGAAAAAAAATCGTCGTCATACAGTGGATTATTTTCAAATATAGGTATCAGTCAATAGCGTTTTCCAGTAATTACAAATACATTTCGCCAGTCAAATTGCCTGGTAGAAAAAAGGACCTATCAGTCGGTCACCGCGAATGCCAGCCCATACATTTATATAATTTCTCCGGTTGCTGTGATTTAGCGTCCGTTCGAAAAAACTGCATTAATCGGAAAAACAGATATTTAAAAGGAACTGTGGATCGTGCCCTGCTCGCTCACTCATTATTTCGCAAAACTGCAAAATCATCCTCATTGAGTTCATGGACTGAACGTATTTTTCATATGGATGGAATGTATTCTTCTTCAAAATGGTTTGGATGCTAGTTCGATTGATCCCAGACACAGATGCCAACTGCCTCGTACTCAACGTAGGATCAAGATGATCATGTCCCAAAACTGCTTCACTAGCTCCATTAACTACAGTCTTTTCTATTTCTCGTTTTTCATCAGCTACATTTCTTATTTCTTTCTTGTCTCCTGATTTTTTTTTACTATCTCTGGTGCATACTGTTACGAGATTGATGAACTTCCCCTATCACCATAGAAACAGATCGCATACAAATGAGTTGTCGCCGCAGGTATTTATTTAATGGAGCGCTTCCAAGAAGAGATTATTATTTGGGTGGAATACTGTCGTGAGTAATCTAGAGCGGAATCGCGAAGAATCTGGTTACACTACTTGAGACCTATAGAAAGAAGTGCGAGATTTCACTGGGATAAGGAAGAAGTTTTTTTGAAGAAGTTTTATGAAGAAGTGATTAGTAGTTTTTGAAGAAGTATATAAGTGTTTGGAATATTTAGCTAGTTGTATTGTTGTATAGATCTGTGTTTAATTAGTGAAGTAGAAATTATTACAAAACTAGGTAACTTTCGACTCACCCTGTATATCGTGAGTCCGTGAGGGAACTGATTTACTTTTTAAATGATCTGAGTCGGTCTATCGCACAAACGATGCATAGTTGATTTGGTTGATATATTCGAAATAGTATCGTCACAATGTTCATTTGAAGTTTTGGAAAAGTGAACTTCAGCACCCTCTATAATCGAACCTATTGAATTTAGAAATTTGGTGCAATGGAGACATTTGATCAGCATCATGAGGTCTAAAACATATAAAAAAAATCAACCAAATTCACCGAAAGCCAATTTCCCATTGATGCGGTGCGGGGTCCTTTATACCATTGGCGTACTTAACTGGAATGAATGACATTTTTGCAATTTTTCTCAATAAGTAATGGGCGGAATTTCGAAATTTCAAGACTATTGTATTGAAAATTCCTACTCAACCCCAAACGCTATTCAAGATTTTTGGGGTGATTCCTATCCAAAAAATACTGGAAAAGAATGTACCCTTCTCTATGAGAATGTAATATTTGAAATCAAAACCAGACACAGTTAGGGTTTATCAGTTACTGATCTTCAACTTTTTCGAAATGTGAAAGGAAGTTTTTAAACAAGAGTTCTTAGATGTCTTCAAGAGAGTAAAATATTTCCAAACATAGAACTACCCAAATGTGAATAACAAGCCATTTCGATGAGGAATTCAATCACAAAACTGATGTTGACTGAATGTTGCAGTTACCGTATAAATTGAACAGATTTGAATGAAAAACATTCAGTATGTCTCATTGCAGGTTTTCAACACGCGAGGTCGTTTCGTGACAACAAAAAGCTATCCAATCCCAACACTTTGGGTGAACCACATGAAGAGCGTTTGATGCAATGGGGATTTCATTAAAGTTCGTAGTCTCTTTGAAGTATTCTAACTGTTCACCGCCGGCGCCGTATAACTTAGTTGGTTGTTGGTTTATATTGGATTCCAAAGGTGTTTAGTGAAAACCGTACCGGATATACGATTTGAATGTTTTCGAGACCGATTCACTAAAACGTGGTCTCAACTACCTGTTCATTACAGATATTTTGAACAGAACCTATTGTAAACATTAAAGCGGAAGAAAGGATAAGGTACTGAATTATTTTTTCCCTATAAGATTTGTAACACTTCGTTCCTGCAGTTTCGTCCTATAAGGACATTCTCAAAAAAACCAAATTTTGAAGTACCTATATACCCAAAAAATATTACCTAAAATTATTATAGAACATTAGGAATAATTACATAAATTTCACAAAAAAATTAAATTGACTTGATTACTACCGGTATTTTCTTTTTATGCATGGCAATGGAGACAAGACAAGTAAAAAACTGGAGAAAATATCAAATCTAATTGATGATTCAGTAAGTTACATCTAGAGTTTTAATGCTTGTGAATTTCTAAAGATTACAAAAAATTCAGTTTCAACCATTTGCTGTTTTGGCCTGATCTAATATATGTAAAATAAGAGGTTTACATTCGATGTATGGTATGTTAGAGAACATATTTTTTACAACGAATGAAACTAGTATTGAATTATGTGGCGTGGTCTGGTTACTCATTCTTTCCACTAGATTGACTGAGTTTTTTACACTATGATGTGGAAGGAAATTTGTTATATTTTTGAACAATTTATATCCATCAATTTATTGACAGATATACAAGTATACATATTATTATATCGTTAAGTTTTCCCTTTTTCAATATACATATAACAACATAAGAACAAATGTGTATATCGGAAAATTCAAATTCGAGATCTCGGAAACATGTTATACTTCGCTATATCAAAAGCTCACATATTTCAGAAAAACTCATTCCTCAGAGCATGCTCATAGGAGAGATTCAAAGTGGATTGAACATTTTCTGCAGGAGGGAAATATACTGATTTCATATTTCATCGCATCAGATACAAACCGAGTACGGACTCTAAAGTGAACCTAAGTAATCATTTCAGGCTGAATACAAGTAAATAACTCAATGAGCATAAGAGGATATGCATACTGCTGAATCAGGCCACGTATATTTAAAATGCCGGGTCAAACTCTCAACATACATATTCGTTGCAAGATTCAGCAGTATACATTCACATCCTTTCGACCCAATTCAGTTGATTACTTGAAAAGATACTCGTTCAAAAAAAAAGAGAACTGAATAGAAAATCTCAGTAAGGATCCATAATTCCGACTTGAGAATATAAATCCACAACTTTGCGTCACAATAAAAGATATAAAAATTTCCCAACTGTGCTTTTAGAATCCATAAAAGTTTTATACTTGTAAAAAAACTGAAACGACATAGTACGTAAGAATATGTTATATGGGAGGGTCGAATATTATCTAAAAGCCCTAAAATGGAATGTTGCCCGAATGTTTTCAGCAGGACCATTATACATCTACCCTTTTTTTCGCTTTGGTGACCTCGAGTGGATTTTAATTGTCGAACAACTATTATAAACATGAAGGCATAAAATAGCTTTCGTGTTAAATGTGCACCCCTAGACCACTTCCGACCTGACTGTCACTTTTGACGTCCGAACTGCTCACTACCATAACACACTGAATAAATGGTAATTGGATTGATTAACCCAGTCTTCTGCATGCACCTATGCAGTAGGAATTTTCGTGGGAAAGTCTCAGCTACGGGTAAACCAAATTCCATTTTATATCAAAACCAGTCAACTGATTTTGTTTTTTTTAAATCGATCAAGAAAATCGTCCTCTCTGGAGAACATTCCATATAATTATTTCTGTACATTCAAGAAATAGATACTATCCAACACACCAAAACACAAAACGACGCGCGTTTCGCCAACAATGATGACATTTTCAGGAGCTCAAAACTTACTGCAGCCGTATACTCTTCGAGTAAGAAAGGTCCTCGTCTTTCCTAGATCGTATAATACGTTTAAATAGTTCTGTCAATGTTTCAACAATAACAATGTGAATAAAATGAACAAAGTTCGAGTGTGTGTATAGGAGAGTTCAATTCTAAGAAACATAATATTTCGTAAAACCGAAAAATGCCTGTCTCTCCACACAATTCCACAAAGTGGATATTAAGGCAAATATCTGACAGAAAACAACTACTTCCCCCTACGAATATTGAATTTTATCTGTCTTCTATTGGTGCAACCGTTCCTCACGGACATATAATTACAAGTGCTACTTGTTATAAAGCCATTGAATATTAATCCTTCATTTTTGTTGGAAAAGACCACCTGCATACATGCATGTTTCGCGGTTATTTTTCTCTCACCAGTGCAAGGATAGGTCAGACGACAATTTAGTCGTCTTGTTCCACAAATATGAATGATAATATTCAAAAGCCTTATAGTATCCGTCTACGAATGGAGCTGCGACTCACTTGCAGTGAACGATGACTGCATAAAGCTCATAACGGCAGTCAGCTAGATTGGTATGTTCTAGCTTGATACGTTATAATAATTTGATACTTCTGTGAGTTGCCGAATCATAACTGAAGAGTTTCAGAGTTACGATCAGATTTGCAGGTGCTTCAACTGTATTCGTTATTTTATAGCTGTCAGTTATTTCGGTACATATTCCGCAAGACAATCACCTGTTAGGTGTTCGGTTCTCAGATGATGAATGAGTAGATTCTGCATGGACTAGATTTCCAAAAGGTTAGGAATCGCGAGCTCTAATTCAAAAAAAAATTACGCCTCATGAAATTTTTAAATGGCAACATGTCTCACCTGACATCCTACAGACTATACACAGCTCGAATCACCTCTTCCGTTCGTTCTACTTAACTTTACTCGTCCTTCTCCACATTTCACCCTTCTTATATACATCATTCGAATCATGGAGAGATCATATCGCGCCAAGAACACTTCTAGGTCCTTAGTCATCGATATGTATTGAAGCGACCCTTGTAAAACCTCATATCGAGATCTTTCAATGGAGTCGTATCGGGGATTTCGCTACGATGGCTTTTGTTTACATGCAACGGTAATTTCACCAACGTTGTTTTGGTGATGTTCGACAAAGTGACTTGTACAAGCCCATATTACTTGCGTCTCATAAACATCCTATATTTTTTTCATCAAGCCGATCTCGATTAGCCCAATAAACGGTCAGATCCGGCTCCAGGATCGTTACAGTACCCTTCATACCGCTTCCTCTTCCAAAGCTCCAATATCGGATCGTGGAACCAGAAAAGAGTGAAGGAGGAACGATTTGATATTCAATATTTTGCCGTAACTTTTGAGACAAGGCTTTGGAACTCACCTCCTCGGAAGGTGTTCCTGTGGCATACGGCCAGCAGAAATTCAAGAAGAACAGCAATGCTCACCAACTTTTTCTCTGTTCTCATGATACAGGATTTTCCGTTCCGGGGGAACTAGAACATGAGAAATAAAATAAAAAAAGTTCTGATCCTGAATGAAGAAGTTGGTGTCATATGCGTGAGCAACCACATGTATTGCTGAGAAACAAAGTATTACTTGAGGTCATTGCCGTAAACAACTAAGTAGCGATCGACCCTCATAGCAGCCAATATACCGAATTTCAATCATAATTTCCATCTCGATTATGGCTGGAATTAATTCAATTCCACACAATTCACGTACAATATCCGCTCATTGTTCATGCCATTTAATGTGCGTTAGAAGGTATATCGTCGATAAAGCTCTCTATTGTTGGATGTTGAATGAAACTAAACGGTTCACCACATTATGCCCAACACATATGTGCTTTTGGATGGATCTTTGGAATGTTAGTAATCGGATTACGTGGGAACTTCTAACTAACGATCAATGACGCTGTAACTACTTTGTACATTTCAATGTTATCTGTATATTGTCAATTGCAGAAAAGCTTGGTACGAGCTTTTATATGCAATTTCATCATTTTCTTTGATAGAGATAATGATATAGGTAATCGAAATGAATTGATGCTTATACGATTTTTGACGATTAGGTAGATGATATGCGACAGACGATGGGTGACAAATGACGTGTTAGGAATGACAAGTGGCAACTAACAGTTTGTTAAAAAAATTGTTACCCTCAAGAGTACAACCCTCAAAAGTCTTCGAAAGACTTGTCTGAGCTAGGGAAGACGCAGCCCTTACCTTTTAACGTGTGATGCCATGCACGAGACCATGCTGGGAATCGAACCCTTAGGTTAAGAGACAAGCGCTCTACCATCATGACCATCATGGTCCATAGATAGATAACAAGTGACAGATGACGGGTGATATGCGTTAGGGATGTCAAATGACATCTTTACGCTCTGTGTGGGTAATAGTAGAAGGCGTGATGAAATATGGGAGTGGTTCGGAGGATCATGATGTTCTAAAGCAGTGTTTTTCAACCTGTCGGTCTCGACCTCCTAGCGGGTCGCGTGGCCTGTTTAGGGGATCTCAGTCAACCGTAACACGAAAACCACAATAGTTCTAAATATACGTTTATTGAAACAAAAAAAAAAACAGCATCCAAAAATACAAAATAACACCAATACAAATGACACAGATACTAGTCCAAATTAATGTGACAGCTGTGCCTGTTTCTCATTTAATAATGTTTCAAATCGTGTATCCGTTTTCGCCACGCATATGATGAAGTCTTCTAAATGTGGAAGGTTTCTCTGTTTGCTTTTTATTTGTGTCATCGACGAAAATGTTACCTTGTACAAGTAGGAGGTAGAAAATGGAATCAAACACTTCAAAGCTTCTGTCATTAATACTGGGTAGTCTTTTTTTATACTTAACCAAAAAGTTTAAAAATTGACAGACTTGAGTTTCAAATTTAACATTCCATCAGCAGATATTTCCAACAGTTTTTCTTAGAGATTGGTTCCCAAACTCTCCGCTCTAAAGCTTTATCTAAAATGGGCTTAAAATCCTCCTGAAAGTTCTTTCACTGGTAAGTAATGAAATTCTGTTCTCAAATTTTACAAAACAACTTTCATGCCATGAATGCAGGATTTGAAGTTCAGTGGAGAACCAACTTCTTCAATGAATGTCGAAGAAAATTAATCAAAATTGTTTTTAAAAACCATATAATTTGTCTTTATCGCTAATTATATTTTTATCCCGCCCTCGGCGGCTTTTATTCAGAATACTCAAACGATCGAATAAGTCTGAAAGGACGGCGAGTTTCAAAAGACATTCTGAATCACAAATTTGGTTTACTCTGAACTGTTCTGCTGTAAATACATCAAAACTTCGGTTCGAAGATCCACAATTCTGGTCAGTACTTCGCCTCCTAATAGCCACCTGAATTCGGTGTGATGAAGTAAATTTTGATGAAATTAACGCATATCTGAACAAATCTTCCAAAATAATCGTCTTGGCGATGTAAAAAGCAATTAATTCAAGAAGCGTTAGCCATAGGTGTCTTTAGTCTGTTAACAAAACTGCTCTTAGATCCAGTCATGGCCGTCACTGCAAATAGCTATGCATTTTGTCCAATCAATACCAAGTTCTTGTGTATAGCTTCCAAGAACAGGTCATATAAGCTCGGAGCTGTTGTATTTGTCGGTAGATGTTTACAAAATAGAATCTTTTTCATCAGTCTTCATGTGGTATAATCATTCAACAGACCTATAAAGACCTCGTAGCATCGAAACTTTGCAGTATTCACCTGAAGACGATTGCGGATACAAGCGGTCGAAACGTTGTGAAAAAGTGAAAGAAGTCTCAAACAACTTTCAATTCATCAAGACTATGGACATCAAAAACCTAAGGAAGTTACTACATCGTCTATACAACTTTCAAACATATCTATCTTTTTGTTTCCGTTTTCTTGACCATCAACATTCATTTACCGAATACTTGTTTATATTCTACGTATTTCCGTAAGGGTATGTTGCTCTGTCAGTCTATCGAATATCTTTTCACCCCTTGTTTACAAAACAGATAACTGCTTTTATCCCTGTCTAACGCAAGCAAAAACCGCTTAATGAATTCATATTCATATATCATCTGAGAGTGACTTGATTGTTGAAGGCAGTGGAAGTTTCACTTCCACGGTTTCAGATGGCTCATTTTGGCCAATTAGATATCCACGCGGAATAATGTAAATCCGCCAAGCACCTGCAATTTTAATAAATCTGCATATTCTGCATTTTCTGTCTTAGCCTGAGTCATGAAAAATGTATGAGCAAAACTTCCCACTTTGTTTGAAATGGAGGGATCTGGAAAAATTCGAATGATTAGTGTGTCTTCACGGCAGTAATATCAAAAATGATCAAATAACGTACTGTGGAAAACCATTATTAGATTTGAGCCAACTTTTCATAAAACATCGAATGACACTATATGTTCGACGTTTTTGCAAATGATTTTCAATTTTCATTTATACAATTCGTTATGTCCTCATTGAAAAGATGAACCACTTTTCATCGAACCAAAATAAAACCCGACAACTTATTATTTCTACCAAAAACAAACGCAAGTGTTGAACTTGGGGTTATTATTGATGACAAACTTTTGGTCAAATGCACCTGTTAAGGAAGCAACGACCATAAATATAGAGAGAGATGACAAACTGATTTGGCCAGCTCATATAGATCAACTATGTAACAGATTATCGAGCTTGCTATATTTCAAGAAATGGAAACTATCCAAAACACGTAACGGTTCTCAACTGGCTCCTGTTCATTGTTAACAGGTCTGCCGTTCTTTTGTTACACGGTCCTTTGATATATTCTGTCCCGTATTTGTTTCCTGGGACATTGTCCCAGTAGTTTTCGTGCTTGTCCCTAATCTAGTCTTTTACAGACACTTCGGTACCCCCTAGCATCTACCCTTGTTTTGGGAGCATTTTCGATCATCTTCGTGCGAGTTCGTCTGCTTTCTCATTGCCTGCGATTTCCTGATAACTTGGGACCCATATCAGTTTGACTTGATTCCGGTCTGACAGAGTTTTCAGTTCTTCTTTGCAGTCCCATACCAGTTTGGACGATACTTCCTTTCTAGACAAGGCCTTCAGTGCCGCTTGACTGTCTGATAGGATGTTTTTATGCGCGTTTTCAACGTTTCTCATATTATTTTCCTTCGCGCATTGAAGGATGGCGTACACTTTTGCTTGAAAGACAGAGGTATGGGTGCCCAGTGAGTAGCTGATGCCAATACTCGGATCCCTGGAGAACAATTTTTCAGTGTGTTTTCCACCCTCGTTACTAGTTGGTGGAGTGCTGTCTCCGTTGAACAGCCAGTCCAGTAGGCATATTGTTCGCGGTGCAGTGGTCTTTCCATCAGCATACCGTCCCTAATATGTCTATCCACTAGCTTCTTCAAAGTCTTGAGTACAAATGACATAAGACTTATTACCTAAAGTCTAGGAAAATAGTCGAAACTCTCTCTTGATTCTATCTCAAACCGACTCATGAACAAATTGGCTAGGAAGGGAGATACTTTACCTTTGAGTTGTTCGTAAAAGCAGTTGTTGAACTGAAAGCAATTCTTCCTCATGCAAAGTTTGGCGAGGCTTGTATACTATCTGACCATTTCGTTACTGAAACCGTTGATCAGCAGTAACTCTCTCAAATACTCCAAGGGTTTCGGTATCGATACACTTGGAAACAAAGAACTCAGGTACATCAGAAGGGATCAAGATTTCGCCTCCGTCCAGTTTTATATTTCTGATTTGGTCATTAAATTCTGGTGAATTTTTAACGCTCAAGCTTGGTTCTGCTAAAGGAAGAATTTTCCTTTAGCGCGATAGAAACGCAAATGAAAGGCACATATGTGAATTGTCGTTCAATTATAACAAATTTCTTTTGCCAATTCATTCAAACCACCTTTTCCACTTGGAGAAACATGTTTCGAGTAAGTATATAAGGGATTCCATAAATTTCAGAAACGTGAAAGCAGTGCGGTGTAAATTGAATTACTATACAATTTGTTGTTTTTCGTTGAATATCCGTTTGTTCCATGGAACAGGAATTGGGAATGAATTGAATTTCCACGCGGATTCACTGCATTTCACTGCTAAATTATACCTAATCGCATTAAAGCATTAAATGGGTGATGTAAAATAAAACGAATCCAGTTAGAATACATATTCATTTCCGAATCGAATGAATGGACTCGGTTGGTTGGAACAATGCCAGAGTTTTTGCTTATCCGCATACGAGAGTCAAATTTGTGTAATAAATAACTCGGCCCCTATTATTATGAATATCGTCCAGTTCCATGTAATAAAAAAAAACAAGCAATTGGAGCATATATTCGACTTTTATATTCTGGTATATTAAAATAACAAAATTATTGTAGTAAAACTGCACTACCTAATTTTCCTAATTTATTTAAAACACTATTTACAACAATTATTCACTAAAACATTGACTTCAATAACTATTTCAATTTATTTCTACTGTGGCTATCTATCAGCGAACTCTGGAACTGTAACTAACTCTGAACTCTTGACTGTCCCGCCATCTGCTATATAGCGGCTATATATAGTAGCATTTACAGTTTTCGATCTTTCCAGTCGGTTCGGCGACTTCTTAAGGGTTCTTAGAATGTTCGGTTAGAACTTCGCGTCTCTTCCACGGATGAGTCATGTGTTTGTTAAGAAGAGGACTTGTTTACATTTCGAGTGTGGAGTGTAATTGGATGATCAGGGCCGGTCTCGAGGCCAGTCTCGAAATTGTTACATTATAAACGTTTTCAATGACAAAATAACAATATTCTTATTATCGAGTACCTACTTCAATGAAAAAAATATTATTATTATCACTTGCCACTCTTGTCAGGTGTACGAGATTCTTCAAAAACATCTTATGTTCAGAGGGCCCAATGAAGACTTATAATTCAAATTTAAAATTTTTTTCGTTTTAATGTAGGATAACTAGTTCACATTTCACAAATCCAATTTTTTTTATTACATATCACAAATTCACTGATCTTTTTTTTTCAAATCATATTAAAACGTCAACCAGATGATATGATCCCATAGTTTACTCCAGAATAATCCAGGAAAAGGATAAACAAACTTCTTAAATGTTTTAAATTTGAATTTTAAATCTTTACTGTTTCCTATGGATATTTTACCTACTACCTACCTAGTGTAGAATTACAATTGAAAGATAACTCATTATGAAGTATGGAATCTGTATCACCGAGCATAGCCAAGTTTCAAACCGTTGTTATGCGGGAGGTTTGCTTGGATTATATGTAAAAAATCAGGCTATTGGATTTTTACTATCGGGTTTTCAGTGCCCTGAGGATTTCCCGGAGAAGCAACGAAAAAACCAGGTTCGTTGAGCTGGTTATCACTCGGCTTCTAGATCTTCATGGAAAATCTTCAATGCCTGGTAACTGAGTCCACTATGCTTTCTTGGCCTGTTATAGCTGGCTCTGATTGCTGTAATATCACTCGTCAATGGATTTCCGAGAATAAAGTAATGGTAGAACTTTTCAGAAATGGTTTTTATATACTGTTCTATTGACTGAGTATCGGCCAGCTCGCGCAAATCTATCAGCCGAATGTATCCAACACTATTCATACGGGGGTACTTTGTTTTGCATCCTCTCCATTAGTATCATTTGATACTTGGAAAGACTGCAAAATATCGTTGGTCTGATGACCTGTTTGTAAAGCAGTATTTTGTTCTCCACTGCCAACATAGAGTTCCTCACATTCATTGGATACGTCCTTTTGACTGTGGCTCCTGCTCGCTGTATTGCTAGGTTGGCGTGCTTTATCAGTGTTATCCTTATGTCCAGCTGTACTCCCAGGTACCGCAAGATCTCCACATTGCTCCTTTCCTTTGTGAAATTTATGAGCTCTGTTTTGTCAGGATTCAGCACTATTTTGTTCTTCGCTAGGTACGGCACGACAAGTTTCTCCAAATGCGTTTCCACCAGGACCGCGGCTGTAGAATGACTCGGCTTATATTGCCATGTCATCGGCATTAACAGCCGTACTCGCGTTTCCGTACATTGAAAAGTCGTGCGTATATAGCGAATACCAAAGTGGGGACAAAGTCGATCCCTGCGGCACTCCTGCTCCGGCTACCAACACTGCTGAGCTGGTGTTGTTAACTGCAGCCCTGAAAGTCCTATTGACTAAATATGAGTCTAGGATTTCAACCATGAACTCCAGCATGCCTGCCCTTGATATCTTCATGACTAATCAATCTATCCAGACGGTATCATTACTGTATTGTGGCCTAGTTGGAAGCCCTCCCTCACTTCGTGGAAAATCCGGGCTACCTGAGAGGTAGTTGAGTGTCCTTTTCGGAACCCGAACTGCTCCGCCGGGATGAGTTTGAGCTTCTCTTTCAGGCTCGCAAATCTTTTCAGTAGTGTTCTATCTACGGAGTACAAACCCATAAAAAATCAAGAATCATGCCAACTCCTATCTTTGATAATATCGAATATTTTCATATATATATACCCTACTCTGTTCCATGAACTTTCTGATGTACCTACCACCTTTCTATTCCCCCTGAATATTGGGGGTTATCCTTTCATCAAGCCAGAAAATATAAAATGTGAAACTAGGTAGCTTTGAAACTCAGCTCATATATGCATGCGAATTTCAGTAAAAACAGGTAGAATGTATGAAGTTACTCGTTAAAATTAAAAAAGTCCAAAGGCCAAGTCAGGACCTTTTGTTCAGAACGCTGGAAATATTTCATATGAATGAATATAGTGCCCAACGTGCAGAAAATGCAAATTTCTGCAGTGGTGTTCACCGGTGTATAATATTTCACCTATGTTGAGCTGAACAATTGCAAAGCCTTTAAAAAAAAATAACTTTAGTCTCATGCAATCTGGATATTTAAAATATTTGAAATTAGGTTTTTCTTCACCTCTGCATTGATAAAAAAATAAAGCAACACTTTCTCACTATTTCTTTTGATATTTTCTTTTCTGATATCAGAATTGAAGTTCGACGTTTGTTTCATTCCTTCTGAATCATTATGGACCGTGGTGATCGTGATGGTAGAGTGTTCGCTTCTCAACCAAATCTTCCGTAGGAGAGTGGGTTCAAATCCCAGCACGGTCACCTGTCCCAAGCAATGAGTTCATTGATACGTGTGTACATGAAACTGTATAAATACTGCCATATTGTGACTATAGAAGGAACTTTGAGATTGAAAATTAGGGGAACTATACTCCGGCAGTGAAAATAAAATTATTTCTTATTCCACAAGCTCCCATCATAAAGCAAATCACAAACTTAGGATATCATCCCAGAGAATCACCATGAGATGTCTTTCAAAAGAAGAATCCACCAATATTTATCCTCCCCCTCCTATTTCTTCTACGTTATGTATCAACCCAGATACGTATTGTTTTTAGCGAGGATTAAAACTAATATATGATATATAATATGGAAGTTATTGTCAAGGTTCAGTGAACATCCGATGTCGGTATTCAAATGATTTGAATGAGTAGCTTGTCGCTACTATTTATTGTTGTTAAAAAATGGCCAATAAGTGTTTTTGTGTAATTGAGATGATGGTGTAATTGATTTTAAATAAATTATTTATTTTTAGCACTAAGCATTCAATGGACGAACTACACACAGCTGCAATGCTGTGTCCTCTTCTATCGCATGGGATGGTTCGCTGGGACCTCTCTGTCGCTTCCTGTACGTAAATGAAAGGTAATATGCATGGCATCATAATGTCACGATTTCGAGACCGGCCCCAAGACCGGCCCTGATCTAATTAATTATGCACCCTCGTTCAACTACAACTGCATATCTGCTGGCGTACGGATCGCCGAGAACAAGCTGGAATAAATCGATTGTTCGATACTATTCGAAGAGCCATCTAGATGAAATGTTCTATACTCCTGAATATTCGAGAGTCGAGATGATACCTGCTTGCGACTATATAACCGCTGGAGAACAGTCAGAATTCAGAGTTAGTTACAGTTCCAGAGTTAGCGGATAGAGACTGACACCGTAGAAATAAATTAGTGAAGTAAATGTTTTAGTGAATAATCGTTGTAAATAGTGTTTCAAATAAATTAGGAAAATTAGTTAGTGCAGTTTTACTACAATACGTTAAAAGGTAAGGGATGCGTCTTCCCTAGCTCGGACAAGTCTTTCGAAGACTTTTGAGGGTTGTACTCTTAAGGGTGTGCAGCTGGTTGACGGAAATAACAACAAATTTAACAACAAAAAAATATTGAACAACTTAATTCACCAGAGAATTACCTTTCGTTCAATCAACAATGTTCAAAAACGATCTGTCATTTGTTTTCAGTATAAAGGTATAATCCAAAATATGAGAAATTCATATTTCAAACAGAGTTATCAAGAAACAAAAAAAAATGGTTTTTATCGCTTAGAATAGAGTGAAACTATGATTCTACCAAAGTTCAGGACTAGTGTTGGAAAAAAAAACTCATAAAAAACGATTTTTGTGTCTATGCCCCGTATACACCCTAATGTACTTTCAATGATAATATTATAATTGGACATGTTAACGAGTTCCGATAAATACATTTTCATCCTAAATTTGTCTTATTTTGACTAAGAAAACAGTTTTTCCCTTTGTCAACTTACCCAACTCCGACGTTTTTTCTAACTTTGGCTGCTTATCTCAGAAACGAAAATTATTTAAACTCGCACATTTTCCTAATTAGCCATCCCACTATAACATAATAAAATTTCAGCCAATTTGACAGAGAGCCAATTAATTTTACATGTGTTTTCGTGCGGGGTCCTTCATTTCCAAAAGCGCCTTCGCCAAAACCTGTCATGCATTCTGTGCATCCACCAAAAGTTTAACTTCATCGATATTGTTAGTAATCAGTTGGATATTTATTCGTAATTTGTCTTGTTATAAATGTTGTTTAGAGTTTTCAACACTATCATCCCATACTAGATACTCAAGATAATAGTTCAAAAATTCTGCACTCAAATATACTTTTTAAGGTATTCTGAATATCTATTTCGTCTGTTTAGTTTCATGAATTGGTATTGTTCAATATTGTTCAAGCGTTCATTTTTAGGTTAGAATAGAAATAGTGAGACACAACTACAGGTGTCTGTCTTCTTCTACAACTAGAAAATTGAGCTCAGAGTTTTTACGGAAAATTATTTAGTACCGAAAAATGCTTAAACGTTTTTTCTACCATATATAGGTACCTACAGCGTAGGCTTATTGTAGCAAATACCTGCCAGAAAACAACTACTTCCCTGCCTAATACAACCATGGGTATTGAATTGTGTCCAACAGATACCTCTATAATTATCCTTACTATATCCGAGGATATAATTGCAAGTGTTTCCAGTAACCAACTAGCTGCATTTTGTTTTAATTCGGACTGGGGGAAATATCATCTCTTGACCTCTGTTATATTGCCTCTAGCAGTAAATTTTGTCCTGCCTTATACCTTTCTCATTCCGAAGAGAGACGACTGGATCCTACAAGAAGAGGAACAACTGAGAGCAGATTACTGTTGGTTCACAGATGTTTCAAAAGCACCCTCAGGTTCTGGTGCGGGTGTATGAAGTCGTATACCTAGAACAGAAATATCAACCTGTCTAGGATTATATGCGACAGTATTCCAGGCAGAAATTCATGCCATCGATCTATGTGAAAAGAGACTAGGAGAAACCAACCTCGCACAAAGCTCAATCGAAATTTTCTCGGACAGTTGAGCGGCTTTGAAAGCACTTGGATCAACGTTTAAACTGCCAGAGAAGACTCTCCTCAATAGGAAGACTCAACAGTCTATCTCTGGTCTGGATTCCTGGCCACTTTGGTATGGAGGGCAATGACACGGCGGACCTTTTAGCAAGAGAAGGTGCCGCAAATAGATTCATTGAACCAGAACTTGCCATTGGCATCCCACCAAGTTTTGCCAAATATACATTGAACACCTGGACAGCAAGTAAAGTATTAAACTTCTGGAAAAACCTACCAGGATTGGCTCATTTTAAGGCATTCTTACATTTGTCGAAGAATTTGACCAAAACACTGTTAGACTCCAGCAGGGATGACCTGCGATGTCTAACAGGCCTACTTACAGTCCACTATCGATTGAATCATCACATGACAAGACTAAAACTGTCGGAGGACCCGATATGTCGTCTCTGTCTTGAAGATGATGAAACAGCAGAGCACATATTTTGTGCCTGCCCCGCCGCGGACCGAATCAGGTTTTCGATGTTTGGCTGAGTTTCACTCTCTCCCCCGGACCTGAAAGATCATACACCAAATAAACTAATTGGCTTAGTCAAGAAGCTGGGTTTACCCTTACGAGTTGCAGTGGAGGGCCGAGAAGACCCTCTTATTTTAAACCTACCCTAACCTTTTAGTAGTCAATCGAATGTCTCCTTCTGTAAGTTGATTTAATATTCTTCCGAACCTTCGAAACAGTATTGATGGTATCAGCACGCCATTGAAGCGTTATTTTACCAAGAATTTCTTTCTCCAATTGAAGCTACCTTCACAAACGACATCTCATTACTCGTGCAATGAACAGCCAAAGCACAACGCAGTTTCACGGAGAATGAGGTTCTCAGTTCTCAATTTCGTTCCGATTTCATAATTGCTGTTCGTTACGGCAATTACGAAATGAGCACTCGATATTTTTAGCCAATCGGGAAATCAGTTATGAGCATCTTCATACGAATATAATGAGCAAATTTTCCAGTTCACTTGGCAGAATGAACCAGGACTCAAAACAGTATTTCATGGAATCTGTGAATTATATCATGGATTCTAAAATGGATATTGAGATGATAGAAAAGAGAATCCAAGAAAACAACGAAAGGATGTCATTGATCATTGAACATCTGGATCAAAATATTAATAATTATTGAGATATTGTCACTAACGAAAATTTCGTAAAAACCGACATATTTATGTTAAGGTTTCGCAAATTTGCTGGTAGCGCTGGTTCTGAATCTTGCTACAGCTGATATAGTGAGATTTGATTATGGAAACCACCTATAGTTTGGAAAAGTTACTATATCTAATCTAGTGTATTTTAATTCAACAATCCCTCTTGTAGTTCTAGTGATAAGAATTCACGAGGTAATCAACAAAATCAGTACGATCATTGTATAGGTGAATAACAAATGGAAGTAGATCACAAAATCCTCTACTATAGGCAATAACAAATCATGACTTTTTTCCAAGTTACGGAAAATCAAAATAATTTCAGAATGAAACATCAATGTCATAAGTCGGATGGTACGAAAGTTGGATATATCCGATGAGATGGGCTAAATTCGAGAAATATGTATTTTGTCATACAATGTACTGGGAGATTGGTATACGTGTGTCTGTTATATAATCTTTGGAGTTATATGTGCCATGTGGCCATTTGACAGAACGTAAATTATGAATATTATACGGTGTGACTCTCAAGTATATAAGAGACTAATATTAAGAAAAATTACATCAATACCCTGTATAAGGATAACGAATCGGTTATTCTTCCTGATTTCTTCTCAGTTTCCAGAAGATATATTATATGAACTTTTGTAGAAAAATCAAAATTTTTCTATGCCTAGTTTTCGTTTAACAAAACAATCAGCCCTATGCTGTATCACTGCCGTTAAAAATAACGTCACCGTTATTCGCCATTTCCGCTATTTTGCTGTTACCAATCAATAGCAAAATAACGAAAATGACTGACTCATGAATAAACGAAATCAATAGTACTTAAAATTACAGAAATACCCTGTATAAAAAATACTGACAGATAAAAAAAAAATGCGTAATTTTTGTTAACTTTTTTCATTTTACAGAGAAGATATAATATCAACTGGTGTATCCAATACAGAATTTTCTTATGTCTGGTTTTTCTTTGATGGATGAAGATGCTGAAAGATCGAATCATAATTGTTTTGAAGCATATTTGAAATTGATTCCAAACAAAATGACCCCACATTTTCTTCTTGTTATGTATTAAATTATGGATATGAAGGATTAGTTAAAAATACGTGGTTAATCAGGACTTAATGTAATAACAAAATAAACATATGAAATTTAAACCATGGCCACCATCAATATAAACCTATTGATTGACGCGAACAGTAATACGGAGAGAGTTCTAACACATAAATTTTCGAAAAAGGGTCTCTTTGACCTATCACCTTTTTGTAATCGAACATTTCAACAGATTTGAATACAGTTCATCGGAATTTTTATGTTACACTAGAAAATATTCTGTATTTCCCACAAAAATTCATACGATTTATCCTCTGTAAAATGAGAAGAAATCAGGAAAATTAATCGAACCGTTTTCTTCATAAAGAGTATTTCTGTAATTTTTATTCTGTCAAATGGTCACATGCCACATACAGTGTGTCCCAGCTAAAACTTGTCACCCCCCTAATATCCGAACTCATGAAAAAAATTGAAAATCGCTCAGACCCGTCGATTTTTATTTCAAGGGGGAACACTTTCACCAAATACACCATCATTGTGTTGTCAACCCCCTCAACCCCAGCACCCCCTACTTCAGAATTTTCAATGGGACTACTATACTTGTGATATATCATTTTGAAGGGAATTTAATCCCAAATACATCGGTGTACTGAAATTGAGGATCGATCAAGTATTGTTGAAGTTTTAATGAAAACTAAGTTTTATCCAGATATTTTAATTTTTCATCACCTCAAATGTTAGCGTCGTAAGAAAGGTTCACTGTGGGTACGCCACTGTATTGAAAAATAATATGCTGTCAGAAATAATAGTTTCGAAGGTGAGACAGACGTTTTTATGAAAAAAAAATTGCCCTCATGTGTTTTTGTATACGCATATCTTTGTTTACGCCTTGGTAATTGATGTATTCGAGTCACTGCATTCAACAATTTGAAAACATTCGAAGATGGTTTATACTGTACAAGAGAGAATATCCATTGTAGCTGCGTATTTTGAAAATGGACGATGTGCTAGAGCTACGGCTCGAAGTTTCAATGAAATTCATCCAGAAAACACCACATCATATCAGTACGTGCTTCAATTGATGAATACGTTCTTGGAGTCGGGATCAGTGCTGAATAAAAAACATGAACGAGAGAAGCCTATGAGAAATGAAGGGGTCGCTGTTGCAGTTATAGGACATGCAGTGATGGACAACATTCAATCGTTAAGACAACTTGAGACTATTTCTGGAGTTTCGAAAAGCAGCGTACATCGAATTCTGAAAGACGCAAAATTCCATCCTTATAAAATGCAGAATGTACATAAATTAAATGAAGATGATCCTGACAGACGTACAGAGTTTTGTGAAATCATGAGTCAATTATTGATTGGTGATAATAATTACCTCTACAATGTGTGCTTTTCTGGCGAATCTTCTTTTTATTTAAATGGACATGTGAACAGGCACAACTGCAGATACTGGAGTGACGTAAATCCCCATTGGTACAGGGAAACTCATTCACAAACTCCCCAGAAATGTAATGCTTGGGCTGGTATTCTGGGAGACCATATTGTAGGTCCATATTTTATTGATGGTAACCTCAACGGACAAACGTATCTTGAACTTCTTGATACAACTGTGAACCCCAGAATCACTCAGTTACTTGAAGACGATGATAGGTTACTTGACGGTCAGCTCACCTTTCAACAAGATGGAGCTCCTCCACATTTTTTTGCACCTGTACGTCAATTTTTAGATGACAATTTCACAGGGCGATGGATTGGAAGGCGAGGACCAATAGAATGGCCGGCTAGATCTCCTGATTTATCACCATTAGACTTCTTTTTATGGGGTCATTTGAAATTCAAAGTTTATATTACCCAGCCAACTTCTCTTGATGATCTACGCAGGAGAATTGTTGTGGAGTGTCGTGCAGTGACTCCAAAAATGTTGAGCAATGTGCGAAGAAATTTCGAAGATCGCTTATACTTCTGTATGGAACTGAATGGTTCACATTTTGAACCTTTCATACGATGATAACATGTTAGGTGATGAAAAATAAAAATATCTGGAAAAAATTAGTTTTCATGAAAACTTCAACAACACTTGATCGATCCTCAATTTCAGTACACCGATGTATTTGGGATTGAATTCCCTTCAAAATGATGTATCACAAGTATAGTAGTCCCATTTAAAATTCTGAAGTAGGGGGTGCTGGGGTTGAGGGGGTTGACAACACAATGATGGTGTATGTGGTGAAAGTGTTCCCCCTTGAAATACAAATCGACGGGTCTGAGCGATTTTCCATTTTTTTCATGAGTTCGGATATTAGGGGGGTGACAAGTTTTAGCTGGGACACACTGTATAACTGGGGCACTGAATTGATCAAATCTCGTATCAAAGATTATATAACAGAGACACGTACACCAATATCCTCCATATACAGGGTGATTTACGTAGGCCGTGCATTAGAAGTTTTTCGACTTGCATTTGGACTAGAAACTTGTTTGGTATGCTGACATAATTGATCATGTTCGTTCTATCTCAAATATTTAAAATATTTTTATTTATATTTTAAATGAAAACCTACATTTTTTTTGTCTTGTTTCGATTGACCTTCGAATTATGACTTCAGACAGAGTTATGTTAACTTATCTATTACAGTTTTTGATATATTTCCATTTTTGTGAAAAAATTACCGGTATAGTAGTTGAGGAAAACACCTGTAGCCCGCAAACCGTTCAAATTTGGGAAACCAACTTTATAGAGAAGTTAGCTGGTAGTCCAGGCTAACACCTGATGTCCCATCGACGGCCCCATTTCGTACCATATGGGCGCAGGCGATTTTCGAATTTCGCATTATAAAATTGTCAAAAACTCAAATTCTGCAAATGGCACCTACCATTTAGTTTTGAAAAATGTTTCATTTGCTGACTGTTCTATAATATATGACATCCACAATCTCGGGAGAAGTATCACATAAAATTCAAAAAATCAAAATTCCTATCCTTCCATCCATTTCATTCAATTATGGTAATATCCTCTTCCATTCACGAAGAAAGTGATCAAATTAAGAAGCAGTATTTAAAGTTTAGCGAAATTTTAAACCAATTTTGGGAAACATTATTCAAATGTTCCAGTAGTTTCCAACTGTGGTCGTATACTTTGAAACAACAGTCTTTGGAGGACGACGATAACAACTTATCGAGAGCTTTATTAAGGCCGATGAGGATTTGGTTTGCACATTGTCTCTGAATCGAGAGTAAAATCACTGGAAATGATCTTATGAAGCCTCCTACAATTCGGTCGGAACTCATCAGTTCGGATAATATTGGAACCGAAATTATTCCAGATGTAGTCCTATTCAAGTAGCGTTGACTAACTGAATCTTCCATCGAAATTATTATTGAAATAGGCATTCGACAGAAGGAAACCATCAAATTCAAGCTGTAATAGTCAGTTGAATTGAAAAATGTCCAGTTTTGTGAAATGGACAATCAATAGTTATTTTTGTATTAAGTGCATAAATTGAGTGTTTTTTTTAATGGCAATATGCCATGAAAATACGAATTTTATACTCGAAATACAAACAAAATTTTTGGACCAACTGTGAATGTGAATTTACATCGCCTGAAATATATTAAGAATAAATACTTTCAATACATCTTGACGTGGTTTTTTGCCCCTATATGTTATGGCTTTTAAACGAATGTTGTCTTGGAAATATTATTCAATGTTTTCAGTAAAATCGTATTAAAAAATGTTTCCTGTCTAAATAACTAAATAATACTTACCGGCCAACTCCAAGTTAGTATATGAGAAAACATGTAACCAATTTTGGGAATGGTGTGACAAGAAATATGTAAAAAATGTTTCTGAAAATGTGCTTATATGCTATTTTGAGGAAAATTCAAAAATTATAAAACCTCCTACGTTATGGAGTGTCTACTCAATGTTGAAAAGTACATTGAATGTTGAGGAAAATATTGATATAAGGAAGTTTTCAGAATTGGTCCCGCTCATTAAGAACAAAAGCGTCGGATACCAAGGAAAGAAATCTAAAGTTTTATGAAGGGATGATATCAATACATTTATTCAAGATGCTGACAACGAAACAAATTTACTCTATAAGGTACAGAATCATTATTTTGTAAGATTAGTAGTAATTTCAATATTTTTTATTTGTAAGTTGTCCTAATTTTGGATATCAGCGGTGCTTGTCGCTGTGAAGAATTATTACATTGATTGTTAAAATACCTGATACGAACCATTGCGCAAAAACGTTCCCAGCTTGATTGCAAAATGGCTTGGAAAAGACAACAGCAAAATAGGACATCTTCGGAAATTTATATTGGAAGTAATTGTTCAAACTTTACTATCAATTATCATTCCAATAAATCAAATTGTTTCATGATGAATAATCAATTAATAATCAACTCTGTTGAGAATTAATCCTTCAAAGAGTAATATTTCATATTTATTTTGTGAATTATTTTGGCAGTGACAAAAAGGAAACATTTACAAGTTTTTTTGACAGTTGTACAAAGAATATTTTCCGATAGTTGAGCCTGAAATGAAAATATACGGACTTCAAGCTATTCAGGTTAACTGTGCTCTTTGAATGAACACGGTGTAAGTTGATCACTTCAGGAAATTATGAATTAACAGTGAGTGGACAAAACATCAATATTTAGATGCAATATTGTTTCACTGCTTGATTACAAGGTTATCAAGTATGCATTCGGTGTTTTCGATTAGTTCGCAAATGAGGCATACCGGAGAAGCGTAATTAGGGCGCAGTTCTCTGTAATCAAACACGTGGTTATTGGTTTAGCCGCATGCTAATAAACGGTCATCTATAGGATTCGATGACGATAATTATGTGGGTGAAAACAAACGCGTTAATGAGAATTCGTGGTTGGTAGAGAATTTGCCGATATATCCAATGAAAAAATGCGTTGCATTGGTTGTTGTTTTCGGGTGTAGTAAATTATTCGCGGTGTCCTGCATGTCAAAAGTCCTGGAATTGAAAATAACACTGCTGATAGTCGAAATCAGCGATAATGACGATTATGATAAAATATACATATTTTGATTGGTAGAAATGTTTGTGTTGATAGACGAAAACATCATGTTTTCGATTGTGCATTTCAGCTCCTGAATGTTTTCGTTATAGTATTTTGCTTCCCATGTATTTTCAACGAAAGTGAAGTAACAGCAGATTCATGCCAAAATCTATTTCAACATTTGCAATGGTGACAGAATATTTTGTCTGAGAAATACGCCAGAATATCCGAATTTTTTCAATATTGTAATATTATCCATCAATACACACATTAGCAAACAACAAATTTCTAAATTATTACGATGAAACTTGTTTACGAAGAAGAGACGCCGAGTACATCCAGTAATACCGGTTGTGAAAAGATTTGATGAAAATTCCATAATGAAAGGAAAAAGTTGTAGAAAATAAAATGATTTCAAACAAAATTAATTTTCCAATACCTAACCTAACCAGTATATAAATTTTCTACCTTCAAGAAGTGTTGAGAAGTGAAAAATCCAAAAGTACCACAGTCGGTCAGCTTACAAAACACCTCCGGCCAAAGATAGCGGCTAATTTTTCCGAAATCACCCGAACACTGGAAACAGTGGCGTACCAATCCATTTTCAATTTACTTATAGGAAATATAAATAATCGTTCCATTGGAAATGAGTTTTATTCAATTATTGAGACGAAAATGGGTGAATCAAAATTTCGGCCTGATGAAAATACAAGGAATTATAATAATTAGTTTTTTATTCTGAATTACGTTGACAAGATATTTCCAATAGCATTTCGTCGTAAAAAAAAATCATGCAACGGGTGTACTCTGTAACTATTTTACCAAAATTCGAATGTTTTGTGAAATCGTCGTCGGATCATAAACAAATTTCGTCAAAATGTTGCAAATCACTTCTTCTTCACTCTCCTATAAAAAAAATTCGACTTCCCGAGGGAGCCAGGGGGTGCATTTTTTTATCATAATGTTGCAAATCACTTCTCCTTAACCCTCCGATGAAAAATTTCGAGTTCCCGATGGAAGGGGGTCGTTTACCAACCCTAATACTGAAAATTCGAATTCTGTTAGAAATCGTCGCCGGAGAATGAACAAATTTTGTCAAAATGTTGCAAATACGCCACTGTTTCCAGCGTTCGAGTGATTTTAAAAGCTGATTAATAAAGTTGTTGATCCAAACTTTTCTGTAGATATTTCTGTTTCTTCAGAAATACCATCAATAATTATTGTTCTACCCATGGCAGTTTTAATGAGATCGTCCCGACAAGTCCAGTTTCCCTATACTTTTTCTCGCAAGATAAACATTTTTTTTTCGAGCCTTCACAAAGATGTAGAAAAAAAAATATTTGCATTGGTTTTTCTTCTTGTTGAGCTCTGTTTTACTGAAGTAAGAAAAATTTCAGTAGGAGCCAACGCAAATTAAAAATCTTGTGATCAACGGATTGTTAGTAATTTTTTAATGGAGATATCAAGACGTCAAAGGCACAAAGAATATTTATTAGCTTTTCTTATTCTGGGGAATTGTGAAAAGTTTTCTAGACAAACAAAAGGCACATTTTCTGAAGTTTTATAACAACGGATGAAACCACAACTTTCTCACCATTCCACGAGCTAATATGGAAATTATTTTCCGGCGAAGTTTCGAATATTAAAAAAGTTTTTCTACTATTCTCGAGCCGCTATATCCAACTGTAAAACCGTTTATTTTAGTGTTATTCATTTCGGATGTTATTGTACGTTTCTGTATTTTACGACCTATGGTTTATTCACTTTGTGACGCTGCTGTGAACAAAAGAAGACGCCGTTATAGTATTATAGTATGGAATATTTTTTAGATCCCAGAAGTCCTTCAGTAAGAAAAAAACTTTCAATTGAATAGATAAAAAAGTACCGTCGTACTGGGAAAATAGGAATCGCTATTTATTTTTATTCAATCCGGAAAAGTTATTCTTTTATTTGATTTCAGTGAGCTGAAATTTTTTGTTGATCGAGTTTAAATCTGGTATGAGGTTCAAAGACTAGGCTATGCTCAATTCCGCATAGCCATATTTCTTCCAATAATCTACTAAATTTTAAGGTAAGTATTACTATTTGGAAGACTCACGGATAATTTGAAACTATACATTAAACTGAAAATTACAGCAATGAGAGGAAAAAGCACTCTCGCATTCCCTTTTGAAAATAAGGGATTTACAAATACAAGTTGAACGTCTTCGGACCCGAAGTGAATCAGCTAGTAGCGGCAAATTTTCAGAGGAGATTATCATCAAATAAAGTTACTTATTCATTACCCCATTAAAATCAACACTATGTATCACGTAAACTATACATAGAATTTTTGTGTGCCCACGGTAACTTCTGTTCAGGAGCCCGAGTTCAACATATTGAAATTTCGGATATTTTGACCAAAATACTTTTTAAATAAGAAGTGTGTGTGGTCCTTTAAAATAAAATCGCCCTCGAATCAACACGAATCCCTTTCATATGGTTCAGCGAAGTGAATTTCTACTGAAATTACATTTTGAAAAGGTGTTGTTGGAGGGGGTTGAGGGGGTGGCATGTTCGATGACGAGGAGCAATACCAAAATGAACAAAAACTGAATAAAAATCTGCTCCGTTGATTATATGAAAAGAATATCACTGACGTGTGGAACTTCAATGATCATTCCATTGCGTTTTCAGGTAATATTGATCGCATTCAGCGTGATTGTTTTGAAATATTTATGCAGGGTGTTAATTTGAAAACTTCCCACCTTTAATATCTTCCTTCCAGTAAATAAAATAAGGAATTAAAAAAACAGGTCAATTTTATTTTCAAGGGGGACACTTTCAAGGAATATTTGTAGCCCTCGTGGTTCAAACCCTTAGAAGGGGTATATGTTACCCTGAAAATCTTAAATGGGAAGGGGGCTCAAGTGGCACATCATTTTCATTGGCGTTCGATTCTTTTCATTTTTGATGAGCAGTTTACGAAAAATAGCGTTCGAAACTTACACATGTAATTAGAATTTGCCTGTTCTGTGATGCATTATTGTATTGACTCCTTTTAATGAAAATGGTTGAAAGAGTAAGTGGCACCCTTTCAACCCTTGAATGATAGGAATACATTTATAATGCGTGGGACGTTTTATTTGTTGGTTATTTTCCTTTACCAAAATAAAATTTTATTTGCGAGAAAGACCTTGCAAATCTAAAATCTACTTACGCTTATTTTATAATCTGTTCGAAATTTTGCTTTAAACAGAAATAAAGTCTGTTTTCGAACTCCCCTATAATATTTCGGAAAAATTCACTAGGAATTAACTGGCATGCTCCTGTAATTCTCGGAGACCATTCAACTGCTCCCCTTCTGCCGATCCATTCATCCGGAAATCTCTTGTTTAACCACTGTCGGACGAGAAGAAAATGATGAGGTGGAACACCGTCCTACTGGAAATGTAAAAGATCTTCCTACAAAAGTTCATTACTTTCTGCATCAATTTGAGATTCTAGCTCGTTAGTTATAAGAGGATCGATAGTCTCTTCAAGCATTTCAAGGTACAGATTGTCAGTCTAATTTTCTTCTAGAAATAATGGACCAATAATGGCATTTTCAAGAATACCAGCCCAAACATTAACTTTTTGTGGGTGTTGTGTATGCCCTTCCCGAAAAATATGTGGGTTTTCGTCACTCCAATAGTGACAATTTTGTCTATTAACATTTCCATTCAGAAAAAATGAACACTCATCGTTGAAACAGATGTTTAACAGAAGATTAGGGTTGGTATTGACTCGATGAGACATGGTTTCATAAAACTCTATTCTTCTATCATAATCATCCTCGCGGAGCTCTTGAAAAATCTAAATTGTATATGGATGAAATTTATGCATTTTCAGTGCTTTTCTTACAGTCTCGCGTGACATTTCCGCCTGTTATGATACTGCTGGTAAGGAGCTCGTGGGCTTAGCAGCAAATGTTCCCAAAACTTCAATTTGAGCTTCTCCGTAGCATACTTTGGGGTTATTTCCTTTTTTATATTTCACTGAAACCAGTTTCGTAAAACTTATTCACCAAATCAAGCACATACTGGTGACTTACATTACAATTCGGATGTCTTTCGTTAAAAAGACATGCCGCCCCTCGTGCGCATTTTCCAACTTCTCCATAAATTAAAATCATTTCAATTCTTTCTTGAAGAATGTAAAACAGTTTTACACTTTTATACACTTATTAAAGTAGTCACTAAACAGCCCAACAGATATTCAAAATACTACCACATCGTTCAAATTTGCTAAACAATTTTTTCCTGAAAACAGAATCTTTTTACGCAGCAGTAGTAGCAAAAAAGGAAAGCTGTCTGTAAAATTTCTGCGATGAGAATTGAAAATTCAGCATTTAATAAATACAACTTTACTACCATCCACTATTAGACTACTTTTTGATGTAAATTTTTTGTAGCTAATGGCTAATGTTACCCCCAATGAAGGGTTGGAACGGTACCACCTAATATTCTAACCAGTTCTCGTCAAACTATGCATCTGAGTATAGGCAAGTTCTAATAATTACTTCTGTTAGTTTAGAACGCCATTTTTCGGAAAATGCTCATCAAAAAATAATAAGTACCATTGGAAAAGGGATTGAACGCCAATCAAAGTGATGTGCCACTCGACCTCCCTTCCCATTCAAAATTCTAAGGGTAACATCTACCCCTCCTAGGGGTTTGAACCACGAGGGCTACAAATATTCTTTGAAAAAGTCCCCCTTGATAATAAAATTGACCTGTTTTTTAGATTCCTCATATTGTTTATTGGAAGGAAAATATTGAGGGTGGGAAGTTCTTTCTGTGGCCATTTCAATCATTTATTATAGTCAGTTAATTTCTCCTGATGTTTGTTGTTGATCAGAGTTATGTTTATTGTTTGTATTTCTCACACAATAGTGGTTTCCTGTCCTATCCGAGACGTTGTAAAATCTAAGCTAGATGGCAATTTTATAAAACTGGGAAAAGTACATCTCTCCCAGCATTGTCTCTAAACCGTTAAACTTCATTCCCCTTCGAACTTTCAGACTTCCCACAAACACGTTTCTGCCAAGCGGCTCCAACGGAATTGCACAAGCAAACCCGTTTATTGAATGGTGAATGCCCCAACTGCTCGGTAACGCGACAACAAAATGCAATTTCGTGTGTATGTGTATGCTTTCATTGCTTCCGTTCGGCTTGCGTGCTAACCGTGATTTGTGCTCATAATATGCTAATGGCGATTGTGGAGATATTTTCCGAAATTTTCAACGTGGTTTGTTCCGGGTGTCAGCAAGGAAACGTCGACCCCAAGTATTTTTTGACCCAATTACTGAAAATCGTAGTGGTGCAACTTCTCGCTGTATTAGTCATTGTATACTAGTACAAATCTGATCATTTATCAACAATTTATAATAAATGCTTTTTGTAATAGGGAACAAGTTTAATTCTGTTAATGCAGATTTTCCCAAAACAATATGTTGTAAACGCTTTGGGCATACAGGAAAACATTCTGAAATGGATCGAAAATTATCTTGACTGTACATATACAGTCCAGTACATAAAATACAGAAACTCAGTATCTTCCTTCCAACGACCAAACGTGGGCAAACACTCCACTCATTCTTCGAGAGTGCGGTAAATTCCAGACTCCCAGAAACGATGCGGACAGACCGCGCGAAGTCCGTAACCCAGTGATAGAGGAACCAATTTTAAACCGCATTAACGAAAATCCTGGATTGGGCAATAGGCAAATAGCCCTGGACTGAGGCGTTTGTCATTAACTGTCTGGCGATTTTCGCACAAAAATAGTTTATACCATTGCATATACCATGTTTCACATTTTCAAGGATCGCTTCCTCAGAAATTACCGCGACGCATGTAGTTCTCGAGGTGAGTACTTGAAAAGTGCGAAAGAAATCCGAATTTTTCATCCTACATCCTTTTTACTGATGAGGCAAAATTCAGCCGCGATAGAGTAGTACATTTCCACAATATTCATGCCTGGGCTGTATAAAATCCGCACGAGATCAAACAAAACCGTCATCAGGAGCAAATTAGCCTAAATCTATGGGCTGGAATAGTGGAAAATTAAATAATTGGACCGTGTTTGTCCCAAGAATTTTTAATGGCGACAAATGCTTATATTTCGTGCAAATCGATTTAGAAGGTTATACAGGCCGTTTCTTTTATCATGTGGTAACATTGCTATATTCTAAACCGTAATAGATACAAAAACGATTAAATGGGAAAAAATGTAACTATTGTGGTGAGCAGTACATTGGTCAGAGAAAATCTACGGGGACTCTCGCCCTTCCCGACTTATACAGGGAAAACTAAAAATGCTGTTTTCGGTTTTTTACGAATAGAATGGTTATTTCAGAAAATATAAAAAAATTAAAAAGGAAAGTTTTATTGTATTCAAAATGTACTAGAACTACGTAATGATGAATTTTTAATTAAACGTTTCGTGTCAACACGGCCACCATCAACTATTTTTTTCAAATACGGACCTGTCTATTTCATCACAAATATTGATAAAGCGATGAAATCACAATTCAGTGATATATCACACTTGACATTTTTATAGCGTTTCATATAAATAACTGGCATCATCAGTGACAACCATTTTTAATTACGGTCCTGTCGATAGTTCTTTTGTAAATTGTTTTGATTTCTTCCAAACTCATTCAACTATTCATACTATAGCATACTTCAGTCATTACCCAATACTTTCGATAGGAAGATACCCAACACAACGAACATTCGTATTTTCCTTTTTGGGGATTTTTGTATTACAGTAATCCTTGATTCAAGGCTGATTTCTCCTGTATTAATTTTTACACGGATTATTTTCATAATTCTCAATCCTGGAAGTAATGAAAATATCAGTTTTTGATCAAAATACAAGTGTTGTCTAATTTGGTACAATTAAATAGCATCTCACTTCTTTTACCATATTTAAACACGTAGGCTTTGCTTGATTTCTATGGCAGGAAAAATAAATGAGTTGTTGATATCTGTTAAGAACTGTCAGACATTTAAGCACTCGGTTACATATTAAAGATGTATTCGAATGACGAAAGGACTGATATGCTATTTACTTATGCAAAATCAAGTAGACATTTTCTTTTGGCAAGAAATATGTATTGTGAGCTATACCCGAATCGTCGCATTCCAAACATTCAAATGTTTAGACGATTAGAAAGAAATTTGAGAAACTGTGGTGCATTTGACAGAAATAAAACTAGAAAATGTGTTGTTACTGGAAGTATAAGGAACCAAATAAATGTTTTGGGTAAGCAAATATTACCTTATAAGAAAGACTAAAAAGTGAAAAATAACGTCTTTTTTTAAAATCTAGGATTGGTCAGTTACAAAAATATTTCTAATCAAGATTGTTCTTTACGAGAAATTGCCCACGAACTTGGGATATCTGTAAAATCTACCAGAAATATTTTGAAAAAGAACAAATACAAATGCTACAGGATACGCAAAGTTCATCACCTTAATGAAAGGGATTACGGAAGGACAGTAGGTACGATTTGCGAAATGGTTAAGACTTAGAAATAGGGAAGTCAACCTAATTGTCAACCTAATTGTGATGTTTATTTTTGCGAAAATAGAAAAATATTGTCTATAAAAACTGTAGGCAACCCTCATTCATCTCTTTGAATCAGAGTTACCTTATTTTTGAAACAAGAAATGAATAGAACGTCCAAAAACCCAAGAGCCTGTGAATTTTCTGAATGTTTGATGCATATTTGTAGACAGCCACAGTTCAAAATTCACGTTATTTTTTCTAGCAACTTGCTATGTCTTTAGCATGGAGAGGGTGAATTTTAGGATACATGTTAATGGGAAAAAAGTCTTATTTTGACTCCGGGAATATGCCCTTGAAATATTTGTGTTGAATTTAAAAACACCCTGTATATTCATTTAGAAATTCATCCAACTGATCTTTGTTATTTCTGTGATACCTTCTCTTTTTCTTCAATTTTTTCTTTTTAAAAATATCTTGCTGGGTAATATCCAATAGGAGTCCAATCAATACAGTGACCGGCAGATTCAAGGCAACAAATCGTAAAAAAGTTTTTTTCAAATTTTACAGAAAATTTTATTGTTCATAAAGGTACCTGCCTCCTCCCAAACTCAAATTGCACTATCCACATTTCAATTATATCCTTTCATATACGAGGTAGGTGAAAAAAATTGGAAGTGGCCCAAGAGTGAAGTACCTTATCTATCAAAAAACCCAAAAACGTTATCTGAAGCAGTGACTTATAATTTAGAGGGTGTTTCAAATTTGAATTCACAGCCTCCTATTCTGAAAACGAGTTTTCACTGATTTTCTCCTTTTTTATCTCACCGCCAGAGTAGTCAGAGTAGACTCATCATTGAATTTTATCTAGACGACCAAGATAAACTTATGTTTCGCTCAACTGTCATCTTGTGGCCAATCAGAAAAAAACAAGTATTTTTCGAAATCAGCTACATCAAATGACATCTGCAGTTCAAAACTGTGTTACTACCAAGGTGAAAACAGGTTTCCCCAATGAATGGTAACCATAAACGATCGTTTATTATCAATACGTAGTTCTACAGTGAACAGAAAATTGATATAATACGCAAAGTTAGCTTTGGAAAACATTGGTAAAATAGTAGGTAAACATTATCTTGACATTCAAGTTCAAGGATTCTGGGTCAGTTGAGAACAAATATAAAATATCACACCAAGGAAATGTTATTTTAGATGAAAACGCTGCCCTGAATATTGTTTTATCTGCTGTGGAGGATCCGAGACTACCGTTATCTCAAAGGCAAAAAAAGATTGGCTTCTAGAAACGGTAAATTAATTAGAAGAGTCTTGAAATGAACAAATTCAGACCATACAAACCGAAATTCGTTCATATACTCAAAGAAAGAGATTTTTGATGTACATTTACATTTCGCTTTCTGGTTCCAAGGCGAAGTTGAAGAAGATATCAATTTCTCCGGAAAAATCATGTACTCTGATGAAGCAACTTTCACATCGAATGGTACAGTAAGTTCATAAAATTGTAGATGGTGGCAGATGAAAATGCACATTTTAGAATCGAATGTAAGTATCATTACATATTCGAAATAAACGTCTGGTGTGGAATTTTGGACGATAAGATTGTGGGTCCAGTGTTTTTCAAAAAAAAATTAATGAAGAAAGGTAGAAAGACCTTACTCCTATGGTCTTTTTTTGTGGGGGTACCTCAAAGAGAAAGTCTGTAGACAACGGCCATTTAGGGATACCGAACATTTGGAGGATACAATAAGAAATTGTTGTCAGATGATCACCCCGCAAATGCTCGGAAACGTACACTACGAAATGCATAGAAGAACCATCAGGTACATTCAAAATGAAGGCCGACACATCGAGTGATACAATAGGAGCTCCGTTTTTTATGGTTTCGTATGGAGTTTGCTTTCTGGGTATTTCTTCATTAAAAGTGAATTAAGGATGAAGTTGTTCTGAGTTGCCTTCTAATCTTCACAGATCATAGTCATATTTACAATTATTTCGACCTGTCTTTTCACGTTGGTTGCAACACAGTTGGATTGCTTTCAATTGATTTTGAACGGCAGATGTCATTTGTTATGGTTAATTTCGAAAAATACTTGTTTTTTCTGAATGGCCACAAGCAATGAGGTTTTGTCAGCACCAAGTACGATTAATTCAATTTTCTAGATGACAGTTGAGCGAAACTCAAGTTTATTACATGTTTGTGTTTTTTGTAAAATGAAGGTATTACTTTACTCTTGAGCCACTTTAAATTTTTTTCACCTCCCTCGTATACGAAAAGATATAATTGAAATGTGGATAGTGTAATTTGAGTTTGGGAAGATGTAGGTACCTTTATGAACAGTAAAATTTTCTGTGAAATTTGAAATAAACTTTTTTCCCATTTGCCATAAATCTGCCGGTCACTGTCTACAGGGTGTTAGGTACAAACGCGGAAATAATTCAAGGGGTTATTCCTTAACCTATTCTGAGAATATTTGGTCCCATGTTGATTTTTGGAAAACCCCGTTGTTTCGAAGATGCAGAGCGAACAAAATTTACGACATTAACAACATTCTATTATCAAAAAGTAAATATGAAGTTGCTTAATCTATAATAAATGTTGGAAATGGCTCCCTCCAACCTGAATAAATGCATTCAATCTCTTCGTCATGGCCTGCCGAACTATTATAAACACACCAGGGACGTTTCTAATTGACCCAGCAATCATCCGATTTTGCAAATCATCCTAATTTGCCAATGAAGCAGCGTAAACAAATGACTTCAGATATTATCAGAAGAAATAATCCATGAGCTTCAAGTCTGGGGACCGAGCAGGCCATTTCAGCAAATATCGAATCCCTGGATCTTCGAAACAAAGGGGTTTTTCAATGATCATCATGGAACAAAATGTTCTTGGAATAGATCACCTTGAATTTTGGCCGCATGTTTACCTAACACCCTGTATAGAAGATGTTTGCATAACTCATCACAATTTGCTCTGGTCTGGCCCAGATTCTGGGTATTTGTTTTCTATCTATGAGTACAAGTGGAGTTACTTCATTAACATTTATATCCACATCACCAAGTGTGCCAAATAAATTATTCAATTTTTTGCTCTATTTTTAACTGAATTCAGTAACTCTGTTTCTGAAAAATTCATTATCAAACCAGCATTTCACATCGAGTCATACAACATATAAATAATTCATGTTGACGCACTACTAATTCAAAAATCTCAAAGAGGCGCCAAACAAACAAACCAACAAAAAAAAATGTATCGACTATGAAATTTCTAGGCTACTATCTAGACGCAAACCACACAGATTGTCGTTTCTTGGAACGCAATCAGTATCGTTGCGGCTGAAAGCAAGATCATGTGTAAACACAAAAGACAATCAATGAGGCCACTGAACGACACGTACAGCCGCAGCAAAACGGGGCATTGATGACAGAAACTCATACCTTATTCGACCAACTAGTCTGGATTTCCCTCGCCCAGGACATTGAGTGGGCTCATAAGCGAGGCTGTGCTATTTTCATGAAGTTCCCATCGAATTTTCGCCCGTACACGAAAATACAAACGACCACCGGGAGTCAATTTCGCGAACTGAAAATTGTCTACCGGCTGCGGAACGAGTTTTCCACGGGCGCATGACTCGCACGTCGAATGTTTTGTCGTGGGAGAAATTCTAGCGTGGAAAATTTCGGAAACTCACTCGGATTTCCCGGCGGCGTACGCCAGAGACGTTCTGCTTTTGTCGGCGAAATGAGCACACAGGGAAAACTCTAACCGAATTGTGCCCGTCGAGGATGGAAATGGTTTGTTATCGATTCCATCGATACAATTTTTCCACTCCAATGCCAAAAGTAAAAAGATATCTCTAGACAAAAGTGTGGCACAGATATAAAGGGTGTTCCAAATTAAGTCGGCACCATTGCCAACTCCGTTATTATTGATGCTAAGAATTCGGTTAAATGGGCAAACTAGTAGCATTTTTAATGGCCTTCTCGATGCCGAAAACAAAAAAAAATTGACAGTCGCGTTTTCAGAATATTTCATAAAATTATATTTCTTTCAATGGAACACCCTATATTTTTTCATGCATTTCGATTCGTCATAACATTCTCAACAACAAATCTCATTTGACTTTTTTTTGTAAAGGTGAGAATACGTTTTATCAATAGGAAACATTTATAACAAACAGATTTGATAGAGCGCTATAAAATATCGAGTAAATGTTCATAAACACCGCCCTCTTGTTGAACACATATTTGGGCCCTTCTATTTACACTACATGTGGCATTCAACACAGTTCGTCCATCAATTCTATTAATTATAGTTTCAATATAATTTTTCAGTTCATCTACATTATTATGTTTCATTTTGTACACCTCATTTTTCAGAAATCCCCAAAAATAAAAATCTAGAGGTGTCATGTCTGGTGAACGAGGGGGCCACTTAACAGGACCATTTGTAGCAATCCATCTGTTTCCAAAACTGCTGGTGCTCCATCCTGCTGAAAAATGATCATCTGACGAGCCTCCAGATCAAGATCATCGAAAAACTCTTCAAACACTCTTGTTAATAAATTAATGTACCTGGATCCATTCAAAACACCATGGTAGAAAAATGGACCGATAATTCTGCCTCTAAATAGACCACACCCAACATTAATACTAAATTGTATTTGCGGATTGTGGGGATGGACTAGAAATGGATTATGTCTACTCAATAATGAAAATTCTTTCTATTATGAATCCCACGATTTGAAAAATTAGCCTCATCGCTCCATATAATATTTCTATAGAAGTTTTGATCTTGTCTGCATTGATTCATAAACCACCGACAAAACCCCAATCGTCTCTCAGGATCACCAGGATCTAGTGTTTCCACTGGTCTTAACTTATAAGGAGAAATCTTATGTCTCTTCAGAATTCGTTGAACAGCTATTTCTCTATATAAATCTCTGATGGAATTATTTGGATATTCCTCAAAGTAGGATAAAACGTCAATTTCTTCATCTTCAGATAACAAACCGTTTTTTAGTTTTTCTCTTCTCAAAGTAGGATTCTAACATATCGCATTTTTCTTGATGGGAAAACGGCATTTCGAAAAATATTCGAACAGTAGTTGACAGTTACAATAATTTATGACATTGTCATGATATACTTGAGAATATTTGACAAATAATATTTCAACAAAGTTTCAAGGCAACATGATTGCTCATAATAGTTATGTTTTATCGAATCAAACATATTTTTTCCAACCACTTTCATATGACCCTCCAGTATTTTCTGTTCTGTACAAAAACGGCTTCAAAGCTATCATTACAGCAGGCATATTTTGATTCACAAAATAAATGCGGCTAGCGGAATGGCTTTAAGATGGAAATTATCGTTTTGTACATTAATACCAAATAGCTCAGTGGTGTCAATTGAGTGGTGCGACATGATGATCACGGGTTTCACGAGTTCACATCCCAGCGCATTTTTTTCTTTTTACTGTCTTATTTTGCTATTAGTAACAAAATGAAGTCATTCGTATTAGTACCAAAATTGGGTGTTTGGACACAATCATGAGGTTTTATTCGCCAAAACGAAGAAATTTTTTGTACTAGTGAAAGAAATAAATATTTCCACATAAGTCGCTCATTTTCCACTTTAGGAAGAAAGGTGATATGATATGTTGAGAATGTTAATAAGAATCGAAATGCATGAAAAAATATAGGGTGTCCCATTGAAAGAAATATCATTTTATAAAATATTCTGAAAACGCGAAAGTCATTTTTTTTTTGTTTTCGGCATCGAGAAGTCCATTAAAAATGCTACTAGTTTGCCGACTCAATTTGGAACACCCTCTATAGGGCACTCTTTATATCTTCCGTATTTATCAAGGGATTTTTCTAAATATTTTTACGTAAGTATATGATATGTGAATTATTATCCAAATGAAATTTTTGGCGGTCTCAACTAATTTCGGAGATATTAGCCTATTTTTGAGTGATGACTTGCATTTTCTAGGACACATTTCTACCGCGGAAAAACACTCAAAATTCTTCCTTCTTTAAACTAACACAATGTACACACCCTAATTGACCTGTTTCACACTCAATTAATGCCGTTTTTTATAAAAAAAGTGTAAAACGGTTGAATTAGGGTGTGTACATTGTGTTAGTATAAAGAAGGAATAATTTTGAGTGTTTTTTCGCGGTAGAAATGTGTCCTGAAAAATGCCAGTCATCACTCAAAAATATGCCCATATCTCCGAAATTAGTTGAGACCGCCAAAATTTTCATGTGGATTTTTTGTTCAGGAGGCCAAACTACGTAAGTTGTTGATGGCTTGTGGCTATTAGTTAACGGAATTTTTCCCGGAAATGTAACAAAAATTCTTATTTTTAAATGAAATATCCCGTACGCTTTTACATATATTCAGGTTCTACAAGTCAAAAAATACGACCAAACTTTCAAATAAATTTTTTGATATAGCAGGCCGTGATCTCTACTTAATTACTCAAAATAAAATTGGGATTAACAAACAAATGAAAATTTTCTCGTGAAGCTTTTTGAAGTGATTGAATTATATGAATACCCAAAAATTTACACGTATTTCAGTTAGGAAGGTTAGGATACATGAAAATGTACAACCATCAAATTCCAATAAGTAGGAACAATATGAAGAAGTCTTACCTTTTTGCCAATTGTCTTTTTCATCAGTGTCTATTTTTGGTTAACGGTACTATCAAACACTTCAATTTTCACTGGATTGGAACCGACGCGACATTTCTCAAAGATATTATGATTTATTTCTCGACTATAAAACACTTACTTGTCTTTATGGCTGAAATCACCAACGAAAACGATACTATTAAAAAATTCCAGGAGAAAATTCGAAGAAAGCGGCAAGTTTATAGCGTGTAATCTATCTCCACCCTCCTCCGTTGTGGCGCTGCAGTAGTTGCATGAGCATTAAGGTAACTACGCAATAACGTAATTCAGTTCTGCACTCATTGGGCAAAAATGGAGACACTGCACAACTCCTTGATAGTTATTATTATTGTATGAAAAAAACCTTGTAGGTATTACAAGTAAAATCGTCTGCAAGACAAATAAACTTCTTTTGGATACAAAATGGTACCTATTATAGTAGTAGTATATAGGTATTCCCAACTGCCTTGAAGTGACGTAATTTTTATTCCTTTGTTTCACACAATTTAACACAAACTATTGCAAATGGTGTCACGTGTCACTTCAAGGCAGTTTGATAAAATTGACCTTGAGCCACAGCTTTAAAATAAATACCTAGATTACCTCAAGTAAGATATTGTGTGTAACGACGAAAGTAAAATTTCTTCAAGCGCAAGCCAAACACGAGTTAAAACACTAGACTTTTTCTATGTCCTCGTTTATCAATGACAAAATAAGAAAACTAGAGATCTTATAATATAGTATCGGAAAGAATTTTTCTACGGTAATATGATATATATATACCTGATTAAGAGTGTAAAGAATAGCGTGCTAAATATTGAGACAACATTAATTACAATTTCTCCTCGAATTGTCTTTCATCTCACTACACAGAGTCAATTTGTATATGACAAGAGGGCAGAACAGCATTGCGTAAGTCTTGATTATGTGGTATTATAATTTATAATCACGTTCCTTTTGTTACTATTCTAGAGATTTGTCTATACCCAAAGATATATTTTACCGATACTGTATAGAACTAGACAGAGCAGGCAATTTTCACCAATGAGTACGATATAATTTTTATTTAACCTGACTCGATTTTCTCTCACTGAAGTTTTTGATGGAATATTTGGTGAAAGTAAGAGTTTTATGTGAGTAAAAGCAAAGGTTCATGATAGAAATTTATATTTAATAGTAATTTCGATGTTTATGGACATAAAAATACCATTTATTTTTTCGTAAAAATTCTGTGACAGAGAGGACCCAACCCAGAACAACACCGCGATCCGCACAGTCCAACGGCATAGCATGTGCGGGTAGAGGACGCGGCTATTATTACTGTTATTATCCGTGGCGCTCCGGGGCAACTTACTGATTTTTGGCCTATTCACTTTGCAGCTGTAGGAAAACCTGGAAAACCTACAGAACCGTCCCGGATGGTCGGCGCGAACTCTATGCAAGCACCAGACGTCGGGATTGGAATCAGACAACTTACATTGCCTATCTGTCGACTCCTAACAAATTGAGAAATTTTTTCTCGTTTTCTAGGATTCGAACCTGGCCGAATGCAAGCGGAATTTTAGAAGGCCGGCATCTAATCGCCTCGCTACCGAGCAAAGCCGTGATTTACGAGTGTCCGATGTTGTTCCAAATTCTTCCAGAGCATCGAATGGGTTCCAAGGATATTCAGGTAAGATGAGTGAACCGCGGGGGCTTTTCTGGTGCATGCTGGTAACAGTTAAGCCCCCGTTTTGCATTATTATATTATCCGATTTATTTTAACCCCCACTTTTATCGTGTTTACCGCCACTTGGCATCATTGATTTTGTGTTATCGTAATAAAATACTCGTTGGTATTGGCGTTATTATACTATTTTCTCGTCCTCCGAGTAAATCAATAACTTTTGATTGATACATCTCAAAAGCAGCCGGTACATATGAGTATGAGCCCAACGGTAAAGGCAAGTAAAGTCCGCCTTTCTGGCCACACTGATTTTGTCAACACCATAATGTCCCCCTGGAGTATTTATAATTTCTTTACTAAAGCTGCCCAGCGCACACCGCGCCAAAAGCTGGCGCCTGAGGCACCGATAATCTGGTATCTGCTTCAAAGTGACCAGTAACGCCGAAAGAACGTTACAAATTTGACGCCCGAGCAAAGACCGTTTTAATGATGGTATACCTACATAGGTATAGAGTCCGTCGATCAACGAAAGTTGAGTGAAAGTCTAGTTGGAGAAGAAATAATTATTCCGTGTTGTTGGACCGCTAAACGCTTGAAAACGCTTCCGGAGGTGGTATTACGTCAAAAAAAACCTTCTTGGAAAGGTTAGAAAAGATCCGTACGTCCCAATGCATCTCTCCGCCTCCTGCAAGCGATGACTGAGATACTGCAAGGAACGCCCGCATTACGGTTCAGAGGAATCTAGGAAAAGAAACTGGAAAAAAAACGGAAAAAATACCCCCGGAAAAAAATCGGAAAAAAACCTAATAAAAAACGGAAATAATACCCCACGGGAAAAAAACCCGGAAAAAATACCCCTATATGCGATAACAATGGCCAAAATAATTTCTTTACTAAAGCTGCCCAGCGCACACCGCGCCAAAAGCTGGCGCCTGAGGCACCGATAATCTGGTATCTGCTTCAAAGTGACCAGTAACGCCGAAAGAACGTTACAAATTTTACGCCCGAGCAAAGACCGTTTTAATGATGGTATACCTACATAGGTATAGAGTCCGTCGATCAACGAAAGTTGAGTGAAAGTCTAGTTGGAGAAGAAATAATTATTCCGTGTTGTTGGACCGCTAAACGCTTGAAAACGCTTCCGGAGGTGGTATTACGTCAAAAAAAACCTTCTTGGAAAGGTTAGAAAAGATCCGTACGTCCCAATGCATCTCTCCGCCTCCTGCAAGCGATGACTGAGATACTGCAAGGAACGCCCGCATTACGGTTCAGAGGAATCTAGGAAAAAAAACTGGAAAAAAAACGGAAAAAATACCCCCGGAAAAAAACCTAATAAAAAACGGAAATAATACCCCACGGGAAAAAAACCCGGAAAAAATACCCCTATATGCGATAACAATGGCCAGTACGCGGGGTTCAGAGATAACGGGACTCATTGGGCTAACTATCCACCATTCTGCCATCAGTAGAAAGGTACACCATCTGCAAGAAAGTACCACGGCCTACATTACCGACCTGCAAGCTCTGATTCGCCGTCATGGAGAAATTACCGAAACCTTCACTCAGTCACCCAAGAATACGAGCTGCTCCGCCGCTTCGCATTTCTCTCCAAATAACGAACGATTTTTGACTTGAACCCTTATCATCAGCCAGTCATTGCCCAAATAATATGGATTTTTGTTTCAACATATCTATAACCCTGAGATATTCAATTAGAGTGTAATTTTGTATTGTGACCGTTATTCCTTTTTCGAATTTGTAAACCTCTCTTAGTGACGTCTGATCGTATGTGATGATATAAAATGAAGGCTTCCACGGCCGGAATTATAATTGGGCCTATGTGGAGGCGGTTTCTACGAACGTTTCGCTCACAACTGCGGTGAGCATCTTCAGCGTGGGTTTTGTCTTCTCGAATAGCGGCGTTATACTGAACAGACAGAATCTACGCTGAAGAAGCTCACCGCAGTTGTGAGCGAAACGTTCGTAGAAACCGCCTCCACATAGGTGAACAGACCACGGCCCCAAAGCCCGAAAACCATACTCCTTGATGATATAAATGTATGATCATTTTATATTCGATAAAAATGAGGTTTTCATCGATCCTGTTTATTTTGGCTACCTATCTGGGTCCCTGTAATAATGTACAGTTCTTTTTTTTAACAAATTAACAGTGTGAAGTTTACTACAAAATCGAAATTCTTGTATTATGGACTCCATATCGCATTTATCAGATAAGATGAATAATTTGGGAGTAGATACCTATCCAATGCCATGCGTTATATTAATAATAAAACTCCCTGCATAAACACTCAGTGTAACCAAAGGCATAGCCTGTGTGGGTAGAGGACGGCTATTATTATTTGCCGTGGCGCTCCGGGGCGACTTAGTGATGCTTGTCGTGAAACTTCAAATATATTCAATGAGAGGCATCCAAATAGAAATCTCCATTATGCACCGCTGGCAAAAATTGTCAAAAAGTTCAAGGATTCTGGGTCAGTTGAGAACAAACATAAAATACCACATCAATGAACCTACTTCTCGATCTCAGGATTTCAAACAAAATGTATTCCTTTGCCGTTATAGGATCAATCTCTGATAAAAATTAGGTTCGTCATACGAGCAACCCTCAGAAGTCAGAGACTTGTGCGAGCTAGGGAAGACTTATCCCTTACCTTTTCACCATGCTCCTAACGAAGATTGGATGATGGAGCGAGCACTTGACCCGCACGCCACCATGGCCCATAGATGATTGTTGAGAATTTCATCCATGGACGGGAGCTAATACATTTGGAAGATTTGTGTTCCTACCAGATTTTCTTAAACTTCAACACACCCTACCACAATCAAACAAGAAAACAACACATTTTTGTTAGGGGGACCAGAAGAAAAGAGATAATTAAGAGACTATTTCTCAACAACCTATGTATTATAATTACATTATAATTTTCACAATATTTTATTAAATATTTACACATAGTGTCGACTACCAAAATGTCATATTAACCATTTGTACAGAGACAACTCTTCATAAAATATATAACAATACGTAAAATATTTGAAATCATAGTTATATTAATCAGTTTATTAAGGTCTAGTATACATATGTACAAAGAAGCCCTGTTAGAATACAATTAGCAAGATTGTTTAAATACAATTACAATAATTCCGAAATAAAAAATTATCCAAGAAATGTCCCATTCAAGTTTCTTAAGTCCCTTCTACTCGAACACAGGCCAACAACATATCATGTGACCCATCATTCATAATGGCATATTCAACGCCTGCAAAAAAAACACAATTATTTATATCATCATTAAAATCATGACCTCATTCTAATCTAATCTTATTTTTCAAATTATTGAATCAGGCACGGATCTTGGGGGGGGAGGCATTGACGACCGGTCCACTGTATTAAGATCAATCATATATCATATATCCGCGACTGAAAAACCTCAAACTGTAATAGTTTAATGTTTTTTCCACCATATATTGATCCGCCTATAAACCCACTCCGCTTACTAAAGATGGAGAATACATTTTTTGAAACATATCTGTGAATCTTTTACGACATCTGCGATATTTTTTAATTTATATTGTCAATCAGGTTAGATGACCTATTATTACAGTGTAAATGATTGCATTCAACTTAAATAGCAAGGGTTAGGTTAGATCAAAGCAAATGAATAAGAATATGCAATCCAGAGAAACAAATTGGTGAGAGTGAAATGAATATTTTACAGATGAACACACATTTTTGAAATATAATGAAAGTTTTATCAAATATATGGATATAATGAAAGGTGAATTAGATATAGGATACTGAACATTTAAAAAAATAAATAAATTCATAATAATTATATGGAAATACTCACCCAATGGTATGATGAAATGGCTCAACTTTCCAACTTTAGATGTTCTGTTGTGTACTTGAATTTTACCTTCACCTTCCAAGACGAAATAGCACTAAAATAAAAAAGAAACTTTTAGATCAAATATAACTTTATTAAGTATATTTTCATCAACAAAAAAGTAGAGTAGGTAGAATAAACACGTTTTACTCACTCAGTTAAATACAAAATTAAATATGATTTTATTATTTTATTTTTGATGTCAAGTTGAAAAACATTGTATAACAGTGACACTTCGCCAATTCAGTAATATACTTTTTGATCATGATTTTTGTTTTATTTTTCTATGATTGAAAAAAGTGCTATTATTTTTATTAAATAGTCTGACAAACTACAGAATACTGACCAAAATAAAATATAATTCACTGTTAGAAGAACAGCAAAAGTGTTTTAAATAATGGAAATGAGTGACCTGAATAGAACTACAGATGTCTGGTCTGATCCACTCACAAACTTACCAATGCATGCTTTTTAGCTGTGTGTACTGGTTTCATTCCTTTGGCTGGCAATTTCAAATACCCCATCGTTGCGCCGTTCACGCCCCTAATAAAATTTGTCAACGACAAGTTATCCTGGCATTTTAGGAACTCGACGTCATTTTCTACGTACTCTGCAACCAATTGAAGTTTCACATTTTGTAGTTAAATACACTCTTAATATATGGCAACTGAGAATAGTAATACAGTTTTTATTTTTAATTGCACTTTGTTGTGAAGTTGGTTGAGACTAGTTATTTCCTACTGTAATAAATCATTGCTCACTAATCCCATATATGACAGCGATATTTATACCCCTGAATGGAAGTAAAACAAATGCCTTTCAAATCCAACTGTGCTGTAGTGGTAAAAACCCAATCATGGTTATATTATTTCCTTTATATTATTGTTGTTATGTCTACTCTAACCTTTTAGACAAAAATACAAAACCGAAACGATGGAGAATGTCGAATTCACGAAAGCTTATATATAGGCAATTTACTTAACTATGAAATAGATCAAGTGTGAATTCAAGTCATCAATTTTGTGACCTTGACTTATCAAGAGGTATAAAAAGAAAATTATAAATGAAAAAAAAAGGTAGCAAATTCGAAATGACTGAAAAGGTAAAGAGAACTCTTTCATTTATCTCAAATCGAGCACATAACTTTACTATGAAAATTATAACAAAAATTGAAATCCCCTCTAACGAATCACTGCAGTTTTTTCGAGGTGAATTCTCGCTCAGTGAATATCTTAACTGAAATCAATCAAGATGCGATTCCAAATTTGAGTATGAATTTAAGTACAAAAAGTTCTACACAAAAGTTTGTATCAAATGCACATACCATATCCTTTTTAACATTGAACATTCAATCAATACGCAACAAAGTAGATAAACTACTAGTTTTTATTGAACTTCAGCAATTGCCAAACTTCATTTTGTTAACTGAGCACTGGCTTGAAGAACATGAACCTTGTTACATTCATAATTATATTATAGCTTCTAAATATTGTAGAACAGAGACAGGGCATGGAGGGACCATGATCTTAATAAACAAAAAGTTCTCAGACAAGTTCCCCTTGGAAAATGTTACTAAATTTGATAACCTGCGTGTGGATCACCACTTTGAGTTTTCATTAGTTCATAATAATAAAAACAACCTTTTCATAATGTGTATATATAGGACTCCTGATTCAAACCTTGATATATTTATAGAAAACTTAGATAAAATTATCACACATCTACCTGTGAAATCTCATATTGTAGTAGCTGGTGATTTTAATGTTAATTTTGCCGATGACGAGTCCATGGTTACTCAAACACTCAAAAATTTATTGTTGAGTTTGAATCTGACAATGTATGTGAAAGAACCCACCACGGTTTGTTCACATACAGCAACTATTATCGACTACTTCTGTACTAACTTTAGCGAAGAAAAAGTTACATCTTTTGTGACTTCTGCAGGTATTTCTGACCATGAGGCATTTATGTCGTATATTCCATTAAAGTGGAAATATACGACAAAGAGGCAACGGTATGGCAGAATTTATAGCGGTCAAAATTTCTACAACTTCCAGACACTGTTTGATAATATTGACTGGCTTAGTGCCTTGAATAATTCTAAACCTTTGAATGCTTTCCATGAAATTCTAACCAAAGCAAACTGCCATGCGTTTCCATTAGTGAAAATAAGAGAAAAGAATAAGAAACCATGGATTACCAAAGGAATAAAGATTTCAGCAAACAATTTTAGATCATTGAACTCAATTAGGAAGCACACAGACAGCAAGTTCTTTTTGGAATATTGCATCAAATACAAATTCATTTATAATCTTGTGATAAAAAGTGCAAAGGAAAAATATTATAAAAATAGAATAAACAACGCCAACAATAAATCGAAAGAAAACTGGTCTATAGTAAACAGCCTACGAGGAAAAACTAACACCCTCCCAGTTCAAACGAATATTAGTCCAAGCATTCTCAATTAATTCTACTGTACAATAGCTGGAAAATTAACATCTCACATAGTTCCACACTCAAATCCAGTAGCTTACCTTGAACACATACACATTACAGAGCAATTTCATTTAGAAGATACAAACGTTCAAGAGCTGAGACAGATATTTAAAGAAATCAAAATCAAAAAATCTATGGGAGTCGATGAAATATCTATTAATATACTCGAAAATCTACCATATCCTGCACTCAGTGTCTTAGCGGAATCAATAAACATTTCTTTCAGGACAGGCATATTTCCCTCCTGTTTGAAAACTGCAATTGTAATACCTTTATTTAAGACTTGTAATGTGGATGATCCTTCAAGTTATCGACCGATTTCCCTTTTGTCTACCATATCAAAGATAATTGAAAAATTATTCAAAAAAAGGCTATTACAATTTCTAGAAAATAATAATATACTATCTAGCATACAATTTGGATTTCAGTCATCAACCAACACAAACGATGCAGTTTTCAATCTTCTGGACTCCGTCTACCTGAAATTGAATGAAGGTGATGCTGTTGGAGCAGTATTTTGTGATTTCTCAAAGGCCTTCGATTGTGTAAATCACGAAATACTGCTTCAAAAATTGTACCGTTATGGGATCAGAGGTACTGTCCACAATTGGATAGAATCATATCTCTCTGACAGAATACAAATGGTCAGAATACAAAATATAAAATCGGAGGAATCAAAGATCCATTGTGGTGTTCCTCAAGGATCTGTACTCGGCCCTGTTCTCTTTCTATTGTATTTGAATGACTTAGCAAGTATCGATATCTCAGGGAAGTTCACAATGTTTGCTGATGATACAACTATAATGTGGCACGAGAATGACATAGATGCACTGAAAAACATTATATCGACCGATTTAGAAAAAGTAAAAAATTGGTGTGATGCCAATTTTCTATGTTTTAATGCAAATAAAACTAATATTCTGACTTTGAAATTCAACTATGATAGTTTGTATTTAGCGAACAGAACAATTATTAATAAGTCAAATACCAAGTTCTTGGGTATAACTCTAGATGATAAATTGAAATTTAATAATCATATAACATCCTTGAACAAAAAACTAGCTAGCGGTTGTTTCGCGGTCCGAATAATTAGGAAGGAACTTGGGTTTTCGATTGCTAAAGCATCTTATTTTGCATTGATTGAGTCTCATTTGCGATATGGCATTGCTTTCTGGGGCTTTTGTAGCCAAAAACTGTTTAATTCCGTTTTTGTAATGCAAAAAAGAGCAATACGCTATATGTGCGGAGTTAAAAACTCCGATCACTGCAAACCTCTATTTCAGCTTCACAAAATATTAAGTTTATGCAGCATCTTCATACTTGAATCTGTTTGTTTGATGAAAAGAAAAAGAAACATCTAAATATGACAAATTTTAGAACATACGAGACACGACAAAATAATAACATACCTTTGCCAATTTCAAAATCTTCTTTAACAAAAAATTCATTGATGTTTGAAAGTAAAAAAATGTTCAATCATTTGCCAATTAATTTGAAGCAAATGTCTGACTTTTCTAAATTCCGGAAGGCAGTTTAAGATATATTGTGTACGAAAGCCTACTATTGCCTACAAGAATATTACAGTGACAAATGGTGATATATATCGTAACCAAGTTTTTATCATTTTAATGTGTTTGTAATATTATATAGGTATTGTGATTCTATAAATTCTTTTATATTTATTGCCTTCTATTTTAAACCAATATTTATATTCTAGTATTTAACTTCTACTTACTGATCTTGTAACTCTTTTTTATGTATTAGTATAGTTTAACGCTTTGTCAATAAGTACTTTTTCTTAGACAATAAAGCATATTTTTGATTGATTGATTGAGTTGACCAATAATTTATGAGTTTTACGGCTATTTTTCGTAATTAACTTTAGGTCTGTAATGATATCTGTTAGTTGGATAACTGAATTCACAATATAGGTTTTTAGATAGTTCAGAAAATCAATAATTTACGCTGTCTTCATTCACATTGATGTAAACTGTAGAATTCAAATTATTCTTGGAAAAATTGTCGTGTGTTAATACAACCCGTAATGATCAATTTCACTGGTCGTTCATTAATGAATTATTGATGAATTTTATTAGATCATGTGAATTTGCACCAACTCTATTTTGAGCTCCGATCAAGTAACACAACCTAAATGAGTAATACTCGAATATCACTGAAGGTAACATCTCTTCATAATGTTATCCCTCAAATCATGACATTGTTGCCATGTCGCCATTTTTTGAGGATACAATAAGCACGTCAGCTAGATTTTGATTTCTGTCGGGTATATTCATGGCAACGAAAACCCAAAAACGTTGCTTGTTGGGAGCATGTGAAAACGATAGTATTTCCATCTCCGAACGGAGTTTCTTCGTTGTTGATATAGTCTGGTCAGTACGGCAACTGCATTTGATATTTGACAGAACAACAAAACATTTGATTGTTTTCGTATGTGGCTTATAAGAGGGTTTTTTTCATGAATAAAGGGTAAATTCTGAGTTAATTTGTGTTAAACTATCATTAGTTTTCATTAGTTTTCATTAAGCTACCAGTGTCGTAACTATTGAGAAAGGGAAACCGAATTGGAAAAGAGTAAAATGAATGAATTATGAAAAAATCTGTCAATTAGAGCATCGGCTGTTCTGAAAATCATGTGGAGATTCTTTCATCATAATTTCAGGTTTTCATTATTTCTATTTTACTCAATATTTCTGTAAACAACACATGACACTGCCGGTGAGGGAAAAGGCTATTGTTATCTTCGTCTATAATAGGCATCTCTCTCAGAAGATGTCTCTTATAAACAAAGTTTAAGGCGTGAGCGGCGAGCTACTCATCTAGATTGTGTTATTTGATCGGAGATTTCAAGTAAATTCTGAAAAACTCTAAAAAGTACAAAATGAACTCACTCAGTCTAACGATTTCGGAACCAGAGCATATATCCACGTATTCATTTTCCACAAGGCTATTCCTCTTCTTTCTTCTATCCTTCTCCTTAGGTATGTTTACTTCGTTTCTCGGAGAAACTGAAACAGTTTCTGAAACTACCTTGGATATTTTCTTATTGGGCTTATTTACTTTTCTCGGTCGCTTCGTGCTTTGCAAATTGCTTAACTCAAAAGTATTACTTTTCAGTAAAGTAGACGTGCCAGAATCCTGACTCATCATGTTTTGTGGATTAGGAATTCTCAAAAACATCTCATCGTCCAAATCTTGAGATTCTTCGCAGATTTCAAAATGATTTGGGACATGTTGAATATGATTTTGTTCATGTTCAATATGACTAGGAGTATCGATTTCATTGTCATTATTGACTGCTGTGGTAGATGTTGTTTCTTTGTCAATACTAGTTATTTTACTTGTAGTTCCAGTTCCCTTAGATGAATTGTCTTCATTCTCAAGTGACCTCAACGTTATTTTTTTGTTCATTCTAGGCTTTTTACTTGTAGTTTTGAGTTGATTAGGTAAATCATCATCATTGCTAAGCGAATTCAATGTTGATTTTTTATTCTTTGTATGTCTTTTACCTGTATTTTTAGATCCCTTAGTTGAATAATCTTTGTCCTCATTTGCTGTTCGGTTTGTATTTTGCCTTTTACTTGTAGTTTCTGTAACTTCGGTTGAATTATCTTCATCCTTGTCTGAATTGTACTCTACCACAGGAATTGCTTTCTTTGGCCGTCCTCTTTTCTTGGTGGTCTGTGTTTCGTGTTGGTCTTTCTTCTCCGAAGTGTCCAGTGTATCAGTGTATTCTTGTTCCCCATCATTTTGCACAGGATCTTTTTGTCTAGCTGTGAAAATTAAAGAGATAAAACTATAGATATTACTCAATCAATATTATACCCAAATATGTTCTTAACGACAGCGTGAATTTCAAAACATGAAATCTAATAAATATTAGTAGAGTAATAGAACGTTATAACACAAATTCAAATTAAATTATTCCTTCAGAGACACCATCTGGGCGTAGAACTCGTCAAGAATACAATGCAATTTGCTGAAAGAAAAAGAAAGAAGGCCGACTTGCTAAGTCTGTTAAGATAAAATAAAGGTCCTTTTAAATTTATTATATTTCTATTCAGTATGCAAGGAAAAACTCGGTTAAAGGTAAGTTTATGTTCTGAACGCAAATTCAAAGAAAATTCGTAAGTGTCTCCAATACTATTCGACTTATGCCCTTCTGAATCTTTGAAAGTAAAACTGAACTACATACATTATTACATTTCTTACATTTTTTTGTTGCTTCGACTACTTTCACCAAGCGCTCCATCACAAATCTTCTCTTAGGTGGTTGGCGATTTCGAGCAGATCTTCTTGTACCTATATAATAATACAAACAGTTAACCAAATTAAAGTCGCTGCACTTTAATCTTGATGACTACTAGACATACACCAATTATTCACATATTTTACTTTTCACTTGCATTAGAATAGAATAGAAAATTTTACAACTGTATTACATACATTCATAAAATCGTATCAGACTAGTCAAAAACAGGATTACTAACGTATGTACACACACAAACAGTTTAAAATAAATATAAAATTAAAATTTGAGAATTGTGCATATCAATACTTAAAATTCATTTATATTGCAAAAATTCCTCAACAAAATAGAATGCATTGTGTACGAGATGATTGTATAGTTCTGATTTAAAGCTTCCTAGACTACATGTGTATCCAAATAACTTGAGTGCACGGTTGTAGCAGATGATATCTTGATAACTTGCAGAGTCCTGTCCCAGAGCTAAACGAGAGTTTGATAGTCGTAAATCATTACTCCTTCTGGTATTGTAGCTGTAAATCATATTATTTTAGGTGTGATGTATTTTATTTTTTTTTATATTCATAATTATATAAATATACAGGCTGGGTAGACTCAGTATGGCTAACTCGGTAAATGTACTCTTACATGATTCTTTATGATGTAGTCCAGCTAGGCATCTTATCAGCTTTTTTGGACTTTCAAAGCTTTTATCATATGGGCCGAGTTCCTCCAGAACTGCCCAAAGATAGAATGGATTGTACTAGTCCATAGTAAGTCAGCCCAAGTACATGCAGTGATACTGTTCCACGTAGTTGCTTTATTACAAAACAGATACTATTTTTGATATGAGGTTTTCTATGTGTACCGCCCATTTTAATTTCTGATCTATAGTCAGTCCTAGATACTTTAGCTGACTCACTTGTATGGATTTGTGATAAACTTGTATTAGGGAACAGTGATGATGATAAGACATGTTTTTTTGTTGGTAAACCATGAAGACTGTTTTACTGATATTTATAATTGAGCCATTATTTTCACACCATCTGGCGAATTCTTTTGCGGCTGAGTTAGCTACTTTTATGGAAAGCGGGAACTTATTCTGTTCCAATATTTGACTGGTATCGTCTGCATAGATAATCGCTTTCTGCTGTACCATACTCGAGAGTTCTATGTCACTCATAAATATTATAAAAAAAGTGGAGCCAAGGTTGAACCTTGTGGAACCCCTATCGAAACAGAAGCAGGTTGCGATTTGATGGAATCAATAACTTCTATCTCTGACCTGTTTTTAAGATATGAGGCTACCCAATCGTTTGCAATCGCTCTGATTTCCATTCGGTACAGTTTTACCATAAGTAAATTATGATTTACTGTATCGAATGCTCTAGTTAGGTCAAAGAACAGAACAAATGATAATTTTTTGTTATTGAGGTGCATATATATGTCATCGCATAGATAGTCTATTGTAGTTGAAATCGATCTTTGTTGTATGAAGCCATGTTGGCAGTTGGAAATGAGTTTGTGATGTTCAACAACATTGGCTAGTCTCAGGTAGTAGCTGAAATCTATAAATTTCACAACAACTTAATGACAACAGGTAAGAAGTTTTCGACTAACGCCGCAATAACAAACACAAGTGCGACACAGGTAATTGATGCCCAAAACTACCGAGGACTCATGAATATAACGAGGAACAGACCTACTTCAGTCATAGGAGAAGAACGAAAATGAACAGATCTCTGAGAAAGCTAGCCACTTGTGCTAGCGAAACGTTAGGAAACTATTCCAAATCACGACGGCCTTTAAACCCGACCCAAAATAGTGATAGTGAAAATTTCGGCCGTGAAAACCTCAGCCAATTTATATAATACTATGTCGACATTAAAGAAATAGAGACAAACGTGAAAATATTCTTAATTACTTTTTTAAGGGGACATTGTAATAATTATCACTATTGAAACAACAAAATGAACAAAGGGCAGTGTGCTTTTTTTTTGCAGAGTGTAAAATATTGTTGAATATATGAAGGCTCTATATAATTAAACTTTTCTATTCATTACCTGTTAGTGAATAATTTTCGCTACCGACAGAAACATCTGCAAAAAAGTATATTAATATCTCAATAAATCTACCAGAAAGATAATAATGTTACCATCACCACTGATAGGAAGATTTCTCTTTCTGGTAGTCACCCGAGATTTTGGTTTTGGAACTTTGAAGACTGGCTCCTCTTCCTTATTTTCCGACTCAGGAGTCTTGATACTCTTCCGAGATTCTTCCTTTGCATTGGAAACCCCATCGTCAGTACCAGTTACTTTTTTGTCCGATTTTGGTGTAGCACTAATTGAAGTTCGATTCAATGGCACAGCTAAATCATTAAAGCTTTCATATCGATTCCTACTTTTTGGCGTATTTTTGCTGGAATGAAGTTCAGGATCATTCTCGTCTTCACTATCCAAAATGTCATTAATTCTTCTCCACTTCCTACTAATGCTTTTTTCCGATAACTTGCTCAACATTACAGATAATTTTCGTCGCTTCTGCGTATGAGAGGGGCTATTTACTGTCACATCCTTTTCCAAATTTTCATCAGCTGGTAAGACTTCAAGACTTTCGACTTGACAATTATCTGCGTTCAAATGAAATTGTGCTGGTGAGTAATGTTCTGCATTGTGATCTCTTGAAACTATTTCCTCATTATTTCCGCCTCGGTGTGTATCGATCTCCAACTTATTTTGGTTTTTATGTGCACTGCTTGATACAACCTTTGCTTTTGCACTCGAGGACGATTTTGAACCCTTCTTTTTTTGTGTTGCAGATTCTACTTGCATTTGATCCACAGTAGTTTCTGATCTATCCTCCTGGCTTCTATTGCTTCCTATACCCGAGTGAGTTGAAACTTTTTTTTTAATTTTGTTAATTTCAGGAATGTTTTCTGTATCAGGAGCCAAATTGGACATATTTCTGGAACGACTGATTCTAGATCTAATGCTGTCATATTTGCTTTGGTATTTTTCCTGATCTTTTTCATTTTCTGAATCGCTCAACCCATTTTCCAATTGGTTTTCCAAACATGGATCAGTGACTGATTTTTGTGAATGAGGTGAATTAATCGTTTCTTGAATAATTCCATGAATTCCATTTTCTTTCTCTGCACTGCCAGTAAGAAATTCTGTTGGAAGTTCATGATTTTTTTGTGTCTCAACATCAGATTTTTTTGTCAGTATTATTGGATCTCCTTTTTTTGAACCAATCTTCGAGCATGTGGCGCGTTTACTTGTTTGTGGGGTATTCAAGTTATCTTCAGAATGCCCTTTTTCTACATGTGAAATGGTCGTTTCATGTATTTGAGATCTTTGTAAACCGGAATCTACGTCAATCAGGGTATTTTCCTCTGGTTCAAAGTCCTTTTCAGCATTTTCTTCCTGCGGCTCTTTCTCCAAACTCATTCTCTCACAGTGGTTGAAAACACCCTCAGTATCCCTATCACAGACAGAGTGGTCAGAATCAAGCTCAGAAGAAGAGTCTATATTTTTTTCTACTAAAGTTCTGGAGTCTTCGGCTGCCTTTTTTTTAGTGGATTTATATGTATAATCGCGAAAAGTGCTCTTGAACCTGGGTAGTTGGTTTTTTCTGTTCTTGTCGACATAATCAATTTTTCCACCTGAATCCCCAAAGATTCTACTCGAAGAGTCGAATTCGGTTTCCAATCGTTTTCTACTCAACAGAGTCTTCTCTTCCTCAATTTGGACTGCACTCCTCAAAAAGTTGAGTTTAAAACTGATTCGTTTCGACGATTGGGACACCACTTGGTCATCAAAACGCCATGGAACCTCCCGATGCATAACCTCTGAATCATCAAAGCTCCTGTTGGAGGAAAATGATTCATTAAAAATTGGTCCCTTCTCCAAGGTATTGAAGAGGTTAACCCCGTCAAATTCTTCCAGAATTTTGCTGCTATCTGTCATTCCAGAGCTCAAACTAGTATCATCATTGTTAATATTACTAGTTTGAGTTTCGGCAACAGTTTTGGTGAATATATTTCTAGCACAATGCTTTTTGTTGGAGCCAACTTTTTTAACAATTTTGCAAGACTTCCTCAAAGAAGTCTGAACCTGTTTGTGTTGTGTTTGGAGATCTAGATTTGACAATGGTTCAGAACTACCCTCTAGCGATCGGACTTTACTGCCATCAAAGGCAGAGTGCTGTTCTGTCATTTTAGCAATAATATTATCAAGCCTTCTGCATCTTTCTTCCTTCTCAGCACTAGAACTGTCATTGGAAAATGTTAAAGGAGATACAGCTGTGTCCACAAACCTTTTTGGAGCAAAAAAGCTTTTACGTTTGAGGGAACCAAGTGTTACAGACTGTTTCTCTTCTGGAAACACATTACTTTCTGCAACCTGCTCAACAGTACTGATAGCTGTAGACTGTGTTGCAACTGGATCACAAACTGTCCTTGGAGATATATTTGGAGATGTACCTGTATCAACAAAGTGCTTCTGAAAAACATCAGTAGTTTTACAGCCCAGAACATCAGCAGTATGAAGATTGGGAGGGCTGTCGATACCTTCATCAACGATCTTCTGTATACCGTGATTCTTCTCATTTGATTTCACCAGAGCTGATTTCTTCTTTTTTCTTCTTCTAGGTGCTGGTTTTGGTGGAGATGAAAGCACTGCATCTTTACTTACCTTATTACTTTTATTACTGCTTTGTATATTTTCTCCTGGAGTATTTCTAGCTTGAAGTTCTAATTCATCTGGTTTTTCTCTAGATTTGCTCCTTGTTCGAAGAACTGGAATTTTTGAGGATCTTTCTTCTAGATTCCTGAGCCTCTTAATGCCGACTTCAGATTTGTCCTTGACTCCAGCAGTATACTCTTCTTCTACAGTGAATTGTTCCCTACTGTTGGTTTGACTTCGTTTTCGGAGAGTAACATTTCTACTGGAAAACCTCGCCGATGTTCTGACACAATTATCAGGTCTTGTTGGCGTTTTGAAGTCTTGAGATTCTTGTATAGGAGACAAACATACACTGTTCACAGAAATTTTTGATGTATAGGAAGATCTTTGGGTATCCGGAACATTCAAGTTATTGCCACACAGGTTATTTTTACGAGACTTTGAAGATTGTTCAGGATTTGAACCAATATTGGAAGATTCTTTGTCAGGAAAGTGACTCCCAGAATCAACAACATTAGTTCGATATGATTTTTCAATGGTTTTAATGCGATTGGGGCTAACTGAAATGTTTTTAGAGATTTTGTAGCTTTTCTCAGCAGATTTTAGTTTGCTATTATTTGCAGTTCTATCATTAGCTTTGGTTCTATAAGGGCTTTTTGAGGCATTTTTGGTGACTTTGTTAGCCTTCTCACTAGATTTCAGTTCAATTATATTTGAGGTTCTATCATCACTTTCGATATAAGGACTTTCTGGGACATTTTTATTGGTTTTGTTAACTTTCTCAGAAGATTTCAGTTCAATTCTATTTGAAGTTCCATCATCAGCTTTAGTTCGATGAGGACTTTTGGAAAGATTTTTGTTAATTTTATATGATTTTTTATCAGATTTAAGTGCAATGCTATTTGAAGTCTCAGCTGCGACTTCAATATCTGGATGTGACAGGTTTGTTTCAACTTTGTCATTGGCATTCAATCCAGTATCATTAGTTAGAGTTACACTGAGCTCAGGCAATCCGATGTGTGTTTGGTTAATACCATTCACATTCACTTCTCTTGATTTACACCCATGTCCATTTGAATGGATTAGTTCTTTATCACTCTTTGTCATGTTAGGTGATGTAATCTCACCTAATTGTCTCCTTTGACTTCTAGTACAATAGGTCTTCGATTCAGAGAGCAGTGCTATATGTTTTGCATTGTCAGATGGTTTGTATTTTGGATTGGAGGAATCAGAGGAATCAGAGGAAACAGATATAACATTAGGGTTCACATTTTTAGGTTGGTTAGGTTCAGCAGAAATTGTGTTTTCAATTCCATCTTTGATACTGCGTTCATCATTTTCCGAATTTATTGGGGATATGTCCAAAGAACACTCAGTAGAAAAAAAATGTCCATTCGCTTTGGTTGGCATGGGCGTACTACTTATAACATTTCGTAGAGCTCTTGTAATTATTGACCTTCGTATTCTTTGATGGGGTTCCTGTGCACCAGTGAATATATTCCTTCTTCTTGGTCCTTCAACATCAATAGCCTGCAACCCAAATTGATGAAGTATATTCTTTGACAAGATTAAAGATTCACTGAATTATTTCTGAAATTTTTTTTACTAGTTTCAGTTGAATGAATAATTGTAAATAAAAACTCTATTTTTGGAAAATATGAAGAACTCACCAATAATTTCTTAACATTCTCCTCCAAAAGCAAGCTTTCTGCAGATTCTTCACACTCCTCTTCTTCATCTTGTATTCTGCTACAAATCGAATTGAAAAATATGTTCAAAATCAACAAAAAATATAAAATGCAAGCAAAAGCATTCTGGTGATTACCAATTTTTGCAAAAAGGTTTAGGAGTACTGATTGGAAGGAGTGCTGTACTTCTCATTGTTGATCCAACTCTTTTTATTGACTCTCCTATAAATAAATCGATAATTACATTTAATTGATTTATTATTTCAACCTATTTCATTTCATTACCAAAAAATTAAATAAATGAGAAATGAGCCAACTTCATTAGCTCAGTATTCCAAGTCGAAAAACATGAGATTCAACACTATATCCATAAAAATTTGATAAGGGCTCATGTTTAAGTTGAGTCCAATTATGGAGGATGTTGACATTAATTAGCAGATTCATATTGTTACGATGGTCAGGTGACAATAAAGACAGATCTAATGTTTCATTATATTTAAATTGTCATAACGAGACACAATGCGATTGTACTCTAAGCTAGTGATCTCCATTATTTGAAAACCACATACTTCATAAAATCATGAATATTTCTACAAGACGTTATCAAGCTTACCTTGTTTACAATACATCAAACATTAAAGGCATTGATATCAAAGCCAGTAGAAGGATTCTTATTGCCAGAAGTGTTCATGGCGCAGGCCAGTGCTGCTATGTTGCAGGGGATTCATGTTTTGTAATTCCAGACATTGTAATCAAGCCTACTGTCACCTTACAAAAATGTCTCTGCTTGAAACAGCCTCACTAACCAAACTGAATACATTTGTATTTGAATGAAAGGAAGCTAACTGACGATTTGAATTGAAAAATTGCAGTTCAACATTCAGCTGGTGAAGAAACCAAACTTCATCAGTTGGTGCATTGGAAATAGGAACAACCAAATTCAAAGAGAGAAAATTGCAGCTTGGGAATATTTGAACGAAAATGGGAATAGTTACATAAAATATAAAACGATACTTTACTTCGATACTCTTCGTTTGCTTTTATTCATCCTAGGTGTAGGCACTCATTCAAATCAAAAGGAACAAGATGCACTTTGAGAAATTGTCGACAGTTCCACTTCGAAACCAGAAAACATTATATACACGAACTGCACTAAAAATTGTGTCCAGGTTATCAATTCAGCTAGCAAACATTTACAACAAAAACAAAATTTGAAATTAAGATTGATGTTGACAATTTTTAAATTGTTCAACGGCATCGACTCCCAACAGACGCGCAATATAACGTCAGTGTCACTTGTCATTAATGTCAAGCAAGGCAAGACCGTTGGCCGTTGCGGTTGCGTCCACAGAACCATATCCCAGAGGTATGTTGCGTCTGATGCGTCGTTAAAGATGAATTGGCTTTTCGCGTCGCGCATCGCGCCTTCACGCATTCACGATTAGTGAATAGCGTCGGAGCATTGGAAATTTGCCAATCAGAATGCGTAACGCTCGATTCGGCTGCAAATGGTGTCAACAAAAACAGATGTATTTGAACGATTTTTCAAGATTCAAAAGAGCATAACACAAAACATATGTTGAGAACGCCATGACATTTCTTAGGATTAGTTTAGGAGATAGAACTACGCAAGAATAACCAATTGCATTGATTAAAACGTTTCGCATAGTCTGGGAAGGATGCGGTATTCCATTTTATATAAAATTCTATATATGGTCTACTGTTATTTATGTCTCTTTCTCTCCCATGAATTCATCGATAATGACATCTCTGGTATTTGATCGACCATAGAATTTCTTGCCTAATAATGTATGCATTTTTTACTCAGTTGCAGCTGCCTTGTCATTTAAAGTTTCCGCCATTACAGTGACCAATAGAGATTTCTGATGGCTTTGGACACCCTAATAAAAAGAGACGAAAGTTCTTAATTTTTCCGTCCTTGTTGCCAGGGAATGTACTCTGTGATTGGTTACTATAAGATCAGGGAGTATAAATGTCATTTTCAACTGTAGCTGTCGTGCTATTCAAACTCCCCGCCATTATGGTAACCAATCACAGAGCGCGCCCCTGGCAAGAAGGATGGAAAAATTAAGAACTTTCGTCTCTTTTTATTTGGGTGTCCAAAGCCATTAGAAATCTCTATTACAGAGCGCTTATTTCGTGCATTTACTATCGTCTCCTAATGTTTATCGTGCCTGTGGTTTTATATTTATTCAACAAATTATTACACGTGAAAATCTGAAAACCTGAAAACTGGAAATCACAAATGGAAAACGTCAAACATGGTTAACCTGTTGAAGCAAGTATTAAGTTGAGGAAAATGTGTTGAATAATGGACGAAGTTAAGGTGAATAATTGTTTTGAAACAGGTAAACACACGCAAAAAAAATCATTAAAAAGTTTTCATGTGACCCTCACCCCCTAATTTTTTAGCGGTGGACTCAAATTCCAGCACCTTGAAACTTGTAGAAGTAAATGAAAAGGAATTTGGAGAAACTGAATTGAAAGATAAGAAGGAAAATATCGGACCTAATGAAAAAGATCATTCTGCTGCAGATGTGCACAAGCAAAAGGGTTGTGAAGAAGTGAAAGGGGATATCATAATCGGGAAGTTCGATCAGGAAAAAACTAGTCATGTTGAAAAAATCAGTCAAGATCACTGTGCCTCAAATACTTACAACACCGAAGATATCAAGTATGAAGGGGACATTGCCATCTATACTGATCCAAATTCTGGTATGAAATATCAGTGGGACAAAGAAAAGAATGAATGGGTTGAAAAAAGTAATGTAACATATGGCTTTGAAGATGACACACATGTTTATACTGATGCAGATGGTTCAAAATATTTCTGGGATAAAGATAGAAATGCTTGGTTTCCAAAAGTTGATGATGATTTTATGGCAAAATATCAGATGAGTTACGGGTTTGTGGATAATACTCAGGTAGAAGTGAAAAAAGTTGTTGAGATTCCAAAAGTAGAAGAAAAATCGCCAAAGACAGTGAAAGGTGAAAAGCGGAAAGCTTCGGATCCTACATGGTTTGAAGTGAAGGAAACTCAGAACACCAATGTTTATGTATCAAATTTGCCTACTGATATAGATGAACAAGAGTTCATAGATTTCATGCAGAAATGTGGTATGGTAATGAGAGACCAACAGTCAGGGAAATTCAAAGTTAAATTGTACAGGGAACCAGAAACAAATTTCCTTAAAGGTGATGCTCTTTGTACCTACATAAAAATAGAATCTGTAGACTTAGCTTTGAAACTACTAGATGGCTATGAGTTGAATGGCCATAAGGTCAAAGTAGAGCGAGCCAAGTTCCAGATGAAAGGTGAATTTGATCCAAAACTCAAACCCAAAATGAAGAAGAAGAAAGACAAACTAAAACTCAAGAAACAACAGGAAAAACTATTTGATTGGAGACCAGAAAAACAACTTGGAGAAAAAGCCAAACATGAGAGAGTGGTCATTGTCAGGAATCTTTTTGATCCAAAGATATTTGATACCGATGTGGGTCTCATTCTAGAATTTCAAGAAGACTTGCGAGAAGAATGTAAAAAGCACGGAGAAGTTCGTAAAGTTTTAGTATATGACAGACATCCAGAAGGCGTTGCACAAATAAACATGAGCAATCCTGAAGAAGCAGATCAAATTGTGAGCATATTGAATGGAAGGTGGTTCATGAAAAGACAATTAACTGCAGAAATATGGGATGGTAGAACTAAATTCAAGATCGCTGAAACTGATTCAGAAATTTCCCAAAGATTGGATAAGTGGGATGAATTTTTAGATGAAGATCCAAAAGATGTTCAAACGGAGAAGTCTCATAGTGATGAACTGGGGAGTGAAAAAGCTTGTGATCCATTAGAGTAACTACTTTTTTCTTATTGGTTCATGAAAGAGATTCAATGCCAGAGAACGTGAAGCAAATAAATCAATTTTCAAACGAAATTACTGGCTTATTTGATTTATCAAAAGATAAGGTGTTGCTAGCATATAAAAGTAGAGCACTAATAAAATTTGTATTTGTTTGATATTATTTCTGTCAACCGGCTGCATCCTTACAAGCAACCCTCAGAAGTCATCGAGAGACTTGTGCGAGCTAGGGAAAACATAACCCTTACCTTTAAACGAGTGACTCCATGCACCTATCGATTGGGTTAAGAAGCTATCGCTTTACCCACAAGGTGCCGCGGTTGCTTGGTGCTAAAAGTAACAAGATTTCTAGACCTATTCTTTGATTATAATTTTTCTTAATGTCATAAAATGCCTAGGCAATTTTTTAAAATAAAATTTGGCTATGGTATTGGTTTCTACAATCTGTGGTATTGATACCTATTTTCATATGGGTGGTAGATAACAGAATCAAATTATTTCATCATTGGTGAGAAAAATAAATAATGAAAGTAAATAAAACACCAATTAATTCTACAGTCAAGTCTTTTCAGTACTACTGACACCCCCCGATGCAGTATTTCCAAGCGACTACAAAATTTGATACATTCTGTAAAGTATCTCGAAAGTGGCTACTTTTCTTCATAAAATCAGATAACTATCATAGAGCTTTATAAGAGAAACATACTCAAGTACTTATGTAAACCTTTATTTTATATATCTGACAGAAAATTCCTTACAAATGTTCTTAGGAAGTGAATGAACATCAAACATTTACAGAAAAAATTATTCATCAGATTTATGATCTTAACTTAATTCAGTTCAGAACCATATCACAGGTAAGAATAAAAAAATTGACACATGATCACTCCAAAGTTAGTTAATCTTTCCAGATCCACAGAACGTCACTCAAATTGTTTTGTTTGACTGAATTTATAATATACATATTTACAACTACCACTTCCCATCAAAATTAACGCACATCTAAAAATTTACAATTCTTAAAAAATATATTTGAATCGGATTGATGGTTATTTGTAGAGAAAATCATTTTTGAAGTTTGAGGCCAATTTTTATTAATGGATAAATTTTGATGGGAAATATATAACAGATAACACAGTATTTGATAAAAAATACCTCCATATAGTACACGGTATGAAAAATGGAATGGATTTTAATCATAAGGATCAAAATCTGATTTAAACATAAACAAACCCAAAAAACACTCTATAAATATCTGTTTCTCCTTCACTGGAGTAAAACAGTTTTTACATATAATATTTATATACATACAGGGTGATTCAAATTCAGCTTTCTAACAGAATCTCAAAAGAATTATAAATATAACTACACTAATTTTCAATTCTGATAAGATCATGAGTTAATACCAGTTGAAAAATACTCTTTGCATAATTTTATTTACAATTTTATAGTTTTTAGTATTTGAGATTCTCATTGGAATTAGAATCACCTTGTATATAACTCCTTAATTTAGCTATCTATGAAAGTCATCTAAATGTAATACTTCAAATTACAATAATATAAATAAGTAAGTAGTTCAGAGTTAAATGGTTACTGATACATTGTTTATATTATTCTGCTGCTATATAAAAAAATAATACTCCCACTACTAGTTTTTTTAACAAATCAAATTTAAATTTTTCCTAAAAAATATAGTTCATATTGCCTATTCACTGGCGGCAGTCATGATTACAGGAAAATTATGCTTTTTCTTCAACACACCAATCAAGTTTTTTTCAATTCCTTATATCGATGTGACTGTGATGCAAAAGTCATTGCATAAAAACAGTAGAAACCTAATAACTTAGAAATAAAACTTTCATACCTAACATTTTTACGTTTCAAACTGAATTGAAAGTTTATAGGATTCAATCAACTGTTTCTATAGAGAATTATTAAACTTAAACTAAAGTGTGATTTGCCTTTTCACGTCCATTCGCAAAACTGAATTTATGTGCTTGTTTTCTTCTGCTATGGAGACTGATTATCAAAAATACACCAGTTTGCAACTTTCTTCGAAACAATAATGAATCAGAACAGAATATTTTGCCCGTATAGTTCTATGGCTATATGAACGACAAAACTAATTGTTCATTATTTTAGTGATGGTAAAAGTGTGGTCTATGAAATAGTCATAAAAGTTTTCAAATGATGTGGTTTGGTTGGGAATCAAAATAAACGTATGTGGATTGAAATAGACCAACCTTTCACTTTTAATAAAAATAATAAATGTTCTTCATTTCACTTTAACAAGTTTAGTAAGGCAATTTTTAATTGATTTCTTTATAAATCAAACATCATTAAAAAAATAATTGAAAATCCAATTGAATATTAATGGAATTACCTAAAAGTAGAATTCGACTCTGAACTTTGATCATACAGCTCATTGTAGCAGTAAAAGATGAGAAGAATAACATTCCACAAGTAATAACAATGTCAAACTTAACTGGGTCTAAGCCTGGTAGTATGAAGAAAGTTATTGCAAAAGAAGGAGACACTCATTATTAAAAATTAGGAGTTGTCAGATGATTTTGTTCGATTTCTAAGAAAACCTGTTTTTTTAGAAATACACTTTTAAGTAGTTTCATCAAGGAGTGTCTATTCTAATAATTTATATATTATAATAAACGGCCTATTTTTCATCTGATTGATTTTTAAAAATTCATATTTGAGCAAGTGCAAGGTGGGTCTATTTCCATGTGTGTAAATGTATTTAAGTTTTACTGAGCCTAACACGGTTCAATCATAAATGGAATCAAATGCATTAAAATACTAGGAGTTTCAGGGAAAACAAAAATGTATTTCATAAATTAATTCCTATCACGATTTTATTGACAATATAACATCAGTGAATCCTCATAGTTCATCCAGATTTCTAGTAACTAAACATTTTAGTTATCAACCAACCGAAACCTTAATAGTTCATTTGATAAAAAATCATATGGTTTACCCTATTTTTATATCCAATCATAATCGTCAGTGATAGGTAAACTAGTCCTCCTAGTATATCACACAATTATTGAATAATGAAAAAATCTCTGAATGGAGTTTAAGTAATCTGAACATCTGATTTTTAAAACATATTGTAGAAACTTTAATTACAAAGTTAAGAAAGGCATTGCTGATTGTCCATCCATCAGCGTCACTAATATATGAGTAGCAGAATATGTTTCAACTTTTCTGTTCAGTACTGTTTTCTTAGTCATCCAAATTTGATTTCCTTATCATCAGTTTCATACTGCTTTTCCAATTTTTTAGTAGACTCGTTCAACTTATTGGTAAGCCTAGTATTTTCGTTAATGTTTTCTCTAAGATCCTCACTCACCTTACGACATTCATTCAAATACATCTTGAACTTTTGACCCTGTGAATTTCTAGTTTTCTTAGGAACATTATTCTTTTTGACCTGATTATTTTTAACATACTCAGTGTACTCTGAATTATCAATCATAAGCGCTTCTTCAAATGTCTGCAGTTTGTTGTCGAATTTGCTAATATCATCAATGTAGATTTCAGTTTTCAAATGCGCATTTTGTGCCATTTTGTACCAGTCTCCAAAGTTCTCTGCTAGTTGCTCGTACTGGGGAAACACTTCCTTCTCAAACAACGCTTTAATCCTGTTGATGGTTTCTGTTATTTTTATCCGTTCCAATATATGAAACTGTTCATCGTTATAAGACAGAGTGCGAGTTGCTCGATCTCTGACTAAATGCTGCCAAGAATCCCTCAAATTTTCTACCTGAGTTTTGGCCCTAGCAGGTGCCAATGTTTTGTAAGGACACTTCAAATCCCTACTCATACTGTCCCACTGCAGCTTTAAGTTATTTTCCACACAGTGCATCTTATACAAAGTGCTCACTCCACCTTCTATTACAGACATAAATTCGTTACTGATTTTGTTGAGCTTGTCCACATAATTATTCTTCAGACTATAGTTAGTTAATTGCTGTGAGAGTTCCAACATATGAGCAGTACTATTGAAGATCATTGTTTTGTCAAGCAGGTGTTGTGTATTTTGGTTCAATTGTTTCAACTCTGCGTTTATGTATTTCGTGAAGTTTTCTACTGTATCACGAATGAGCTTGCTGAGTAGAGAATATTTTTCAATTTGCCGTCTGCACTGATGTCCTATGCTGCAGGCAAACTTTGCTTGGACTGCATCATTTTCTACTGATACCACACTGGAGAAATCGTTGAATTTCGGCAGCTCTGGATCAGGTATAATGGTTATGTTATTATTTTCTCTATCAAACAAAAACAAAGGTTCCTCTGTAGTTGTTGATGGGTAACCAGTTGCCAAGGTGTATTCGTCTATGAGACTCTTGAACAGGCTATTTTGAAATATCAAGATTTGGCTATCGTCTTGAATATCTGTTTGTTCTGCAATATAATTTTGAAACTGCTGATACGTTTCATCAGGCATGATGTATACTTTTATCAACTGAGCCCTAGTCACATGAAAAATATTGATAACTTTGCGAGACAGGACGACTTCTACTTCTTTGAAAAATCTCTCAAAGCTCCAAATTTTTCTATGATCAGCTTCAAGCAGACCCGCTAATAAGGGAGTGATGATTTTTTTCAATCCATAGCTCAGCTGACAGTTCACAGGAAGCTCTCTCTTCCATTCAATCGGACCATTTTCTTTAGTCTGGATTCCAGATATCACACCACTCTCCTTTTTTGTAGTAATGTGATGCATGGTCTCTTTATTTCTACGGCCACCATACGGGCGAAAGGGCAAATTGCCAGTTGCAACATGATACAACGTTACGCCAATAGACCAAAGATCAATTGTAGCTCCAAATGTTTTATTGGCATTTTTTCTCAACACAGCTCTCTCGTACATATCAGGATGAAGATATTCTTCTGTACCATAAAGGGACTGAAAATACTGACCTTCTTGAAGTTCTCTTGCTGCTCCAAAATCGGTAAGTTTGTAGACTGTAGTGCGATCTTCACGTATGAATTTCATGATATTTCCTACAAAATTTTAAATTATTAGTCTATGGGAACAATCAGAATCAAATGAAATTAATTTTCTAAATCAATTCGAATATTTGGATTTCATGACTGACAAAACTTATTATGATCATTTTAACTATATGCCTAAGAAAATCTTCAAAACTTTGAAAACTTTCTTTCAGAATTTCCTCATTCTATGAAACTATTGAAAAATCACCATTTATAAGAATACTGTTCAGCCTCATTTCAACATCTCCATTATACCTATTCAATTGACTTGAATAAAACTGTATTTTATGTGATTTTCTTTATATTATGTATACAGGGTTTCCAGTAAACTACATGAGAATCTGATAATTTCAGATAATGCAGACAGTATTCTTATATGAGCAGGATAGCCAGTCTAACACTATTTACATACCAGGTTTCAGGTCTCTGTGGATTAAATTGTTATCTCTGAGATGCTTCATTCCTGCATAAAGATGCTCTAGCACCAGAAGAAATTCAGATTCTTCTAAACCATAGGTATTTTCAGGATCATCCAAAATGTTGAACAGACTTCCACCTGTGCATAGCTCCATGACAATAACCTTCCCTCTGTTCTCTTGTTCTTCCTCAATCGCAAGAAGCTTAACAATGTTTTCATGTTTGACTTTTTGTAAAACCTCAAACTCTCGAAGCTGAATTTCTTGGGGCCGAAGTGTACTTATATGATTGAAGGTTTTTACTGCGACGGGCTCTCCATTTACTTTATTAACACCCTGGTGGACAGTTGCAGTAGCCCCTTTACCTAGAATACTAGTTGTGGACCAAACAAAATTAGTGGATCCTCTCAGGTATGAAGACATTCTGGGATTCACAGATAAAGGTCATAAATAAAGGGATATAAAGTTTTGTAGAGAACAATTTTGAACACAGTATTTTCAATTTTGTGATGTTATTTCAGTAAAATTAACAAAAAATATTAAACATTTCTTCTGTTTTGTTAACAACTATCATAAAATCATATGTTTATTTCACGGCTCAACCATAAAACTGTCAAAATCAAAACACTCAAAGTCAAAACTAGTCTAGAAGAAGAATATCAAAAAACAACTACACCGAACACACTAGTTGCGTTTTGGTCAATTTCGGTACCGGTGAGGAATAGGTTGACGTGTGAGATACAAATAAAACGACAAAAAGGACACAAATGACTAAGCAAACTACCTAAGTGCTATGGTCACGATTGGGCGGAGCTTAAAAAACCTTTCCAATCAAATACATAATACGTGTTGAAAACCCATGAACCATTAAGGATTTTGCTTGTTTCCGTCAAGAATAAGGATAATCATTATTTTCAATGAAGGGTTAATTGAAACTTTTTGTCGGCAATGTTTGGAAAGGTTCACCAAGTTCCACCCACTCTGTCGTCACGCTTAGATAGTTTATAGGCTGCAATCTGCAGCATATTTGACGTCGACGTCCACAACTGTCAGATGGAACGCGTCTATTGTAATATCCCTAAATACCAAAGTCAAATACTATAAATGGAAAGGTTGGCGCACAAAACACATACATACAAATGTATTTGTTCTGTGAGTTGACTGATTAAAAAAAACTACAATTGCACGCATGCGCATTCAAATTTGGAACAATAACAAGCTATGTGACACCTCTGTAACCCTACTTATTTGTGCCTTCTTATTCTTCATAATGGCCTTAGCTACTAGAGCTATCCAGTCATCTGGGTCAGTTTTGCTCTAATAAAAATTGTAGGCCGCGCACAAGCCGTTCATATTGTCAAGCACTTGCTCATGCATTGCTAGTTAAAGCTCAAGGTTAGAGGATTGTAGGAAATCAGGCAGGATAATTGATAATTATCTATCCAGGGAGAGGGGCAGTGTTCAAGCAGTTATGAAGATATCAGAAATCATTTATTTACCACAAAAGATTATACGCAGAGTGGAGAAGACTACAAAACATTGGAAGGGTTTCCTTTTGTTATTAGAGGGCAACTAAAACTAAATACCTTCACTACCTTCACTGAGAAAATTGACATTTGATTATTTGACATAAATTCTGTAATTCTTTTGTGTCACTGGTCACTGTTGACGTGACAAGTGACACTGGTTAATTGGGTTCGAGGGGTGATTCATTTTACCGCATGTTTTTTAAATTGTATTTGGATAAGCTGAGTTATATTTTCACCACTATGGGAAGACGTAAAGCTGGTTTCAGGAAAAACCACCATTTCAGTCATAAAAATAGAGTAAGCTTGTTTTAATACTTCAGTAATTGTAAACTTACAAGATAATTTTAGGGTGCCAAAGACCATGGAAAGGAACCAGTTGTAGATACTCGAAAACCATACGTTGATATAATAAGAGAAAATGAAAAATTTGTTCAGTATTATAAGGTACAAGGCTGTGTTTGATTTTTCCTTTTTTTTTATATTCTTGAAAATTTCTGATTTTCGTTTATATTTTCCTCCCATCATCAAATGAACATTCCAGACTTTAGGAGTATGCAAAACAGAAGAATTTGAGGAATTTATAACAAGCCTCAAAACTGATCTTCCTGCAACGTTTAGAATTACAGGGTCTAAGGGTGTTGCAAGAAAAATGTTGGAAATAGTGGAAGACCAGCTTATCAAAGATTGTGTGGATCAAATTGATGAAAATGAAAAACCCCCCAACATATTTCCTCTACCATGGTAAGACAACAAAATGTTCCTTGAATTTGTTATGAGGTAATAATGTTGCTAGGTACCCCAACAAACTAGCATGGCAATTGGAATTAACAAGAAAAGATATAAGGAGTTGTGAAGCATATTATAAGTTACATAATTTCCTGATATCGGAAACAGAGCACGGAACAATATCACGCCAAGAAACTGTCAGCATGATCCCTCCTTTGGTTTTGGATATAGAACCTCATCACAAGGTAAAATTTCACATAATGTATCATTGGATCATTATCATTTATCTTTAATTCTAAAGATTCTAGATATGTGTGCAGCCCCAGGTTCCAAAACTGCCCAACTTTTGGAACTACTTCATGCAAAAGATGATCCAATACCATCAGGATATGTTATTGCTAATGATGTTGACAATAAAAGATGTTATATGTTGGTACATCAAGCCAAAAGACTGAATTCACCATGTGTTGCTGTAATCAATCATGACAGTGCAGTTCTACCTAATTTGTTTGCTACTCAACCAGATGGATCAAGAGAACAGGTATGGACAAAGTAGTAATTAATATAAGGGGACTCATTTTGTGGTTGGCCAAGAGAGAGTAACATCTTGCCAAAAAAGGTGATTTTCACACAAAGTACTCTAAAATTTCCTCATTTTTATGTATGTTTAATGGTAATTTTTGTGTTTCATTTGCTGAATATGGCAATTGTAAGGTATTTTAGCCCACTTTGGCTCCTTATGAGTCCTAAAATACAACGCCAACTTCATAGCCCTGAAAACATTTTTAAAATGTATGTGACTATTTTTTGCTGTACAAATTCACACTATGTGACTATAAAAACTTCAATCAATTCAATCTTTTGTGGTTGTGACAATATGCAAGAATTCCTTTCCACAACACTTCCCAATAGGCAATCCGCATGAACCAATCAGAACTATCCTGGCCAAGGCCATATATTTGAATCGATGCTAAGGCGGTATAGTAGTCCCAAGTATTCAACTTTGATAGCAAGGTTAGTTTGGTTAGTTTAAATCATGTTCCCTTCTTTTTTCATTTTTAAGCCATAAAAGAAGGGAACATGATCTAATCTAACCAAACTGGACCTTGATATCCAAGTTGATCCTCAACTTAAATTAAAATCACATTGAACACCACGCAGGCGCAACTAAAATAGAGTTTTGATTGGTCCATGCGGATTGCCTATAGGGAAGTGATGTGGATAGGAATTCTTGCTGACAATATATACACTGTAGCATTAGTGATATTTTGGCGACAAACTACTTCCAAAGGATGGAATACTCCGCTTTGGCGACGAACTCATGACGTCACATTTCGTCATGATTTCATATTTGGAACGCGGTTCGTGGAAAGCGATGGAAGCTCCTCTGGAGGAGCGTTCAAAGTTGTGGGTAGTAGTTCGGAAGATGTTAAGTGGTGTTCGACTAGCTTCGTCAAATATCGTTGTCTGAGCAGCATGCTGGAGGGGGCCGAAGCCGGTTAATTTTGATCGTTTTGTTTGTTTACCTTCTGAAGAAGGCAAGCATCCACGAAAAAATTCATAAGTAATAATATCCATAGACATTACAATAATATGGACTGGTTATTAGAAAGAGACCATTGATATCAGAGTGCCAGAAAAACGACAGAATAAGTAAAGGCAAAAACTTGCTGAAGTACATCAAGTACATTTTCAAACATTATTTCATCAATGAAAAATGTATACGCTCGCTTCTCTCCATTATTTTAGAAATTGAGGTTATGTTTTGAATTAGGATTACTTTATTTACTTTCTCAACATGGAATCACGAAAAAACTTCATTTTGGCGAGAAACTTAGTTCCATTAAAACAATGACGTCAGACCAGTGACTTGAGTTCAATAAGCATGAAATCAGTTCGTCGCCAAAATATCACTATTGTTTAAAGATAAATGAGATAGTTAGGGCCGGTTTTTCAATGTCCATTAAGGGTCCCAGTTAGCTAGCTGACAGCTAATAGTCCTAGGGCCTAGTAGATACTCAAGGACAAGAATTATCACCAAACTGTTGAGAATTCGTTAATCTGTATTTCATGTTGAGTTGGACAACATGCTACCAAGAAATTTCTCAAATAACATGCCCAACACGTAATGAAGATCAGATAAACGAATTTTCAAATGTTGTATAATCATTTATTTTCTTCCGGTTCTGGGCCCGAGGACTATCAGCTGTCAGCCAGCTAACTGAGACTCGTAACTGAACATTGAAAAACCGGCCCTTAGTCAATAATGCCTGTGGAATCAGTATTGCAACAAAACGCCACTGCCATCTAGCGATTTTAGTTGAAAGTTGAGAGGAACTACAAAACACTGTAGAAGGTTTTTACTTAATGCAAAATATTTCATGAAGTTTTCTTCGCAATTAAAAAAATTTCACACACTGAATAATCTCAAATCTCATCACCAAATACAATTTGTATCTAAAATTATCCCGTTTTTTGCACCAGACCAAATAACATGGAGAGTTCGGCAATACACCATTTTAGTGCTGACACCCCCCTCTCCTATAAATTGTATAGAAAAAGATAGTCCGATACCGGTTTCCAAAACATGGCATCTCTGTCGTTCATACACCATTTGAGTGCTGACGTCAGAGCTGTCAATTTTGTTATTTCATATGCATTATCCAAACAAACTTGTCTTGTGTATGATTTCTATATAAGCTGTTGGATTTTTGTGGATATTTGATTTTTAAAGGGTTTCAAAGAGAATAACAGTAAGTATTTTATGTGTAAATAATACTGTAACAAAGTAACTTTGGTAAAATTTAAACATAATATATTTATATATAACTTTCATTTGTAGGTTGAAAATGGTAGAGAATGCAATGTTTTTAATTATTTCACTCATTTCCCTGCACCAATTTCGACAAAAAATAATACCACATACACATTCTTTCAATGGTAAAAACGCTTTGTTTGGATAATGACCCGTGACACTCAAGCGGCGTGACGTCACACTAAACTGGTCTATTCCGTCCGTGATGCGACGGATTTTTTCGTCACGTGTCCTCGGATTGGACGGATTATATGAATAAACGAACGCTGAACACTCATCGCTGTCCTGTCAAATCTAAGAGACGAATGTCAAAAATATTTAAAATATTTGGTTGTTGTTTTTGCTGTTCAGAATCAAACAGTTCCAGCTCCTGCAATATTTTTATAAAGTCAAATAGCCGAAAAATTATCCAATCTGAACAAATTAACAATATCCAACCATCTTGGTCCAACACAACCTCACAAATTCAGATTGATCGCAGACCTCGGTCAAATTACTTCGAGTGAATAGATCTTCCTCCGATCGATCTGATTTCGCTGTCCGAACGATCGGGATTCAGCTCAGACACATCCGATTGCAATAAACGAACGATACGGTAAAGATCTGATAGGTCCGATATAAATACCGAACGCGACTACAGATTCCTAATAGATAATTTCATTCCCTTTTCCAGTGTTATTTAAAGACTGTATCGAATTTTAAAATTAAATCGTCACCTATTAGTTGGTACTTTCATTACAAGTTGCGACTAACGTATATTGTTCCTCAAACAATGATCTGTCTGCGAGACCAAGTCGTCTCCTATCGGATCCAATCGTCCCATATGATTGATTTTTCTTACTATTTTAGCTGCTTTCCAATTGCCAGGGGTACTAGCACCAAATGGAGTTTGTTACCCCTGAACTGAACCGCACCTGACTTTATAAATAGGGTTTTATTGGAACACAATTTATCGTTATCTGTCAGATCACTTCAGAAGCTACCCGGAGTTACTCTGTGCTACTCCCTGTGGCATTGAAAAGCAGCCCTTAAAACTCTTTTTTGCAAGACTACTAGAGCCATCTACCGGTAAAACCTCCCAACTTTTACTTTTATTGTAACGTTTGTGTGGTTGCATATCTTACAGGTCACATTCTGTCTGCAGCATATAGTTTGTTTTTTGCACCATTTCATGTCAGATTTTGAAAGCCAGTAAAACCATTTATGCGCTATAGTTTTTACTGAATGCCGCCGAGTTTTTTTTGAGAAATCGTAGCTGATAGCAGTCGAGACCTCTTTGCAAGCATCATCGTTTCTAGCCAAATTGTAAATTTGAACTCTTGGGGTATTTTCAAAATGCGGAAACCCTTGTTTTTGTGACCTGGTCAACTTTCAGGTAGGAACCTGTAACATAACATATTTTAAATAATGAGAGTGCAAGTGCCCAAAAATTCTTGGTTTATTTAATGAAATCGCTTTGTGACAATAGATATTTTTGTATCTAGTGCACGAAATGAGATGCAAACAAAATTTTTCTACAATCGTCAAAAATACTGTTCTAAAATAAGTAATATGCTTAGCTTAATATTAAAAATGGTATTGAACTGGCTTAAACTGTTTTTCCAAATCAAGTAATTATACTGTAACTATGGAAATAAAATGGTATTTGTTGACAACTGGATTTTTGCTTGATTGAGGAACATAAAGGTTAAAATATAAAAATCCCATATAGTTTACATGAAGTAAATATTCCGCACACTACTTCGCGCACGGTGTCATGGTAACGAAGGAAAATGAAAAAAAGGGTCACTTCGCATATTGTTGTCAATGCGCGACCCTTGATATTTTTTGACGTTTGTAGAAAAAATATTTTTTACTTGGTCAACTTTCAGTTTTGTAGAAACAACCGAAAATCACGCTGTACACCTAGTCCTCAATAAAACGCACTAGTGGATTGTCCCAAGTCAATTAAATCCTGAGATTTTTATTATTGTAACACATTTATCAAATGTTATTAATTTACCTATTTATAACTACACACTTTATCAATAAAAAGTCTATTCTTTAATAATAGAACATATTTTGATGGATTAATTGACACATCCCCAAAACGTTGATTGACGATGACTGAAAATGGTGCATTTTACAGGTTTTATCAAAATGTTCAACACATGAAATAAAAAACGTTAAAAGACTAAAAACTTCAATTTATTTATATAAATAGAGCATTTCAGTACATGAGGATATTTGAATTGGAACTGTTGAACACAGAAATTGATCATTGAAGCTTCTAACTATTGTTAAATTTACTATTATTTTACATTGTAACGCGCTTTAAAATAAAATCGTGTATTGTTATGATTATAGTAGAATAACTTATACACCATTTTTATCTAAACTGTGTTACATCAACACAGATATTAAATCACCTGCCTTATGGTGGTGGGAAGGCATCTCTCACAATAAAACTGAGACATGCAATAGACCTTTTCCTCTAGGTCTACCTATAGTACGAGTTTGCAAGAAGCCCTAGATGCAACAGGGGTAAAGGCAGTTCAACCTCTCATCCTTACGTATGCGTAAAAAAAATTCAATATATCTTGCTTATGAATTTCTCAACATAAGTCATTCATATTAATTTAGTAATATATCTTGCTTATGAATAAATTATATTCTCAACATAAGTCATTCATATTAATTTAGTACATTGACTCATTGTTCTATTTTAGGTTAAGTTTGATAGAATTTTGTGCGATGTACCTTGCTCTGGAGATGGAACATTAAGAAAAAATCCAGACATATGGATGAAGTGGACAGCAGCTAATGGACTCAATCTACATGGGTTTGTACATTTATTGATTTGTTTATGCATATACAGAGTGGGCCAGTGAAAAGGAATCAACGGCTTTGTAGGTCGACAGAAAATGATTTGAGAAAATTTTTTTTGTTGGAATATTCTGCTCTACTCTATTCAGTCAATAAAAACAAGATGCGATATTGCAACTTAGTATATTAATTATCATTGTCAAATAATCAAATGTTCAAACTGTCTACCTTCAGTTGCCATACAATGATACAAGTTTTGTTCAAAATGAAAATTTTGAGGTTATAACGGCTTCAACATCCTGTTCAAAATGTAAACAATATTTCAATCATGACGTTCAGAGGATATTGATTAAAAAAACTATTGTCTTAATAATGAATTTATTTTCAGATTTCAATGTTGATATTCATAATGACAATGTATTAATTGTGAAATAATAAAAATCGAACATTTATGATTTTACCCCAGTACTTGAGATATCATGATCGTGTACTAAAATTTCAAGAAATTCAAAATCTCTAGATTATATTATAAAGAATTGCAACGATATTCATTTTCAACAACAAATAAGGTAAATTTCCGTTGAAAATCAAATTGTTTATAAAGAGCAGAAAGAGTATTCGTCCCAGTTTTAATCCCTGTGAAACACCACAGTTTTTATTGGCCTTTACCGAAGTTGAATCCATGTTTTGAGTATGGACAGGGATGATCCAATTTCAAAAGATTGATTTCTTTATAAGGGCTCTGTAGGTCGGCAGAACCGAAATATATAAAAACGCTCGGACACGTCAACTAAAATTTCGATGCGAATATCGTTCGCGATGAAATTCACCTGAAATACATTTCATCCCCCGGAGCTGTGACCGTCACCCCTAAATTTTTAAAGGGCAACATATGGCAAGTGATACCCCATATAATAGTACAAATTCTGTTCAAAATTATGTTATGTAATGTTATTCGACGGCATTCTTCAATAATTCTAGTTCGTAAATCTTCCAGAGATTCTGTTTGGTTGCATAGATTTTGTTTTTCAAGTGACCCCACTGGAAAAAGTCGAGTGGGGTTAAATCTGGAGTTCTGGCTGGCCAGCTATAGAGCCTCTTCTTCCAATCCAATTTCCAGGAAACATTCTATACAAAAACACCCTAACAGGCTGTGCATAATGTGGAGGTGCCCCGTCTTGTTGAAATATCGAGTGGTCTTCATGGTAACGAGCGTCACTTTCAATTATGTCTACTAATTGTGGATAAACAAATTCATTCAATAATTCTAAATAAGTTGGACTACGTGGAAAACATGTAGATTGGCATGTGACCAATAACGACAATTATGACGATTCACAAATGCAAAAAGAATGTGGACTCATCAGAAGAGCAGATGTTGAAAAGGAAATTCTCATCAGCATCTATTTTCGTAGTCATAATTTCACAAAATTCGGTCGTATATCAAAATCATCTTCATTCAATTGGTGTACCAAATGTATTTTGTAGGGGTGGAATTTATGATGATTGAGGATTCGGCGGATACTGGTTCTACTGATATTGGTAACACCAGCCAATTTCCTTGTGCTCAATGTTGGGTCTGCATGAACTTGTCTTAAATCTGCAACTTCAACAGGTTCATTTATTTCTCAACGGAATTTCGCGTTCTGGGTCTCGTTTCTTGTTGGCTACTGATCTAGTTTGACAACATTTTTGCACTAATTCTAGAACGTATTTTCTAGCAACAAGTTTATCTGGATGCGTTTCATTGAACAAATTAGCTAGCTGTACGGTTACCGCACTCATCATTCTTTGATATTGAGAAGGAAAATACCTTTATCACTTGCCATATGTTGCCATTTGAAAATGTAGGGGTGGTGGTCACAGCTCCGAGGGATAGAATGTATTTCGGGTGAATTTCTTCGCGAACAATATCCCCCTCAAAAATGTAGTTGACTTGTCCGAGCGTTTTTGTATAATTCGGTCTCGCTGACCTGCAGAGCCGCTGTTTCGTTTACAATGGCCCACTCTATATATTTAATTTATCAGTAGATATTAGGAGATTAACTCGATTTCTGTGTTTTCCTCTGAAGTCGTTAATCATGAATCAACTTCATTTTGATTTATTTGAGTCATCAATTCTTCCGCGAAGAAAGCTACTTTTTGCATTATTGATCAGCTTCCTTTGAAGTTTTCAATATTTTCTGACATGTTTGAAATTATTAATCATTAGCTTAGTGAGCGTAACTTTTTAGATAAGAATTTTATACCTTTAGGTAGCCATTGTTTTTTTATTTTTGAATAGGGAAAGGATTCAATCCATTAAGGTGATGGATTCCTGAAACAATTGCACATAGCTGAAGGAATAGTTATTTTACCTTATTACCTTCTCACCTTCTTCATTATCTTGTGTTTTAAAACAAATCAACAATAAAATATAACATTTTTATTTGTTTTATTTTCTTGATCGGTCAAGAGAGTTTTATACATTATCATTTTTGTTTTGTGTTTGTAATATTTTAAGATTAAGTGAATACCGAACTCAAATTCAAAAAAATTCCACATGATAATATTTTAATTCAGAGTTCTCGACTATACAGTTAGCTATTTCATTGATTGTTATGTGTAGACTGAAGAAAAAATGATTGAACCTTCTGACGCCATATCAGATTGACATTATAATTAATTTTCTGGCATTTCATTTTTCAGAATTCAATCAAGAATTTTGAGAAGAGGAATTGAACTTCTTGCAGACGGGGGTAAAATAGTATACTCTACATGTTCTCTGAACCCTGTTGAGAATGAATCTGTGATTCATAGGATGTTATCTGAAAGTGACGGTTCCGTTGAACTGGTAGATGTAGCCAGTTCACTGCCGGGTTTGAAATATTGTCCAGGTAAAATATTGAACAATACGAACGTTATTTTATTTCATTAAAATGTATTCAAGGAATGGAAGATTGGTTAGTTGCAAGCAGAAACTTGGAATTCTACAAGTCGTTTGAAGAGGTTGATGAAAAATGGAGAACGACCATCAGACCTCAAATGTTTCCACCAAAACCAGAAGATAGATCGAAATACAACCTAAATAAATGGTAAGAATTCGTAGAATATACTTTCATTATCATAATACATTTATTAAAAAATTACATCGTATCGTGAATGACTCCAGTAGCTTTTGGTAGAAAATAAAATTACATTTCTAAGAAGGCTACAGAATAATGTAATCCTCAGGTATATCAGTAGATCAAGTTAGATTGGGAGATAGAATACTACTACTATCATTGTTTTGAAGCACCGAGAAAATTGTTTCAGAACTTGACCAATTCGGTTTGAAAGAATATTTTTTTTATTCCTCAGAAAATGTCATTATTTATAAAAGTTTTCTCCTCAACTCATGCGTAGTCCAAACTTTGTCTATAGATTCAGGGAAACAGAAAACACCGAAATAGCTTATGTCTAAATTATCATAAATTTGATAAAATTGAAATCAAGCTAGTCACCTATTCAAAAATATGTTTATATTTATTTTCAAGTTTCGTTCTAATACCTTCAATATAATAAACTATTTCGAGGTTAACCCATCATCTAGAACTATAGGGAATATGTGGATGAAGAGTTGTACAATTACTAGAATCAAATATATGAAAAACTGTCAAATGTTACTCTTTTTTTATTCAGCATAAGGATACTCCCACACCAACAAAATACAGGCGCCTTTTTTGTAGCTGTTTTGAGAAAAGTTAAACCATTGAAAGCAAAAGAAAATTCCTTCAAACCCAGAGAACACAACACAGACAACCCTACTACCAATGAAAGCAAAAAACGCGAGAACGAGAGTAGTTCCTTTGAAAGTCACAGGAAAAAACTGAAGAAAGGCTACAAAGAAGATCCCTTTGTGTTTTTCAACCAAGACGAACCCGTGTGGAATGATATTAAAACTTTTTACAAAGTTGCTGAGGAGTTTGATTCCAAATGTTTGTTGACGAGGTGTCACGTTGGCAAGAAGAAAAATATTTATTTGACATCTGACGCGGTTAGAAATTTGGTTGTGACGAATCAAGGAGTTATCAAGTTCATCAATACAGGTGTGAAGGCATTCGTTAGATGTGATAACAAGAATATGAATTGTGCTTTTAGGTGAGAATTTACTACATATTCAAAGAAATTTGTATAAAATTGGATGATTTTATATATTTAGAGATCCGAAGACTTCTAAAATAGAATCAATCATTGTTTTAGAATATCCACTGCCATTATTATGTTCATGCATTTTTAAATGAAACAGTTTAATAAATTTAAACAAACTGAAAGAACATGTTATTGATCAACTTTAAAAAATACTAGCAATTGAAAACTTTTTGCTCCTTTTCTCTCCCGGGTTATGTCAGATATCCGACAGAAAACAACTATTTTCCTGGCTATTGCCACAGCTGATATTGAATTAAATCTGCTTTGATAATTTCAGTAATGTTTGGTGATATTTTTTGATCAGTTCACTTTTGGCATTGCTGTATTCTTTATTATTGGTAAAAATGAATCTCTCTTATTGAAATCTTAAACATAATTCTGATTTTGAGATTTCTGGAAAAATGCGATACATTACTGAATTCTTTCAGAATTGCAAATGATGGACTGGAAAGCATATATCCTTACATAGGACCTATTCGAAAAATTGATATTCCCAAGGAGGATCTCATAAATCTGCTAATGAATGACGATCCGAAAAAGTCACCACCTATAGCAGATCTGTCGGAGAATACTCGGGAACAAGTTGACAAATTGAGTGAGTACGGATTATTTTGTAAAATAACCAAAATGTGTTTTTTTGCGGAAGATTGGATTACGTAATCCACCATAATTCATTACTTGTTTCCAGACGATTCTTTAACACATTCAATGCTGATGTCACGGATCCGTGACGCCAGCATTCCTAGCCCAGTGCTGCCGACCCGGATCCGTGTCACTAGTATCCGGCGCTTGCATTATTCATAAATCTCTCAGCTTCGCGCCGAACTTTCTGATATCGTTTCAGCATGTAGGTAAAGCATAATAATATTCAAGAATATGCGTCGTTCGCGGTTGCGCGCTATGCTGTCATGGCGGGATTTAGGGGAATCCCCATTCAACGTTTTGTTGCATTGTCAAGATGCGTATGTGTTTTCGCTGCATGTTATCGCATTTTATCGCTTATTGCGCAAGTAGACAGTGTTCTTTTGTATTTTTCTCATGTAAGAAATTGCAAAATGTCGGATGCAGAAGCTGCACCTTCACGACAACAATACAAAAATGCTTCTAATACTCTTCTATGAAAATTTGACCTCAAACACATTTTGTTTTTGTATTTTGTGCATTATTTGATAAAACGGGTGTGTCACGGATTCATGTCGGTCAGCACTGCGTATCAAATATTTTGCTAGGTACTGACGACACCGATCCGTGACACCACCCCCAAAGGATATTCCACCCCTCCCAAACAACTTTGGTGTTGACATGGTTCAATTATTTGTCATATACAATTAGTTTTTGGAAAAAAGTTCGTCAGTTCCTGGGATGATATATGTCATCCAGATCAGCAGCGAAAGTGTTAAGCTTCAGCGCATCTTTTGAAATGCAGTCGAACTTGGTGTCAATGTTCTACCGCCTATTACAATTTTTTTTAAATGACAGTTTACAAACGGCAACAGCTCGATTTTTTCAAACGCAACACCCTGTATTTTATTGCACCATTGCATGGCATTTTTCAACTTTCTACTTTTAAAAGGTGCGTTATATCGACTATTTAATGCCGAATCCAAAAATGTAATAAAAACGGAGGGTTGCCATTTAAAAAACAGAACTCAGTTGCTTATTTTAATTTGGGACATCCTGTATATCAATGAAAATATTTGCTCATTGTTGAACCTATTGTTTGAAAAAAAATCGAGTCTACCTTGTATACAGATTATAATGTGGGGATCATTCAGCAGCTTATACAGGCAGAAATTTCAACAAGGTAAAGTGAGCATGTGTTATCTGATGAAAAATCAGCTATAAATGAACATCTACAAGAAACAAACCACGCAATAAATAAAGAAAACATGAAAATCCTGCATACATGCAGTAAGGTTAGGGAAGTATTGTAAATAAATATATTGAATAAAAACCCTCAATGACTAACTAGAACTAAACAGCTATCCTCTTTCGAATTTGTGAATTTTGATAACTAGCCATCCCACAGACATCTACTTCACTAATTATTTTGTATTCTACGCGAAAATATTTTGATATAAATTGTTTATATTTCAGGTACAACAAAAATTATTTGTTATCTCACAAGGTTTCATTGTTCCTACCTAGCGAACATAATTACTGTAGTTTATCTATATATAATGAAGACATGATGTAAGAATATATTTTCTCCACGATCATCACAGAATTTGCTAATTCTGAAATTAAATTTGATTGCAGAATGCTGGAATTTTCTCTCTTGAGATTTAAGAAATATTCTGCAACACCTCTGCCCCCTTGCAATTCAAATGTATTTACATTCTCTCTCTTGTATAAGAATAATATTCTCACACTGGTTAGCAATAATATTAGCCTTGGCGCAGTTGATTGTCACCGTAGTGGCAAATTTCAGTAGTGTCAAAATTATTGCTGTCACGTTTTAATTCGAAAATATAAAAAGTATCATGAATTTATCCAGTGATTCAGAATCAGAGTGTGAAAATACACCACCTGAAATTACAAAGAGTACAAATAATATACTGGAAAGTTTACTACCAAAACACCCGTATAATTGAGAATATTAATACAATATTTATCAAACATATTTCAATGAGAGGCCGGATGACTCAGATGGTATAGCATTGACATAGTAGACGAGAGGCCGTGGGTTCAAGCCACCGACAATGCATTTTTTTTTTTAATTCAATAGTTTTTCTTAATGCATCTTTGCGATTAAAAAATTAGTACTGGTTAGTCCAGGATTAGTCCTTTCTGATAAACAGTGTTTTTAAATAATAGTTATTATTTCGTGTGGAAGTTATCTTTTGTTCGTTTCCATTTAAAAATATTTTAAAATGTTTGATTGTGGAGAAAGTATAGTCTGCTACTCGGTTAGAATGAAAATTCGTGATGCTCGTGGTTCCTCCCGCTCGCCTTTGGCTCGCGCTCGGAACTTTCGAACTAGCTCGAACTAGCGATTGCGGATGATATTTTCAGGGCTACTGATGTCGGTAATCTCACCTGTCTGATCTTACTCGATTACAGTAAAGCTTTCGACACACTGGACCATGATATACTAAGTAAAAAACTGACCTTTTTTTTATTTTCAAATAGCGCTGTCCGTTTGATACAAAACTATTTAGCTGACCGCAGTCAAAGCGTCACCATCGACGGTGAAGTGTCAAAGTCTCTACCTGTTGCCAAAGGTGTGCCCCAGGGATCTATATTGGGTCCTTTACTTTTTAGTATATATATTTCTGACTTTCATCGCTTCAGCATCAAATCCACTATTCACCACTACGCAGACGACACCCAAATATATTTCTCATTTCCGTATTGTAACCATCAAGTAGCCCAGAATATTATAAAAAACGACCTTCAGTCAATACTTGATATCTCATCTGCTCATAAAAACTGAACCCAAAAAAATCGGTAGTAATGTTATTTGGACCACAAAAAATAAGGGAATTAGCTCTGAATTCATTTCAATTATGTATCGGAAACGACACACTACCTATGGTGAAAGAGAGTAGAAATTTAGGTATATATTTCGATCCAGAACTGAGATTCACCAGAAATGTTAGCTACCTATGTCAAAGCTCTTATAACACCTTACGGCAGTTATACCCAAATGCTGATATTCTCAAAACTTTCCTATTGTGATTCTCTTTATGGCCCCGCCTTGCTGCAGTCTGATGCTCATCGCCTCCAGCACATACAAAACTCTTGCCTCCGACTCTGTTATGGAATCCGTAAGTTTGACCACATATCAACAGCTATGAAAAAATCCGGATGGTTGAGACTAGAACAACTCAGAAATTTGCACTTATTAACGAATGTACATAAGGTAATTTGCTTCTCGCAAACCTGACTATCTCTTTCAACGATTGGTATCATTCTCCAACGTCAATAGATTTGTGACACGCAACAGCAAAGTCCTTGTTATTCCTAAACACCGTTCTTCCATATTTACAAGAAGTTTCTCGTATAATGCACCGAAACATTACAACTCACTGCCCAGCGAATTCAGGTCCTATAGTCTGATCAATTTCAAAAAAAGACTAAAATTACACCTCTTTAGAAACTGACAGGAATATAATGTGTCTTATTTATAACAATTGCTCGCTGACTCATTCAGGTTTTCAATAATTATATTATTATCTTCATCACATTCGATTTATGATTATTTCAATAATATTAATTGGCATTGATTAAGTATATTATATTAGCTAATATATGTATGTATGTACAGGTATGTCGATGTATTATATATATTATATATTATATATATTAATCCAAAACCAAAAAGCTTTGTCTATAAGTTTTTATAACTTCTGACAATAAAGTATATTTTGAATTTGAATTTGAATTTGAATTAAGCACGGGTACGTGTGTGTGTATATACATGTGTCTATATAGATGGGTGTATGTATGCATATGTACACGTTTAGTGTAGAGTTGAAAAACAGCTCCTGCTGACACTCCGCCCATTCACCATACCCCATTTTTTTTTTTGTTATGTGAATAAAGTGATTTATTATTATTATTAACTTTCCACTCGCATCGAATTTTCATTCTAACCTTGTTACAGAATATACTATTATTTGATTATGGTTTAATAAACCAAAACAGGTCGTTACAATAAAAAATCGTAGTGGAAATTAGACAAATGTTATTACTATCTTCTCTATCCTACATTCCAACTGACCAAACATTTCAAAGTTTCTTGAAATGTATGTTTGTACCCATATGTATTTCAAATTGTTTGAAAATTATTAATCATGGGAATAAAGTAATTCATTTTTCCTTTTCTAATGATCCATTTTTTGACTTGACGTTACTGAAGACATCACTGCACCAGTTGAAAAAAGTAGTCAACAAACACTAATCATCTTCCATTTTCTCTTGAAGGTCCTGGCAGTTGTGTGCTGATATATAAAGAGGACGTTGAATCCAGTAATCCGCTTGTGATTCATATTAGTGGATGGAGGGGTACTACGTCATTGAGGTGTTATATGGATAGACACAGCACAGTTCATCTGTTGAGATTATTGGGCGGAGATATATCCAGATATGGTAAATATAGTTTTTCTACGACCACGCGTTTTTACTCTCTCCCGCACGGATTTTAGTTTTGAAAGTGTCACTTTCCCGCACTTGTGCAGGAAAAATCGCTTTCCCGCACTAGTGCGGGAATGTAAAATATGTCAATTTAACGTTATTTTATGTACATTTCATTGATTTTACCTGTATATTACTTTTTAAACTAATTTTCAATATTTAATCCAACACAAATTATTTTGTTGTTGATAAACTTATACGCTTATTTACAAAAAATATCGAATATGGATGTCGCAAATTTTGTTCGCTCTGTATCAACAAAGGGGTTTTTCACAAATCATTATGGGACAAAATATTCTTAGAATAGGTCAAGGAATAACCCCTTTTTGCCGCATTTGTTAGGAAAATAACTATTTCCTACAAGCGTGCGTGATTCACCCTATACCTGCATGCAATTTGGTGTGAGAGGTGTAATTTTCCCACACCAGTGCGGGAAAAAATTTCCCGCACGCTTATGTCACTTCAAGTGAGTTACCTTTCCGACATGCGACTGCCATTACCCGAACGACGCAAAGCGGAGTTCGGGTAAGCAGTTGAGTGCGGGAGAGTACCTTTCCATATGAGTAAGGATCAAGATTTTTTTCTACAAGCGTATTGAAATATCTTATGTAGCGTTCTTGAACAAACTTTTGCGTGCGAGAAAAATTATTCCCGCACTAGTGCGGGAAAAAGTCACTTGAAGTGACATTAGCGTGCGGGAAAATGACACCTCTCAAACTAAATTGCGTGCGGGAATAGGGCGGAACACGCGCGCTTGTAGGAAAAAATTTTTCCCGCACGCGAAAGTTTGTTCAAGAGTGACATACATTTTTTAAATTCGCTTGTAGAAAAACTCTTGATCCTTACTCATACGGAAAGGTACTATCCCGCACTCGACTGCTTACCCGAACTCCTCTTTGCGTCTTTCGGTTAACGGCAGTCGCATGCGGGAAAGGCACTCTTTCTGTACTTGTTAGGATAATAACTATTTTCTACAGGCGTGCGTGGATTCACCCGCACGCAATTTAATTTGAGAGGAGTCATTTTCCCACACGCTTCAGTCACTTCAAGAGAGCTATTCCCGCACTAGTGCAGGAAAAAAATTCCCGCACGAGAAAGTTTGTTAGAAGCGCTTCATGTTTTAATGCGCTTGTAGAAACAATTCTTGATCCTAACTCAGACGACATAGTTAATAATTTCTATTATTCTATTACCACTGCAGTATTGACTTATCCTTCCCACGTTAAGAAATTCCAATTTAATTCACTTTTTGTCCTTCAAATAATTTGAAATAGAATTGTTTTTCAAGTAATTTTGCACAAATATTTTAATGCAAATTTTTCATAATTTTAAAAATTTATATTGTTAATTTCCAGATGTGAACAAATTCAAAAAAATTGAGGGTCAAGAAAAGGAAGAACCAATGAATATAGATGAAGTAAGTGTAAGTGAACCAGAAAAGAAAAATGAAGTGGGAGTAGAAGTAAGCTGAAGAAACTGTTGATTTTTGTATGAAATATTCTTAAATTTTATTTGATGATATAAATCGAAATATTAACATATTTTTTATATTTAATTGTTTCCTAATAACAGAAATTACGAGAAAATAAAAAAATCATTAAAATCGAGAACAATTCGTAATGGACATTTTAACAAGTTCAATAGTACGACACCCACGCTACCCAATGTTTTTTAACGTCAATATGAAAAAAAAAACAGTTTATATTCAATTATTTTATTAACTATAATCTACAGTGTATGATACAAAAAATATCGTATAATGTGTCTATAACTATAAACAATGCCTTTCGAAGTTCTCAACATAACTATATCATTATTTCATTAAAAAAAATACACGAAATGATGCAAAAATATCTGCAATGTAAAATTATGAAATTTCAGAAAATAATTTCTCTTATCGTTTAAAAATCAATAACCTCTCGTTATCAACTGCACAAGAATGGAAAACAAAGAAAAGAGTTACGAGTGAATTATACACAGAGCGTTGCAGATCATCAAATTATTGCTTGAAGTGTTGACAAACAATTGAACACTCTATATATAATCCGCTCATCACAGGAATGTAGCGCAACAAAGTTATTAATAATTATCCATTTGATCTGAAGCCACAATCACACATAATACTAAATAATGGCTCTCGTTTGGCCATCTGTGAGCTCTGAAAACTTTTGTGCTCTTGGACATTGTGAAATTTCGTCAAACAAGAAATTACTTCCTCGATCATTTCAGATCATGCCCAACACTAAACACACGGCAGTACTTCTATAAAATTGTGCGTTCCAAAAACGTTTTATGCCAGCACAAAGCGATATGGATACAAAAAGCCATTTACATTTGGGATATCCAACAAAAACACATAGCATAATTTAGAATTTCATCGGGATGAGACTCGTTGAGGAAATTGAAATTTTCAGAAGAGCAATGCAACTAGTGCGGTAGATAACAAATATCCTACTACAAACAACTACTTTCCTGGCCAATACCGCAAGTGCTTTTTTTTGATCAGGTACCAACTTATTTTTTTATCTAGACGGGGCAAGTATTTGCATACCAGCCAATTTTGGGGTGTTTGTGCAATATATTCACGGTGGCTGCTCAGTTATTGCAGAATAATATAAAAATGGACAAAGTAGTTGTTTTTCATCATATTTATATTACTGGAGATTACGGTGTTTCAACCTGTCAAAATATTGTGATTTTTTCATATTTCCCACTCTTCAATGAACTTCACAGAGTTTATGTTTGATACTCCTAGAAATGAAAACGTCTTTTTGAAACAAGTGCTAATAATAATGTGATTGTCCAATAGAGGACTTCGGCTAACGGAATTCAGTGATGCCACCTGTCATTTTCGGTTCAAATTACTGACACATTTTTCAACACCTAAGGAAACCCCAAATTGATTTAAAAAAGTGCGAAAAAATATGTAAAATCGTAGATATATCACGAAACATAAAACTGACGGAACTAATGTTGGTATTTCATGATATATCTACGATTTTACATAATTCCGCACTTTTTAAATATCAGTTTGAAGTTTCTCGAGGTGTTTTAAACGTGAATATGAAGAAATAATGTTGAAAAAAGTGTCAGTCGGAGTCCTCTTTTGGTTCCATGAAATATATGTTCATGAATCAATTTGAAACGCTTTCAAAGCGTGAAAATTTCGATTCATTTATCAACAAAATGCTCATGAACGTTTTCATGACAAACGTGAATTTCCTAGGTTTTCTTTTTTAAATGAACTTGTTGCATTGGGAATTTTATAAAATATATTTTTGGAGTTGGATTAGATTTGAATCATTACATATTGAATTTTCATGAAGAATGGACGTCACTGCTTGATAGAAGACCTTTAAACTCATAATGAAAATTCTGCCATTCGATTACAAATCTTGCAAAAGCGTTATCAAAAAAATCACTGAACAAGAAACTGTGGTATATGTGTAATAAATAGCCGATGCGGTGTTAGCCAGGAAGGTAGGTGTTCTCTTTCACATAACTGGCCCAAGCAGAATTCTTGGAGAAGATATAATTTCAAACAGATAACTTATTCATTTTTTTTACTGACAAACTTTCACATTTCTTACATTTTTTACTTAAAATGAGAAAACTCAAATGGACCTTTACATTTACGAGAAATTAATTGTAAAACTCGTTTCAACCGGTTGTTAATAGTCTAAAATGTCTATTTATCAACGACTGCCACTCAGATTTCAAAGTGTGCCTCTGACCTCACGTTCATTGGAAACATCGCACCATAATCCACGTTCTGAAATAGGGAATATCGTTCTCCCATAAAATGTAGCTACTGGCTGATTATAAGCCATCGAGAAATAATTGAAACTGTCACTGGATCAACACATCTAAAAATTTTACGTAAAAGCAATTTTTTATATTATTTGTTACTTTTAAATTTTCTGAACGAACCTGCCTATTGATGAAAAACTATTGTTGGCAACACCGCAAATTATAATAACAGTTCTTATAGAACAATAGTTGTTATTACCACAGAACACATACAGTTTATTTGAATTTTCACTGGCGTTCAGACAACCGGGTACAAAGCACTTTTTAGACATTTTCACGGTTATAATAAGGAATATAGAAGTAACACAAACAACAAAACTTTGAATTTGAAAACCGCATTAACATCAGAAAATGAAATATTCAAGAGTCTGTTAGTTTCCAGCATACAGATTGGATCTACTGCATCTATCTTGTATCACATAAGGTAAGCAAATGAGTTGAACAGAGAAAAACAATTGTTATTGATCTGCTCCGTGAAACAAACGAACAAACCCATCTGGTACCAAATGACAACTATCATAGAACACAATCCAGATTAACTCATAATCTGAGATTCCATGGTGTACAACTTACACGACGTTGCCAAGTTTAATTTTGATGAACGTGACGTCAAGAAACCCCTCTTTTCAAATTATAGAAAAACTAGCAGTCGGAAAAAATAAATAAAAAATTCCAAGTGATATTAGCTTATATACTTTCTAATTAGAGTGTTTTCTCATAGTCCATGGAAAGGTCCAATAGAATAATATGCTGTAACATATTGTCATAGATGAACATTACACAAAGTAGCAGTCAAAACTTAAAAACAAACAAATATATATGTATGAATTGCATGTATTGAATACATTGATCTATCCTCGAAAGTTATCTCTTGGGACTTACTTGGTTGGACATGTCTATGGTTGACCACACGTTTTTATAACACAGTAGTAGTTCAATCAGACAATAATACAAATGTCAATTCCTTGGATATTTTGTACAACTCTTTGTTGCATGTTCGAAAAGAGAAGAGAATTCACTAAAAATAAATAAAATAAATACATTAGTCTCAGAATGCTCTAAGGTCAAGAAAAATGTAAAGAAGTTTAAAAAATTTGTAAATTTTAAAACATACAGCAAAAATATCTAGTTATCAGGAGTTCATATACAAAATAAAGTATTTGGGTAATATCTATTTCAGTTTAGCAGTCACTCACTAGTTTTTCACCAGCTGAATTAGGCTGTTCAAGTTATTCGTTTTTAAGCATTCACTTGTTTCACCCGGCCTAGTTTTTTCGTCACTAAGCCTTGTAGATATGACTGTAAAAATTTGGAAAATGTGTTTGTTAACAACAGCAGCAAATTAAAAACTAGCAAGTACCGCTTTGAGCGAAACAAAGTATGAAGAAAGAAGTACGGCATATCTATCTATTGTCAACTGATAAATAGATATCCACCTCCCTATCAGTGGTAGTGCACCTCGATGGAGTTACGCAACCAATCGGCAGGGGGGTGGGCGTGGCCTCAGTAACCCGTCGCCTCTTTGTACTCCGATCCTTCCAAGGTGAAGAAGTCTTCCAGTTTCCACTGGAGGGTTTCGAAGGTCGGCCTCCTCATTGGATCTCTGTTCCAGCATTCGAGCATTATTTCGTACAATGCTGGGGGACAACTAGGCGGCGATGGCATTCTATAACCGTGCTCTACTTGATGCAGGACTTCGGCGTTTGTCATACCTAGAAAAAGTGATAATTTCTTTTATTTGTTCAGTGATTCATTTGGTTGAAACGAAATTTCATAAGGTTTTTTAGATGCTCTAATTTTGGAACAACCCTCTTCTGGCGTTATAGTTGAAAAAAAATCACTATTGTAACGAATCTGAAATTCTGAAAGAGAATTTGACTCTCCTGAACATCTAAAACGGCACTTTCACAGAGAGGATTACGATTAGATAGTTTTATAATTTTTTTGTAATACAGTTAGTGCTATATGAAGCTGTTGCCTGAGAACTTTTCCGAAATTTGCAGCAATGCTTCTTAATGGCGTTGCCATCTCAAATGTTCTTTTACCTAAATTTCTTTGAATTGATGTAGAGAAACCTAATACCAATAAACCCTTTGAATGACATGTCTTTCTACAAAATAAAGTTCAGAAAATAAAACAAGTTTCAGTTCAGTACCTATAAATCATTAAAATTTTGTCTGAATCAAATAAGTCAACATATTTTATATGCAATGCTCTTTTGACTAGTTTTCAAGAATTGTTCATCCAAAATATTGAATTTTGCGGTGCTTTCATTATGAGATTGAATATTCTTCAGGGTACCGAAAACAAAATTCATTTAACATGTTGAATTCCCAACATGTTTGCTTGAGGTTTTCCCCAGTATCTTGAATCCATATTAATAAATGAATCATATCCACAATAGTTGACGGAATTATACCGTTATGAATAATATCCGATTTTAATATTATTTTTATGCAATGAAAGACATGAATTTATCATAAAAACAATATATTGTATATTTACCTGGATATGGTATCCGTCCATATGTGACCAGCTCAGTGAGAAGGATTCCAAATGACCAAACGTCAGATTTAATGGAGAATTTGCTATAGTTGGCAGCTTCAGGTGCTGTCCATTTTATTGGGAATCTTGCGCCAACCCGGGCCTCATATTCATCTTCCTGTGAAAAAACATCTCATTAATGATGTGCCCCATGAGGTATGTAACATATGGGAAAAAAGTTTATTAACATATCAAGTAAAAATATTTGTCCTAATTCGGGTCAATTCTGTTCCTCAATAGCAAGTAGCAAGAAAACTTTCACAGCAGAATAAATCTCAATTTTGTGGAAGGCTTTCCATCTTCGTTGCTTTGTAGACAGGAGATTATGTGGCAGCAACATATTCTGCCAATAGATAGCAAGCCTGCTACAAAATTGAGATATATTTGGCTGTGAAATTTTTCTTGCTATGATGACAAACTTGCTACTGAGAAACAGAATCGACCCGAATATCGATAATGACAGAAGTATGTCACATAACCAATCAACTATTATAATTACACGTTGACTTTGGTAGAATAGAAAGCTTCAAACTCTACTTAAATAATTGATCACCTATGTACTATGTACTATGTAAAATAGGTAATGGATAGGACATCAGGGTAGATTGTAAGGGGGTCGTAGGACATCAGGGTGAATAATAATTTCAAGTGAAAGCAAGGCTTTAATGTGAGTAAAACGCGGAGGCAGGTACTCAGAAAGGAATTAAAACAAAACCCCTTTCAAGTAAAAGTAATAAAAACCAAAACAAAACACAAAAATGGGAAGGTAAAAACGCAAATTAATATTATCAAGGCTTAATGAAGTCATGCCCCTATAAGGGTGAGCACAATAGATGAAATGATAATGAATTAACATAATCAAGGCTTAATGAATTCAATGAAATAATAATAATACTACTTCCTCATAAACACTTGAGTGTACTCAAAGGCATAGCCAATGCGGGTAGAGGACGGCTATCATTATTGTTTACTCTGGCGCTCCGGGGCGACTTACTGATTCTTGGTGGCGTATTCACTTTTCAGCTGTAGGAAAACCTACAGCATCACCACGGGTGGTCGGCGCGCACTCCAAGCAAGCACCAGATGTCGGAATTAGCATCTAGACAAAACATGGCCTATCGACTCCTATATAATAATAATACTTCCTCATAAACACTCGTTGAGAGTACCGAAAGGCATAGCCTGTGCGGGTAGAGGACGGCTATTATTATTATTTGCCGTGGCACTCCGGGACGACTTACTGATTTTTGATGGCGTATTCACTTGTCAGCTGTAGGAAAACCCGGAAAACCTACAGCACCACCTCGAGTGGTCGGTGTGCACTCCAAGCTAGCATTAGACGAGATTGGCATCTAGACAACTCACAAAACACTTGCTTTTCAACAAGGCATGCGGCCGCCTATTGATCCGATATAGAGTATTTGAGAAAAAATTTCTTGTACCTACATCGGGCTCGAACCGACTATCGCTATGTTGGAGTTTCGAACGGCCTGTGCATCAGACCGCTGAGCTACCGGACACCTATGAAATAGAGAAAAAATCCATTCCCAGGATTCGAACCTGGCCAAATGCTAACGGAAGTTTCAAAGGCCGGTATCGGCGGCATCTAACCGCCTCGCTACCGAGCACAGACATCAAATCAGTTAAGCTTGAACGAACGCTTCGTCCGTTACCGCACCGCCTTTGAAAATGTCCACGAAACGTGAAATGTAGACGAAACGTGAGGAAAAATTACTACGAAACCGGGGCTAGGAAACCCGAAAACCACCGGGAGTTCAGAGACTACCGGTCGTGAAAGTTTACCTTCTCACAATATTTCGTTCACAGCAATTGGTAAAATTGATTAGGTCATTTTGAATCAAATTACCGTCGTTACAACTTAGTAGTAATAATTTTATATGTCGGAACAACTGTTGCAGTTGTGAAACAAATGAATATCAGACACCTCACCTCAAGTTTTCACAAAATGGACACGGTATAAGACCTATTTTTTTGAATATAGCTATATGACTCTAAAGTGATTACCTATTCAATTATTGTTCATCAAGCATACTCGTTTGAAAATATTTGCTTTCTTTAATTTGCCTCAACATAGATATCCTATTCGGACAATGCCGCATTTCTGCCAATAGTTGTTTAGAGAGGAACACTACTCTTATTTGAAATTTTGACAAATACTGAAAACTGCTGTTATTTGTTAAAAGTCAAATAAGCAAATAATAATATTGATCGTACTTGAGAAATGAAATTATCGCGTACTGAGGCCACGAACGTCTGTCCAATGCGAGCCAGAAGCTCCAACTACCAGATACCTTAGCCACTGGTCTACCAATAGATTGCCAATTAAAACGCTGGCTAATCAGATGACACGAACTATAATAACCAATATACTATTCGACTTCGCTTTTCTGTCAGAAAAAAAACTTCTTACATGTAACATGTAACCTAATCTATTATTAAAAACTGCTGCATAAATTTACCGTCAACCACACTCTCGTCAAATATACACACATTTCTACAAAAAAAATACTAATTTACCTTAATCAATCTGGCTAGACCGAAATCCGCAATTTTCACAACATTCCCGTCGGCCACAAGAACATTTCTTGCGGCAAGGTCCCTATGTATATAATTCTGAGATTCTAAATAGGCCATCCCCGCTGCTATCTGCGCGGCCATGTCTATCAACTGCGTCAACTTCAATCCTTTCCCCTTCCCCTGTAGGAACTCGAGCAAAGAACCGTTTCTCATCAACTCCGTGATGATGTAGATGGGTTCTTCGATGGTGCACACGGCGTACAGCTGAATCAGCTTCTGGTGCCGCAATTTCTTCATGATCTGGGCTTCGGCGAGGAAGTCCTTGGGATCCATCGTTCCCGGTTTCAGGGTCTTTATCGCCACGGCCGTGGTATTGTTCCACATTCCCTCCCACACTTCTCCGAACTGTCCGTGGCCCAGTTTCCGGATGAATTTCAGGGAGGTTCGTTCGATTTCCCATTGGTCGCGTGTTCGGTGGGACAAACCCTCAGGTTGTGGTTTCTCCACCTGAAATAAGAATAATAGTACGGTTAAATATATTCATAAACATCACTGGTTCACTTTTCGGAAGAGAAATACTGATCACAAGAAGCATGACTGCTTGATGGTAAGTTTCAAAATGTGACAATAAACTCTTGAAAGAGTGCCGACTAGTTTAGACAGTTTTTGACTTGGGTAATGGCTCTAAAAAAATATTTTTGAATATCGATTATATTTCATTCATATTCGTAATGAGGGAGGTTCAAATTTACAAATTCCTAATATTTTCTACTCAAACTGTCAGTTTCAGTTCGAATATGTACCGCGCTGGTTAATCATGAATTCAAAATCTGGATTTCATCCAAATTTTTAAAACATTTTGCCATGGCAACTCCATTCTTTGAATACATTGCTATGGTAACTGTTTGATTTCAGTGGTAAAAACCCGCTGACAGACCAGGTCTTGGTGTGTCAATTGAAACTGCCGTTATGACAAAGAAAAAACAATTTTGTTGTTATGCGTTCATAGAAAAAGTACTGTTTATAACAAATTTATAAACTCTTCGAGACATTCATTTATTTAATACTCGTTGGTAAAAGATCGTGTATTACTTTTCTTGCATAAACATACGACAAGTTTGATTTAATTTATCAATAATCTGAATAGAAATCCCAAATAAAAAAATTAATAGTCAGAAAAGTGACTGTTTTCGACTTATGCGCCGTCCATTGATAAATAAAAAAACAGTCCCAGGGCAATTGCATGATGTAAAACTCTTGATGAAACAAAATCGCATTAGTGATTATCTTTGTACAGACAGAGTACGATGTCACAAAACCCTGTTTTTTTACATGAAAAGCTGTGAGATCTAACATATAATGCATCTGCTAGTTTAATCATAAGGAAACAAATGAAATCGCAAAGAGCTTTTCAAATATTCCGCAATACTCTCGTCTATCGCCACCGTCGGTTTTTTTCTTGAATACAATAGTTGTTAATTTCACAACGCAAGAAATTGTATTTTTGCAAGTGCGAGCAATGTTTGAAGGCAAATTTTGAAATTTATCAATAATTACTTAAAAATAATACAATGAAAATGATAAATTAGTTTTGTTCAAATTTACTCAAAACCTAATTGCATCAAATACTTCCTGCACAATCACAAATTGGGTGAGTTTGAAGAGGTGCCGCTGTCATTCAATTCAAATGGGTTTTTCAACAGAGGCTTTCGTCGCGAAATCTTTCATATAATGAATTTATATCAAAGTCTCAATCCGACAGCTTTCACTACTTCAAAATAGATGGTCTCACAATATACCGATCATTTTGATATTGCTTCTTTTTATTTATTCGATAATATAAAACATGTGTCGAAAATTTCATTATAGTAGGAATTTGTATGTTCATTTTAACTTGTAAATCGGCAATAATCTTCCATTCGACAACTAAACTTGCGCCATCTGTCCATCAATGTCTAAACTATCAACATATTGTGATAATACCAGGACAATGCTAGCAGACATGAGCGTTCTTCGCGGAAAAATTACGTTTCTTTCGGAAGTGACATGCATGAATTCAGGCGTTTCTAACGTAATATTACATCACCTGACAAGTAATCAACTCTTAAACATAATAAGCCAAATATTTTTTTTGGAAATGTATGCTCCAGCTCGGTAAAACATAAGACAGTTCTCACAAATTTATGAATGAAATCATATGTTCTAATTCAACTATACTTGCGATTCATATTAAATGCAGTAGTTTTTACGACTAGCATTTCCCAAAAAAAAATATTTGCCATATTAGACAGAGTAGTTCCCTTAACAGAATAATCATCCCGCATCCCGGCCAGATTATTTTAACTGTCATACTGACACTATCAGCATCAGTAAATGGCATATTTACAGGTTTAAAACACTGATAATTTGGATAAAACATTCAGGAAATGAATGAAATATTGTGTAATAAAAATCCAAAGACATTTTCTCGAACCATTATCTTGTGATAGAATTTACTGTCACACATGACTGAGGTCTAAAATTTGTAAACTTCAATATGGGAAATTTATAAAACTGGTAATTCTATGTGTCAATTTAAACGGAAATATTGAATCATACTGACGATATAAGGAATATGTGAAATATAATCTAATAAGTTAGTAAACAATAATGTTTATACATCAAGAGCAACTTTCATGGAATTAATAGTTTTATAAATCAGCCTTTCTATATTTTCAACGATAAACATGCCAAATAAACAGCTATTGACTTTTTTTAAAAATCTTAATTCATAACTGATAACGATTCTGAGAAAAATAACTGTAAACATAGAGAAAAGGCAGACAGAATAGCAAAACAATGACAATAAAACAAAAATGTGCTTTCAATAGTGTTGAGATTGTACATAGACAATTAGTTTTTGGTTTCGGTAAAAGCATATTATGGCTAACATAATACAGAAACAATATTATATTGAAATATGAATAAGAAAAATTACATGCTGCTAATTGGAATTGATCTGAAATGTGAATGAAGGAAATGGGTTGAAAACTACCCTAATGGACCAGTTCCCAGCAAAAAATCAATCATCACTCCTCAAGATGCTAACAAAAAGTCGAGTGTAGTAAGTACTGAAGTGTTTGTTGAAGTAGAGACATTCCTCAAATTATTCACTGTGACAGAGTAGCGTAGTACGAGGCTATTGTTGACAGCTGACAATTAAATTAGAGGGGAGCAACAATTGATTTTTTACAAGCTGGACACTGGACTTGAAGATGAAAAATGCATTAAAACGGCACCCAAGAGCGTGTCAGGAAATGTTTTTCTATTTTCATACAAATATAGAGCAAATGTAATAGAACAGAAAAAAAACAACATACCTCGGGTATCTTACTCTGCACAAAAAAGTAATGCAGATATTAATAAACAAACATAAAACAAATAATAATAAAATATAGCCAATAGCTGTCGAAAACTTTACATTTTTTTTTTATTCAGTATATTATATTTTTCAATCAATATATCTTACCTGTACGCAAGGTTTACAAAGGTTGACACATAAGCCATCCGCGTCATTACTGTAATGTTGTACTAGCTCTTGAAGCGTTCTAAAGGTAGTTCTTCGAGCAATGAAAAATCCCCCTTCGTCTAATTGTCGTATTCTATAATGCTTGACAGTATCTCCATCACGAACTGGAAGACAAAAAGTTACAACCATTATCACTTGAAAACACAATAAGAATTTTTTTTTTTCAACTCTTAATTTATTTTTGTTTATTCTATTAAAACTGGACGTACACTTGTTTAATCTTCAAAATAAATTAATATACGTCACTGAAATCCATTATTACAACATGAGAAACAGCAACAATAGAAAATTTGAGAGATATAAAAAAATAATACACCTGTTTCAAAAATGAATAGCTATTTTTATTAGACCCCCATGCAATCTATTCAATAATATATTTAAAAGTACCTTAAAAATTAATTGAATTTAATTTAATTCATATATTTTCTTGTCGATTTTATATTATTTCACGTGCAAATGTTTAGAAAAATATTTACTCATAAAACTGACACTTTCAAGTAATTGGTTGATCTATAAAATCTTATTTGTTAATTTGTTCTTCAAGTATATAAAGTTATTTTTATAAATTTTATTAATATAAGTGTGGTAACATGGCATTATTTAAATTACGAAATTTGTTCACCTGGCACTTGAAAACAATAAATTTGACCTGTTCCTTCAAGATTCGATTGTTTCCTTTCCGTTAAAAATGATATATTCCGTGATTTAGCCGAGCACCGTATCATCAATAATACAGGCCGTTTCTTTTATCATGTGGTAACATTGCTATATTCTAAACCGTAATAGATACAAAGACGGTTAAATGGGAAAAATGGTAACTATTGTGGTGAGCAGTAAATTGGTCATAGAAAATTTACGGGGATTCTCGCCCTTCCCAACTTATACAGGGAAAACTGAAAATGCTGTTTTCGGTTTTTTACGAATAGAATTGTTATTTCAGAAAATATAAGAAAATGAAAAAGGAAAGTTTTATTGTATTCAAAATGTACTAGAACTACGTAACGATACATTTTTAATCAAACGTTTCGTGTCAACACCGCCATCATCAACTATTTTTTTCAAATACGGACCTGCCTATTTCATCACAAATATTGATAGAGCGATAAAATCACAATAAAACTTTCCTCTTTAATTTTTTTATATTTTCTGAAATAACCATTCTATTCGTAAAAAACCGAAAACAGCATTTTTAGTTTTCCCTGTATAAGTCGGGAAAGGCGAGAGTCCCCGTAGATTTTCTCTGACCAATGTACTGCTCACCACAATAGTTACATTTTTTCCCATTTAATCGTCTTTGTATCTATCACGGTTTAGAATATAGCAATGTTACCACATGATAAAAGAAACGGCCTGTATAGAGTCTATAAAGAGTTGAATTCAAAGTAGAAAACGAGAACAAAGATAAAAATCTGCATTCGAAAGTAATCAGTCGTGGGTTGCATAAATTACAAAATATCCCATATATGAAACGACATTGATGTTAGTTGACGAACGATTCTACAATTTTTGGGAAATACTGATAAGAATAGAACAAATAATTAAATTACGGAACCTATAGTGATTACGTTGTTGTAGTTTTTTTTATATTTTCATATATTATATACATGGTAGCCAGTATGATATCAAGGTCTTGCATTTGATATTGCACGGTTTAATTCAATTGCTGTCGCGGCAATAGTCAATAATCATTGATAAAACACACATAAACTAATTTTTTTCTGAATTGGGATTTGTCAATACGCTATAAATATGTATATATTTCTTGTCGGGTTGTATACATAATTATCAATAAACAAGCATAATTATTCACATCATCTAAGTTTTCGATTGATTTGGGCAACTGAATACATGAATGCACGAATTCGTATCGACCAGACTTCACATGGGCGACCCCCATGAACCAATCAGAACAGTTGTGAGGGGGGAGGTTGGGTAGTGAAAGATTGACGACAGAAGTGCAATTTCACCTGGAAAACTTGCGTCTACAGGCAGAAAAAGAACAATTATTGTTAGTTGAATATGCGTGGATTATTTTCCAATTTAACCTGGGGTGGGATTCTGTATACCGTTGAACTAACTTTTCATAAAAAAAGTGAGATTTGAATAGAATGATACATTTTTAATTATAAATTGATTTATAAAAACATAATATCAGTCCGATTATTAACTGAACCAGCCGCCACTGTGTTATGGTCCAGCTTACTCCCAATGTAAACAAACTCTCCATAAAGTCTTAACAGCCGCCACCCCTCGCCTATAAATTGTATAGAAAAAGATAGTCAGACACCGGTTTCCAAAACATGTTGTGTTGGTATAGGCATGGCATCTCTATATCTTTTATTACTCTAAGGGTTGAACTCATGGAAGAGACATGTCTGTCGACTAAAGAATTCTATGGTGCACGGAATCCCAGCCCTGATCTGATAAACCTAAGTAGATAGAATAATTATAACTCTTCAACTATATGTATTACAACGAATCAAATGAATATGAACCAGAAAGTAGTATCGCCTAGGCGGAATAACACTACTTTCCACAGGAACATCGACCTGGCGAATTTCCCGAAGGGAAAAGGCTAAACAAAACAAGATGAAAATTAAAATCTTCTAAATAACACACGCCCACTTCATGGGTGGGATTTCGTTTACCATAATTATAATTCTATAGTCGCCAGTTATGTCTCTTTCTCTCCCATGTGTTCAACAATAATGACATCTCACTTGTTTGATCCACTATAAAATTCTATGGTACACGGAATCCCACCTCATAACTGTTCTGCAATTGGTGCGACATCTATGATTATTTGGTTGAACTGATATAAAGTTGATCAGCCATAATCTGTGAATAGTGTACTTATTTTAACTGTTTTCGCATTATTAAATAATATTTGGACAATAAATTGAGTTCAGTGATATATTTATTCATAGTTTCAGTATGAAGAAGTACTTAGAAGTACTAGGCGTATTTGCTCAGTGCCCTAATGCTGAATATTATCAATAGTACCACAAAGTTTCTTTACATTCAAAAACAAAGAGAAGACATGATAATGTCTTCGTTGATGAAAATGTTAATCTAATTTAAATGAAACATACCTGACAGTGAATAGTCGTTATGTCTGCTCTCAGAATCTCTGATCAGGAACGCCCCATGCTCATTTTCCGGAAGTAGTAACTTTTTTTCTGCCTCTATGCGTTTAATCTTGCGGAAATACCATCTGAAACAAATTAATCCATCTTAAAATGTTGAATTTGATATCGAATTTTTAATTGCTCTCTAACTGCCCTTTAGATGAATTGGGATGAACAAGACATAAAAAACCCAATCACCACCAACTCATTTGAGCATTTGGTGAACACCATATTGATTCATCGTCGCTAAAATTAGTCAACGGTAGTTGGAGTACTCTCAAGATCTATTACTAATAAAGAATGAATCACATAAAATTATTTGAAGTCACTTCAAAACTATTTCAAATATGGATGTGTACTTCAAGTGGATTTCTCATCAACAAGTATTAGCAAATATGTTCAGTCAATATAGTTAGACCATATTAGATTTTCAAAAAATTTGCTTGCGAAAGGCACAGACAAAATATTCATTCAGTCCTTAGTTATGGAGGAAGTCATCAAAAAGTTATCTTTCTGATGAGGACAAACCCTCACATTCGAAGAGGATAAATAATAATAATATAAGATAATATAAACTACAATGCAGTCTTCGAGTGCCCGTGAAATGATACGAGGGGCATTTAACAATTCAAATATAATAGTTCGTATCAACCAGTCAGTTTAATTACAAATTTAATATTTCCCTTAATACCTGATTCAAATCATAGTTAAGTGTTAAAGAGAGATCCAGTATATGGAGTAACTAAAAATACGAACGATTTGTGTTAATATAAAAAGTTTTTTCTTCATGACGCCCAGTAATTCCGTTATGGGTATATCTGAGAGCCTAAGCATATTGAATAAGGAAATGAAACAAAATTTCATGAGTTACGTAACTATGGAAAAACCCTCAGATAATCACAGTCTTGTTTTGCATCTGGGGTAAGTTGTTTGTATACTTGAAGAGTTACCTTTTCTTGTAAATTATCAGTTCTGAATATAATAAAATATGTATAGAATTGAATTTTTAATAACATATAAACCTTATTTCATTTAATAAACCGATTCTACCTGGGTTGATCTCGTAACTTAATGAGTGATATATTCAATTTTTGTCTTTCGGCACAATAAACGATTTATGCCCGAATTGTTTGTTTTCTTGTCAAATCTTATCTTCTATCTGGACCATTAGTACAGATCTCAAATCAATAACAATTTGAGAAGTTTTTTTGAAAAGATTGCAATCCAGAAAATGTTGAAAATAATAAATAAATACTTGACTTGTTTGATTGAAAACAAGTGAATGAGCAGAGATGGTTATAGTTTCCTGGTATAGTTTGCAGAGAAAGGACTGAATAGGAACTTTTCCTTATGTGTGTGTTATTTGTTAAGTATAAAATAAGGATAACAATGTTGATTGTGATGGAACCCTATTTTGCAGTAATGGCATTTTATCATATTTGATACACGTATAAAAAAGTTTCAAGTAATGATCTACCTCTTTTTGTAAGAACAAAGCGGGAAACCAACCATCAAATAATAACTTGAAACTGATTTTATTTGATATCAACCTCATCAGTGAACGGATTGCCCTGATTAAAAATCAGTATACATCGAGCGATTGCTAAAGAAGCAGAAGTGTGAAGGTAATTCAAATGAACAATTAAGGTTATCTATATGCTGTGACTCAAATAAGCAAATAGATTCCGACCGTGTTTAATTTTTTTAATGATATTCAATCAAGAATTTATTGCAACTTCACGATTTTAGAATATACTTTTACTAGGTGATTAGTAACGGAGAGTGACGTTCAAGTGTGGATGTTTTAATCATCAAACCACACCTTCTATTACAGTTTTTCATTTTGTCTGTCTACCAACAATTAACTCAGCAGTAATGAATGATTTTTGTTTTGAAACTGGTAATCTCTGCAATGTATAGAACAGGAAATAATCGAAGAAAACAATACTCTATATAATATGCTAGGGTTTGTATTTATAACAAATGAATAAAAGGGCATGTTTTTATATTCACCAAATTGGTGTGGTGGATTCCATTCGAACAATAGTAACACTGTAAATTTCAAATGGACAAATCAAAGGGCGAGTTTGCAATCCACCACACCAATTTGGTGAATATAAAAACATGCCCAAACACTTGTTTCTCTGTATTTTTAGGACTTAGTTTCCGATTCGCGCACTTGTCCAGCTCTCCCTTTACTATGTAGGGATCCGCCCTAACCCGGCCTGGTTACTGGCGTAAATAGTTGAAGGGATTGTGCTCAAGGCAATTCTTTTCGCTTACACGTTATACGTCGGATTTCACAAACAATTAACTATCTTTCTGACCGGGCGTAATACATGCCCGATCACTGTCAATGCCGGAAAACACCAGTTTAACTTTATATGCACTGTCGTATCATCTCTATCACTTAGTGAATATCGATATATTGATTTATTGAAACTCTATATCTAAATTAAATGGTTTTTCTAGAAACTAGAATTCCCGTGTATTTATCAGAGATACAAGAAACAAATGCTGTAGTGTCAACAAACTATATTTGCTAATAATTTGCGTTTAAGCGTAGTAGAAGATGAAATTTCCTGGGTGATACGAAACACTTTTGGTTCAACAAGGGACCTACTTTTCTCTGGGCAACTGGACGACGCTTTCAAACCTCTCTTGAGCCTCGTTCAACAAGTCATCACTATCACTGTCTTCCGTGACCGCCCACCACTTTGCGTAAGTCATAACAAACAATAATCCAGACGTTTTGAGGAACGAATGATTTTATTCGTCAATGTATGTTTACCGATTTCCGAAAAAATAAAACCTGTGTATGTAGTGAATGGAGCAACTCCAATATGATATGGAAAACGTTATCTATAAAGATGGCGTATAGATTAGATGACTTGTAACAATATTCAGTTAATTGATATATAGCATCTAACGCCGACAAAAGCAATTGGAGATTTCTAACTAATCGTTAGACAAATACTTACAGAAAGTAGTACTTGAAGAAAACGAATGTGAAGTGGACAGAAACAGCTTTGATTTAGTAAATAAAGAGTGGGTGTTTACAAACAAATTGCGTAATTTCCTACCCTTAAGAAAACAATTCGAAAAGACGAAATTCTGACACCAATATTCGGATTTATTACTGCAGAAGAATTAGGTATTGTCGACCGAAGAAATGGCAGATCATTCACTTTTGCAAAACTGTGAGATGAAACTTGAGATACCAGCCTACTTGATTCCTCTCGATTTTTAGTGATTAATCCTTAGTTTTGAAGTCACAGTCAGAGGGCAGGCTCAGCCAACGATATGTTTATACACGAAGTGCTTATATTTTTTGCAAATTTTTGATCCATAGACTTCTGGCTGGTCTGGTTCATGAAGTATGTTTGTGTTTAATTGTTTCGCTACATTGTGAAGTTGTCGATGAAATTCCAAAGTACATTTTCGAAAAATAAATATAAAAATACAATTCGTGAACGCAAAACGCTGTTATGTGTACGCTGCCTAACTGTTTCCCGTCATAGCGATCTAATCATCTTGTAATATGGAACCAAGACGTGATCTAACAGGTTGACTCCACCAACTTTTCTCTTCCCCACCACCTTATATTAGAGCTCATTTGGGGAAATTCAGAATATGACTCTATTCAATAGCTCGCCCAATGTAAGGATGAAGTTTATTCTGCCTTTTATTCAGATTATTTTTCATTCCTGAAAGAATTTTTTATTCTATAGTTAATTGACAAGTAAGCAACCAGACTTGTTTTTCCGCTTCGGATCAATTCTTATTCATGATGCGTATTGATAAAAATTTGTTTCGTAAAAGACCGATAAAATAGACAATAAAAAACATGTTATTTGTCATTTTTACACGCACGTTCGCAATTATCATTAGTTCGTTATTGAATATCCATTTAACGATGCAAATTTACGAGACCTTTCCTTGCATTCCAATTTTTCATGGAAAATCGTATCGCATTTCCTGTCAGCACATAATTGCAATTATTGAGTTGTACCAATGTCTTCGATTATGGCAATTCGAATTAGCGAACACTTAATTGGAAAATAGAACAAATATAGTTCCTGGTGTATGTGCTTATCTTCTAACCACGAACTGTATACGACTCTAGGTTTGGTCATCTAAGTAGTGATGAATAATTTTATTTTAAAAAGAGAGGTAGTTTTGCTGGATCTTATTCATCCAAAAGGTACAAATGATGTAATTTTTTTCTTGAACACCAATCTCAACAATGGATAAGATGTAGATGGAGTATTCTGTGACTTTTCTAAATCATTTGATTGTGTGAATCATGATCTCCTTCTAAATAAGCTTAGATATTATGGATTCAAAGGACTAAGTAATGAATGGTTCAGGTCTTATATGAACAACAAAAAACAATCGGTTAAATCTAATGAAAACTTATCTGACAGCGAAGGCATTTTATAGGGCGTCTCACAAGGATCTGTCCTGAGCCCGAACCTTTTCTTTATATACTTAAATGACCGCGCCCTTACTTCAAAGAAAATTCACAATATTCGCTGATGATACCTCCATCCTCTGGCATGAAAAGGATAGCAAAATTATGAAATATACTACCATTAAAGACTTGGAAATGGTAAAAAAACTGGTGCAATTCCAATTATTTGTTCTTCAAGACGAACAAAACAAACTTACTATCTTTTAGCTCTGCTGTTGATGATCTTAACTTCAACAGACATATATTACAAAATAAAAATACTCCAAATTCCAAGGAATACTCATAGACAGTAAACTGAAGTTTGATTATCATGTTATAGCATTAACAAAAAAATTGGCATCAGGATATTGCGCACTCAGAATTACATCAAATGAGCTGAGTTCATCTACGGCGAAGATGGTTTATCATTTTCTGATCGAATCTCAGTTAAGGTTTGGTATCTCCTTAGATATTGATGCAAGGTTGGAACGCAGAGGTCATGTATACCCTTATTCATAAAGGAATAAGTTTCAACTTTTCCTTATATTTTAATTTTAAAATTTGCTCGACTTATTCTAATGTAGGTATATATCGTGTAATGTATAACTGTTAAAAGTATAATTTTAATTTAATTATTTTACATTTTAAGCGCACTTGCAGTTGTTTCATATTTTAATTGTTTGACGTAATCAAAATTCAAAAATTGTGAATTTAACTATCATAAATAATTAATTTTTCATCTTATAAATTGTCCATTTTTACATATATATGTTTATTTATATTTTTTAAATATTTATATCAATAAAAATGTTTATTCAACAATAAAGTATATTTCTCTCTCTCCCATGATTGAAAGATTGTATTACATTGTTTAATTCATGCAATATGTACGACAAACTTTTCAACCTTTTTCCAAATTATAAACTGACGGAAGGCCAGTGAAAAAACAAAAAAGAATTTGCAGAAATTTTTAAATTTAATTCGATGTGTTTCAAATCACACTTATTTGCTGCTTTCCTTTATAGAAAATCACCTACAGATTAATTCTTATAAAAATTTTGCACCAATGCCTAACAGATGTAATCCAGCGGTCGTAGGGCACATTAGTTGTTTTCTGTGCCATGCTTACCGCTGAAATTTCCATCGTGATTTTTTTTTTATCATCCACCTTGAATATACTTCTCAATTTCGTGACAATAGACACATCGTAACAGATATAGTCGTTGGGAAGAGATAATTCAAAGCGTAGCGTAGTTTTTAATTACCCACAGTAACAATTCAGGAAGAATATTCGACACCACTAGACGGAAGAATTATGAAAAATAGATTGAATCTAATCTTCCGCAAATATATCTTTCGCGTTATTCAAAGAGTATTGAAAAGTATTTCTTGTAGAAAACTTTGCCAAGCATCAAAGAGATGTAATTCAAAGGTCGTGGAGGCAGTAGTTGTTTTTTGTTAGATACTTGCCAACGAAAATACCTCTTATACTTGGTTTTTGCGGATGAAAGGATTGGATTCATTACACAAACTAACACGTTCTGACTAACTACTACCAAATCCACACACTACTCCCATCCAATCTAACCGACCCGTCACAACTAGTTTGCCCATTCCATCGAATTCGTAGCATCAATAATAAGGGAGTTGGCAATGGTGCCGACTTAATTTGGAACACCCTGTATAGAGGAAATTGAAGCGGACTGCACAAAGTGTGTCTGCTGTCCGTTATCAATATTTACACTCGAAATAAACACTTACAAGCATTCCTATTTCGTGTGGTGAATAAATCCTTTCCCATGGTTGGTTTTGGGTGGGTAGGTGTCTTCACTATAATCATTGTCTAATGCCATTCAACAGTACCTACTGAAGATAACTATGGCAGTAACTACTGGAATACAATGATTTATGGGCATATATGGGACGGGCTACGTAGCATCGTTTTTTGACCTTTGGCGAGTGTATTTCCTATTAACCCAGTTTTCTTTGTAGATGAAGGCAATAAGATCCACTGGACCCAACCAACCGGGAGTTTTTGGAACGTTAGAGATACGCCGATTTATTTCATCTAATGGATGCAAATATTTATAAGTTATATCGTGAAATAATTAATTTTAAATCTGAGTACAAATATCCGTGTTATGGTAACAAATTTTCAGATACAGTCGAAATGGGACCTGCAACATAGTTGACAATATTCCACAGGCTATCAGTGAACGTTTTTTTTTATGTGAGGTTGGTATTGAATTTCGGTTTTTAATATTTGAAACATTGTATTTTGATACACTGACATGTGCCATGTGTCAGCAATGACCAATGTCAAATTATTATAATCAATTCCCAGCCAATCCCTTGAATCTGTCAGATGACAAAATTGGTTTTAATCAGTACTTCCAATATTAAGGAAATATTATATTACCAACCTGCAAATAAAGGACCACCGATAGCCTGTGGAATATTGTCAATTGGAAACGTTACTGCTCGACAGTATTTTCTTCAACGTGAAAATACCCCTTTTACCAAAAACCTTCAGAGTAAATTATTGCAGTGCAAAGGTCTGACAAAAAACACCTACTTTCTCCTACAGATGTTGACGTCAAAGAATAACTCCCGAGAGCTTCAGATTATTAATGTTCGTATGGTCTCACCGAATTGTCAAACTGAACGAACTGAAGTGATCCGACTGTTGAATTACAAGCTCGAGAAGAGAGGAAAAACTGAAAAGATTTTCCTTCAAGCAGGTAGAGAGGCCGATATTTGTTTTTATTAGGTTAGAAATTTCAAATCAGGTCCACATTATCAAAAATGATTAGGAACCACCACTGAAAGAAGTGACCAAATCATGGTAATATAACATATACGTATTAGAAATACCATAATCAAAATTGGCAATCGCTGACTCAAACTTCGATTTGGATAATGGGACAGTTAGAGAAACAGAAACAGCTGTCGCTACGCACCACGATTATTAATGAGCTTCAAATGAGGAAAAGGCGCTCTATATGGTGTTCAATAAAACCAATTATTTCAGTTAATGATCAGAGCTAAAAGTAACGATACCACAGTACGTACGTATTTTTGGTATAATTCGATCCAAAATATGACTAGCGCGAAAAACAAAGTTCAGGGTCAAACTGCGTCGAAATTAAAATTCCCTCCTGGCCACCTATGCTGGTTCAAATAATTTCTACTAATGAATTATTGAAACAGGAACAGGACTGCAGATGAACATTTCACTGAAATAGTCTCATATCTTTATAGTGAGCATCATAAGTGATCATTAATGCTACCCCCCAATAAATAACGGACCTTTACGATAATGTGGTCAACCAGTATTCTTGCCCACACATAAACTTTTTGTGGAAACTGAGTATAAGTCACTTGAACAAATGTGTTTCAAATGTCTGGATCTTCGTCCGTCAGTTCATGAATCATCTTTATTTTATGGGGATTTTTTTTTTCAGAACTATTACAGTCATCTGCGAAACCTCCCAATTCAAGGCAACAGTTCTACTCGGTGAGGACGGACTATTCTCAAATTTGCCTATAATGTCTACTTGTTTGTATTATCCAGTATAGTTGATCGTCCAGAACGTTTTTTATTTTGCACACTGCCGTTTTCATAACATTTTTTGTTTGGAATAATGTCTATCAGTAGGGCGATGTGAAAAGCTTGCAATGAACAGTCGTACAGCCTCAAGATAATTGCGATGAGCCTCAACAAAAATAACAATCGCTTCGCATTTCTCATTTAACTCACGCGGTGCAACCATTGCTACAAAACACTGACACCTTGATATCAGTTTATTGTATGAAAACAATGCAAAAACACGAACAAAAACGTGCAGTTGATATCCAAGCATATGGCTCATTTGACGTCTGAACCAAAACCGAAATTCAATTCCAAGGATGAGTGCACACTGAAAGCTCTCCGTTTCATGATTTCTTTTCCACTCATAGATATATCTTTAGAATATTGAATGGTCCATTGCAACAAAGCCACTGATCTTTGAACATACCATTCAACAACCAACCACGGCAGAAGAAAAATATCCGAAATCACGGCAAAGTTTTCTCAGAATTTTTTTATTAGGTCTGTGTGGATTTGGGAATATTTTAGCAGAAAAACGACAAGTTCAGTCAGTTATCTTATCGCATTCGCCATAAATAATTATTAAATGCCGGATATCTTCATCAAAATACCTCAAACGAGACACTGCACACAAATAGAGAAACACGTCAATTACATCGCATCAAATTCTGACAAATTTGTTAGTCATGTTTCATCAGTTTTCTCGATGCTGTTTTAGGTGGAAATTTTGACCACCCTGTGAATTATTTTCGAAAATTCGATGAACCTGTTCATGACTTGATGCTTCGGGTGTGATTCTGTGAAATTTCACATTACCAACTGTTACCATCTATGAGTTATGAGTTTTTTGGAGTAGTGCTATAACTAGCAAATTTTTCAGAAAAAAAAATGAATAAATATCTCGAAAACAACAAAAATTGGGTAAAGGCATTGTTACACAAAGTGAGCCTAAAATCTTCTAGGAAATTCAAAAATGTAATGAATATAACCGAAAGAGACTAGAAGTTGAGAAGGCCATATTGTAAAAACTACCACAAAATTTCACAAGTATTTATTTTGAATAGTTCTCCATATATTCCTAACGAACGCTCGCCGAGAAAGACCCTGTATAACAGTGGAGCAACCTTTATGTTCATTTATGAGAGGTTTGCATTTCAATTTTACAATTTCATAATATTTTTCATCACAAGTTATCTTCAATATTTTTCTTGCGAATTCGTGGATATCAGTCAAGCTATCTCGCAGTTCGTCTGCATAATCCTGCACCTTTTTATCTTCAGCACTTGGTGATCCAAACACCAAGTCATAGGGCAAACGAAGTTCTCTTCCGAATATAATGCTGGCTGTGGTGAGCTTTCTGGAATCGTGCACAGATGCCCTATAGGCTATTAAGAATAGTGGAAGATTTTGATCCCAATTCTTTTGGTGCTCCTCTACTACTTTGGGAAGATGTTCTTCCATAGTCCTGTTGACCCTTTCAACCATGCCATCAGACTGTCAGTGGAGGGCAGTTGTTCTGGTCTTGCTAATTCCCATCAATTCACAAACTTCCTTGAATAAGTTCGATTCAAAATTTCTTTGATCCGAATTGGCACTCCAAACCTCTCTTGCTTCTTGATTAGGCAGGGCATAAGCTTCAACCCATTGGCTGAAGTAATCCATGGCAACGAGAATGTATTTGTTGCCATCATTCGTCATCGGAAACGGTCCAGCTACATCTATGGCGATTCATTCGAAGGGAGTACATACATTGTATTGTTTTATCTCTCCTCTTGTCCTGGGAGAGAATTATCGATGTTGATCACCATACCGTAACTCTAGTGCAGTAATCAGGCCATCATATTTATTTTGCTGTTCAATAGGTTTTGTCTGCAACATACCCAAAGCTGGCCCTCTCAAAGCTACTATAACTTCCGTAGCTTTTTCTTCATCGCCCCAACCATTAACCACTGCCGCAGCTTCAAATTGCCGGCCATACCTGGACCAAGAGGACTGTCCATCGAAAGTCGGTGGTTTTACGGAAATTCCTGATGTGGCAACCCTATCTCGACGACCTTGGTTCTTGAGAAGTGCTATCTAGTTTTCTAATCCTTTCATCTCCTCTCACACTATATCAAATTTCTTATTAACCTCATCATTTGCTTGACGTATTCCTCTAAATTGTTTTTTGGGCTTCAACGTACGCTGCAGGTTTCAAGAAGAATGTAATTTTCAGAAAACTATTGAAGAAAACATATCCCAGCCGGTGGACGGGAATCAAAATTTTGGGCAAGAAAAATGTGAATAGTTTTCAATTTGTTTTGTTTATAATAGCACATATTTTAATTCATTGGAAATGCTGAAGTTAGCTAATACACATCATGAGTAATACAAAACAAGTTTTACAAGAAATCGATATTGTCCCATGTCTAGACGGTCAAAAAATTGAAACTAGTTCTTTTTCGAACAACTGTAAATTCTCAATCGAATCCAGCTACATTCAATCGAACCGGTCGTGGCTCATCCTCATCAACAACGACCATTTCTTCGGGTTGTTCGAACACAATTACCTTCAAAGAGCGAACGCACGATCGCATCGAACCACCTCTGACCCCGGATAACAAATAACCCGCAGAACTTTCCGTGGACCGGTACACATCGACGAGCAACCATGGAAGAGTTGCGAAATCCGCCCCGACGTAGTTACTGAACCATTAGATAATATGCTGTTGCGAAACGACACATAAACTTCACAACAAAAGAATTTATTTATATACTCGCACCCGAGTGTTTCCAAGTAAGTTGCCATTACTTCGATTTAAGTGAATTTATTTCATCCTATAAAATTTCTAATAGTTTTCTCGGTAGTTGCGTTTGTAGCGAAACTGCGAGAGCGGACAACGATCAATGTCTGGGATTTCGATTCATTTTCTCTGACAGCTCGACAAAAAAGCATCCATGTGCGAAGCAATGCAGAGTCATTGATCTCTGTGTGCCCTCTCGTCTAGACATTTGTGTTTACCTCCGAGTTCGCAGGCCATATATATTCGCCATCAGAGATCAATTGGGAATTTACAAGCATATTATGTATACAGTGCCTTCATTTCAAAACTTCCCACCCCTATTATTTCTTTTAGCAGGGAAAATTTCCTGTAGGAAAAAAGACGTAAATTTAGATATGGAGGGGGAAGTTCAACACCAGTGCCAGTTGTATTTTAGGTTTAATCCCCCTACCCCCACTTACAACACACTACAATAATTTCAAATGGCACCCCTACACTTGTAACACATCATTTCAAAGATTTTAAAAATCCTCACTCAACCCCGTTTAGAAAACTGAAATTGGTTGATCCGTTCTCGTAAAATAGGGTGAACTTCAAGTAGATCGCCGGAAAAAAAATTTACACGTAAAGTCTCAGTAAATCATGAAAAATAGTACGTCAGCAGATTTATTTAAAAATATATGATTCGTATGAACTCAGACACAAGGATTAGCATAAATAAGGGAAAAAGCGTCAAAAACTCACTCACACTATCAAATTTTCGAACATTTCAATCGTAAACGCCCCTCAAACGTATCTTGACGACCCGATTCCGAATCATGACAAACAAATAAATTTCGATATCGAATTGAAAAAACTTGAGAAGATTTTTAGTCGAAAAAATGCACCCAACCACATATCAATATTTTTCAAGTGAAATATACGAGATACTTTTGCATTTTCAGTTATTCACTGAAGTCACGAGGTCACGAGTTAAAAATTTAATCTTGAGTTGAGGGGAGTAATTTCAATTTTTTTTTATAATGTTGATTCAGCTCGTTAATGAAAAATTATAATTTTCGAAAATTTAATTTTCTTCAATATAGAATATTGCATTACTTGAAGTTGAATCAAAATTGAAAAAAAATAAAATAAAGATTGAATTTTTACCTCGGGAACGGTTAAAGATAGAGCAATTCTACAAACGTCAATCGATTCAGAATGTAGAAATTTGAAATCAATCGGCAAAAAAAAAATTCTCGAAAAAGTCCCAATAAATCTTCAACAATTCTTCTCTCAACTCCAGATGAACTTTTTAACTCGCGAACGGTTAAAGATAGAGCAATTCTGCGAATGCTCATCGATTCAGAATGAAAAAAATGGAATACTCTGTGAAGTCAATCGGCGAAAAAAAATTACTCGAAAAAGTCCATAAAAATCATGAAAAATATGAATTATGAAGAAAAGTATATTTTACATTTTAGAAAAAAAAGTCAAAATTGTGATTAGTTTGTGGATAACCTTCGAAGAATGTCTCTAACGTCGTTGTACGTGACTGAGAGAGTTATAGGATGTCAAAAAGTTGATGATGGTTCAAAAAAAAGTGGTGCCACCTTGTCCACATTTCTAAACATGGAAATGTAGCTGGCAGGGAAGATACTCTCATCCAATAGATATCATCGCTGATACACAGAGCAATGGTTACAATATCATTAAGAAAAGTGTATCGAACTGAAAGGTGCCTATACATATAAATAAAAAAACAAAAGTGCACTTAATTAGAACACTTTTGTCTATTTTCCACTAATTAATTTATTATTCATCATCTTCATAAAAAGACAAAATTGTTTTATTTCATTACTACTGCATGAACATATTCTTTCAATAAAGTTGATAAAAAAAATTCGCAGTTCACCCTTGTATATCAAATAAACTGCATACGTTCAAAACGATTATTATTGCTTTATTTTGTCGCAGTATTTTTGCCAATCACTAAACGACCTTGCGTGTGCTATATTCAAATAATTGTCTACAATCATTTTTTATGACGGATAATTAAGAATTCTTCATTGCAATTTCGCTACTGCCTACAGGAAATGAGATGAAAGGTTAGATAAGCTATGAATTTGCGATCGAGTACATGCCGCTATTATGTAATGAGCACTGAATATGTATACAATGGACTGATTTGTGTTCGAAACAACCGAATTGGTGACCAATTACAATTTCACTTCCATGTCTGGCAAATTTGCTTGAACAAAGAGTACGAAACTTTGGATCACGTTCAAACTTTCGCCAAGAGTTTTGAGTTCACTGACGAATTTGGGATTTAAGCACAGCGAAGTATAATCAAAGTTTTTCGAGAAGTCGAAAACAAAAAGAGCGAGGCAGATCAATTCATTGCTAAGGATATTCCAATGATGGGATGGAAGATAAGAAGAACATAAATATATTTTTTTTATTATTCAGCTTGGGCTGTTCCCTACAAACTATTTCTCACGGTTGCTGGTATTGAACAAATTGGTGGAAGAACTGTTCTTTATGTCCACCAAAACTGAGAAATTCTGAACAAAATATTGAAGAAACGACGAAAGTTGTCAAACGAAGAATTATATGATTTTTCAACTTGGAAAATAATTGCTTCAAACAGTATCAGATGCTTTTTGATAAGAACCATTTCAACTTTGAATGAAATTGGTAATAATGAGCAATTGTCAAATGACGAACATCATAGCAGCCAGATGAAATAAAGATATCTTAAACCAAATATATTTTATAAAAAGAATAATTTTCTGAAAAGATTAATGATTTCGAATTGATATACTCCCATTCAGAACTGTTTTACATGAATCCTATTGAAATTAACCATTTATACTCCTCACTCTAGAGAAAACCTACATTAACCCATTGTGAAATATATTCTTCTTGATCCAAAAATAAGATTCCTTGGTGTAGGTCTTCAGAAAGAGGCACTCGTGCCACGTGACACTCTCAACCCATAAGCATTAGAATCTTATGCTTTAGAGGCGAAGTTATGCAAAACCGTGACCTGCGATTGCGGCTTCCATTTCATTCTATTTGGTCGTTTAGGTTGGAAGTAATAGGTAATTTATTTATTCATTTATTTATTTATATATTTAACAACCTTACATTTTCAAAATGTTTGTAGCACGTTAAAAAATACATATTTGTATAGAAAAGACATAACATATACCAATCATTTTAAATTGAAATACTTCTAAAACAATATTACAACAATCTTACTGTTCAAAACTCTGAAAGAATTATGGTGAGTATGCTCACAAATATCGATTTTGAAAATGACTAACGTATTCATTGACAAGAGTAGAAGCAATAATTTGAGAGGTAACTCTACAGGGAATTTTTAAAATGATGCATAGGGGACATTTAAAATCATCTGGTGAATGATTGTAAACATTGAAATCTAATGTATTTCTTTGAGATTTACTAAGCGGTAACGTTTTGTAAGAATATTCTTTGCGGATCTGGTATTATGGTCAAGAACGTCACATTGCTTCATTAGCATATTTGCATTCTTATGAGTTTCTACCAGCACACTTTGAAGATATTAGGTGGGTAGAGGCATTATTTTACACTATTCACGTCCGACGTAGCAATGCTAGTTGAAAATTTTAGTTTTGAGATTTGTTAGAATTCAGTTTCAATTTGTTTGCAGGAGACCACGTTTCTGCCTTACTAGTTACCTCTCCATCTACTCTCTCAAGGTCGGATAAGTTCTTATAGGAGTAAATAAAAGTAGTATCACCAGCAAAAAATACAGATTTATGTGGGTTCATAAAACGACTGATATCATTCACATAAATAATAAAACATAGTGGCCCCAAGACTGATCCTTGAGGAATACCATGCTTCACAAGTTTGAAATTTGAAGTAGAATTATTAGTAGTGACAGCTTGATGACGACCCTCCAAATATGACTTCATTAGAGACAAAGCCAGTCCCCTAATGCGATAGTACGATAGTTTCTTCAATAAAATGTCATGAGAAACGCAGTCAAAAGCTTTGGATACGTCAAAGAGTGTAATTGCGAATCATTGAAAAATTTATATTTATCATAATATGCGTTGAGGCGTTGTTTAAGAATGTTTTCAACTAGTTTACCAAAAAATAGATATGATCGAAATTGGACTATAATTATAGACAAGTGAAATCTCCTTTTCCCATAGGGAAATAACTCGAGGTAGTTTAAATGCATCAGGAAATAAACCTTACCTAAGTTTATTTTCGTCTAAGTCTAGTTTTATAGTGACTTTATCACATCTAAAACTTCCTCTTCAATTACTGGAGCTAAAACGCAGGAATTGCTCGGATCAGGAAAATTCTGGAAGTTCAGTAAATCAATATTTGAAGTAGTTGGAAGGAATTCTATGATTTTATCGGCAATTTCAACAAAGAAATCGTTGAAAGTATCAGGAGATATATCGCTGGTTTTGTTTTTATTTCTTTCAACATCAATTATTTTCCAACATGATTTGGGCTTATTTACGGAAGAAGTGATGAAATTCTCATAGGCCTGCTTTTTTGAATTTTTTATTTGTAAATTGTATTCGTTTCTGAAGTTCTTATAAGCTGCAATATCCGCAGGATCTTTGGTTATATCAACCATGAGCTTGTGATTTGAAAAAGTTTGTCTCGTTCTTCTCAGAGAATCATTAAACCATTCAACCGGAGACTTTTTGTTTACGGAAGTACGGGTTTTCATTGGAAATATTTCTTTGACTAACTCACTGTGAGTATCTATAAGATTAGAAGCTAGAGTATTAACACTTTGGCAAATTTCGCAAGAATTTCATTTAATATATGGTAATGCCTGTTTCAGTCTTAGTAGGTAATCTATTCTCGTTTATCACTCGACTAATTTCTGACTACATATTTCAGACTAAGATTTCATTACAAAGTATTTGGTATAATAGTTGTTCGTTTTGAATGTAGCTTTGCCACTTGCGAATACTGCAATATCTGCATACCTATTGTATAGGTTTTTTTGCGGAAAATTGTATTACGTATTCCACCATTTTTCATTATTAGTTTTATGGTCTTCCGTCAAGTAGTGTCGCCCCTCTTTCATGATGGAAGAATCATTTCCAATAATAATAATAATTCCAATACTCCCCCATAATCACTCGTAGAGAATAATAGAAGTATTCGCTACATTTTATGCACTGGACCCGTTGGAACTCTCCAAAGCCACCAACCAACTAATTGAATCCTTGAACTCCAACAAGCGAAAGATTTTTCAACCTCAATTCAAATTCGCAACACTTTTATCGACCTAAACCATACGCAATCGAACAGCTTGCATAACCATAACACTTCTAATGAATATTCATCGCCCGTCATCATAAACCAATTATCGGCGAAATTATTTCGGGCGGGCACCTGGCATTTTTTCAGCCGAAAACTAGACGAACGAGAATACAAATCAGGACGACATACACGTTGAAGTTTGAAAATACGATCACATACTGATGAGGGTTACAAAATGCGATCAAGAAATCTGAGCTAAACTTCTCATGTTTTTTCAGTTATTCTATTTTGTGTAAACTCTTTCCACCTTTCCCCTATCATCTCTCCTATTTTCTCTACTTCGTCGTGACCTTGCAGAGAACGGCTATTATTATTATTATAACTGAAGGAATATTTCCAGCCGTTCGCAAATTAGCAGTAATAACAACACCATTACTCAACAACGGTAACATACCTAATGTGAACAACTACAGACTATAATCTCCTTATATTATCCATGATTTCAGAGATATTCGAAGAAGTACTACAGTAAAAAATCCTGAGTTTTGTCATTAGTTGTAAACTACTCTCGAAAAACCAATATGGTTTCCGAGAAATTCGATCCTCGTATGATGCAATTGCCGAATGAACATGTATATTTAACAACTCGATTGATATAAAACAACCATCACTATGTATCTTTGTTGATTTGGCAAAAGCATCTGACACCTTTGATCACACTCAACTTCTCACAGTCTTGGAAACCAAAAGATTCAGATGGACGACATATAAACTTTGGTGATAGGAAATCAGTAAAAATCGAAGTACCACAAGGAACTGTGTTAGGTCCATTACTCTATAACCTTCATATCGATGATCTCTTCGAACAAGGAATCAAAGGTACCAAAGTAAGCTTCGCGGACAACAGTGCTATTTTTCACCAAGGACCAAACAGGATACAACCCAAGGATATCGTAGAAGAAGACTTCAGACATATCGTTAATTACTTCAACGGCATTTAATTTTCATTTATACAGATGATAGAAGAAGAACAAGATTGCTGATATGGTACACACTCTGAGTAAAATAAATAAAAAATGTAAATATAATTAAGGAAGAATACATTAAAAGTACAGACAAATACTCTTTTCTTTAGCATTTTTTGGCATTCATAAATTCACCTTTCTGGTTGAAGAATTCGTCCATAATGCAGAAAGGATGATTACATTCAATTCTCAAAATGGAAGGAACTAAAATTGACGAAGTTATGGAGTTTGGATAGTTTTCGTTTTGTACGAGGATTAAATCGGAATCGGAATTGAAAAAGTTCTTCGAAAACTGGTTTAAACACATGAAGTATATTGATTTTAATGAAGAATATTTTAAAAATAAACAAAGCCATTTCCAATTATAAATATTTTGTTTTATTTGGCTGTCTCAAAACTCAAGTACCTATAGAAATTCTCGTATCCTGTAATTTATGATGAATAAAATGCTATTTTACCAGATCTTGCCAAAGTTGGGAAGATATGTTGGGTTGTTCATCTACAACATATTTAAAAAAAAAACTGTTTGCCTATTAATCTTGTTTTCAACAAGATGACCTTTATATATTTACACTGCAAGGGGTCGTTGGAGTCAAGGAGATGCTTAGAAGTACGCTCGAAAAATATCCCAGGTTGATTTATAATTCCAAAATCGTATCGGTGCTTTGATGGAATGTCGAAAGGTTTTCATTGTGATAAAAAATCGATGAAAATCCCAGCTGAACCTCGAAGGTGATCGCTATTATAATTTGGGCGGAAATGTTTTTATTTCTTCCGGTGGTGTTCTGAGGTCGAGGTTGTGGATTATACACACCTACTTGAAAAAACGTCCCTGCATGCCTTCTGTCAACAAAGTCACCGATGAAGAATTACGTGTGATGATGAATATCAATAAAAACCTTCATGATTGATTTCAGTTGAAAACAATGTGGTAATCGAACGTGAAACAATGGTCATTTTGAAACGGTCTTTTTTGAATTGTTATGCAGTCTGCACTCGTTCCTAGAAAATCTAACAATTACTAAATTACACTGGTAGCAACTGGAATAAAAGCAATTTTTCGAATTTTACTGATAAATGACTAGTCATCTGTTCTCATTGCTGAAAAATATGGAATTATTATAATTAGGTAAGTGGTACTCAAATCCTTCAATAATGATGTCAGTAATTACAGAATGATTTTTGTTAGTTAAAATGATCAATATCAAAAAATATCTATTTGAAATCTATATTTTCTCTATAGGAATTCAGACTGCTAGCGCCTGGGAAACATATGGTTGAGGTAGAGAATTTTCTTCGATGTTGCCAAAGAAATAACTGAAATTCATTTGTAATCAATGTATTCATATTTTCAAAAATTAACAAAATAAGCAGTGGTTAACAAAAGGATTGAATCATTTGTCACAAAATATAAGATATCTGCATTATATCAGAAAATTACAAATGAAGATGTTTTTCATAACTACATTACTAAGTGCAGATCAGTTTATCGAAAGGTGATAAAATTAGTGACAGATAAGCTAAGTTTTCATGTACACGAATTATTCGTTTTTCGTACGAAATCTGTCAAAAGCAGTTCAAGTATATTTCGTGGCGGTAAATTTTAACTGATGGTACGAATAAATTCAAGAAGTTGAAATAAAGTCAACTTGTCCGAAATTTTAAAGAGAAACAATGATCAGTGCGGTTATGTATGTTTGTTTCCAGGCAAATTGCAAATTTTAATGTTAAATATGGACAGCAATCTCATGATTAATAATATAAGGATAAGCCGTAATATTGTATATTTTACCGATTTTGTTGACGTATTGGAGTTTTGAATTAAAGAAAAAAGGCTCCCAAATGTTTTTGGGTGGGACCTATTTTCAAACTACGAAAATTACAAGGCAATTACCACAGCTTAATTATCGAGCTGAGGAATTTACTTGAGAAACGGTAAATTAGGGAGTTGACGTTGAATATTTCATTCGTACGGAAAAGTGACATTTCTTTCATATTTCCTACGAAATGCCGAAAATTCGGATGCATGAAAACTCAGCTATAGTTATGATAGAAGCCACAAAGGAGAGTTGAATGACAGGTCTTTGAAAAAAAAAACTAGAAAAATGTGGATTCGGAGTTGAATCCAGACATTGAATAAGTACCTATTAAGTATTGTTCAGATGAGTTAACAAAAAATATAACTGTAGCATAGAAAATTTAGCTAACCTAAGTGTCGATAAAAGTTAAATTTTGTCTGACATTTATATCAACAAATTCAAAGGAACGATACGAAATATTAAAAATACATCCACAACTGGTATTGATGCAATCCCTGTCATATTTCCAGCCTTTATAAACACCTTTCGTTATACCAATCTATAAAGGTTGTGAAATGAACTCGTCCACGAATTTCTGACCCATTTTTCTAACCTTCACGTTAGCCAAAATCGTCGAGAGAGAATCGAGCATCAATTTTCCAGTGCTATAACAACTCCAATAATATTTACACTACTGAATAAACTATACAGTGTGTTTCAATTCTCATGGAAACACCCCCGTGAAATTTCCAGGATCGATAGATACACTAGAAATGAACTTACCGCACAAGAGGTGTCATCCTACGAGATATACACTGCACGCTAACAACGATGGATCCACCCATTTTTCCGGAAGTTATATTAGGGGGCAAAATTGGACCGAAATTCTTTCTGATTCGTATTTAGGATACCCAAATTACTAGTAATACACCTGTCTCCTGAAAAATTTTCAGTCCTGAAAAATTCTAATTTGTTTCACTTCTCATGGAAACGCCCCCGTATCTTCCGTAATTTTCGACGCAGAACCATGACATTTTCAGGATAGATAGATATACTAGGAATGACCTAACTGCACAAAAAGAGTCATATTACTTGATATACACGTGGGCATTTTCATGGGAAGTGAAACAAATTAGAATTTTTCAGAAATGAATTTTTTTCAGGAGACAGGTGCATTAGTAGAAATTTGGGGATCCTAAACACGAATCCGAAGGAATTTCGGGCCAATTTTACCCCTAATTAAATTAGTGGTTTCATCGCTGCTGCCGTGTAGTGTATATCACGTAGGATGACTCCTTTCGTGCAGAAAGTTCATCTCTAGTGTATATAGCGATCCTGAAAATTTCATGATTTTTCGTAAAAAATTACAGAAGATACGAGGGTGTTTCCATGATAAGTGAAACATACTGTATATTGGTATCAATGATGGTGGAGTTGCAACAGCTGTATTTTATAAAAGATTCATCTGGTCGAACACATGTAGTTAAGGCAAAATTGGTTTCATATAGTGTGGTGTTTCACAAGGATCGATCGCAATCCCAATTCTGTTCTTACTGTATATGAATGAACAACGCTTGACATTCATGAAATGTATCCCTATTCGCCGATGATACTACCACAACTCAACCAGATCATCAATTCAGATATAAAAATAATAATAATTACTCTTAGTATTACTGTGTGATTCATTAAACAGTTTCATCAGATCCCGTTTTCCTTGGTTTGAAAAATCCTTTTACATTTATTATCACTTTGAAATTGTGACAGCAGACGTGACTACGTGATTGATAATAGCGTAACAACGAATCAACTCATTTAACAAGCAGTTTTGACGGAGTCAGAGCCTACTTGAAAATTCTAGTTTTTGTGAAATATAAAAGGTTGTGACATAACAAAGTATCACATATTATACATCGTTTGAATCAGAATTGAATATTACTCCCATAATAAAAAATAAAGTTGATGGTGGTCAAGATACGAAACGTAGGATGGTAAATGTGGAAATACCGTCGTATAGCGGAGAAAAAAAGACAGTGTAAATATGCTGTTTATTTTGATATTGACTAACGCCAAGAAAAAAAAATAAAAATGGTTTTTCAAAATTTTGTTTTCCCAGATATACTCGGAATTTTGAAAATTTCTTAACAGCATATTGTTCGTCACATAGTCGCGCAAATTTGCCGCAATTTAACCATATTTGTATCTCTTATAGCTTCCGAACTCCCAATGGTGGCCCTGAAATTTGAATTACCCGGTATAACTTTCATTGTTGATGGAGTTTTAATTTGTTTAAAAATTTTAATGATCCTTTATTTATATATGCATATGAAATTTTTTTTAGGTGATTGTGAAAACTTATTATTTTTGCCATGAGTTCCTATATTCTAACAAGGTTTTCAAATGTAATAAAATTAGATATGTATATCTACTTGCTTTGTCAATAAGAAGTCTATTACTTGAAAATAAATCATTTTTTGATTAATTGTTGATTCTATTGAAAGGAATCGGATTATGGGCAAATCGACTATTTTGTGAAATAATCCTATTCAAACTGAAGGAGAATAATCCATACATCATCAATGGTCGCTTCGATCCGTCCAAAATAACCAATCGAAGATGTGATGGAGAGTATCATTAACATTATCGTCAGCACTCAAGTTCTCGGTAAGATTCGTATCCAGAATGTGGATCGTCAATACCTGCAGAGAAAACAGTATTTAGTCATAAATACATCGAGCCGTACAATGGAAAACGTGGTGACAAAAACCAACGTAACGTTACATTCCGCACAATATTGATTCCTGCTCGGCGTATGCGATACATTTACGACCTGCCAACATAATGCCCTATTGTAACTTTTTTTTTTTTTGAACGTTCGACATTGTTGTGATCAGACCAGATGACAAGCGTTCATATAATATGTAACAAATTGCTGTCACGCCGCTAGGAGGTTACCGTGAGAACAGCTACGAGAAACGGGTATGGGCGAAAACTTTTTTTTGCGATACGTACAGTTGTACCACTTCTAATTATAATAATACTCCCTCATTAACACTCATAGAATGTACCCAAAGGCATAGCCTGTGCGGGTAGAGGACGGCTATTATTATTATTTGCCGTGGCGCTCCGGGACGACTTACTGATTTTTGGTGGCGTATTCACTTTTCAGCTGTAGAAAAACCCAGAAAACGTACAGCACCACCCCCGGTGGTCGGCGAGAACTCCAAGCAAGCACCAGACGTCGGGATTGGCATATAGACAACTTACATCGACTATCGACTCTTATGAAATTGAGAAAATTTTTCTCGTTTTCCAGGATTCGAACCTGACCAAATGCAAGCGGAAGTTTAGAAGGCCGGCATCTAACCGCCTCGCTACCGATCATAGATTAAAGAAACAGGAGATAGAACATGGACCACTGCGACCCTGCCAATTTCCCCTGATATTCCCACTCCAAAGACTCTCCAATCAAAACGTTTATCCCTACCAACGTAATCTTTCATGTGATTCGTGAACTTCGTCTATAAAAAATGTCATGATGTGTTTTGAAGCAATGCAGATACTACCCCAGAGCAAATTATATGAAGGATATAAATACTGCTCATCTATTCCGGTAGTCTGTTATGGTTTGATGGGAGTGAGTGGCCAGAGTACCAGGACCGTAATTGTTTCACAAAGTTAACAACATTTCATGTTTTCTCGCATACCTCGATAAACTGTGATGGTATTTTCATTTCATTCAAATATTTAGTTTTGATTGCCCAAGCCATCTCAAATAGTGCCAACAAATAAAGAAAATTACAAGGGGTTTTATTTGTTTTCAAATCTAAATTGATTCAAAAGTAAACAAAATTATCGATAACATCAAATTAATGAGGTTATTCCTCCATAAATTTGCTCGCGGTTCTTAATCGCTGTCATAATATAAACAAAAACCGATGAAAGTGGATTCTTTAAAATTTTTATCATTTCCTCAAAATGGGATAGGAAGCTATCCGAAAAAGAATAAATACAAAATCCCCCATAAATTTTTTAATTTGATAATGCGATATTTTGTTCCTTCTTTATCAGATCTTCGTATAACTGTTTTGCTAGATGAAATAATTTCACTACCATGACTTATTTCAGTTTTCTGCGCGATCTTGAAAGAAGAGAATTATGGAGACGTGCCATGGCAGTCGAGATAGAAGATCTGTATGAAAATTCTCGTGTATGCCAATTACACTTTAGTGTAGATTCCTTTGATGATTTCGAAATGTTCGCGTTTCGACTACATTTAGGAAGAAATTCTGTGTGAGGAGACACGCTGTTTCTGTGTTATTTTTGCATATCTTGTGAACATTTTGGTATTACTTTGATTAATGGATTTCGAATTTTGTTAAAAGGTTGCAGTTGAAGCGTCTTCACCTCTACAAGTATCACAACCGAGTGCTAGCTTTATTTGCTCCTGCAATAGCATAGAGTATTAACACATATTTTAATGTGTTGAACAATCGTATTGTGCCAATAAATCTGCAGTTGAATCAAAAATGAATTTGCAACCTAAGGTACTTCTTTACAGAAAAAATATTTTGGCCAAAACACACCTGGGGCAATTTTTCAGGTATGCAATTTGAATTTGATCTGAATTAATTTTTTCCTGAATACGACTCTGTGCAGCTCCCCACTCCTAAGCTTCAACTCTAAGTATTTGGCAGGCTTCGCGCACATTAATTTGTATAGTCGTGTTAGTTCCATCTCCTGTTTCTTTAATCTATGCTACCGATCCATTCAGTATTTTTTATGGGTCCACAATATTCGAGGTCTAGCCAGCTATTTATAACAGAAGCGTCCCAGAGTCCATTATTATTCAATTGATTTGCCAACAGTATCTGTGACGAAAGAATAATGGACACCAAAAACGATGTCAGGGAAATGGAACACCGGAATATTAACAACCGTAAACAAGAAAGATACAAAGATTACCGTGACAACTGTGGATCACACACACTGTTTAAATATAAACATAAAGCATCCTAGATTGGCAGAGCAAATACTAGAAGACTATCAAATCGGCTTTAGATATACAATGCCCGTCTAGAGTCCGTTTCTCCCTACTCATTTTTGAACCACCTGGTATATCGCAACGAAATTTTGAGGGCTAGAATAGAATATAAAAACTACTTCTTCAGGAATAAATCACAGCTATAAGTTTTTAAATGGCGGCCGAGGGCCATCTAAAATAATTTCTTTAGATGGAACACCCCATTTTTGAAATCTGTTCATACTTTTCAACAGTTTTCTCTTATACTCCTAAATGGAATCGTTTGAAAGGTGGTCACTTCACACTCAACCAGAAAACACTACTGTTGCTTTCGATTAAGTTTACATTGGAAAAAAATCGTCGCGATAACATCTTGTTTACTGTTAAACTGAAGCTATCTGTCAAATAGTCTGTTGAGCGCCTATTTTATGAAAAGTATGACCATGGCTCATAGTTTAGACGATAAATAAAATGCAGTTTTGATTTTTGGAGAAGCTGGAAGAAATTTTCATCTAGCAATATGTTTAATCATAGATTTCTCGAGAATCCTATTTCGAGGTCATATTTGTGCGAACTTTCAATTAAGCTCCAAGCAACTGGTACGCTGAAAGATGCTCCAAGGTCATGAAAACCGCCTCTCAGCAGAAAAAAGGGAGAAATTGTTGCTGAATCTTGTGTTCAAAAAGTCCTAAAAAAAAAGTTTCATCCCTATAAAATGAAAATCCTGCATGCTCTCACGGAGGATGATCCAGATAGAAGGGGTTCCGAAAACGTGTATGATTTTCAGATGAATATACGTTTTTTCTTCACGGAAAAGTCAACAAACCGAATGTACGACACTGGAGCGACACTAATCCGCAAATTTTTAGATAGGGACATACTCAGTTTCCTGAAGAGGTGAATGTTTGGACAGAGATTTTGGGCAATCGCGTTGATGGAACGATTTTCATCAGAGGCAATCTTACAGGAATTCTTTACAAAATTCTTTTAAAAACTGAAATTGAACTTGGAATAAGACAAATTGAATTGAACAAACAGGAAGAGTTTGAAAATCATCAAATAATATTTCAGCAGGATAGGGCACCCCCTCAATTCAATCGCATGGCTGGAGAGTTTCCCGATTCAAACTTTCCTGGGCGATGGATAGGTCGCAGGAGAAGTACAGAATGGCCACCAAGATCTCCGGATCTTACACCTCTTGATTATTTTCTTTTGTGGGTATCTGAAGTCAAAAGTCTACGCCACTGAATGCCAAACAATACGAGAGTTGGACCACTGAATAACAGATACATGTAAAGAAATAGATGAACAGACTTTCATCAACGCGAGAGAAGCTAATTTTAATAGGGCACTTTATTGTCAAGATTTACCAAAGAACGAGCTTTCGATTGACATAAAATTATCTCGTCTATTATTAATGTCCTATGGATATTAGGATAATAGGACAATTTTTAGATGAATAAAATGCACTTATCCACAAAATCAATCGATCATTTTGCACTGATTGTTACGTATAACGTATACTTATACCTACAGTAACTGACACATTTTTTTTACATTTCTTCTTTATATTCATTTCGGATATATGTTGAGCATAAGTAACTATTTCGTTTATTTGAGTTAATGCATCTGTCAAAATTACGGCCTCAATATCTTTAACACCTTGTACATAAATCGTTACCATTAATAACTTGAACTGTTTTTGTAATCTCGTTGAATCCTAACAAGAAAGGTTTCATCGAAAGAAGTCGAGAGACAGGATATGGGTTCTCGGGTCTAGGGCTATAAATAGTTATTCAACCAGTCTTGTCTTGGTTTCTCTGAGTATTCCTATCAAGCATCCATCACAAACCACGAACTAATGATCTCGTGCAATTCATGTATCGTAGCACATAAAATATCGGAGTGACACAACTGCAGAGAAAATCGAAATTCAAATCTCAGTAAATCATATAAGTTTCATGAATCATTTGTATTTTCCATAACACATCGATGTTTCATCATTATTTGGTTTAGTGCTGATTAGAGATGAGAACAGATCAATCAGTTCTCATGTTTTTTTTCAGAGCTAGTATTAATACTATTACTAATTACTACTATTGAGTCAATTAGAGCTTTGTGAACATGATATCTCCTTGCTACCTATACCAGCAAAAAGCTCAATATCTACTATTATATTTTTTCCTCATGTTTCAAAACCTTCCTTCTAAAAAAATTCGCCAAAACATTTCTAATTTTACAAATTTCGTCAACTTCAACCTCATCTTGAATAATTTAACGAATTAAAAGAAGATTTCGTAATCTTCCCAACAGTTGTTGAACTCTATCAATGTTAATAAAAAATGTATTATTAATTTCACAATTCTTAAAATGTATATTATTACTTTGCCAATTTTGGGACGACCTAATTTTCTATCATTCAAATGACATCGTGTAGAAATAGCAACCTCGTGAAATGCAAAATGCAATAGGAATGTCTACTGAAGATGATTTAATGCCTTTGATAATTTCTCAGATAATCTAACAACGGTACAGAGTTATTAAAGTAAATGCTGCACAATTACTACCTATCCATTTATTTATAAAGGAATAGGATTGGACATATTTTCAAGGTTTTGATTTAACAACTTTGCAGGAGTGTGCCATTCCAGATATACATTCGCAATTGTAACAGAACTGAATTATATGATGTATTACACCAAAAATTGAAATCTGTAACGGATATAAGCTCAAATGTAAGCCTTAATTGACCTAAAAAATTTAGTGTAATTCATAATACTGTTTGTTATGGATAGTTTTCTATATTTTCCATTAATTTATTTGATGGCGTAATACTCCACACTGTACAAACAAGATGTAGGTATATAAAAAGCTATAAAAGTCTCAATGTCATGAAGACAATAAAAATTTCATTCCATTATATGTTTCAGCTGAATCTAATGCAGAAAATTATACTTTCATCAGACAATCAAGAAGTATTACAGTAATTGATTTTGTGATTAAGAGAATTCAGAGTATACCAACCGGAAGAATGTTTTAAAGAGAAATCGCCCTGTACCTTGGCTATTGAAGATTTTGTCTGGAACGTTTTCAACTTTCGACTCCATTTCAAAGGACAAAAATAGTGTCAACCCCATTCTGTTTTACCAGATAACCATTCACTTGTGAAATCCAAATGCGACACCCCGTATTTTTCTTTATATTAAAAATGGAACCACATTTCCCAAATCATAAATAAGACATAATTTTTTTTTCAAATACCTATCACCTATCGGTGTTTGAAACAGTTGATCACTGCTGTAAGACACAAAGTTGATAAATAGAGTGCGGAAAAAAATATTTTTATTATTAATTATCCAATGTAATTAAAATCAGGAAAGAAGTAAGCAATGTAAAAATTATAGTCTTGTTAAGGAACCTAAATAAATAAACTCTCTCTTACGAAAATTTCAAATTTCTTTGTGATGACCTAAAAGTGGTGAAAAAAAATCATGACGAATTTCAATAGGCGTAATATAGTTTTTCAAAAAATAATGTATAAATATTTTGAGCGATTTACAATCAGAACTTTGCACAAATAGATACTAATGAATATGACAAAACCCAGGAGCGTAGCCAACGGGGGGCCTTGGGGTTACTACTACCATTCATTCGTAAAAATTCGGTAGACAAGAAAAAGTACGATGAATCCTGGAAAACCCACAGAGACCAGTCAGTGCGTGGATGGAGTTGATATTATTTAACATAGAAATCATGAAATTATACACCTATACAGTTATATATTTCTAATTGAATTAAATAAGTGGATTCCACGCAAATAATTCAATGAATAGTGAATCTCAATAAACATTTCCAAATAAACGTTTATTTATTCGTTTGAATTTATATATTTTGGTGAATTTGTAACAGGTGAACTTATGGAATAACGGGACAGCATTCAGTAGAACGAAAAAAAAATCGTAGGCATGTTTTATTATTGTTGAGATGATATAACGAGATGAAATATTTGCATTTGTCAATAAATCACTTTTTGCCGGGAATGTTTATTGCTTGCCACAAACATTAAATTCAAATGAGTTTATCTTGCTGATTGATTTCCGAATAATTGAGTACTGATCACAAGTGAAACAAGATGCAATTAATTAACATGAACAATCTATTATGTTATACTAAAAGATGGACACTTTATAGAAATACTGAAATGTTCCCAATACTGAACAAAAAATATGATTAATAAAATTATACGCCTACTTAATAATTATCTGAATCACTTACTGTAGTACAATTTCGTCAACATATTATTTCTAGTTATACTGAAGACAATCTACCTGACTTTTGTTGAAAAATACAGTAATGTTCTTTTGATATTAATCACGTCAATAAACTGGGGAGCAAGGAAAATGATTCACACGAGGTATGAAATCATGAAGGCGGGATTCAACAGCGAATTCATCAATTTTGCACTGCTTTGTTTAGAACCTTTGGAACCTAGTGACCATCTTTCCGAGGGAATCACTTTGGTGGTGACTCATCTCGTGGTTTATTTTACATATGATTTACGTTGTTGAGTGGGCTCTTGTTTCTACTAAACGTTAGTACTTTACACTTTGTCATTTTGAAGCTTCAAATTTTGAAGCCATCAGCATATAACAAGTAGCCAGATGAAACTTCTCTGGGCAAATCGTTAATGAACATGGGGAACATAAGCGGTCCTAAGTGGGATACTTGGGGACCCCTGAGCCTGTAGATACTGATACTCGTGAAGGCTCTTCCTTGAAGGTAAAAAATTGTGATCGAAGTTTCAATTAAGACAGAAAAAACTCTAGAAGACGATTACTTTATCCATAATAATTGAGTTTCGCTATCAGTATAAATCTGTATAAATGCAATCCGTTTGTGACTATTGCCCATGATTTAATTGGTAAACGTTAAGAAATTTGTTTCTATAACAATATTTATACATGATTTATTGTAGAAATAGAAATGAACAACCTTTTGTAATATCCAACGTAACTAAAAAGCTAAGCTACGAAGTATTCTTAACGTTTTGTACCTAAAGTGAATCACTTTATCATGAAGAAAAGACGAAAATCAATAAGAGTGTTATAAAAAATATCAGAAATACAAGTGATATGATATAAACAAGAAATACAAAAGTAATTAAGCAAGAGTGGAATGAAACAGGCACAGTTCTTTGTGAATTACGCAAACAAAAAACTTTTTTTCATTTCTTTGTTGAAAAATGTTTCGATCATTTCCAATTTGTTCAATATACCATTTCAAGTGCTTTTTTGAACCCGGAAGTGCAAAACCTGATCATTATTAATTATAATAACAAGTTTTCCCACGTAAACGATTTGATCGCTTTCATCTTTGTGAATATTTTCTACCTTTCAGCAACATACACAAATCGAAATTTGCTGCAGACGAAACAATGTATCTTACATTCCTCTTTTTCAAGTCCCCCAGAAATTAAATGGTAAATTGTTTTACGTGGCAAAACATTCGAAAGAATGAGGCGAATTCATTATTAAGGTCAGATATCATTTATATTCATCTTAAGGAAACACGCTTGTTTATTAAACGATTTGCGGAAGTAAATATCGTACCGGAAATCGTACGTGGAATTCTTTGCATCTCCTCGGAAGTGAAAAAATTTTCTCAAAAATTTGAATTCATCCCTAGTATTTGTTGAGTCATGCCTATTTAACCGTTTTGAATGTCAAGATTATTCACAATAGATCTGCATTGAAATAGTATTCAGCTATGAATATATTTTTACTAGGTCTGCATCATAATGATTCTTGTGGAATGTACTAAAAATAATGTGAAATTTTCTAAATTAAAAACTGCTAGAAAGACGGTTGTTGGGTAACAACGCCTAGTAGTTTTGTTATATGAACTGTCAAATGGATTACATTAGATAATGGAATTGTAATATCCGTCAACCAGCTGCACCCCTACGAGCAATCCTCAGAAGTCAGAAGACTTGTGCGAGCTAGAGGAAGACGTATAGGTGGCATTGTTTTTGAAGTCACAATGCAGGCATAATAAAAACCTTTATTTAGAGCACTCGCAATGTGTAAGTGCACTCTGCTTCACGTCGTGTTTTTAAACTCGTTTATTAAAGAACGCGCAACAACACGAAGCGGAGTGCCCTTGGATGTTGCGAGTGCTTGAAACCACTGAAATTTCAATATAATCATGTCGGAAACTTTTGCCGTTCTCAAAATCTTCTAGCAGACAGGCGAATTTGGATCATCCTGTACACGCCGAGTTGAAGTACCAGTGAACCATAAGCTGTGAAAAACTCTCCCATAAGTCGCGCACTTTTGTCGAACGCTATAAGACAGCGACTGGACTTTTTCTCACCGTCGATTACCACCAATCACGAATTAATCTGCGATGGGAATGTTTCCGAAGAGTCGATGAGTGCAATTTACTGCATCTCGTTCCATTAATCCTCGTCTATGAGAAGATCGGTGCCATAAAGGACAACGGCAGCAGAAGTCAGCAGATCCAGTGGCATGGCGCCATCAGTCTCGCTACGATCGACTAGCATACTTGCACGATGGCCGCTTTCCTCATTCTTGTTTTATAATAGCCGTCGTAAAGCACTGAGCATTTACAATTCAGTCTAATTAACGACAAGAAAACGGTCTGCAGAAAAATTGCGTGACAAGTTTAAAAATTACGCTCTTAACGATAGTAAAAATTATATAATTTATGAAACGGTCGCAAAAGTCTCAGATTATCGCCACGACTTCTACAGTACATGAACTCGAACTAATAATCTAGGAAAGTATAAGAAAATCACAAAAATTACAGCGAATGAAACATTATTTCACAACGTCCAAATTCAATTCAATCAAAAGCTACAGTTGTTCATTGGTTGGAAATAAAAAAGAAGCAAGCAAACAATCTGGAGTAATACTTTCTCGTTGGTTCAAAACAATGGTCCTTCGAGCTGGATAGAATCAACTGTTCCTGATTATTTTTTTATAATAGCTGTCGTAAACCACTAAGCATTTGCAGTTCAGTCAAGTTTCAAAGATCATCGCCGCGACTCCTTCAGTAAATGAACTCAACTGAAAATCTAGGATAGTATAAAAAATCACCAGAGACGATGAAACGTTGTTTCAGAAAGTCCAAATTCAATTCGAAAATGACTCCAGTTGTTCATTGGTTGAAAACAAAAAACAAGCAAGCAAACAATCCGGAGTAATACTACCTCGTTGGTTCAAAACAATGGTCCTTCGAGCCGGATAGAATCAACCTTCCCTCATTCTTGTTTGTAATAGGCATCATAAAACACTCAGCATTTACTATTCAGTCTAATTAACGGTAAGAAAACTTTCTACAGAAAAATTTCGTGAAATTATTTCAGAAAGTCCAAATTCAATTCAGTTTAAAACTACAGTTGTTCATTTCCTGAAAATAAAAAACAAGCAAGCAATCAATCTATAGTAATACTACCTCGTTGGTTCAAAATAGTGGTCCGTCGAGCCGGATAGAATCAACCTTTCCTCATTCTTGTTTTATAATATCCGCCGTAAAGCACTGAGCATTTACAGTTCAGTCTAATTAATGGTAAGAAAACGTTCTACAGAAAAACTGCGTAACAAGTTTCAAAATTAAGCTTCTAGCGATGGTAAATATTATATAATTCGCAAAACGGTCGCAAATATTTCAAGGTTATCGCCACGACTCCTTCTGTTAATGAACTCAAATAAAAATCTAGGAATGTAAAAGAAAATTACACAAATTAGAGAGGATGAAACATTATTTTCGAAAGTCCAAATTCAATCCAAATAAAAACCTTTTCATTCATTGAAAACAAAAAAGAAGCAAGCAAACAATCTGGAATGATACCACCTAGTCCAAATTCAATCCAATTAGAATCCACAGTTGTTCATTTGTTGAAAATAAAAAACAAACAAGCAAACAATTTGTAGTAAACAGTGGTCCTTCGAGCCGGATGAAATCAACCATGAAAGGAGATGAAATGAACCTTCACCAAAAAGTTAAGAGAACAATTCCATGCGAAGAACAAACAAAATTTACGATGTACTGAACAATATCAGTACTGTTTCAATCCATTACTCATTCAAAATCATCCTACAGACTAACTAACTGACCCAATAATTTCAATTCATTAAGATTGATTCATCACTATTAAAAAATATTTCAATTAAATCTTCAATGTAAAAAACAATACCCAAAAATTGAAACATTTGAAGACTAGGTCACTGCTTCAACCTAATTCAATAAATATCGTCCAAAGTAAACAATCAATCGGGTTTACTAATCCAAACTGCTGAAAATACTCGGGATTTATCGCTAAGCATTAAAATTCGTTCTGTCACTGACGATGACTAAAATAGAACAAAATAAAGCGCAATAAGACTTCTTGGCTACAGTACCCAGTAGTTGCAACTTTAGGACACAAAATTCTTGACTCAACCGTTTAGATTTTCCCAGATAATCTTTTTCACTCAACCTTTATGATCAATTGTGTTAATCGTAATCGCAGTATTTCTTAATAAAATCTAACATGATATTCAACGTGAACCTTCTCGAGGTCTTAGCTACGACAGTCAACGCTATATCCGCACGCTTATTAAGAGTTGAAATCTCTACCATTTTGGTTACATTACACATACATATTACGAATGGACCAATGTGAAAAAAGTTCAACTTACGTCTGACTGGCAAGATCACTGAACTGGCTATCAGAGGAGGAGCTCAGCTTCCGCCTGTTCCTGCTCCAAGCCTGCCACTGTTTCCTCAATCTTCTCTCGGAATTCTTGGTGCTGAGATGCTTCTTGAGAAACTTCTGCCACTGAGTCAAACCGTCCCCTTCCTCACATTCCGAACAACTACTCGTAGACCCCACACTGCTCTTCCTACTGTTCAAAGTACTATCACACCAAGAGGACTTTCTACTTTCCGGAGTAGACGGCGTCGTAACACTAGACTTCCTTGACTCAAAGCCCGAAGAGGATGACTTGCGTTCGGTTAAACTACTCTTTCGACTATCCGTCGGCGAGGATATCGCGATTTCCACCGTGGAGTGTCTTCTAACAGGAACGTTGTCGAAGGTGATCAAGCTGTTCTGCTGCTTGAGCCAACGGATGACGTGCTCGTTCCTGTCTTCTTCCAGGGAATCCAAATGAAAATCGTTCAGGTTCTCGTATATCTTGTCTTCCCGAGGAACGTAGCCCATTTTTCTTCGCCGCGGAGAGGCCTCCTCGTGCGCCAGATTCGGGTTCATCTGATCGAATTCGCTGATTTTTCGCGACTTCGAAACGAATTCCTCGTCGGAAATTTTCTCGATGGCGCTCACAATGTCGTCGTCTAGCGCGTCCCTGCTGTACTTGCAGTACTTTTTGAGTAATCGCAAAACGATTTCGTCATTTTCGTTAGATAATCTATCAGTCTTCTTTTGGTCAGTCTCAGACTTAAATAAATTATTAATAAATAAATTGCTTCTATCTATGGACCTTAGTTCTGGCATCGAAGGCCTTCGGGGTTGTTCGACGATTTTGTCTTCGGGAATTTGACCGAGGCTCACTTTGCGCTCGGCAGCACTTTCAGTCGTTTTTATCACATTTTCACTGTCTGCAATTAGGTTCTTAACGTCTAGGTTCTGGAGCATGAGCTCTTTGTGTTTGTCGGTGAGTTCTGCGAAACCGTCATCTTGCAGAATAAGATCTTTATTCGCTACTCTGCGCAGAAACTCTGATATGGCGGCCCAGTGGGCCTGCGTCAGTACTCCATGGAGTCTGATGGACGATAGCTGGAGAGGAATCCACTTGTTGTCTTTGTAGCACCAGACTACACCCCCGCTTAGGTTAACCATACTTGAGACAAGTCATTAAAGATGTTTTCCAACGACGAAACTTCACGAGAACGTTTCTTGGGTAGCTACAAAGAAAGTGGGTAGGTGATATTATTATTGTTGGCGCTATTTTGACAATGCCTTGGTTATCTGTGCACAAGAATACTGAAAACGTCGGTGTTATCGTTAAATAAGTTTTACTATTAATATTGAGTGAATATTCATCGAAAGCCTAGTATAATTCCATCATTTATTTACCAACACCGAATTTCTAGGATTCCAGAATTCAATTCCTCCTCATTTTCTTGTGGATAGTATTGGTACGAGATGGAAAAATCCCTTAGCTCCACCACTGTTGAGTGCCAACCATAAAACGTAACTCATTTGCATAACAAATGAACCAGCCGATCGCTAAAAACAATTTTTCTTTTTGTAGCATCGTTCGATCTTTTCTATACTTATCATTTTGGAGAACGGAAGAATCCCGAAAAATCTACTCTGCTCGAATTGAGTATGCAAGGCGACACATTTCACTAGGAGAAGAAATTAAAAAAAAATATTTAGCTTGTTGAAGTCAGTTGAGCACTTTAAAAAGATCCATGTATTCTGAATTATTAGCCAGTGTAGTAGTTGTATTTTTATAGTGGAGTTAATAAAAACAGTTTAGTGTATTATTTGATAGCCTAACAGTGGTGTCGGAAGTAGGATACAAGTGATGAGCAGAAACCATTTACGGTGAATAAGAGGAGTACATCGTACGATACGATGGGAGACATTGTAGAATTTATCCAAAATAAATATGCGGATTTGGAAAGAAGTCGCCAGGCGGAAAAACAAGAAGAGGGAAAGCGGCGCCAGGAGGAAAAACAAAAAGAGTTCCATTTACTAAACAACAAGAGGTGGAAGAGCTTGTTGACAAGATGATGAAAGATGGTATGATTGAAAAATCATCGAGCCCTTGGTCTGCACCTGTTGTGTTAGTTTCTAAGAAAGATGGATCCACGAGATTCTGTGTTTACAGGAAATTGAATGATGTCACGAAGAAGGATAGCTACCCTTCACCAAGGATAGATGATACATTTACAACTTAGGCAAGTTCACGTTGGTTCTCAACCCTTGATATGAAGAGTGAACGTAGATGAAGACGATAAGGAGAAGACAGTATTTTCGACTGAAAGCGGACTTTATCAGTTTACTGTTATGCCTTTTGGATTGTGCAATGCTCCAGCCAAATTTGAAAGTCTTATGAGGTTGGTCCTGCGTGGGCTCACTTGGAAGGTTTGCCTATTATACCTTGACGATGGTTTAGTCATGAGACAGACATCTGAAGAACATCTGCCCAAATTGCGCCAAGTCTTTCAACGATTTAGGAATGCCAATCTTAAACTGAATCTCCAAAAATGCTCATTGTTCCAGAAAGAGGTGGCCAAGAAATTTTCTGGGCCACGCAGTGTCATTACATGGCATCCGAACAGACGAGAGAAAGATACAGATGATCCGAGACTGGCCGAGACGTAAAGACAAACATGAAGTGAGGAGCTTCCTAGGTCTCTGCATCTAATACCGTCGATTTGTATAAAGATTTGCTGCTATTGCTGCATCCCTACATAAGTTTTCAGAAGACCGAGTCAAATTCGTCTGGTCCAACTAAAGTGAACGGGCATTTGAAAAACTGAAAGTTCCTCTATGTTCCAGTCCGATTTTAAGTTTTCCACGTCAAAGAGGCCTATTCATTTTGGAAACAGATGCCAGTAACAATGGTATTGAAGCTGTACTATCACAAGAGCAAGTTGGTCAGGAAAAAATAATCTGTACGAGAGTTCCTCATAATAACAGATCATGCAGCTCTGAAGTGGTTACTCGAGATGAAGACCCCTGAAGGACATGTCCGAAAAAGTGATTTATTGTCACTATTATTCCAATATAAATGTGATTGTCTTATTCATGAACTGTTTTCGTAGCTTTATTTTATATTTTCGTTAAATTCATATTCACTTCTCTTGAGATCTCCCCAACACATAAACACTATGGATTGAGAGGTATTGAAATCAACATTATATCATCTTATCTATCAGATCGTGAGCAAACAGCATTTCACCATGATAAATGTAGTAGTCAACTGTTAATGAATAATGGAGTTCCTTAAGGCAGTGTATTAGGCCCGTTGCTGTTCCTAATTTATTTAAATGATTCACCCTCATTCTTGAATATTATCACCATTCTCTTTGCGGATGACACCACTTTCTAGATGTGGATAGATGAGAATATTATTGAAACAGCTTCAGATTGGTTCAATGCTGATAGAGTCTCAACAAAAATAAAACGGTATCGATGATAATTACCACTCAAAAATGTGATTCACAACCCATTAAATTACCAGGCATTCATTTAGATAATACTCTTTCTTGGAGAACACATACGAAAAAGCTAGCGGGTATGCAATAAGACATGTGAGAATGAATATAGGTGTATGAGCTGCACTTCTAACATACCTGGCTTTAGAGTGGATTCCGGCTTGGTGAGAGAGTATTATTTTTTTGCCTCCATTCTCCGAAGTTACGAAATATATATAGGGCGCGCTGGAATAATTTATCAAATTGTGCACTACCCACCTCCGTGGGGTGATTACTGGGTCCGAGAGAAGACGAAGTGAACCAAGAACAACGGCATTCTGCATTCGTCACAATATAATTAAAATTGTAATAATTATTACAAATACGGTACTACCGTCATACTAACATGGTCCATCTAATTTGTGGCATAAGAAACTCTCGCTATGTTGCATGTTACGCCGAATTTTACTCAAAACTCAAGCAATTATTCTGCCCTCTATTTCAAAATTGAACCGATTCCTCGTTCTAGTTTCTCGACGTTGTGCAATGTTTTATGTATTTTCAAGTTGGCATGTTGGATCTCGTGGTAAATTACTTTTGTTTTTATAGAACCGATTTCTAGGTTAAATTTGCAAGTCAACGACACCAATCTGCTTTCTTTCGTCGAACTTCCTTTGTATACCTATTGGAGCGTTAAAAGTTCTCTGATGGACGCAAATTAGCAGCGTATCGTGCAAGTGACTGATTTTTATCAATAACTAGACGGCGAAATTCATAACACATGAGATACATAAAAAAGTTATCAAAAAAATAACCAAATATTTACAAGAAGACTTACTAAGAATAAGATATCTAAAAACCCGGGTGTACCGACTGATAAGATTTTTTTTTAGACTTGTTGAGACAAAACAGATGGAATCGCGTTTTGCTTCTGTAATCGGTTCAAGAGATAGCGTCATCGTGTCAATATTTCAGGGACATAGTAATTGCGATTGTTGTTTTTTTATTTTTAAGGAATTTTATTAGATATTTATGTATCAAAGGAATTAATTATAAGGGCCTTAATTACCGATGGCAGAGTTTGCGTCCCAAGGGTCTCTGGCCCGAGGCACAGCAATTGCCCATTTATTCCTGTGGTTCATATATAATAATAATAATAAATGGTCTTTATTTTCCTTGGCGGAGATTATCTTACAGCTATTCTTCCACTCAACCAAGCATGTTAGAGCTTAACAATATTATATAAGTATATAAAAAGGAACTAGGTGTAATGAGGAAAAAAATAAAAATATGAGAAAATAACATTGCTATAGAGTTAAAAAATTGAGGCTATCGCTGTTCATCCAGAAAATGTTGGTTCAGTTTTCTTTTAAAATTATTCAAAGATAAGCTTTTTATGCTTTGACTGATCGAATTATACAGGCCTGCGGAATAGTAAGAAAAAGATCGTTCAAAGAATACCGTTCTGTGTTGAGGGATTGACAAAATATTGACATTTCGGAGATCTCTGATGTGTGCTTCTTGTCTATGTTGGAGTTTGTCAATGAGGTAGATAGGTGACTTTTTTCTGAAGAGATTATGTAAAAAGCTGGCATGATGAAGTTCTCGTCTGTTGTGCATTTTTAACCAATCTAGTTTGTTAATAAAAGATGTGACGCGATCTCTAAAACCTAACCCAAAGATGATCCTCGCGCATGCGTTCTGAACTTTCTGTATTCTTTTTGATTGTAACCCATCTAGACATGGGCCATAAAGGATGTCACAGTAGTTGAAAATTGATAAAATTAGGGAGTCACACAGAGTAATTCTAAGAGTTCTTCACAAAAAATGTCTATTAGAATAGAGACCTTTCATTATAAAATATGCTCTTTTGATGAGATTACTTATATGATTATGAAATTTCAGGTTATTATCAATAGTTAGCCAAGGCATTTAATTTTTTCACAGTAGTCGACCTTTTGCCCTTCCACTTCAATCGAAACGCTAACAACCTTCTGTCTATCTTTTTCACTAGCAAATACGATCAGTGAAGATTTTGCGGGGTTAATTGAGACAATGTTTTTTTGATATTGACACCAACTGTTTTATGTCTTCGTTAAGCAAATACTCATATCTTGGAAGATATTCAGGTCTGGCCGAATAATAGAGATTTGTGTCGTCTGCGTAAGTATGTATTTGAAAGTGGTTCAGAGCCCGATGAAAATCGGCCGTATACAAAATGAAGAGTAGTGGGGATAGTACAGAGCCTTGCGGGGCGCCATGCAATCATAACGTGATATATTATTTTTAACCTGAACACACTGGCTTCTGTTCGATAAAAGGGAATGAATTAATTTGTTAGTTCTGTCTGAAAATCCGAAATAGTGCAACTAGATAGCAAAAGGGGAAGATTCATAGTATCAAAAGCTTCACTATAGTCTAGCGAAAGAAATACTGTCAGTTCATGCTTATCATATGCCTGAATAATATCATCTGTCACCTTTAGTAGGGCAGTAGTGGTGCTATGATCCTGTCTGAAACCTGATTGATGAGCTGGTAATATTTCATTAGATTTTACATATGTATATATTTGTTCATAAGCCGCATTTTCAACAACTTTTGATAATGCGGGTAAAATATTAATTGGGCGTAGATCATTTAGTGTTGAGGGATTAGCGGTTTTGTTTATGGGAAATATCAAAGCTTTTTTCCATATTTCGGGAAAAATTCTTTGTGTCAAACATGCATTGACAATGTAAGTCAGAATGGGAGTTAGGAATGGTATACATATTTTCAACATTTTAATGGAAATTTGGTCCGTGTCAGTGGCGTTACTTTTAATTGAACTAATAATGCGTTCCAGATCCTCATTGGATATTTTGAAAAATTCGAGTTTATCTTCGAAAAGGCATTGAGAATTATAGTGGTTTAATATTTCAATAGCAGCATCAGAGGCTAGATCGTTTACGGACGTAATGAAGTGGTTATTTATAAAGTTATGATCACTAAGGCCTTCAGCAATTTCATTTTTTTATTTTTTTTCGATACTATTTCTAATAAATTCAGCGTGTTCCATAGTTTTTTGCTATTTTGTTGGTTTTGAATGAAGAATAATTTTATTTCTGACCGATTTCAATAAAATTTTGTTAACTTTTAAACTATTTGATTCAGGGTTGATTATTGGAGTTTTGTTGTTGCTGAGTTACTTGTTTATGAATAGAACTTTGATATCAACGTTTGTTTGCGTTAAAAACGTGTTTTCTACCCCAAATATAGTGGAGGATATTTTGAAAAAAGCTTATATATCAAGAGAATCATTAATTCCCTCAAAATGTGAAGCCGTAAACCAAAAAGAATCCAAGAAACATGACACGAAAAAATTGTATGTTAAAAGATGCCACTGAATCTGTTTTTCTGACATTTTTTCAAGAACTGGTAAGGTATTTTCCAAGTTTTTCAGTAGATTATGGGTTATTTTAGAGGATGCAGAAGTCAGGAACTTTTGAATATAAAGATATCGTATATAGAGGACCAGGATTCCGTACCGGAAAGTAAGACTGGTGTATCAAAGAAATTTACAGTTGTGGATAAAAAAGAGTTATCCATTTTGTCTTTATAAAAACTTTATGTTTTTGCGTCCTGAAGGTATTGAAAGATTTGTTTTTGAGCTTCCCACAAAATTAGTAAAAACATTTTTGGAAAAAGAAGAAATTGTTTCCAGTGGCGGAAGTAATTTTCAGGGCACATTTCAAAATTGTAAATTTATTATTTGTAATTTCGTGAATAAATGAAATATGATTCAGTTTTCACTTCGTAAATATATACACACATATATATTCGCATTTCTCATTTTATTTTTACTTGTGAAAGGTAGATGGAACACTAGAATCTATAATGTCCCGAGGGAGTTAGGACTGTCTTTATTGATAGCGTAACTAGCGTCCATACCTAACTTAACTGAACGTGAGAGGATTATTCTTATTATTTATATCACAGAATTGACGGTTTCAAACGTCAAGTGCTACATGGAATATATTAATTTGTTTCAGTTAGATTCAGTTATTCTGTTATAGGATATGATTTCATAACGATTGAACATGAAATATTCTCCGAAATTTCAACCAGGACTAGTTTAATGGGAGGTTTCATGTATTCTATACAAAGTCCAATATCGGTTTCAAAAAAAAGATCGATGTGTGGCCGATCATATAATGATCACCTAGAGGAATTTTATGGCAACTTTTTTCTGATTAAACAACTGTTAGAGGAGGACATTACATCGCCGTCGAACTAGAACATACGGAGTTGAAGATGGAAACTACATCTAAATTTAGAACTCCATATATGAAATTATCCTTTGAGGTTGTCTAGAGTACACAACGGTATTCTGTAATCATTCTTGTTTGATGGGCACAGCTTAGCAAATATAATACTGATGATAGGCATACAATGTAGTGCCGACAACCGGCATAACGAAGTGGAACGCCTTTCATGGTTTTAGATGTGTCTGTATGTCCTTTTAGATACAGGTCGGCGGGGAAATTCCTGATAAGCGATTTTAGATGCAGGTATCAGCGAGAATAATGCGAATCCGAGTTACCATCGGACTTTGAACGGAAAATTGCGTTGACCAAGACAAATTTTATGTCATTTCAAATATTTTGATATTGTAAGAAAGCCTTTCGTAGTCAGTCCTTAGTATTCCATTGAGATTTGTAGATGATGGAAAGAATATGAAAGTTCAGAATTAAATAAAGGTTTTGCAAAATTTCGTCATTTGTTACTTTCCCAGCGGTTTCATCAAGATTGTCCCAGCTAAATACATTCTCATACTCCCTGGTCTCCCTTTCCAATAAAGCTCACACAATAGAAAACTGCCAGTTCGTGTCTTCTCTCATTTGGTTTTCGCGAAGTTTTTTGAACATTACAAGATTATTTCTGGGTGGACCAAATATATAAAGAAAAATTGAACTTTATGGCCATATGCCAATGGTTTTGAAAATCATACGAGTGTGGGTGGCCGCCTAATACTCGAAACATTGCTATTATTTCATTAACGGCCTTGGCGGCTTTGTCCTGTATCGTTTTCTAACCAACGCCTTTCCGAAACAATACATACATTATACACTATATAGAATGACAATTAGTTATGAATATGACCGTTCGCCTTCTCACGGTATGAAGTATTTTATTACACTGAGAAAAATAAATACTCCAGAATTTAAACCTGACCGATACTTTGGCGAATGTCACTGCTGTGTTGCAACTGATGCGGCAGAATTCTCCGCATCTCATACAAAAAGATAGTACGTGTCGATACCCACATGAGTCTGTAACAAACTATTACGAATATAGTGTTATCTTGCATGATTTCTTATTTCGTTGGTCGTGGTGAAGCAATAGGTACCGATTATTTCCTTATGAACAGTCAAGTTGCGAGATGTCATATAAGATAGCAGCGTTACAGCAGATGGAAGTGAATGGCTATTTCCCTTCTGTCGTTTCAATGTCAAAAAGATGTCTTGCTGTATGTTGGCTTCCCATCAGCATCGCACCTGTCGTTCATAGCCATACCTGATCGGAGCAAATATGTCCATTAGAATGATAAGAGAAGACTCTTGCCTCGCTTGTAGCCCGGGCACCTTCGCACCGCACCAAAGAATAGAGCGTAGTATTTTTTCGAACCTTGGCCGTCGCTCATAGATGTGGAAAAATTTATAATTATAAATAAATTTGTTCATTCATAATAAATTGAAACGAACAAGCACGTAATTAATATAGTTATCAAAGTAGTCATCAATATAGTCAAATTATTGTTTTTAGTGGGCCGTGATGGTAGAGCGTTCGCTTCTCAACCAAATTAGCCGCGGGAGGCATGGGTTCCAATTCTTGCGCAGTCACTGGTCCCGTACATGGCATCACATTTTAAAGGTAAGAGCTACGTCTTCCCCAACTAGCAAAAATCTCTCGAAGACTTCTGAGGGTGACTCGTAAGGGTACAGCTCGTTGACGGAAATATCAATTTAAACAAATTTCAACTATTCAAATTAACGTCTTCATAACATTTCACGTATGCCCCTCTTTTGCAAATTCGAATCAAACAGAATATTTTCTTTATAGTATAAAGTAGGTAACAGTTGATAAAAACAACATTATGAATCTTATCCCATCCGCTGACTAAGCAGAACTGAATGGAAGGTGTTGAGCGACGATACCATGTGCGAAGCACTATGCAGGACAGGTGCGGTGTGCCAATGTGGACACAGAACATGCCAGGTGCGGTGCGTTATGCGGTTCGCCAATGTGGACATAATTTTCATTTCAACGAACATACTTTTTTTCGTTCTTAGAAGAGGCTATGTACCATGCCAGGTGATCTGCGATGTGTGGAAAGCCAATGTGGACATAGACCATGCCAGACGCGGTGCAATATGCGGTGCAATATGCGGTGCGATATGCGGTGCGATATGCGGTGCGATATGCGGTACGATATGCGGTGCGCCAATGTGGACATACCCTTCATTTCAACGAACTTATTTGCCGTTATCAGGAAAGAGTATCACATGAACTGCGATGTGAAAGGTGCCAAATTGGACATAGACCATGCCAGGTGCGGAGCGTCAATATGGACATACCTAACATATGAACGAACATATTTACCATACCAAGTACGTCAATGTGGACATACCATTGATTTCAACGAACTTATTTGCGGAGGCGCTGATATGGATATCGACCATGCCAAGTACGGTGCGAAATATGAGGTGCGCCAATGTAGACATTCCAACCAACATATTTTTTGTTTTTAGGACACATACCATGCCATTTGCGGTGCGATATGTGGTGCGCCACTGTGGACAAAAACTTTAAGGTTTCAGGGCTTTTCACATGAGTCTAGGCGTCACTTTTTGACACGTCGTTACATTTAGGCAAACCGCACATACTGTTAAAATTGAAAAAGCAGTAAGGCGAAACACTTTTAAATAATTTGTTTTAGTTTGTTCTACTCGGTTTATATGAATGAATATAAAATTGTGCGGCAAAATGAAAAACCAAGTTTATGCTCTGTATAACTGTTTTCAATTATAGATATTTTTTGTGATTAGTATATATAAAAGCGTTATGGTTTCAACAGCAAATTGCCACAAACTGTTTTGATGTAAAATTTTGGAAGGAAAAACACATTGGTGTCAACGTTGGCACTTGTTGAATTCCTTTCGGAGATGCAAGGCGAGAATGAGATAATATAGACTAGGCATTTTTAGTGGATTGCAAGGAGAGTCATACTGACATCAAAGGAACTGTAATGGTCCCAGCTTTTTAAATGCTATACTTCTCCAATATTCCCTTCGAGGTTATCATAGTAGATAGGGAAGGGGCATTTTTTAAGAAGATTGACCTGGTCTACAGACGTGCCAAGAACTGACAATGAAATAGGATCTGGGATGTCATTTCCACCTCTCAGTATATGAGATACGAGGCGAGATTGAGAATATACAAACATTTTAGGTGACTTGAAAGGGCAGTCATATGAACATCAACTGTATTATGAACGTCTATTGTTTGAAAAGCGAAATTTCTTCAATAAACTCTTCGAGGTCACGGGGAGGAACACATGTTGAGAAAACTGATGGAGGGTCTGACCTGGTCCACAAACAGGCCAATAGCTGATAATGAAACAGTCTGATATATCCTGTCAAGTCTCAGACTGCATAATATGATTCTTTTTCGGAATATAGATGAAGGCGATACAACAATTATATACATCAAAATTGGAGAAAACGTCACGTGAATAAGCATATCCATAGTTTTTCAGACAGTCCGTCAGTTCTGGCATGCTAAAAAGTGACCAGACTAGCGGAGGAACCCCCCAGAGTCTAAAATCTCTGGCAAAACAGAAAAGAGTGCAACTATTGTGCTCTACTCCATCTTTCCATTATTCACGATCCTCAATGGGCTTCGATGTGTTTATCGAAAGAGAATCTAGTAGTCAGAGCTCCAGTTGATTTGTTTCTCATACCAACCTCACTAACAGTTACAATCACTCAAATAAAATTAGTCTATTATTGCACATGCTAAGATATTTACCATTAAGAGCCAACTTTTCACAGTGTAGACAAATAATTTGCATACAATGTTAATCTGCGATATGCGAATATCCCGACATAAGATATGACTCATGTATTCTACAGGGAAAAGCACAGTAATACGTTTTACCCAAGTGATTTATTCAAGTGTATTGTGTAATTGTTATTTGCATAATCGATGAAAGTTTAATCGGGGTATTTGAATCTTTCGAGAAATCATCGTTCGAGATATACACTTTCTGTTTACTTTTGTAGACATCCAACTGCATCGGGTCAGCTGGTTCGGGTACTGGTATTGAGTTGTATTCCACTCGAATATTCCATGCTTTTTAACCTATCAGTGGCCACGTGTTTCTACTAGTTACGTCAGAATATCAGAAGAAACGTGGTCTAAGAACGAACAGTTTATAACCACTGCATGTATGTCGTTTTTTGTCACTATCGCCGACAGAGGTATTCAACTTAGCAATTAAAGAATTACTATCAATTTTGCCTTATCGAAAGTCAAAGTACCAAACGAAATTCCGGTCATAATTTGTAGTAGTAATCATTACCTCAACATTATTTAAATTCACATTGCGATGAATTTTGGAACTCTACTTCATTCATAGCGTTCACTTTTTTACTAATCTATTCAAGATTGCTTGTATCATTTACATAGAACAAATTGAAAGACATGGCGACGACTATGAGCAAATAGTTTCTACAGATTCTGACTATTATAATTCGTGGTTGTGGGTCTTATGGCCAATGACAACGAATAAAACGGGTATAATAGAAGATGGCAAACGAAAAAGATGGTAAAAAATACCTAAAACAAGAATGGAAAGGACGAAAAATAGCACGAAAAGTTTGATCACATGCGAAAAATAACTCAAGTGATTAGATTAGATTAGTTTGGGGCTTTTGTGCTACAAGACTCTACACCGCCACTTATTCAGATATATTGTGTGCCCTCAAAATCGTTCAGAGTTCTCTATCTAGCCCTATTTTCGTTACGAGACTTCATAGGCTTGTTTTTGGAACACCCATGTATCTGGAAGCTCTTGAATTTTCTTTTCCTAGCGTTAGAAACTTTAGCCTTGACAAGCTCTCGGCTAGGTTACATAAATGCCATCCGTGTAGACAGCGATTTTCTCGTTGATGGGAGTTTTGTCAAAGCTAGATCTGGGAAGTATGCCACCTGATAGCATTATTATAACAGGGTTGTTTTCCAACTCTTCGTATAGCTTGTTGTAGTCTCTCCCGTGCAAGTTCCTTTTGGTGCTTGTCCTCTAAGCAACCTGCTCTGACTGACCTTGCTTCGCCTTGAATAATGTATATGTGTAGTAGGGGCAGGTTGAGTAAGACCTCTAGTTTTATAGGGCCATGTAGTCATTTTTGGTTGCAGCCCCCAAATTTTTTGCACCTTCTCCTGTACAGATTGAAAGCTACTGTACTTTTTTCTATAATTTTTGTAGGTGTTGATTCCATGTTAACTTTTGGTCGAAGATTACTTCTAAGTATTTTGCCTCATGGACAAATGGAATTTCTATTCCTTTCAGTACAGGTGACCTTCCAGTACTTTTTTTTTTAACTTTTTTTCGTGTAAATACAACTATTGTGGTTTTATGAGAGTCCACTGTCAACTCCTCTTTACACCGCCTGTTGATTATATCTAGATATGTCTGTGTAAGCTCCGAAGTTGTCCTTGCCATCAGCAATAATCGTCGGCAAATTATAAGTAATGAAAGCCTCTGGATGATAGCCTTTTAATTAGTTTGTCCATTAGGATGGCCCAAAGTAGGGGCGATAGCACTCTTTCCTGAGGACATCCCTGTTTGCTCGAGCTGTTAGTGTTCTTCCGCCAACTGCTAATATGATAACCATGTTTCTCAATTTGACCTTTATGCACTGGCATTATAGGGAAGGTACCCTTTTTTTAATAGACTCGGAGGATGCATTATTTAAGGCACCCTCGATGTCTATAAATGTTGTAATGACTCTCTCTTTGTCTCCCAAGGATTTCGTTAGTAGCCTGTTGAGATATTCCAGAGCTAAGTCTGTTGACTTGCCTGGCTTGCTTGTAGTATCTCATCTCTTATGTATCTATCCATCAGCCTTTCCAATGTTTTAAGTGGGAAAGACATTATACTTATGGGACTTGTCGTCTATTCCCTCTACTTTTGGGAGATAAATAACTCTCACCTCTTTCCACAACGTAGGCATATGTCGTAATGCTATGCAAGCCTTGAATAATAGGCCCAGGTATGGAATTAGTATATTCTGTCCTTTTTGGAGAAAGATGGGATAGATTCTATTTATTCCAGAGGATTTGTAAAGTTTGAATCTACTGATAGCACACCTGATTGTGTTTGGTCTCGATATTTCCATAGCTAGCCTCCATTCCACAGGTGTTGGCCTGTTAGCCTTGCTTCTGGTGCTTCAACTGTTATCGGGCTGTTAATAATGACCGAGGCTGGAAAGTGTGCTTCTGTGAGCATCTTTGGGCTTTCCTCAAATGTTGTCTTAAAGTTGTTGTCATTCTTTTTCAAAGAACCTACTTGGTTTACAGTACCTTTTTTGGTTAATGCCTCATGAATTCTCGAGCACATGTTACCTCTTAGCAGAATTTCTTCCACGATTGCCTTCTGGCCTTTCTTATTTCTTTAAAACTGACCCTTGGGAGAGACTCATTTGAAATAATTATTTTATTTTGGGCAAATAGTATGTTCATTCGTTATTCCTATATCAAGAAGGAACGCCATAACGGACTTGATTAATCTGTAGATTAAATCGCAGTAGCAAACTACTGAGTAATCGCCCCATAACATAAAGCAGTATGTGGTATCGTTGCATAATCTGCATGTAACATATCAACAATACATTAACCAACGCAGATAAATCAAACTACTCCGATACACACTTATCGAATTTGCATTTTCATCCGCAATCAAGCAAGGAAAATTTGTTGGCGCACATGAATCATGAATGAAACGAAACGAGAATTCCTACACATAATTCCAGTCTTGTTTCTGTCGATGGAACACGCCTGAATCGAAGGGAGAGCGCGACTATGATCCACATGTCGATATTTTATTAATTACAAGGTTGTTCACCTCTGCGTTCCAATCAAGAGTGGGCATTGGTGACTAAAACCAAAGACGCGTACGATACTGAACTGGAGTCGACTTCTTCTAGGTTGGTCGTTTCTTAATAGTAGGTACAAAAGTCAGCTGAAAAGTTCGGCGAGTATAAAGGTATGAAATACTGGGTGTGAGGAGAGAATAATCGAAGGCTGCAAATTATAATCACTTCAAAACTGATTTAAAGGAGAAATTCACATGAACTTAGCTATACATCTTATTTTCAAAAAAAAAAAATACCCACAAGAAATAAGCTACAAAAAGCGGCAAATTATGGATACTCCAAACTTGATAAAAAGTGAAAATTGCGGGAGTTCTTTCTCCAATGTCATATGAAGTCAGCAAAACATCGTATATTTAAAAAAAATGCGACACATTCCTACCTCCAAAAAGCGGCAAATTATGGATAATGCAAAACTTATAATGGTACGAATTGCGGAAATGGTTTCGCTAAGTTCATATGGCATTAGCAAAACATCATATATTCGAAAAAGAGCTTCACGTATTTCCCCCACAACTATCTAGCGACAAAAAAGCGGCAAATTAGGGCTACATCAAATCTGATAAAAGGTGAAAATTACGGGAATTGTTACTCTAATTTCATATGTAGTTAATAAAACATCGTTTATTAAAAAAAGGCGACACATTATTTCCTCCGTAACCAAAAAGCCACAAAAAAGCGGCAAATTATGGATAATCCAAAACTTATAAATGGTACGAATTGCGGAAATTGTTTGGCTAAGTTCACATGAAGTTAGCAAAACATCGTATATTTACAAAAAAGCGACACATTTTCCACAACTAATTAGCGACAAAAGACTGGCAAATTATGGATACTTTCAAACTGATAAAAGGTAAACATTGCGAAAGCTGTTTCGGTAACTTCACGTGGCATTAGCAAAACATCGTACATTTGAAAAAGGATTTTTTTTCACCGCAACCAATTAGCGATAAAGAAGTGACAAATCTGATAAAAGGTGGAAATTGCGGAAGTTGTTTTGTTAATTTTACATGAAAATAGCAAAACATCGTATATAAGAAAAAGTGGAACACATTTTTACCCCCGCAACCAATAAGCGACACAAAAGCGGCAAAGCATGCGGCTAATGCAAAACTTATAAATAGTACAAATTGCGGAAGTTGTTCCGCAAACTTCATGAGAAAAAAGAGTAAAACATTTTACCCCCGCAACAACAACAAAAAAGCGGCGAATTACGGATACTTCAAACCTGATAATGGGTGAAAAATGTGGGAGTTCTTTCTCTAATTTTACATGAAGTTAGGAGGAAAACTTATATTTAAAAACGGGCGACACATTTTTACCCCTCAACCAATTAGCGACAAAAAAACGGCTAATTATGGATACTTCAATTCTGATAAAAGGTGGAAATTTTGGGAATTGTTTCGATAATGTCACATGAAGTTAGCAAAACATCGTATATCGAAAAAACAGAAAAACATTTTTATCCCCGCAACTAATTAGTTAATTGATAATGTAAAACTAGAAATTGCGCAAGTTGATTCGTATTTTTTTAAAAGTGCGAAACATTTTACACCTGCAACAAATTAGCTACGAAAAACCGGCAAATTATGGAAACTAATAAAAGGATAAAAGGTGGAAATTGCGGAAGTTATTTCGCTAACTTCATATGATGTGTGAAATTTGCAGAATCGATATATACAATAGAAATGTACAGTTCTAAGTCAAGAATTCTGGAAGTTAGTGGGGTGTTTCAATGAAAAGTCAGACACGAGAAAAATTTTACCTGTTTAGAACTGGTTTTTTCAGAGACAAAGTATATTAACGGTTAAATGGTTATTCTGAGTATGAAATGGAAGGCCATTTCGTCCTATTATATAAAATTGAGAGTTCCGAGGCAAAAATTGTGAACATTACAACGTTTAGTAGTCTACAGAAATACGCAAATTTTTTTTTTAATGGTCTAATCAAGCAATTTAAGTGGCTGTTAAAATAAAAAAGGAAGTGTGTCATTAGTATGATCGTTTTGATAACGGAAATTACGAATCATTCCTAGAATAATTTGCGTTCTTATAAACCCACTTAAGGTATTCAAAGTTTATGCAATACTTGCATACTTTTACTGTAATCCATTAATCTTTATTGGGCATCATAGGCTAAAACCCTGCCTTCATCATCATTATATTAAATATGCAGGAAGACCAGTGACTATACAACTACGGATTTTTTGATAAATTTCGACACCCCGTATCCCAAAAATGAAGCGGTTACGGACCTACGTTCATATAAAGAATTTTTCTTCAAGGATCATCGCCCTTCAAGATTAGCATTCAATTATGAAACACTCTGTATATGTAGAGCATTGAGAGATTGACAGAATGATTCTGTTTTTTGATAACTCAAAAAAGAAACAGTTCCAGATATATCGATTATATCTGCAAATCAGATTCGCAAATAAGAATCAGTATCGGTCGATTCGTTATCTAACAATGTATTTAAATTTATGGGTCAACCCGTAACCGGTTAGAAACTTTTTTACAATTAGTTTCGACTTCTTCAAAGGTCAAGGTGATTACATTTTATTAAATTGCATCACGGGGTTCCGAGATTACTGTAACAATATTTGTCGGTCGGCTGATTTTTCAACTAGTTTTCGAGGACTCTAATCTCACAGATTTCAAACAAACACAACAGGCTCACAATTGTTACAAGTGGTCTACCCATAAGCACGTCTATAGATTTCCAGAGTTCTCCATCACCGAAAAGCAGCGATTGCTTGGAATCTTCGTCAAGCAGCCGATGTTCAATGGAGTTCTGAATATTCTAGAATGATTGCAAAGCGACGAAATAGCCAGTATGCCAGTGGAGCACAATGAAATATAGTGTTTAATAATAATAAAAACTCGCAAAATGATGCATCTCGTTAGAAGCTTGCATCTTAAATCGTCTGTTCCAGGATTATACTTCCCCAGACAACGGGGAGGCCGTGGACTTTTGAGGTTGGAGTGTCTACATAACAGAATGGTACTGGATGGAGCCTTTAAAGTCATCAGGAAATCAGATCCCCTTCTCTGCTTACTATGCCATCATGAAAAAGCAGGGATTGGAGCATTTTTTTTTCGAAACAGCAACCCGTGCAGCCGATGAACTCGGTCTCGTATTCGACACTAAACGGGCGAAACCAAACTCTGTCACCGAGTTGGAACCTGTTCAGCAAAGAGCCCACGTCGAAGCTGCGGGAAGTGAGTCGTCTACAGCTACATGAGGATAAGCCAATGCATGGGATCTTCTTCAAGAACATTGAAGACCTTGGCTTATCCAGAAACCTGACCTTCGCTTTTCTCAGGTCAAGTGGGCTTACGTTGGAAACCGAGGGATTCATAATGGCTTGTCAAGATGGTGTCTTCAACACCCTCGTCTACCGTAGTCGCGTGATAAATATAGAGGTCTCTAACACAAGATGCAGAGTGTGTCGTGGGGCAGCTGAGACCATAATGCCTTTGCTGTCAGCCTGTCCAGCTGAAGCGGTAACAGCCTATACTATATCCACGGGCATAACACGGCGCTACGAGTGTTGTACTACCTTCTTCGACACTCGTATGGTATAGACGAGACATCGGTGTTGCCTTATGCTCCGGGGGATATTGAGTCCGTTGTGGAGAATGAGAAGTGCCGATGTATTGGAACTACTCATTAAAAAATAATAATAAACACTCATAGAGTGTACCCAGTGGCATAGCCTGTGTGAGTTGAAGGCGACTTACTATTATTTGCTGTGGCGCTCCGGGCCGACTGACTGATTTTTGGTAGCGTAGTCACCTTTCAACGGTGGGAAAACCTACAACACATTTGATATTTCTATGGTAAAAGTTCAAGTCCGGTCAGTGTGACGAGATATTTGATTACTTTTGTTTCGGACGATAATCGTTTTATGGGTTGAAAGATTTTCACAACGTTTCGATTAATGAATAAGTTTTAGCATGCCATCTATTGGGAATAGAAGAAGGGTGACCCCTGAATGGTATCCTTTTGATCTAAATATAATTTTAATAGAACTATTGTGTCAGTACCTACTAGTTTCGTTTTACACCAATTTTACTTCATAGTTTGTAACCTCACTTCCATACTTTCTTCTGATACAAGGTGAGTGGAACAAAGTTATTATATTTTAAATGCGAAGAGATTCAGATATCGGCAGATATACTAAGAACAAATTTATGCATATCAAAATGTTTTCATTTACAAGTAATTACTTTTATGAAAATATTTGTTTGCCACTATTACATTATTTTTTCGCGAATTGTTCAGAAATATTGACATTTCTGATAAACATTCTTGAAGAAAAGTTTATTTTGAATCGTTGTCTCAAAATAATAATAAAGTTCGATTCCCAGCATGGTCAATGGTCTCGTGCATGGCATCACCCGTTAAAAGGTTAGGGCTACGTCTTCCCTAGCTCGCACACGTCTCTGACTTCTGAGGGTTGCTCGTAAGGGTGCAGCTGGATATAACAATTCAACAACAATTTTGACAATCAATTTTTACTTTTTCAATCTTCTCATAACGCAAGTTGTTTGGAAATCAAAAATATAATAATAATGGAAATGTTATCTGAAGAAAAAATTATAAAACTTCAAATATTTTATAAAACGAATAAACAGAAGAGATCACGAAGTGATCACGTATCTTCACTATGTTGCTATCGCTTGTATGCTGGCATGTATTCCCTAAATTAGACAATTTATAATAAATGTTGAAAATGTAATATGGGTAATTCATGATCATTTTGATGAAATGAATGTAAAAGCACTTTTGTCTAATTTCCACTGGATATTTTATTCATACGAGTATAAGTATAAAACTAATTATTTTTTTAGATTTATACCTACTTGATAATGGGATAAAACCCGAAACCGGTCGTATAGATAAAATATCCAGTGGAAATTAGACAAAAGTGCTTTTACACTCATTTCATCAAATTGAAAATGTAAAGTATGTCTATCAAGGATTCTCAAACGCTACGCCTACTCAAAATAATCTAACCCTCGTAACCAGTTTAAATAATTTCATTCAGCTAATTTGTCGCACGGACGTGACTTTTATACAAAAAGTATGTGTATTTATTCGTGCACAGTGAAAATAACCAAGGCATTGCGATATCATCGGGCAAGTGACCTATGCTTCGGTCTCGCATTCAAACGACATTCGAAATCCTCGTCTAGTTGCGTATCGTAGTATCTTCGCCAATTGCAATTTCGAAGAGTAACATTATACGTTGAGGCGCTACATAAGATTCGATCTTTGTAAGATGAAGAATACATGGTGTGCTCCAGAGAAGACTAGTCGAGAAGATTTGATGCTGAAAAGTTAAAGCCGTTTTCTTTTTAACTGAGTCAATGATCTAAACGGCTGTTAGTAAGAACATTACAGGATTTCCTTTCGTACAACATAACAGAAAATACCTCAAACATATCTTGAAACCTACCATAACACTGTGCATGCATCATTGTTTGCATACGTAATATTTGACCAAAGCACCTTACATTGTTATAAATCATAACAAATATTATCAGTGCTCGGTGTTATCTTCAATCTATTTATTTAAAGCATGTAGTACTAACGCAAAAGTCCATTACAATGAGAAGAAACGTGCTAATCTTGAAATTGTTTCTATCGGTTGAATACTCCTTTAAATGCGAGATTCCAACAATCATTTTAGTAAACCTATACTTGCGGTCGAAAAAGATAAGGATCGTGTATGAAATATGAAACTGCAAGGAAGTCGGGGAACGAGTGCAATAGTAATGGGATGCTTTTTTTTAAACGCCTTTCTTTATTCTAGATAATGCACAAATAGATTATGTAATCGCTTTGATATGAATAGCATTGACATACTTCTCGGAAAGAAATTAATAAAAATGAGCAACCATAGATGACAAAAAGTAGATTAAAATTTCAAAATATTTTTATCATCTAAATCTGAATGTTTAAAAAAAACTTCAGGAATATCGAATATTTACAATTAGTAAACTTTTGGTCATCAACTTCAAGTTTATGAAGACACATATGTGTATTTGCAATTATTTTTGAAAATTATTTGTATGATTCGTAAATACTCGTGTTTACCAGCTGAGACTGGATGGCCCACCCAATGAGAGGACCAAGAGGCAGGAGTTCATCAGATATTCTTAATGAAACTTTTCAATTTTGAAAGTTAAAAGATTCCGAAAGTCGACCCCATTCCAACTTTACATATTTTGAAGCCTTTATAACAGGATCTTGAAAACTGTAACTTTTGAATAATATATCAAACGTTTCGCCTCCACCAAAATGTTGACACCACTGCATCATGTTCACTACAAAAGCAATGAAGATTTGAAGATGATATTCGAAAACATATATAGAAAATCGATGAAAAGACCACAATGTTAACGGTTGCAAAAAAATCATGTATTATAGCACTCAAATTTATACTAGAAGGGGGCGCATTTTTTGCCATAAGTCCACACAAATAATCAACAAAACTTTCTCCTCTCTTGATTTCAGTGGCACCTTGTCAATGGCTAATAATTAGCCAAGTTTCATTCAAAAGGGAAAACAGGACATTGGGTAAACTAATAATTTAGATACAATTTGGCAACTACATGAAAATGCTTTTTAGAAGAACAGACAAACCTGGGAAATAAATAATCAGAGAACTTTTTCACTGATCATCACACTTCAACAATATTGTGTGGAGTATAACATTGTTGAGAATTTTGAAATGCTATAAAAGCGCCCAGATCCACCAACAGATTAGATGTCAATTATTTCTATGAAGTAATTAAGTTGAAAAAAAAATGACAGCATTATGCCAAACTTGTTTAAACTTGATGCAACATTGACTAGTATTTATTTCAATAACTGATTCACCACCTCAAACAATGGTCGATGAATTTGTTTTCATTTTTCACTTCCCGTGGTGGCAAAAATCTAGAGATTTTTTCAAGGAATTGGGATCGATTGGGACTTATTTGATGTGCTCATTTAATCTCGCTACTGCACAGTTATTCTGGAACCATGTCATCGAAAAATCATGTGAGGTAGCCAAAACTGCCTAACATTACAGGATTTTCCTTCTCGTGGGAATAGGAACATAAAAAAAGCAGTTAAATGAACTGTTGGGATCACCTAACATCCCAATAGAATTAATTGAACATCTGTATTTGTTAATATTTTTGGCTGGTCAAACACATATGTTTTGTTTTTCTGAAGGCAAAACTAACGAATATTAAATGATTCCGCTACTGGGTAGTTTCTTTGAAATTTAATATATTGTTTGGTATGTTGAAATGAATAATTTAAGGCGGGACCGAACTCCACATCATCACAAAATGCTGCCTTAGACCAGATGATAGATGCAGAAAAATTACTTCAAAAACAGACTTTTTTCATGAAATTCTAGTAACATAAGACGTAAAATGAGTTGATTAAAAATCATACGCATTCAGACAGAATGTAGGATTCGGAATGTGAGCTCTTCAAATAACGAATGAATTTTAAAATTATTATTCATCTGCCTTCAAGAAAAGAGGCAAACTTGAATCAATTTCACTGAGATAATTCGAATATCCATCATAACTTATTAATATTATGAGTGTTTCGTATGCCAGTGAGACATGAAATGCAATACAAAATGTTATACACAGCTGGTATGTGATAAACGCGAAGATTTTTCTTAAAATGGGGATTATTTATGTTCATGACAGTTGCCGAAAGTTATGATATAGAAAAGGAGATGATGAAACAAACAGGCATCAATTAATTATTAATGGAGGTTTTCTAATTGGTTTGGAAATACCGGATAAGAATTAGTATTTATTGTTGATAGAAAAAAAAATGGTTTTTGGTGTTGCAAAATTTTTGTTTTTCTTTTATTACTCAAAAAGAGGTAGTGATTTATGACTTATAAGTCGTCTTAGACACAAGAATTTTAAGAACCTCATAAGACGTTTCTAAATAGAAGCATTATGACTTTATGAGATGTGAGGTGTGAATAAAAATAATAAAAATAGTTTTTTTTTTTCAAAGACTGCTATGGAATTGAATACAAATTTGCATAAAAAACAATCGGGAGTTATTAACTGAAACTAGCCGCATCATTTAAACAGGAAAGAGTCCAGAAAACGGGTTGAAAGCATTTATTTGTTCTAGGCATACTTCCATTGCAAGGCACATGAGTTTTAGACATTTTGACTGATCTAGGGAGAACGTACATGAAAAACAGGGACCGAAACTTTTGAAACCTGTACACATATAAGTCAAAAAATTTTTGGTATGTATGCAATATGGCGAACATTTGAAATCAGATGCGCTCCCACCAATTTTTGAAGTATGTGCAAGACAGTTGATTATTTGCCTGAAGTCATGGGCCGATTGTAAATGTTTTTTCGCTTCACGGGACAGTAATCGTGAATGTTGATTGAACTTTTTTCTACATCACAGCAGAGAAACTGCAAGATCTCGCGATGAGAAATTGATGACATTTTCTGGTATGGGAAAAACTGTAGTAGATAACGGAAAATATATTTTTAGATTGGACGAAATGAACCGAGAAATTAATTGTTCTAGGTGATTCAAATTATATTCATCTGAGATGGAATTTTTCAGGATAGAAATTTTATGACTCAAATGCTGGACTTAGATGAAGCTTGCGAAACTCAAAATAATTATTCAATGTGCCCAATACTTGAATATTCACTAGTTAAATTATTGAAAATATTAACTAAAAACGTTATATTAGAGTTTTTCTAGATTCTCATTTCTTACAGCCATATTTGTTTGTTTTACATTATATTTGGGAGTCCTTCATTAAAAATCAAACGTTTAAAATATTGCCTCAAGTGTTGCCTATGTTATCACTGAATCCGTTTAGAATTCTCATTTCAGAACCAATCAAAGAAGTTGAGAAGGAAACATGAACTTGCAAAATGATCTTGGTACCTAGTTTTCTATGCATATTTCTGTACGACACAATATTATGGCCCAAAGAATATTATCGGGAAATAAGTAAATCGAAAAATCTCCATTTAATTGAAGAAAAAACCTGAACACCCCTTCCTTATTCACTATGTGTGAGTATGATTGCTGTTCAACAATTTCACATATTTTTCTACACTTCCCAGATGTAGCAGGTTCCCGTTGTGAAAAAAAGTTTGGTCCCACACGAAATTCCTTCTAATCTACCCAACAACATTCCAAAATAATTCAAATATCTGCCGAGATCTCATATAGGTAATTTCTTTATAGATAAACGTAATCTGCATGTTCTCCAATCTTGAAATATTGTTTGAAATGAAGTTTGACAGAGTTCCAGATTGTTCAATAAAATCACGACTTTATAATATGAGTCATTCAATTTCGCGCAAGATATTTCCCATTTCAAAAATATTCCATATTTCCAAAGATATTTTCTATTTGAAAAATACTCGATAGGCAATGTTTTTTTAACTTCAAATCCAGTTCAAATGGCCTGCATGTTTATTGGAGTTTACAAACGTTCATAGTTTTTCGTCAACCATAAAAAAAGACACAATCACAAAGAAATAATTTTCCAAATAGTCTAACTTTAAGTAACAAGAATAAGAATATTGAGATTTGTATACTATTTATTCAATATATCATTCACGTTCCGAAAATATTAATTCACGACTTTAGAAACTCAATAATATGTTTCAAAAGCGCTTCAACAGTATCTTCATCGCCGATATTATCAATATCGATGTCAAACGCCAATGTTACTCTTCGAAATCACACCTGAATCACCCTCGAACAACTTCGACATTTACCTAAATTCCGCCAAACGTTATCCAACAACGGAACCCGATCGAAATTTCCCACTGAGAACCGAAGAAAAGTTCGTTTCCACTAATAATTGACCGCACAGACTAACGGACTTTCGTGAGATCGCGCGAATACGTAACATCGAGTTGGCTGTGACAAGAGAGCTCAACAACTGATTGTATGCGTGCAGTGCACCGCGATAGGCAATTGTCCGACGACCGAAAATGGCGGGGGTATCGCATCTTGGTCAGCTCGGATGGTGCCATCCATCAGCGGATGTTGTGTCTTCTTCGGCACGGCCTGCTCCAATCTTCAAGATCGGATTCTGCTTGAACGGTACTGATGTCGACCGCAGTATTGACTCAATGAATGCTTCATTTCTATCAATGCCGAACGATTGTGTTCACAGTGCATTCTTCTCAGATTAGATCCAAGAGGGGTTCTTTGTCTTTCGTTATTGGGAACACTGCGCTCCCCTCCTGATCATTTCATCCCCATCCCCAGCCGACTATTGATGAATTTCGTAATTGTAATCGCAATTGAATGTGACACGAATCTTGCAGATACTAATATACCATTCAATAATAAATCTCTTTTCATGAATCCGCTTTGTGAAATTGACATTCTGCTCTTAAAAGCTAAACTCAAAGACACCAACTCTGCAGGTCACGATCACGACAAAGAATGCAGATATCAATGTTATGCATATGAAATAAGTCGAGACGTTTTGTCAAAATAACGACTGAATGTAGAATGCCGTGGCTAATATCCCGATACAATTACAACGTGTAGGTAATAAGATAGGATAATGAATTACTAAATAAACATTTTAAAATTCATGGCAATGGCGAACCACCAGACAATGAGAGTTTTTTTTAGTTCCAACAGAATACCGTGTGACACACACTCATGGGTACACCCCCCTTTCTCCTTTCCTTTTTTTCTTTATTTTCCAAATATGTCAAATAGTACCGTCCAGTGAGCATATTCAATGTTCTAACTTGAAAAAATATTGCTGGAGAAACAAAAGCGAAAAGGAATGAATCTGTTTAAAATTGTTTTTCCGTTAACCAGCTGTCGTCCCCTTACGAACGGCAGTCCTCAGTAGTCGAAACTTGTACGAGCCAAGGATTAACGAGGTCTTACCTTTTAACGTGCGATTCCTAGCACACGGTGCATTCCAATTATTATGAATCCAGTGATACCAGATTTGATAGGATAATGAAACATGGAGGCAGAGATATGTTCATGGAATTTCCTCATTTTCCCAGTGAGTTTACTAGAAACTTTTGACCTCCCTACTGTATTCTAATTTCAGTCACACTCATATAGGGAAGTTGTTTCATCCATACCTCCGCAGCCGTTTGACACAAATCCATCAAATCCTAATTTCATCCACAGTTAACGAAAAAAGTTATTCAGAAAACTAGGATGGAGTGCAAAACCTATGCATACTTTGATATCAAAAAATGAGTTTCCATTCAAACATGACTAAAACTCAGAAAAGGAATCTTCTAGACTTAGGTATTCAAACTTTTTCAATTACCTATTCGTGCATGGATGCAAGGACACACTGTATAATGATAAATGAATGAATATCCAAGAAGTAAAAATACACCAGTTGAAATATATTTGGTAATGAAATACTCAACACATGATTAACAAAAAATGTATTCATACATTTAATTATGTATTGCGAGCATGTAGAACTATGTCCAGTTATGAAAGGAAAAACACAATTAATATATTTAATCTCATCAGAACTGTCAACAATGTTTATAATAATGGGTTTAATAACCATATCAACAAGGAGATTTTCTTGTTCATACCATTTTTCAATGAGGGATTCAGTGCGTGTTGATGGAATGGGTTTATTTTCGTTTATTTTGATGTACACCGTTTTTCGAGAAATTTCAAGTGCATCTGCAAATCTCTAAAATACAGTAAAGAAAAGTTATGACACTTCTTTTGTGGTTTTAATTGTTAGCTCTTGAACAGATGAAAGTTGTAAAAAAGGTCCACCATTCGCTCTTTCCCTTTACAGGCATAATCTACAAAAGAGTTCAAATATATTGTGAATGTTTTTAACTGTATTTATAGATTAAGGTAATTTTTTTTTCTCTCATTAGAATTTTCACACTATGAATAACTCTTGTGTGAATATCCCGGCAGTACGGGATTATAGTCACAACTGTCAATTGTGAAGTTAGAAATTTTAGTATTTGAGTATTTGTGAATAAAACACATTGTATTGAACTTACTTTGGAAGTAATGATTCCAAGAGACGTTTAGCTTTGAAAAAAACAGTTTTTATAATATATTCGACTGCAAAACAAAGTAAAGCTGGCGACAAACAATACCCCAATGATAGAAAACAATGACGCAATTGATGGTTGGCAAGTTTAGTTGAAATGTAAAACACTGTCGGTTTTATGGCTATCTCTTTTCACTGTTTTGAGTTTTAATCGATCATCACAATACCATAATTCTTAGCTTAGAAGACAAATGTCAACGAATTTTGACTCGCCCTCAGCGGTTGATAGAAAGAGGTTGTGTGATTTCTTCGATCATAAATTGATGACGCATGGGAAAAGAAAAAATAATCGAACTGTATGAGTTATGCAATCCATTATTGTAACCATCTCTTGAAAGCATCACTGGAAAATGGTATATTTCCAAAAAAATCATGTCAGCATTAGTAACTTCCCTATATAAAAAAGGAGACCGCAATTTATATGGCAATCACCGGGCTATCAGTGTTTTGTCAAGTAGTTCCAAAATCTATGAACTAAAGATGAAAGAACAATAAGTCTCATTTTTCAATAGTTATTCTATATTATCACTTCACAGCATGGTTTTACTTGTAATTACAGCACAGAAACTGCACTATATAAATTTCTCAGAAAAGTTGTATCAGCTCTAGATCGAAGACTGCATATAATGGGACTGTTTGTTGATTTCTCACGGGACTTTTATTGCGTGGATCATGAACTCTTTGTTAATCTACAAATATGTGTAAAATCTATCACACATTGCTGAATGGTCGAGAAAAAACAGTCCGATTCTAAATGCAACAAAAACACAAGCACTCCCCAAATCTCTTTATTTTTAAACAACGGGTGAAAGCATTACTACTATTACTACTATCAAGAAACTGTTATACATTGGAGAAATATTTTACTAGTTCTGGAGTTGTAAATGTCAATTTTATAATTTTCCACATTTGGCTTTGACGTTTTCTTTTATTGTGCTATGTGTAAGTACTGTTCAGTATTATATTATGTACTTTCAAATTGAACAAATGAAAATTATTATTATTATCGATATTATGATTTTCCAGTCCGAATGTGTCTTTTATGATGCAACTGCATACAATTCCTCATTATCTGCCCAAAAGTCGAATCAGGGTTCGAAAATATATCACATGATATATAGGGTGTTATGTAATAAATGCCCGATATTTTACAGGACGGTTTCTCAAAAATAATGTTGATATTTCGACGAAAATTTATATTTAGCAATTTTTCAATATGAGAAATACAAATTTGATCTTAGTTCGGCACTCAATTGTACGGGGCGCCACCTACAGGTCCAGAGGGAGCCACCTACGAGTCTTTGTCTCTTTTGGGGAGTCACAACTTTGTTGAGCATGTATGGATCACATTTCCCAGAAGGAAAGTCGATTCATCTATCATTTTTACGTGCAAAAAGTATGATTGTCAAAAGTGAATACAAGCAGCCGTTTTGGGGATATATTGATTTGAATTAATTGATGCACGGTGGTCGGAGACTCAGTGGCTAAGGTAACTAGCAGTGGAACTTCTAGCTCGCATCAGACAGACGTTCGAGGCTCAGGAACGGAATCTTTTTTCTCAAGTACACGGGTCTCTTTAAGTGGCCACATGCCTTGTTGTGAATCAAGTGTGATGTGAGTCGCCTAGATGCCAATCCCGACGTCTGGTGCTAGCTTGAAGTGCGCACCGACCAACCTGGTGGTACTGTAGGTTTTCCGGGTTTTCCTACAGCTGAAAAGTGAATACACCACCGAAAATATCAGTAAGTCGCCCCGGAGCGCCACGGTAAATAATAATAATAATAGCCGTCCTCTACCCGCACAGGCTATGCCTTTGGGTACACTCTACGAGTGTTTATGAGGGAGTATTATTATTATTATTATTATATGATTGCCAAAATGTGAAACAACCAAAATGTGAAACAATTTTGAAAACTATTTTTCATTCAACATATAAACATTACAACGCTAATTTTTGAAAAACGGAACATTAGATATAAATCTAAATCACATTGAATGTTCGAAATGTCCAGCTCCTGCCTTTATGTACGCATCTACAGTGTCTTTCAAAAGTATCGAAACGGTCTCATATTTCAGAAACGTCCCAGAGAAACTTTATGAAAATTTCGACAGGGTTTCTGATGATGCCCGATTCAATGATGATATCGGCAATGTTGCCAAATCAACAGTTCTTCAGATATTGAGGGTAACCCAATTTTTTCAAATGGAACACCCTATTTGTTTTCGTTGCAATCAATTCAGCGACGCCTCATTATTTATGTCTCTAAATATCAGATTTTAAATTGATGTAGCTTTCGAAATATGACAACATGGCTTTTTCGTTCAAAAGTCTGGGAACGTTCCAACATTCTCAATACGGTTCAAGAAAAATTCGTGAAATTTTATACATGCTGGTTTTTGATGATGCCCTATTCAATGGTGATATCGGCAATGTTGCCAAATCAACAGTTTTTCAGATATTGAGGGTAACTCAATTTTTTCAAATGGAACACCTTATTTGTTTTCGTTGCAATCAATTCAGCGACGCCTCATTATTTATGTCTCTTAATATCAGATTTTAAATTGATGCAGTTTTCGAAATATGACAACATGGCTTTTTCGTTCAAAAGTCTGGAAACGTCCAATATTTTCAATAAGGTTCAAGAAAAATTCGTGAAATTTTATACATGCTGGTTTTTGATGATGCTCAATTCAATGGTGATATCGGCAATGTTGCCAAATCAACAGTTTTTCAGATATTGTGGGTAACTCAATTTTTTCAAATGGAACACCTTATTTGTTTTCGTTGCAATCAATTCAGCGAAGCCTCATTATTTATGTCTCTTAATATCAGATTTTAAATTGATGCAGTTTTCGAAATATGACAACATGGCTTTTTCGTTCAAAAGTCTAGAAACGTCCAATATTTTCAATAAGGTTCAAGAAAAATTCGTGAAATTTTATACATGCTGGTTTTTGATGATGCCCAATTCAATGGTGATATCGGCAATGTTGCCAAATCAACAGTTTTTCAGATATTGAGGGTAACTCAATTTTTTCAAATGGAACACCTTATTTGTTTTCGTTGCAATCAATTCAGCGAAGCCTCATTATTTATGTCTCTTAATATCAAATTTTAAATTGATGCAGTTTTCGAAATATGACAACATGGCTTTTTCGTTCAAAAGTCTAGAAACGTCCAATATTTTCAATAAGGTTCAAGAAAAATTCGTGAAATTTTATACATGCTAGTTTTTGATGATGCCCAATTCAATGGTGATATCGGCAATGTTGCCAAATCAACAGTTTTTCAGATATTGTGGGTAACTCCATTTTTTCAAATGGAACACCTTATTTGTTTTCGTTGCAATCAATTCAGCGAAGCCTCATTATTTATGTCTCTTAATATCAGATTTTAAATTGATGCAGTTTTCGAAATTTGACAACATGGCTTTTTCGTTCAAAAGTCTGGAAACGTCCAATATTTTCAATAAGGTTCAAGAAAAATTCGTGAAATTTTATACATGCTGGTTTTTGATGATGCCCAATTCAATGGTGATATCGGCAATGTTGCCAAATCAACAGTTTTTCAGATATTGAGGTCAACTAATTTTTTCAAATGGAACAACCTATTTGTTTTCATTGCAATCAATTCAGCGACGCCTCATTACTTATTTCCATCGAGACGTCTATGGTCATGAACCTGTCTAATTAATTTCAAACGTCATCAAATCGGTGGTCATGATCCAAAGCATGTTGGGCAACTCTCGATTTTTCTGTTCTCGAAAATCGCAGATGAGCAATGTGCTCTTTGAACCGAACTTTTACGTCCCTTTTAGTTTGACCCACATACTTCCTCTCGCAGTCCTTGCAGCCGATTTTATAGATCCCGACGCGATTTACTCGTATCTTGTCTTTGGGAGTACCCAGGATCTGTTGTAGTTCACACGAGGTTTTGTATACCACCTTCATGAGGGCTTTGAAAATATTGTCGAAACCTCGAATAACTCGTGGTTCGTATGGAATAACGATATATTTAGGAGGGTCCAGTTCCATACAGCCCATTGTGCTTAACACAATAAAAGCTTTGAGAAATTGACATATCCAGCGATTTTCTATCTTTATAGAAGTAAAATAAGACGAGAGATTTGTCAAAAAAATTTATTTTAAAAAAAGTTAATTATTTCAAAAACGTTTACTCAAAAAACTTGTTGACAATTGAAAACAGTATCCAGATTTACACCATAGGAGCCTGTCTCCCATCACTTGATTCATTTCAGTTTCTTCTGTGAGAAATTTGAATGTTTCAAACTCACTTTACATTTACTAACACATTGTTTTTTTTTTACTCATTAATGGTTTCTTCCTTTTTCGTGTTGTGTTTTTACATCTAGAATGAAGAACCTACAATTCAACTGTGAGTTCCTGCTCAAATTCATATATGAACAAAGAACCAGAGTCCACAGTTGTAACGCCCTGCGATGATACACTCACGATTGTTTTGGTCATCCTCCATGAATTATCAACTTTACATTCACGATTACAAACCATGAAAGGTCAAAAAATTATTGTGGTTTCATTCATATCTGTGAAACCAAATGAACAAATTTTTTGTATGTAAAACTAGAATGAATTTGTGTCATAAGATCAAACATTTTCTATCAAAATAAGTATAGTCACCATAACTGCACATTTATTCTTATTTTACTCCAAGGAATGAGCATTTATTTTCAGTTGTAATATCACAAGAGAGTGAGATGAAAATAATTTGACAGATTTTTCGGAAACTTGTTGCCAGGCAATCGACACGAGAGCCCGAAGGGCTCGAGTGGCTATTACCAAATGGCAACAAGTTTGAGAAAAAATCTGGAGAATTATTTTCTACTTTATCGAACTCTCGTGTGGTATTCGATAGATTATTTTTTGATGCCCCAATCATAGACCTTTTCTCTATACATATAACATTTTTATTTCATCAATTTACTTGAATCACTATAAACAGAATGAAGTTTGGAATTTGAAGTGCTCATCATGAAATATACAATTATTATGGATGTTTTGTCCTTGGCTGGAGGATTCCGTAACATTGTTTTGTTCTGTTGGATTGAAAGCTATTGCTTTCTCTCTCTCCCTAGGTTATCAATTCAAACTGTTTCCAAATTGACACGTTACTCAAAATAGTATTCTTACATGCATTTTCGTTGATTTTCTTAAAATTTCGTCGAATGATGATGTACTAAACCGTTTTCGAATCATTTTTCACTTTTCATGCAAACTGATGACAGACGTCAGATCAAAAGTATCAGTTGTCACATAATAAAGGCAAAATACCACAAAAAATTCCCGCGGCAATTTTCAAGGTAGAAAATTCCCACTATAATAAGGCTGTGATTGGCCTGAATTGATGGTTCCAATTGGTTGCAAAAATTGTCAAAAAATAATCAAGCTTAACTATTCTTCTTTTCACAAAGAAAGATGAACAACAATCTCAGTAAAAAACTCTCATACCAAATCTCTCTCTACACGTCATTAATATGGTTGTATCAATTATTCTCTTTGAGCACGTGATATCAATGATGTTGAGGCGGAAAAAGAGTGCTATGTACAACTCATCTACCTTCTAAAGATTTTTCAATTGGAATGCAATATCAGTTTCTATTATTACTATGTGAAGGGTATTTTAAAGGCTTTTCTATACTAGCTATAACTACTAGAAATAGGTAGGTATACTTCCTTACAGGACAGTTCAGGATAGGATATTGAAAATAACCAACAAGACAGATTCAGCAGTTTTAACCTTCTGATAAATTGTCCTCAAGTGAAAATTCACCGGTCGATTTATTTCGTATGAATGTATTCTCTATAGATATTATCATGTTCTAGAAGTTGCACATTCTAGACAACCAATGTCTTGTTACAAGCATTTTTGAAAAGTTTCCATGCTCTGAATCATAGGCAATTTCACAGTAATGAACATTTTATGTTTTGAAAATGATAATTACATAATTATGAAAACGAATTAACTGCAGTTCAATCATCTTTAATTATTGTTCATTGGAAAATCAAGGCCGCCTCAGATATTTCAAATCAATTTTATTTCACTGAGAAACTGAAATTTCTATTCAGCTTCCCAGATGATATTCTTGCATAACACCTTGAACAATTATTTAATCTAGGGTTATCTAAGTGTGACTTATACTCTTCTGTAGAACCAAAAGAAGTATGTCCTCCGAAAATTCAAATAGAAAACTCTAAATATCGGGGTACCGACTTTATTCTCGGGATTCCGACTGTATTACCAACATCCCGACTCTATTCTTGGTATCCCGACTTTATTCTCAGGATCCCGACCTTAATCTCGGGAACTCGAATTTATTCTCGAGATTACTGACTTGAATAAGTTAGGAATAAACAGTTTGAAGGATGTCTACGTTTATGCTATTCGATTCCATATAAAAGTGACAAAATATACATTGTGATTTACTCGTCATCAAAAATATTCGTACACATTGTAGCAAATATTATGTTTTTCCTGAGATGGTAATTGATATGGTCATAATGTTGTCTAACATTGAGGATTATTCGATATCAGTGGTACTAGTCTTTCTACATTGTCTCCTAAAATGAAAAAAGCAGAGGTCCAAAAACTGATCCTTGGGGACACCCAATTGCAGAGTATATGCATTGAATGTTACATAATTGCAACATACTATTATTTTCCAATTCGCTTTATACAGGGTGACCCATTTTTAATGGAAACACCCCTCTAAAATTTGAAATATCTATTCCAATTTTCAGGGATTACTACGATATTTTTTCTTAGTCGAAAATCGGGATTTTTTATTAGCGATTTTTTTATTGAAAAAATCACTACGGCACTGGATTCAGAGTGCCTCTAAACAGGTGTGACCAAAATTTCATGAAAAAATATTCATTAATAACAAAGTTATGACAACTCAAAATTCGAAAACTCACACAGCTAACTGTCATGAAAACACCCTATATCAACAGATATAGCCACGAGAATTTTTCTTTAAGATTTTAACAATAAAGTGCCGCCAGATGGAAAAAAACAAATAGCATAAATATTTTTAATGAAAATAACGGTTACATTCAAGTTTTCACGCAAATTAACTAAAACTAAGACCTAATAGATTTTTCAATTTTAATCTTAGTTGCCATGGAACTGATATTACAGTTTGACACTTGTGAAATATTGAAGTGTACTATTGTCAACAATATTCACTTACAGTTCTTCCAATTATTTTGTGTCATGGCTGCAAGATTGAGCGTAAGAGAGAAAATTTAAATTGTAGGCCTTTCGGGAGATGACGTTAGAAGTGCTAGAGAGGTTTGTAGAGTATTTAATGAGATACAGCCCGATCGTCCTCGTATTAGCTGCGGTACGATAAATAAAATAAATAAATAAGTATTCAATGAAACTGGTACAGTATCAAAAATGATGTTGAAAAGTAAACCCTGTACAAAGACGAAACAGGAATGACAGGAATGATCAAATCATTTTAGATTATTTCGGAAATAATCCTAATGCCAGTATAAGGAATGCCACTTTAGATTTGAATATTCCACGAGAAACTATTCGGAGATGTCTCAAGGCGAAGAATATTAAACCTTTCAAGCCAAAATTTTTACACACACTGCAAGAAGGCGACGAAGCAAGACGTCTGGAATATTGTTTATGGGCCCAAGGGGAATATTTAGGCAATAGAAATTTTATATACCGACGAAGCCACTTTCATTACAAATGGAATAGTGTCATCACTTGTCATCAATTGTCGCTATTGGGCAGCGGATAATCCTAACTGGGTAATTAACTGTAAAAGCCAGTATTCCCAAAAAATCAACGTCTGGTGTGGGATATTGAAAGAACGAATTATTGGTCCTTTCTTTTTTGAGGAAAACATTAATGCGCAGAGGTTTCTAGAATTTTTAAACAGCGTTTTGGTATGCTATTCACGAGCTGCCAATCAATGAACGATCAAATTTAATTGTCCAGTTAGATGGGTGTTCAGTTCATTATGCCAGAGCTGTGAGGCAATGGCTTAACGAACATTTTCCAAACCAATGGATAGGCCGTGGTAGTCCGTTTATAGAGTGGCCACCCACATCTCCAGACCTCACAGTTTTGAACTTTTTTCTCTGGGGACTTATCGCACAAAAGGTTTACAAAAACCGCTCAAGAGATAGAAATGAACTTTGTGCAAGAATTCGACAGGTATGTGCAGATATTACCCCTCAAGAACTAAGGAACGCAATCAGAAACATTCGTAAGCGCCACGACAGATGTATCCAAATACGTGGTGGATTAGTAGAGGATACTAGAATATGAGTTAGAATTAATTGTTGCACTGAATCGAAACATTTTAATAATTAGTTATCATAGTTACGTTTATTAAAATTTGTTGCTTCATTATTAGTTGAGTTGTGTGAATGTAATTCCGTTATTTTCATTGAAAAAATTTACGCTATTTGATTTTTTTTTTCATCTAGTGGCACTTTATTGTTGAAATCATAAAAAAAATCTTCTCATGGCTATATCTGTTGATATAGGGTGTATAGAGGCACTCTGAATCCAGTGGCGCAGTAATTTTTTCAATAAAAAAATCGCTAATAAAAAATCCCGATTTTCGACTAAGGAAAAATATCGTAGTATGCCCTGAAAATTGGAATAAACATTTCAAGTTTTGTCCCAAAGTAGACCTTTTAGTACTTGACATTTCAAAAAAAAAAATTAAAATCGGTTTACAACTTCAAATTTTAGGGGGGTGTTTCAGATGTGGCATTATTTCATTTGCTATAAGTAATTCTTACGGATGTTTTTGATGAGTTCAAAAGTTATATATGCAGGTAATTTACAATGTTTTTCAGTCTTTTTTTTATGGAATGGAATACCATATAAGTAGGCATCGTTCAAACTAATTTATTTAAGTAATCCCAAGGTTAAGGTCAAATTGAAGATCCCGACAATAAAGTCAGGATAAAGTCGGGAACCCTCATGCATTTATATATTAGTCATGAAGATACAAACAGACAAAGGTCTACTAAAGTACCTACAGTCATGAATGGGATTTTGATTTCGATAGAGACAACATAAAAAAATATATAGCGACAGAAAATTTACATATAGTGGATACTATTACACGAAATATTCAGATTGATATCTCTTTTAGTTTCAAAAAAGTTCTCAACTTTAGTGACCGTATAAATAATCAGATTTTCGCAGCTCTCGAAAGGCTGTCTGTTGTCAACACCTGAATTTCCGCTTCAATTTTTTTTTAGTCTCGTCTTACCTCCAGGTTCCATCCTTATTTTTTTGCAGAACGAATATTTCCCTGTGTAATCACAGTTTTTACCTACTATGATTTATTGTTTTTTGATGTTGAAAAACTTACCTGAAACAAAGAAAAAGGTTATTAGAGTTAATCTTTATGATCAATTTTCATAAATTTTATTTTATATTCCTGAATCGACAGGGTGTTATACCATTTCAGTCAACAGTATTAAATATGTAGTCACAATTCTGCGTATACAGGGCTTCAAAGAGCTCTTCCCTCCAAATGAGTATCGCAATTTAGCTTGAATTTTCATATGAAATGAACAGTAAGTGAAAGTAATTGATGGAACCCATCGAATCTGAACAAAAACACATGGACCTTGATATAATTTGCACATTACGACTTTACGCCAGACTTTATACAATATACGTTTTAATACAACGAAAAGAGTATTCTTCATTGAAACTTATTTGTTAGCACTTTCTTTCATTTCAGTTATTCTGATCATTGCGACACCAGAACGACATTGAAATGCGATAATTTCGCAAGTTCGTTCGAAAAAATCGAGACAAAAACACTTCTGAAAATCGTGCCAACGCACACGGTAGAGGTTAAATGAAAATATTAAATTAAAAATTTGCGATACGGATATATCGCCAAAGAATAATCACGAGATCTGGACAAGGTTTCACATATACTTCATCAGGAAGACTTTCACAAGGCGAACACATCCATATAATATCAGTTTATAACCAAAACCTCAATTTCACTAAGTGTTATGCAAAATTATTTGCAATAGCGAGACAGATATTTTAATAGTCTTCACCGCTTGTGTTCGAGGTCGAAATATACTTATAATAGGACATGTAGTTTTTTCAAAAGTACCGAAGCCGAAACCAACAGTGTGGTTCCGAATGAATAAGGAAAAAATATAAATTGAATGGAATACTCAAATATTATTGTTATTAAAAGTATGTGCATGTTTAAGGGCCGTAATAACACCAATTAGTTTGAGAAACAGTTCAAGGTTATAACAAGACAGGTAAAACAATCAAAGATTAATGTAGGAATGTAAGCTTTCACGGCTGGCGTCAATATTTTGGTTGGTTTCCGGGTTTTGACGTGGTCTTCTTTGGTTTAAATCTCCAAACGTTTCGACTGCAACTGCGGCAGTCAACTTCAGTGGCGTGGTCGAAGTACTCTTCTAGACGTATCAACGTATCTTCGCTTATTTTTGTATTTCTGAATTTATCTTTCTTTGTAACTCCTTTGGTCCGTCTCAGATACTTCATTTCTGTTGCTGGTATTTTTTTCTTTTATCTACTTGTGAACACCCAAGATTCACATCCAAATGTTAATATTGGTCGATATATTGTTTTGTTGTTTTTTATATTTCCTTTCAATTTATGAACGCCTGATTCATTCAATTTCTACACCTGTTTCTATCTGTTTTTGTTCCTCCCATATGCAAAATCTTCTTCGATATATTCACTCTCTTTAAATTCCAATGTCTCACGTGTAGTTTTGCATTCTGTTAGACGACTTTTAAATTTTTCCATCCAATAAAAATTGTTGATAATAATTTAATTAGTCCTCCTCCTTGCCTTAATCCTTCTTGTGGTGAAAAAGCTTCTGAAGTTTTGTTTCTGTATATTAAACAATTAATGTCGATATTGTAGATGATTTTAATTATTCCTATTATTTTGTTGTCGACTTCTCTCTCTTCTAGTATTTTCCATAGCTTTTCATGCTCTATGATGAATCCCATATAAACTTCTTTTCGTTGCTGTGAGAACTGTTCAATTATTTGTTTTAACGTAAATATGTGGTCCTGTATACTTCTACCTTTTTCAAATCCACTTTGTGACTGTCTATTGTTTGTCTTATCCTATTGTCTATAATTTTTTCATAAATTTTCTTATATTTTCATTGCTGTACTGAGGAGAGTTATTCCTCTATAGTTATCACAGTCATGCCTGTTCCCCTTTTTATATATTGGCACAATTGAGACTGTTTCCAATCTTACGGTATCTGATCTTCGTTCCAAGCTCTATTATACACTCTTAAGGGTATTTTCATCTGTATCCCCTAGATTTTTGAACATCGCTGTTGTTAATTTATCTGATTCGGTGACTTTCCCTTCTTCAATTGCCTTTTTCTTGCAGTTATATTTGCTTCAATTTCTTTTGTCTGTTCCTCCTCAAAATATCTGGAAATATTCTTTCCATTCAATCATTATTTCGTTTTCATTTGTTATCTTTCTCCCGTCTTAATTTTTCATCCACTTATTACTTTTACTATCTTTTTCCATTTTTTCTTCAAACTCTTTCCACTGATTTCTTTTTGCTCCTGTTAGGTACTATCTCTTTTATTTATTTTTTCTTCTTGTATATTTCATAATTTTGATTTGTACTGTTGTTTAGATACATTTTCCACAACCTATTTTTCAGTTTTACTTATCGTTTTATTTCATCTGTCCACCATGCTGTTTGTTTTCTTGTATTAGTTTTTTTTACTGCCTCCATCATTATTTTTACCACGGTTTATTCTTTCAACTGCATGTATTTCAACTGTTTCAATGAAATTGTTAACTCAGTGTCAATAAAATATTGGCATTTGTATATAATAAATATTTACTACAGTTTAAAATATGGAAATGATGATATTGGTTACATAATTGAAATTGAAATCTGGGGTATTGATCAATTTATTTGTTTATTAAAGTTACCAAAACAATATTGAAATGTAAATATTGGTACAAAGAACTTATTGGAATTTTCAAAGGTTTTCCGGATCTTCTCAGTGAAAAATGTACGATCCGGTGGCACAGTAAAGTATTTTGTAGGGTTTTCAATTCTCTACAAGACTGTCCTTCAATACTTTTCAAAATATGTACAATATTTATTGTTGAAAAAATCCACAAAGCGATTTTGCTGGGGGCATCTATGAACTAACTTTTAGAGGTGGTATAGGTTATGTGGGTCTTTAATTGAGTGGGAAAAACCCTCTTTTGGTTGATCTATAATAATAAACACTCGTTATCATTATCGGAAGTATTGGTCGAACATTCAATAACATTTTCTAAACAATATTCAAATGTTAAATATGTTGTCAATAATGGAATTTGGATATTTGTTTCAACTTCTACTAAAAAATAATGAATTTGGGGATTTTTGGAAAGAAAATTTAAATCATGTCTCACTTGATACTCTTTCCAATTTCAAGGATAACATCTTCCCCCCCAGGATTGCCAGCGCTTCAGAGGTTGAAAAATAGTAGAATAGTGACTTAATTTTCACAGAAATAGTGACTACTTATTGGCTTTTTTGTCTAAATAGTGACATTTTCCCAACCAATTGAGGAACTTCTATGAAAGCTGGTCATATTTTCCTTCATCATTCCAGAGCTCATTTGCAGTATTTTAATGAGAAATTTTTAGGATATGGGAAGTAAATGAAGGCCAAGACAAATACTACAAAAAAAAGATAAGAATATTTATCAAGATTATAGTAATTAAAGTAATCTGTACTTTGAAAATTGTACTTAAAAACTCACCAAAACTTCTACCTAGCATTCAAAGTTAAGCTTTGGACAAAAAAACTTTTTTTTGGGCCAACGTTTCGAACTATATTTAAATCATCATCAGGGTTCTGTAACAACGGATTTTTTTTTTGAAAATTTGTTTTACTTGCCTCTATGTACTAAAATTTGACGAGAATAAAAGTTTGGATATTCGGGAGGACTGACGAAAATTTTGTTTTCCTCTACTTAAAATGCTTGAAATAATTTCAAAAACGGACATTTCAAGATTATTTGAACATTTAAAACATCAACACATACACGAATACTGAGAGCCAAGTACAAAGGTTTTTTTTTTCTGAAAATTTTATAAAACGGACCAGAAAAGAAGGGGAAATTGAAACATCAAAGACGGGGATATATGACTAACTCCAAACTTAAAAATATTGTGTTTGAACCTTCAATTCCTTCTGGTATTGACACTGTTATGTTTGAATATGTGAATAATTTCACATAGTAGTCTTTTAGATAAAAAGGGTTGCTTATCAAAAACGATGGGTGTCATAATGTTAAAACTGTGATCTTTTTTTGTGATGTGTTACAGGTAACATTTAGTATGTCCTATATAGCCCTGAGGGCAATTCTCACACTTAATTTGGTTAACCATATTTGATGTTTTTGTTTTTTCAAACGCTATTTTTGAATGTTCATCTTTAATAACCGCTGCAAGTCTTTCTGAAAGATTTTTTACATATGGTATTTTGTTATATGTCGATTTTGTTGTTCTACTCGTTTTTTCAGTGTTTTGTTTTCGCTTAGTATTATTTTTGACTAATGATGTTTGGTAATTATTTTGTACAAGGTATTTTTTTATCATTTCTAAATTTTTTGGTGGTATTCTGGATTGGTAATTGCAAGTGCTCTTGGTTTTAGATTTTTAATGATGCAAGGTATTCTAACGATTACCTTATTCTAACCAATTCTAAGCTCTGAAATAGTGACAATAGTGACCAAATTTCGAAAATAGTGAGAAAAGTTACACGATTTTAAAATAGTGACCAATAGTGAAAATAATGACTCACTGGCAACCCTGACCCCCCCCCCCAAAGAGTGGGAAGGTTTCAAATTGACACCCTGTAATTTGACGTATAGAAAGGTAGGTTTGTTTTCGCCTGAATCCGTCTTCAAATGTTTTTGAAAGTAATAAAAATATGCAAGGAAAACAGCATGTGTAAATTTGTACGGTTTAAGGACATATCATCACAAAGCATATTCATGAATGGTATAAGAAAATTGCAATCGTTTTGAAATTATAGACTACGCAAAGGTTTCTTATGATTTATTACTTCCTAGGAAGGAAAATATATGTTGACAGATTTGTCGCCTACGTCTCGCCTTAGAAATATTCATTCTGAAAATTATGCCGAAAACTAGTTCAACCATGAACGGAGAAATGGATAATTTGCAGTAGATTTCTGATGGATTTTTTAGCAGATGAGAATAAATATACAAGGCAAACCAAACAGCTGATAATTATAATCATAAATTATTAACCTGATAAATTAATAATAATCTCAAACTGTTGAATGGATGCAATTCCCAATAATTCTTTTTAATCAATATTATATGACTGAACTTTTAAAAATATTTTCATGTTTTTTATATTTATTGTAGTTTGTATTGTTTAATATAATATATCTACCATCGAATAAATAAAGGATTTATGTTGTACTGGGAAACATTTTCAATTGAAAAAAGTTTTTTTTTCTTTTTCGAAAATAGATAAAAACCGAAGGTAAAATTTGAAGAATTTAATCATTTTTATCGTAGATTCTTTCCATTTTTGGAAAAAATAAACAATTTTTCCTCCAAAAATCCTCTTTCCCTTTTCAACATGAATACCTTCCAAGACGACATCTTGAACAATGGAAAATAGCGACTAAAGTTTGTATTTCAGCCGCAGATGATTCCACGTCTTATTTTATGAACAACCTTTTCATATTGAAAAAAAATCAAAAAGGATTTATATATAATCATCTCATATACAGGGTGAGGCACCGAAAACGAAACAGATCGAATATCTTCAAAACACATGTGTTGTGAAGAAAATGCAAAAACGCGTCGATTTTTAAACCAAGGGGGACATCTTCCTATCATAACCTCAACTGTCATACCTCTCCCCCCACCCCTTGGTCAATATCACCCAAACAATTTGAATAGTGAAAGTAGTAAGTGTGACACATCATTAAAAAGGTAATTTCATAAGGAATTCAGCCATGTCAATTTTCGCTACCAACTTTCTATTTTGATATTATGAAATAACCTTTTTAATGATGTGTCACACTTATTACTTTTCCTATTCAAATTGTTTGGGTGATAGTGACCAAGGGATGGGGGGAGAGGTATGCCAGTTGAGGTTATGATAGGAAGATGTCTCCCTTGGATTAAAAATCGACGTGTTTTAGCATTTTCTTCACAACACATGTGTTTTGAAGATATTCGATCTGTTTCGTTTTCGGTGCCCCACCCTGTATGTAAGTACATCATCACAAAAATGAATGAATAAACATTCCAAGAAACTGATAAAAACACTGACGCTTCATCCCGTCTCTTTTTTTTTTTTCGACGTTAGTCATGGTTATACAACAATTAATTCGTGCCTACACGGCGTAAAATGTATATACAGTGAGGACCAAATGTCCGTCGCCCCCCCCGTAACTTCTTCATTTACCATATTACAAAAAAATGTTAAAGACATAAGTTGTAGGGTTTCATTCGATCTCTTTAATGGTTTAAGTTTCATTCATACAGAGTGTCTCAAAAAAGCACGGTGACTTAGAAGTTAATTTTTTTAAATGGGACACCCTGTATTTCATTGCATTATTACATTCTACGTTGAATTCTGAACAAGTTTGATAAATGGTTTTCTATCAAAAAAGTTAATAGTTTTGGACTTATGAACACTTGTAAATAATTATTTCGACTACTTTTGCGCCAGTTCAATGAGAAAATCGTAACAAATGGATCACAAAGTATTCCACTTTCCTATCCTAACTTTTTGAAAGCTATCCAATGTTGCAAACTGCTGATGGCACCATGTGTAACTTACCTCGTCGTACCATTTTACAATTGTTAGAGTTGTTGAATCTCACGAAAAACTAGTACAAATGAAGTTGAAACATTTTATTAACAAATAAGGTAGTCCATAAATACAGATCAAGAATCATTAAAAACTGAAGAGATATTTTAATTTATAACTAAAAACGGTGAGTTTTTATCTATTTCAAAAGATGTTCGACATGTCCACCATGCATTTCTTGACACATAAATAGTCGGGTTGTAAACTCTTCCCTAACATTAATCAAGGTTTGAGGTGTTATTTCTGAACACACTTCAATAATTCGACGGCGCAGTTCATCTAACGACCAACAAACTGTCTTAAAAACTACGGATTTCACATAGCCCCAGAGAAAGAAATCAAGCGGTGAGAGGTCCGGTGAGCGAGCTGGCCACTCTGTTGTACCTCGACGTCCAATCCACCTACCTGGATACCTTTCATCTAAGTAATTTCTCACCTCCCGAAAATAGTGTGGTGGCGCTCCATCTTGCTGAAATGTTACATCCAAGTAAAATTCATGTGGGTTTTGCGCAACGATCTCATCGATACTGGACTTATTGTGTCTTGCAGCATTTGGAGGTATCTGGGACCGTTTAAATTTTCTTCCAAGAATATGGGACCTACAATGTGGTTTCCTAAAATACCAGCCCAAACATTAATTTTCTGGGGAAATTGAGTATGCCCCTCGCGGAATTCATGGGGATTCTCATCACTCCAATATCTACAATTCTGGGTATTCACATTTCCATTTAGGTAAAAAGTGCTTTCATCACTAAAGCAGATGTGTTGCAAATAAAGTCGATTTGCAACAATTCTTTCTGCCATGGTCTCGCAAAATTCAAGTCGCCGGTCTGGATCATCTTCAACCAATTGGTGCAAAATTTTTATTTTGTAAGGATGGAATTTATTTTGTTTTAAAACCCTCTTTACTGATGTTTTAGAAACATCACATGTCTCAGCTACTTGCTTAGTTGATTGTTGTGGGTTATTTACCATTTCGGCTAGTACTTGAATTTCAACATCTTCCGTAATTATTTTCGGCCTCCCAGATCTCGGAGCATCTTTCACGGTGTCAGTTTGGTTAAATTTTCCACCAATTTCTGCAGATATTTTCGACACATCGGACGTTCTGGAAACCGTTCACCAAATATGATAACGGCTTCAACTTTGTCTGCTACTGAACGAGCCATATTAATCAACAAGAGAAATTGAAAACCGTTTGAAACAAAGTTTTGAAAACCTACAAAATGTCAATTACATTTGGCAAAAACAGATAAGAGTTTTTTTTCGTTGTCATGGATAAAATAAACGCGCCTAGCGTGCATAGCCTACCTCATTAATTTATTCGTGAACTGGTGCAAAAGTAGTCGAAATAATTATTTACAAGTGTTCATAAGTCCAAAACTATAACTTTTTTGATAGAAAACCATTAATCAAACTTGTTCAGAATTCAACGTAGAATGTAATAATGCATTGAAATACAGGGTGTCCCATTAAAAAAAATTATATTCTAAGTCACCGTGCTTTTTTGAGACACTCTGTATGAATGAAACTTAAACCATTAAAGAGATCGAATGAAACCCTACAACTTATGTATTCAACAATTTTTTGTGATATGTAGAATAAAGAAGTTACAGGGGGGGCGACGGACTTTTGGTCCTCACTGTATACTTATTAGAATAGACGATTTGATGATAACCTCTAATGACGTAAAATGCCTTTTAACAACTGGTTTATTACAAATATGAACACTTGATACTTGTGTTTCGTTAAATACCCATAACGTCTGCGTAAATAGTCTAATGACGACATTAGAAAAATTGAATAGATTGTTTTATTGACCTCGTCTATGAGTAATTGTAACACTGTTTATGGTTATAAACAGTGTGAGCCCGTGATATAATGAAATTAAGCACCAGATAAAAATTACAGCATGGAGATACAATTCCTTGGTAAAATTGGAACGAAATCAACGAAAGCCTAGCTTTTCCTTGAACAAAATATGTATGTGTTTCCTCTATAAAGGCCACTTCAGATACAGGGTTTTTAAAGCACGTGCGATTTGCACGCGTATGCATTTTCAACCCGAAAACTACATGACAATTTACATATGTGCCTTTCCCTTGCGTTTCTATGACAAAGTCATATTTTATTTGGTTCTATGATGGTTTTGTCAATGCCAGATTACTGTTATTTGAGTTTTTCGAATAATCCCGACGTATTTTCCACTGTATCTTTTATTATTTTAACTATAACATGATCCAATTTTGTGCCTGCTCACCCTGTATATTTCACGCACGTCGACAGTCATACATTTCTCATGCAGGGTTAAAAGGCAGGGAGGGCACGCATGTATCTGAATCGGCCTTCACACAATAAAAATTTTATGACTTTATACAATAATTCTTCGTATTGTTCCGGCCAGCTCCAAACTTGTGTGCATAACAGGAACTTCATTTTCTAATTTTCTTTTTGCAATAATAACCCTGGAAAATACTGTTTTTTATATTCAACAATTTCAAAGTCAACTCCTGTTGCGTTGCTGCCTAATTTTCTTTGCTCCATTTTTAAAACGGTATCCGGATAAACTACATTCATGTCATTAACATCATTATAATTTCCTTCATCGTCGTTCATCGATTCAATATCAGATTATATTCTTCTGTAGTTGAGAAAGAGAAATCATGATAATTTTTGTTTACTATACCACCTATTTATTTTTCTCTTCTGCTTTGCACCTTCACAAACTTTTTTTCCACTTATGTTCGTAATCTTTTCATTTTGATTGTTTGGCGTTATGGCAGTGGAACTTTGCAATCAATGTCTTCTGAAGTTCCTGATTTCCCAAATGGTCTTGTATGAATTCAAGTAACCTCATTCATTCCATTCCATTCTGGTGTTTAGAGCAATCAAAGTTCTTCTGATAGTGCGTTGATGACAGGTGATATCGAGCATTTGAGCCTCAATAGAACGGTTAGAAGTGTTCAATCCACTTCGGTCAAAGTGAGCTGCAAGTAAATTTTCCTCCCGCAACTTTGGCAAAAAACAAAGAGTTCCAATCAGACTCTGGCATTGTAATAATAATAATAATAATAATACTCCCTCATAAACACTCGTTGAGTGTACCCAAAGACATAGCCTGTGCGGGTAGAGGACGGCTATTATTATTATTTGCCGTGGCGCTCCGGGGCGACTTACTGATGTTTTAGGTGATGTATTCACTTTTCAGCTGCAGGAAATCCCGGAAAAACTACAGCACCACCCCGGGTGGTCGGTGTGCACTCCAAGCTAGCACTAGACGAGATTGGCATCTAGACAACTCACAATACACTTGCTTTTCAACAAGGCATGCGGCCGCCTATCGAATCCGATATAAAGTAGTTGAGAAAAATTCTTGTACCTACATCGGATTCGAACCGACTATCGCTATGCTGGAGTTTCGAGCGGCCTGTGCATTAGACCGCTGATCCACCGACCACCTTCCCTTCGAAGATTTCACCGTTTCCTTTTGCGGGTTTTTTGGCTCAATATAATCTGATTGGACTCAGGGGTACCCATATCAGATGATGTTCTGGTCATATTTGTTGGTATGCTTACATGCGTAGTAGGATGATTTCAGAGATTGCTTCGGAGCACAGTGTTGGATCTATAGAGGAAAAAACACACTCATCCCCTTCCCCCACAGAAAAAGACCATCCCTGTTGGTTGAGTTGTAACGCCATATGAGATGGGGCGGTATTGTGCTGCTAATGGTGTAGCAGAACAAGTAGGAGAGATGGGGTTATGATTAGAGTTTTTTAAGTCGTTCACAAACTTCCGTTCGTAAGGATCAGGGTTGTTATTGAGAAAAAGATCAAGAGTGTTGGCAAACTGGTTGTTGACATCAGCAACAGGAAGGATTGTGGGTTGCTCAACTAGTTGTTCAATACTTTTTTTTTGATGAGGTTGAGTTTGAGTGATAAAAACGCTATATGATGATTCATTAGGTGTGAGTTGAAAGCCACAGAGTAATTTGATTTGTTTGGTACTTACCAGTTTGAACCACATCACTTTGGCACGAAATGTCAGTTTTAGAGTAAAAGCAGACATCACACCTTTGAAATTGAATCGAGAATGGAAATCGTTGCCAGGACAAAGAATGTGGATATGATGGTGGATAATTTTAGTTGTGTTCGTGTCAAAATATCTGTTGAAATTGAGGTCATGACAAAATACCTTTTTTGCTTTTTGTACTGCCTTCCTTATTAAAGTAATATGCTCCTTGGTCTGCATATTTTCACTATGGGTAAATAAATTGCATTTAGTTTCGAATGCTTACCTTCATGAATTCTAGGAATCTCGTATTTCAATAAAACTCATATAGCAGAATATATGAGAAGATAATTCTTCGGATAAAGATTCCAAACGAGTCGTTTCGAAGTAATCTGAAGAGATAATTTCATTTGGGATTACCGAATCTTCAATATTCCAAGAAATTCAAACAACTCAGGGGTTCTCGGAAAAATGGAATAGCGATTTGGTAAACAGCGAGTGGATTAATTTCAGATGGGTCTCCTTCAAACAGTTTGAAATGTTGAGATTGCTGAAAAAGGTCTCAAATTTGGTTCTGACAGTTCAGAGGCGTCCAGTGGACCGCAATAATTTTTGAACTCGGTCCGAAAAAGATTTATTTTGTGAAATAAATTTTTGTTATGACATCTGGCATCGGTACGTCAAGATAAGTTCGAGTTAACTTTGCGATATAATGGAGGATAAAATATAAGATATTTCGAAAGTTCCATCGTGCGAGGGACATTCTGACGAGTTAATCCTGAGCATATAAAATTCATATATTTTCAGAATGACCGTAAAATTTTGCATACGTACTGGGAATTCCATACGCATATGGACTTTTTTCGACTTTAAATTCATAGAGTAATTGCCCATTCCGTTGATTCTTTTTCGAATTCAGTTTTTTAGATGTTATTCAAAATCAGTTCGTCAAAAAACGTTTGAAGTTGCAGGAATGGCCTTTAGGGTCAACCATTTTCCTATTTTTTTTTTAGGACATAAAGATGAACCATATATATCTTAATCTGACGCACTTGAGTATTTCAAAATGGAGATTTTTTTCATATTATAATAATGGCTCGAGTTTGCGTCATATCGACATCGTCAGATTATTGCATGGGAGCTTTTTTTAGGTAAGCTTAACACCCCCTAAGAAAATCTGACGCGCTCGATAATTTATTTTTTTTTTTCATTTTCAACTCTTACCTACGACCACCCCCATCATGTAAACGATCAGTCAACATACGTACATTATTAAAAATACGTAGGACATTGATGCTATCAATATCTGACGCGCTCGAGTATGTCCATTCAACAGTTTTTTTTTACAAATTTGAAAATCTATAGCCGCTTTCCCCACCGATGAAAAGTTATACATTACATAATATTTTTTTCTTCTTATCATCTAAGGTTTGCAACCGAATAGGTCTCTATGATGCTGGAGTAAATCCACATTTAGCTTCGTGGACTCACCTACTATTTGGACTTGTTTCCAGTAATAGTTTTTTTGTCAGTCGACTTCAAATTCTCAGAGTATACTAATTTCGATATTCTAAATCGATTGGCGTTTGCAGAATTGTTCTATCTCAAACCGTTCTCGAGTTGAAGAGTTCATCCCGAGTTGAGAGCTGTAATTTTCCAATAATTTTTTTTTATTTATTTTTTTGATTTGAAGTAAATTCCGAGTCAAATAGAGATTTTTCTAGGCTTTTATCGGACCTCTGCAATTTCGAGTTGAACCTTTTTTCTTTTACGAAAAATCTCAAACCCCCCCCTAAAACGAATTTCGACGTACTGATTTTGAATTATGCATCAAAAATTGAATTCGACAAAAGATTAATGAAATAACGACCATTTTCACGATTCTGACGAAAAAATTGCCCTCATTTCGTCAATCCTTTTTCGAATTCAGTTTTTTCGATGTTGTTCGAAATCAGCTCGTCGAGATACGTTAAAAGGAACTTTGCAAATTTTTGAAAAATGAAAAATCGAATGTTTGTAGATTAAGCGTCAAGGGGTCGTGATACTGGGCGTTTACGAAAATAATCTGTTCCACCTGAAACGGTTAACATTTAGAAAGAATTTAACAAGCTCTAGGTCCGTTGAAAATCAAGTTTGGTAGCCCACAGTGAAGTATGGAGTACTCTTAGAAACCAATTGTATACGATTCATCACCAATGACTACAAATCTTACATCCTCAAGAGTTGGATTTTGAGCCAGGGGCTTCTAAATGAACATAAAAATAATCTCGATGTAGAAGTAATTAACCTAAAAAAAATTCAATTTCCTGCTAAAGTGACTGGTGATAACTTCGAAGTTTTTTTTATAAAAATGAGTCCATTTCATCGGAGAGCTTTGCAACTTCGTTATTATTTGACTTTTCAGGTGAATTTTGAACATGCTGCTTTTCTTTACACCATATTCTTACGCATCAAGCCAGACTCGCTATTGAAACTTTCACCAACAGAGGTAGCAAAAATGTTATGTAGCATAGCAGGAAAAATGTGTCATCCTCTCTTGCTGAATAGTATAGGAAGAATTGTCTTGTAGTCAACCATATCAAACACATTTGCTAAGTCAACAAATAATAATAATATTCATTCATACCATTTGACATACCATGAACATGTGTGTCGGTCATAAAGACTGTACAATATGAATAAAAAAATTATGAAGTAAATTTATTTTATTTTTTTTATTTAAAAGTCAGTCATATAATAATTGAGATGTAACAAATTCAAGCTATCCCCTTACGAAATTAATGAAACAAACACAAAAGTGGTAAATATTTTTTGAAAATTTAAAACATCACAATATACATATCGAAACTGCTGATCCCCTAATGTTTTTATTTGAACCTATGGACAAATTAATTATATTCATTAATTCCCGACATACATCTACCATAGTAAGGAATCCGTACTGCTTTTCTTATAGATTGTCATATCTATGACCACCTTAACAAATTAGCGTATATTTAAATTTTCGAATATATAACTAATAACTGACTTACAACTTTCCTAGAACAAATATGACGCCAATGCAATTCCAACGATATATCGTTGAGAATTTCAAAACATAAAATGATTTACCAGTTCCAGCATGACCCGGCCTCAGTAGCATTCTTCTTATTTCAATAAGAACGCTAATAGCACATGATACGAGAAATCTGTTTCTAGGAATAAATGGTATTGAAACTCAACAGCTTCATTTACCAAGACGACGAGAATGTTTCTCGTGAAATGGCAAACTTATATCGCGTTCAGATCAATTATCCGATGAATATTGTAGTAAAACTGCACTAATTGTTCTAATTTATTTAAAACACTACTTTAAAACAATTCTTTAACTAAAACATTTACTTCACTAATTAATTTATTACTGTGTCAGTCTCTATCTGTGAACTCTGGAACTATTATATTCGTAACTCTCCGTGGCTATCTCTGATTATCCAGCTTATATACTCCCAAGCAGATTCCATCCACGACTCTCGATTATTCGGGAGTATAGAACATTTTATCTAGATGGCTCTTCGAACAGTATCGAAGCGATCGATTTAATTTCAGCTTGTTCTCGGCGATTCGTGGGCCAGCAGATATGCCGTCGTAGTTGAACGAGGGTGCATAATTAATTAGATCAGGGCCGGTCTCGGGGCCGGTCTCGAAATCGTTACAATATGAAGGAAAAGCCTTGACAAATTTTGGGTAAAATAAACAATCAATATGCTCAAGATATTGTTATTTTATTATAATTATGAACCTTTTTGGAACGAATAATAAAGTTACCAGACGACGCGTATATAGAGTCCGGCAATCTTATGAGTCACGAAAACACAATCTTTTTTTACAACTGTCAGAAAAAGTGCATTTTTTTCAAACTTCTCCATAAAATAATAAAACAGTATTTTGATAATGAAAAATTACATTCTTTCTACACACAAAATACACAAAAAAGTACCTTTTTTTGACAGTTGTGTTAATAATTTGTTAATCGTTTGCACCATAAATTGGGTGAGGTTAAGTTGAGTAAGTAGCTAATAAACTATAAAAATTGGTTGTCTTATTTTTTGGCAGTTGTAGAAAAAGTATTGTATGCAACACGTGAGTAAAGTGTTGTGCGTCAATATTTACTACGCGTAAAATGAGTACCATTTCACTCACTTGTTACATAAATAACTATTTCCAACTACTCAGAAATTCACAAGACAGATTTTCTCATAGTCTGAAAATACGTATGTAAAGTGAACGATATTTGTCAACTTTGACGTCTTTTCAGTGAAGTACAGGTACTTTTTTTTATGTTAAATTGCCATGAACCACTATCTACAACCTACTTTTGGTATGAAATACTACAGAATAATTAGGTCTCATAAGTGTGGTTAGAGAAAAAGTATCAACGTCATTTTGCATTATTCTCACTTTTTCTCCCGCACGCGAGGTTTGTAGCAAATGCAAACGGGGAAACAGCCACTTTACTGAAACCTACAGCATAAAATCACCAATTAATATCAAATGATATAGTTTTTCGAATATACTGAGCGATCTTATAGTTTTCAATAAATAAAATAAATAAGCACTTTTTTGAAACACCCACTAATGAATCAATCTACAATAGCCATTAGAATTGAAAAAATTGAACACAGTTAATCCAGTTGTTTCAAGACGTTTAATTGTATCTGTAATGAAACGAATAAAATCGACAAAGTCAAAGTCAAAGTTTCCACCAAGTGGAAAAATGAGGCAAACATCTGTCAGAAAACAACTACTTTCCTGGCTAATACCACGAAGCACATTGAACTACACCTGACAGATATTTGTGCAACGTTCTTCCAAGAAGTATGATATTCTATAGAATTGAATGAGGAAAAAGAGAGTAAAAAAAAATTGTAAATAGATAATTTTGGTGTGTTATCTAAAACTCTCAAAGACCTTTCAACCTCCCATATTTTGTTCAAAATATGCAATGCTTTGTTCTACAATTTTAATGAAGGAAGATATGGGTATAAAGTACCCCAAGTTGATAGCATTTCTGAAGAAATTAGGCCCACGAAGATGAAATCTGTCAGTTTCTTTTTTAAATTCAGTTTTTATAAATTCATCACTTGAGTAATAATTTTCTAGCCCACCAGAACTTATGTTCATCAAATTCAAAGGGCTGGACTCTGGCCTCACCATATTGTCGCTAGTCCTTTTTGCATAATTCACAGGAATATGTGATTATCTTGTACCCACTTTGTTATTATGCAAATAATCAATAATGTTATTATATCTGACGATATTAAACCTTCTAATGGCATTAACCCCGACATGATGGTTTCTTCGGACAACGTCATGAAAATAATCAAATTAGTTATTGTTAATAAAGCCATGAAAGTCCTCGTACGAGGTGAGAGATATTCGGCTCGATAAATAAAACACCTACAAAAACAGTCCCAGTTTCATTATTATATTCCAATTTTTTGCCCTGGGTAGTTTCGATGAACCAGATAACCTCATAAGGCGAAAATATTCGACAGGTTACTTCACTTGTTTACGTTAAAAGTAGTATGTTCGGTGAAATAATATAGTTATTAAAGAGTATCGTTAACATATGCATTGTTCTGATAATTAATGTCTCAACATTATTTTCGTACAAGGCACGAACTTTCTTATATATTCCATTATGTTGGGAACAACAAAATTATAAAATAATTTTTTGCAGAATTGTATAAATATTTGAGTAAAACTACAGTCGAAGGAACCTTGAATGTGAAAATGAAGACGACTTCAACATGTACAAGGTTTTCATAAAAAAGATTATAATTAATAATTTCCGAAAATTCAAATATCTGTAGGAATATCATTCTGACATGATAAATCCGTGAATACTTACTAAATGATATATATAATCACATTTCATTTTTTATTACAAAGTTTTATAGGAATCAATAATGGATGACTAGATGTAATCAATTTCACCAAAATTAAATGAACAAGGTTGGTTATAAAATTATACATTGCTCGTCTGGTCCTGAAACCTTACAAGGTGAATGTCCTGAATCTATCTTTACTAGGTTAAGACTTCTGCATTCATGCCTCTGCCACCCACAACCGTAAAACTATGAATCTTCATCTTCTCGTTATACCTAAACAGAGAACAACCTTATTTGAGAGGTCATTCACGTGCAATGCAGCTCGAATAACCAGTGACTGGCCGGTTTTTTGAAACAAAGGAAAAAAAAAAGAATTTGAAATAAGTCACAAAAATTTTGATATTTCATCAAACTCATAAGGCACAATTCAAACTTGCCATGGTTATGAAGTACCAAGTATTTTCGAAATGAGTACAAAAATAATATATTCAAGGAAGGAATTTTTTCGAACAATTTTGATACTGAAGTTGAAAATATAAATCAATGATGAAATTGACGAACACACTAATCGGTGTTGGAATTTTGTATTTATAACTACATAATGAAATATTTAGACGAACAAAATATAACCATGTTGAAATAATCGTCAGGTTTCAGACATGGAAAAGGCATTTCCTAACATTACAAAATCACACACCTTGCTTGATAATAACGGTGTACCACAGGGAAGTGTGTTGAGTCCAGTACTTATTATCTGTTTATACTTTACTAGTCAATAACAAAAATATATGCATTACAAGGATTCACGATTGGTTTGAAAATCTAAATACATGATAATAAAAAAATGAAAATTATTTATCAAAAGAATCAGAATTGAGATCAAATACAACAATCACGATTTGGAATGATATATTTGGACATATATCGGGTGGTGAAGAAGACTTGTGGTAGCCTGCAATTTTTGCATCATGAAATGTTTGATTCATCATGAATCGTAGCAGAATCAAAGTCGAACACGTATATTAATAAATGTAGAAAGATGTGATGGTACTAAATTATTTCGATAAATCAAATAAATGAATATTTGGAACTGCCCCAAATACCAAAACCACGTTAATTTCAAAAACATATCGATATTCCATACGAAACTAGAATTAATCAGAGTTTCAACAGAATTTTCAAAATCGTCAATATGAAGGTGGTATAACAACATTTCGTATAAGCTTCAAGAGATCCTCGGTACTCCCAAAGATGAGATAGAATAAAAGGAAAAGTCGGAGATTTATGAAATTAGCTGCAAGAACTACGAGAAGTATGTGGGCCAAACTAGAAGGGCCTTGAAAGTACGGTTCAGAGAGCACATTGCTCCTATCCGTTTTTCGATACCAGAAAACTCGAGGGTGGCCCAACTTGCATTAGATCATAACCACCGATTTGATAACACGTTTGCAATTGGACAAGTTCATGACAACTTCTTTCTCGTTACATTCGTGAGTCTGGATATGGATGCGAATAGGTTCTAGTACCATACCTCTCCTTGTTCAAGTTCATAGTACAGTAAACACTACTCCTCTTTACAAAGGAATCATTAGTCATTAATTTTCAAGAATGTTTGTAATCGAATCAAGAAAAAGTAATTGAATTTTATTTGGATCTTATTTTTGAATTCTTGTCTCATATTGACCGTTGTTCTAATCTAATCTCTTTGCTTTATCATATTCTACAAATAAAGGTATAGCGGTGTAAAATCAGGGCCTCTGGGAGGCCAGCTCCATGGAACGTAACGTCTAATCCATCGATGGAGTAAATGGGATAAAATCCGTACCTTCAAAAGTATATAGACAAATGAGTTCGAAGACCTCTGCAGATATTGGTTGAAGTACCCCTATTTTCAAACCAACTCTGTATAAAGAAAGATAAATGTCAGTTAACTTCGATCAATGTTGAGGGAGTTCATCCAGGCTGAATTGAATAATCTTTTTCTTTTCAGAGAATTCACGCTGGTTGGTTTAAAATTAATCGAATTGGGTTTCTCTGTTGTAGAGCAAAAAGATCAAGGTGACAGTGTACCATTGTTAAGGCATGGTATTCCCAGAATAAATTATTGTTTTGTAAATTCTCGGAATTCAACTTTGACACCATGTATTTAGAAAACTAGTCGGTAGTCGGCCGATTTTTTGTGCCCATGAACAATTTTGCTCAGGAAGTTAAAATCTACAACATACCAAAATTTCAGGAAATTGAACCGAAAGCCATTTTCTATAAGGATGGTCCGGAGTCGGGGTCCTTTACATTTTGAAAGAATCAGGTTTTGCACAAAAATTTGACTTAATAAATGTTGTGGCGAAAACTACCACAGATAGTTATAGGAAATTACCAAGGGATCTTATGAAGAATCCTGTGAGGATTTAATACAAGCGACAACACTGCACTGATGAAAATATTTTAGATGGATAGAGCATATTTGATTATCCATGCATAAAACTTTCGAAAGAATCTCCAGATACTTCCAATATTCCATGAACCGTGAAACACCCGGTATTTATAGCTTCAAAAATTTACAATACCTACTCAAGCTAAAATTTACAAGAAAATAATAATTTGACGTTACATAAAAATGGTCCACTGCTTCAAAAATCGCACATCTTCTGAACATGAGAGTGATGATTGTGCAACTGTATGGCGACAAAGAGAAATTGTGTCAGTCTGGTCTATAGCAATTCAATTAGTTGTTTTATTGTTTATTACCATCAACTTCCTATTGGTTTCAATCAATAAGGTACCTTATCAATCTGTTTATGCGTATTGACTATAGTAAAAAAACATTGAAAATTCAATGCAACTGGACATGAATAATCTACTGAAAAACTGTTCTTATCAATTGTTCAAACCAATAATGTACATTGTGAATTTGTCCATTGATAAATTGAAAACAGCACATGTGTTACCAATTTTTGAAAAGGGCGACTCTACTCTTTGTAAAAACTATACAGAAGAATCAGTCTCCTCTTCAGTATTTCTGAACTGTTCGAGATATACCGGGTGACCACGAGGTACACCCCTTAATTTTTCGATTCTATAGTTTTGAAGATACAAGTTTCAAATTTGGTACGGTTTAACCGAAAGTGACCCCAAACTTTACACCCTGTACAATTTTTTTCTATATCCGGAAGAACACACAATTTCTGATAACACTATTCTTCAAAATTGAAAATCGGTTGAAAAATGGCGGAGATACAGTTGATTGTTCAATCGAACGAAGTTGGCCATGAACATCAAACTCAGATCATCACAACTGACGAACGGCGTCAACATTTGAGAGAAAGGTTTGAGGTAAGTTACAGCTTCTCATGTGATTTCAGCAACCATATTTTCCATATTTTCAATACGACAATGTGAAAAGAGTATATTACCATATGAGAAATGGCAGTTGTGAGCATTTCTTTATGGGTACTACTCCGTTTTGAGGAAATTTTTGATAATTGTTGGAAAATATGGTTGCTGCAATTACATGAGAAGCTCAATTTTCAGCTGTATCTTACCTCGAACCGTCCTCTCGTAAATGTTGACGCCGTTCGTCAGTTGTGATGATTTGAATTTGAGGGTCATGGCCAACTTTGTTCGATTGAACAATCAACTGTATCTCCGCCATTTTTCAACCGATTTTCAATTTTGAAGAACATTGTTAAATGGCGTGTTCTTCCGGATTCGTTGTACTTTTTTATTTTTTACGTAATTCCAAGTACCTACTTCGTGACGCTTTCCTTATTATTGTATTTATAGAAATGCTTTCTACTTTATACTTTTTAAGAAAGGAAATAAAATTATTATGATTATTGTTTTTATTTATTTAAATTACTTTTTAATTCTTTCTTGTTACTAATTTATTGCTGCCTACAAAATTTAATACCATTGGATTCTTTTACAATTTATATGAATGGATTTTTTTCAAAATAAATATACTTATCTCATTTGCCATCATTTTCAACATAATGAAAATAGTAAGCTAGCGAAACAAAATTAACAGTTTTGCGAGGTACGTATGTTGCTCAACCAAAGACCCAGTTTGTTGCATCATCAAGATCCCGATACCGCCACGATTACGAAGTAACGCAACATTGAGAATTCCGAATTACAGCATTTATGCGAATTTTTATACCCCCGTCGTCGCAAGCTACGCGCCCATGATGGCGGGAGGCGCAAACGTACTTGGAAGGTCGCGAAGTGAACGACCAGCGTCCGGTACGTCCTTGACCAACGGACGCCGCTACGTGCCATAGAGGCAGTGTTGCCATCCGCGAATTGTACTAGGGGTCAGGCAGGCTCAAATAAATTCGTTTCCATCCCTGTCAAACTTAAAATGATTTCCGAAAAAAAATTCAAGGTAATAATAACGGAATAATTGTTTTCTAAAGAGCTCGTGAATTTACATGAAGAGGAAGAAGAAAAAAACTAGTTCCAACTGATTTTTCGTGTAAAGCTACATTTGTTGTAGGTCCAATCATGAAATGACTCAAAATGACATTCTCCATTGAAAATTGAAAAAAAAATTAATACGGAAATAACCTACGATAAAAATTAATATATTTTTTGTAATATCAAGAAGAAAAAAACTAGGTATAAATCTTGTACAAAGGGGTCTGGAATTCCTTACCGCAATGTTGAGGAGGATATTCCGGGCCAGCATAGTAGCATTGAGATACGTTCCAAAGGCCTGGAAGTCAGCAAGAGTAGACTTTATCCCCAAGGCAGTAAAAAGAGACTACACAATAGCGAAGTCCTTCATCAGACCCATCAGTGTGACACAGTTCCCGCTAAAACGCTGGAAAAGGTGGTGAATAGATTCCTGATAGGGGGCCCCTAAGCATGAGCCCATTCCACAGAAATCAACATGCATACAGAAAGGGAAGGTCGACTGAATCGGTCCCCAACACTGAAGTGCGAAGGATTGTTTCAAAGAGGTAACATTAGAAGTGTCCTTCGATGTGTAACGCGCGTTCGACAAGGCGAAGACAGCGGCAATACAGGCAGCACTAAGGGCCAGAGAAACGCCTCACTCGATGGCCAGCTGGGTTGTATCGTCGCTAACGAGGAGAAAGGTCGAGGTATCCCGGGGTGACCTCAGGTTACCGGGCTGCCCTCAGGAAAGTTGCCTTTCTGCCCATCTATGGTGCTTAGTCATGGACGAGCTCCTAGATAGACTCACAGATGAAGATTTTGAGGAACAAGCATACACGAACGACGGAGTTATCCTAGTCAGAGGACGATTCATTGGAGTCGTCTGCGACCGTATGCAGGCAGCCTGTAGGAGAATCAAAAGATGATGCGGAGGGCTCTCAGTAGATTCAACAAAAACAGAGATAATCCTGGCCACCAAACGAAGGGAAAAAAAAGGGTTCATGCCACATACCATGTTTAGCAAAGAGCTGGAGCTTGTCAAGCAGGTAAAATATCTGATTCTATGGCAACTGAGGAGAGTTGTAAGAAGCAATTGGGGCACAAACCCAGATATTATGCCCTAACTGTACACAGACCCAATGATCCAATATGAGTAAGCTGTGTGGTGGCCAGGCGCACAATGAGCCGAAGACTTCCGCAAGGTTGAGTGGTTGACCTGTTTGATGATAACGGGTTCAATGAGAACGACTCCAACCGCAGTGTTGGAGCTACTGCTGTGGCTGCCGCCGCTTCGGGTCTGGATCAAGAAGGAGGTAATGGTAGCTCATTTGAGGATACGGACTCGGGAGTCTGGGTAAGCGAAGGAGCGATGATGGGCCATGAAGAAATCATGAAGTGGGCGGAGCAGGAGATTCCTATTTCCGCCATCAGAGTGAAAAGCACACAAGATAGACTGCGGTGGAACAGAGAGTTTTCTCTCACGATTCCGAGCAGAAAACAATGGGAAGGAAATACAGTGGAGTTTAGCACGGGATGCCTAATATGTTATACAGAAGGTTCGCGTCTAAATGATAAACAGGCTTTGGGTGCAGGCATCTACTTACCTGGAAGGAAGAGGCGTACAAGAAGGCTACGCTTTGGGTAGACACCAAACAGTTTTCCAATTTTCCTATATAGTTGAAGTATTCGCAATCCTAACCGTATGAGTCTTTTTTTTTCTTTTCATAATTTTTTGGTGGGGCTGGCCTTTGGCCGAAATACAGATAGTTCTGCATGAAACATTTCTACTCCCCGCTGTTGCATCTGTTTCGTAAGTACTCAGGATCTTCTGATAAACTCCTAGAAATTTCTAAAGAGTTTTTTCTGTGGAAAAATATCCTCTGCACCATAGTCTCCACCCACATTTTGATATATCGCCAGCGCAGATTTTTTCTCAGGTGATGTCCTATCAGGAGCCCTACTGTCTTCTGAGAGTTCCAACACAATTTGAAGCGGTGTCTTGATCCCAAGAAGATTGATTCCTCAGGCTATATTTGGTTTAATTATGGAATTGTTGCTGTCCACGCTCTTGCTAAGGCATTTGCTTTGTGGGATGCCTGGATGCCTCTGGGACGGAAATAGCCATTGGATCTTATTGGAATATATAATTTTGAGTGCCGAGGTTCAGTTAGACTAATTTACTGCCTCAGTCCCAGCACCTCCCCTTTGCTTTCCTTACAGCCATCCGTTTACCAGATGTGCCCTCTTGACAGAATAGGTAGGGCCTTTGATGTCTTTCCCATTTTTTATGATGGTACATTGAGGAAATTTTTTATTAACCGTAGCTAGAAATCCAATAACCATAGCAAGAAACTCTAATAGCATAGGGGACAAGCGAGCTATCACCTGTGGTTATAAAGTCGACTTTGCTGATTATAACTCACTTGGGATAAATAGAAATTGTCGAATAACGTAGTTTCTCGAACTTTGCTACCGCTATGGAGTGCATTTACCTGTGGCCAGTGGACAATTTTTTTGTAGTAGCTGGTAAACTTTGCTACCGCCAGCGAGTGCACCTACTTATGACTAAATGGTATTGCTGTAGTTGTAGGAATCTGACTTTGCTACCGCAGGTGTGTGCAATTACCTATAGGGCATTATACATGTTTTAGGTATGCTATGGTAACACATATGTATTTCTGTAACTGTATAGTTTTCAATGAAAAATTATACCAAAAAGTCTGTCGGAATGTGTTCTAACAGTGACAAACAAGAAAGAAGTTTCGAAATGAAACATGTAAGACAATGGGACAGGTGAATAAATTTCAGCAGAAGCTTTTACTATTGATTCATATTCCGCATACTTCAGTAACACGAATATGTATGTCTCGAAAAAACTTGGGTAATAGCATTTGATTATATTCATTCACTTCACCCATTATCACATAATTCCTATGTTGCTTGTTTGCAAGGAGCACTATTCGGCACTGTGGCTGGTCTAGAACAGCCGGTAACACGGAAACAATTTCCAAATGTTCGTTGGGTTCGTGAAGGGGGTAATTTCCGTCAGAATTTCAGCAAAACATCGAATAACCACAGCATGGAACAAAGTAGTCGTAAGTAGGTTCTTCGAGTAATATTTTAGTGGCAGGTTGACAACTGTATTACCAAAAGTGGATGAACTTCTATGCGATGATACACTTATCGTAAGCGAAAACCCTACGGTCTTAGGCATGTAATTCATTAGTGATTATTCACTTGTAAAATTGTGATTTTCTGGTTAAAAAACTTACTGTCCTAGACTGACTTCCTAATAGTGACAGCATTTTACCTACCTGTGGCAGAAAAACCACCTTCAGCAAAATCATTTTTGCTGCCATAGAATTTTAATGTGCTACTTTTATTCTATAATTTGTTATAGTAATAATATTTCTTATTACATTAGCAAGAAATATCCCAGCAAAAACTTTGATAGCAGAATTTTCCTCAGTGTACGGTACATGAAGAAGAAAGTTGGCCGAGGCATCTCAGATGTGTCGATTCTTAAGACCTTCATTATGTTTGAAGTGGTCTAGATTGTAGTTTTTACAACTGTTATCGTGCGTCCTGTAATGTCAGCTATCTTGGGTTTTCCGTGTTAGTTTTAACACGACATTCAAGTTGAAATTCACAGTACAACGGAACTGAACTGACTACCGGAATGGCGTGGGTGTACTCAGTACACACCAAGTTCCATTGAAAATTACCAAAATGGTACCAATGTAGCATCTCTGGCAACATTGCTCAGTACATTCAAATATTCGCCACCGTGTGGGAGGTGGCTCGTAGGGCACACGCAGCTATAATTTCGGGAAAATGGATGGTGTCGGCTGATGGGATGATTATTTGTTTTTTATGAAATGCGAAATTGCAGGGCCGGTTTTTCGTCAGTCAACTCAGAGACCTTACTTGAGTTAATGAGTTCCAGTACTTCGAAACAATCGTCCAGTATGATGGCGAAAATCCACACCACTCCAAACAAAATTGAATATATACTATAAGAAACTAGCGAAAATATAACAGTGTGCTAGTCTATCAAATAAAAGAGAGAAATCCGTCATGATTTATGTAATTTTTTGTCCGTCAACACCCGATTATGCGCTACTGAATGGAATATCTATCTTTCGATTATCTGCCTACCATCACGATCTCTCGATGTTCAATGTCTATGACGGTGTCACTCGTGTTTCCAGTCACTCAAGTCACATTCCATGCGGTCTGTCATTTTTAGTTCGTCACGCTGTTTATTTGAACATTATTTCGAATTATTTTCATTAATCGATCGTTAAAAAGGCATTGATCCGTTTGGCTCGAATGTTATTTGGCCTCAAAAGAACATTGTGTTCGCGTACATGAAAAGCTCAATCGACAACAACATTATTTATCCCCACTTTAAGTACCAGCTTTACAGACTGGTTGATCGGTTTTACCCTCAATATTAATTAAAACAATATGCTGTGTCGTCTAGATCTTGGTGGATGATGACCAAGGGTCCCCAACCTCTTATAACACAAAACATGTACCCTTAGCGATCATGTTAGTCCTCAATTATTTCAATTGTTCAATTATTAAAACTATAACCATGTTTGCGAATTGGGCACAGTAATTGCGTGTAATTTTGAGTTTCTCACTTTCATTCTACAAGTTTAAAAAAGATGTAGTTTTTTCTCTCCATAGCTTGTATCAGACTGAAGATGGACTCTGCCGAATCCGAATAATTTACCCCCCTTGCACAATAGTGATATTTCGGGCATTTTACAATTGCAACCCCTGATTCAAAGCAATTTTTTTCCAACGTTATTTGGAATGACTGATTTCGTTTGGGACGCCCTATACGTACATACCAATCGAAAAATGATGAAAACAGAACAATTGTAGCCTATATTGGATTCTATTTACTCTGCAGACTTCGTCAACCAGTTCTGAATAAAAAGCAGTCTAAAGCGGATGACAATATAACGTCTCCACATCAACCGAGGTTTTTGTGATAATACTTCTGCGCCACAGAGAACTTTCTCATTGTTGATGTGTTCTATCTCGATTACAATCATAAAGTGAGGAGTTATGTTTATTTAGAAAGGGACTAAACGAAGTACCTTTATAATCGTTTGTAACGATATTTATGGTTATTTGAAAGAACCAACTAGTTTTTCATGTCCGACAGTTTTTTCCGTGTATGATGCTATTGTCAGTGTTCCCACAGAAAAGCTGTTCTCTCTAATACAGGGTGTTTTCGAAAGTGAAGAAGTGCGAATGTTGGAAGAGATTGCAAGGATATAAAAAACTTTTGGAAATTGCAACAACCATGCAGATGCAGTATAAAGTAGTACCAAGACCCATCATTATCTTGGTGAATTTGATTTTGCACTTGCCATCATGTGGAGAACTGACGAGTTTTATAGGGAGTCAGTTCAATTTTATTATTTCATTGTGAAAAAAATAGATGAAATGAGGAAAAAAACGTTGAAGATACCTAGAAGTTAGTCTCTAAAAATTACTTTTATTCAACAATCTTAATGAATCGAGGATTCTAGAGATATCTACCTGGGAGCCAACTGAAAATAAAAACTGAGTGAATAAATAAGGGTCGTCAATATTCTGAACGCCATTGACCCTTGCTACGAACGTAAAAAAAAACAGAGTACGCAGATTCATCGCTACCTCTCTCGACGGAATGAAAAGTGGGAAGGTATATTCGTGTCGATGAGTAGATCTTAATCCACTCGTATTTATGTAACCAACAAAACGATTGATAATGAACTACCCGAACACGTCAAAAGCCCAGCTTGGGTATGTGGTACTCTCAGTATCAAATTTGCATATAAAATAAATTCGAAAAGACGGCAAAATTTTTCATGGCAGGCCTAAGTAATTGGAGTCTTCAGGCCAAGGAAAAAAGTGAGAAGGGAAGTTTTGTTGGACGACTGTAAGACAAGTGATTCCATGAAGAAAATGAGGGGGTGTGGACATGAAATATTTTAATTTTAATACTGAATTCAAATATATTGAAAACTTCAAAAACAATATTCACGGCCAACAACCAAATATCCAAATTTCTCAGATCTCCCAAGGACACAATACCAAACGATTCTCAAGGTATATATGAAATACCATGTTCAGACTGCCCGAGAAGTTATATTGGCCAGACTAACAGACGAGTAACTTCCAGAGTCTACGAACACGAACTTGCTGTGCGTCAGTCATCTTCCACTTCCGCACTTTATAAACATCGAGAAGACACAGGTCACAAAATAGACTTCAAAAACACAAAAACAATTTCCACCGAGAAAACTCTGCAAACCAGGATCATCCGAGAAGCCCTCGAGATAGAGAAGCGCCCCAATTGCCTCAACACTCGCGACGACGGACGTAGACTTCCCAGTACCTGGAAGCCTCTCATTGCACGCATCAACTCATTTCCCACCAACCCAGTTCCCACACATAGCTCACTTAGCGCCAACCAAGTTCCCGCACACAGCTCATCTAGCGCCAACTCAGTTCCCGCCCATAGTTCACTTCGCGCCAATACATTGCACACGGCCATTACAGCCACGTCCACTATAAATACAGTTCCTCAACCCACAATTCCTCAGTTCTCTCGAAGGAGTAGGCAGATTGAGACCCCGACGTCAAGTCACAAAAACCGAACGTAATTATACCTGAGGAGTAGGCAGATTGAGACCTCAGCGTAGAATTACGTTTCAACCATTTATTAATTTTCTTTCTTTTTCAGTTCTTGAAAATGGCTCCAAAATCGGAGCCGAAACGTCGAATTTCAACAAATTCTAGACGCGGTTCAACCCGAACTTTTAGTTTTCAAATATCTGACCGCGGAAACCTATCTGAACACATCAGATATTTGAAAACTAAAAGTTCGGGTTGAACCGTTGAACCGCGTATATATATATATATATCTATATATATATATATATATATATATATATATATATATATATATATATATATATATATATATATATATATATATATATATATATATATATATATATATATATATATATATATATATATATATATATATATATATATATATATATACCGGGTGACCACGAGGTGAGGTACGCCCCCCAATTTTTCTATAGTTTTGAAGATACAGGTTTCAAATTTGGCACGTCGATATATTACTCAAATACGCATATTTTGACTCCATAACCGAAAATTCACCACTTCCGGTTTAACCGGAAGTGACCCCAAACTTTTTTTTTCAAATGACACCCTGTACAATTTTTTTCATTATCAGGAAGAACACGCAATTTGTGATAACACTGTTCTCCAAAATTGAAAATCGGTTGAAAAATGGCGGAGATACAGTTGATTGTTCAATCGAACAAAGTTGGCCGTGAACATCAAACTCAAATCATCACAACTGACGAACGGCGTCAGCATTTACGAGAGGAAGGTTCGAGGTAAGATACAGCTGAAAATTGAGCTTCCCATGTAATTGCAGCAACCATATTTCCCATCAATTATCAAACATTTCCTCAAAACGGATTAGTACCCATAAAGAAAGGCTCACAACTGCCATTTCTCAAATAGCAACATACTCTTTTCACATTGTTATGTTGAAAGATGATGAATTATCAGATTACTCGAATGAAAAGATTTGAAGAATTCCGAAAGGAATCGAAGATACGGGATGTTTCATTATGAAATTGACTATTCTTAAACATAGGCGGCTTGAACCTACGAAAGCTAAACAAAAATTCATATTTAAAAAAAAATAGTGAAAATTTGCGGTACATTCTGAATAATGGAACATTGTGAGTTGTCGAAAAACATTCTACGGCGATGGAGCGAACTTTTTTCTCATTACTCGTATGCTAATCGTAATTGATGGTGGATTCATACAGCAGTTTTAAGATCGTTGTTGGAATAAATATTCCATTAACGAACATTCTTATGACTTCTTACTAGTGACTAAAAACTCATGAATTGGAACTGCTGTATAAATCCACCATAAGAATATACCTGCAGAGTAAAAAAAATGTATTAGATATTTATTCCAATTTCTAACATTTGATACAACTAATTTCTGAACGAAAAAAAAGGTATGAAGTAAATTGTTTATTGGTTCTGGTCACTTACTACACTAACAGAAATCAAAGTAATGAAAAAATGATTTACAAGTACTGTTCAAAATGTTCTCCATTATGTTCTCTGCACAAAATTGCACGTCTCACTATTGCTTCCATAACTCCATTTAACTGAGCTTGAGTAATACTTGCAATTGCTTCTCTAAGGCGATGTTCCAAATCCTCCCTTGATGTAGGACTAGAAGAGTAAACCTTGTTCTTCAGGTAACCCCATATGGAAAAATCCAGTGGCGTGAGGTCCGGTGACCTCGGAGGCCATCTTGTAGGACCATTCGTGCCAATCCATCGATTTGGGAATGTTTCATCTAGGTAACTGGTTACTATTCGGGAATTATGGGGAGGTGCACCATCCTGCTGGAAATACATATTTTGGTAGACGTCGAGAGGTAAATTCTCCATGAATCCTTCTATTTCGTTTCGTAGAAATCCCAAATAGCGTTGCCCATTCAACATACCATCAAATATTATGGGCCCAATGATTCGAGTTCCTATCAGACCTATCCACACGTTGAATCCAAAGCGTTCCTGAAAATTCCCTTGTCTCATGAGCCTGGGGTTTTCAGTTGCCCAGTATCTGGTGTTGTTTCTATTGAACATACCAAGATTCGTAAATCTTGATTCGTCGGAAAATATAATGTTTCTCGTCATATTCGGGTTCCTTATGTGGTTCTCAAGTAGCCAATTGCAATATTGGACCCTTCTTTGATGATCATTTTCGTAAAGGCGCTGATGTATCTGATATTTATACGGCTTAAACCCATGTTTTTTTAGAATTTTTCGAGCTGATTCTCGTCCAACTGGTAATTCATGTTCGATTTGTCGAAGTGATATGGTGGGATCTACATAAACAACAGCCAAAACATTAGTTTCCGTCTCTGCATCAATAATAAAACTATCCTGATCATGTACATTGTCATCTGGTTCTATCCTGAATTGCATTTCCAAACGTGCGAAATAGTTTCTACTTGGTTGGCGTTGTCTGAGAGGGAATCGTTCACTGTAAAGAATGCAAGCCGCAGTTGCATTTTTTCTACACTCGCCATAAATTAGCAGTAAATCTACTTTTTCATTTCTAGTAAATTTTCGCTCCATCGGAATGTTTTTCAACAAGTTACAATTCTCTTGTATTGAATGAGTAGAACAAATTGTCACTTTGTTGACAAAATATGCTTTTTTGTTTAGCTTTCTTATGTTCAAAGCCGCCTTCGTTGAAGAACATTCAATTTTGGGAACACTTATATTGTATTTCTGGTTCCTTTCGGAATTCTTCAAATCTTTTCATTCGAGTAATCTGATAATTCATCATCTTTCAACATAACAATGTGAAAAGAGTATGTTGCTATTTGAGAAATGGCAGTTGTGAGCCTTTCTTTATGGGTACTAATCCGTTTTGAGGAAATGTTTGATAATTGATGGGAAATATGGTTGCTGCAATTACATGGGAAGCTCAATTTTCAGCTGTATCTTACCTCGAACCTTCCTCTCGTAAATGCTGACGCCGTTCGTCAGTTGTGATGATTTGAGTTTGATGTTCACGGCCAACTTTGTTCGATTGAACAATCAACTGTATCTCCGCCATTTTTCAACCGATTTTCAATTTTGGAGAACAGTGTTATCACAAATTGCGTGTTCTTCCTGATAATGAAAAAAATTGTACAGGGTGTCATTTGAAAAAAAAATTTTCGGTTATGGAGTCAAAATATGCGTATTTGAGTAATATATCGACGTGCCAAATTTGAAACCTGTATCTTCAAAACTATAGAAAAATTGGGGGGCGTACCTCACCTCGTGGTCACCCGGTATATATATATATATATATATATATATATATATATATATATATATATATATATATATATATATATATATATATATATATATATTGACAAAGGAAATGCAACAGTGGTAATAAACAAAAAAATACTACCGAAAACTCCAACAGAAAAGATCGTGTAGAAGAACAATCAACCAATAACGAAACGACCCTTTATACCTACCACCGAAGACAACGAAGATATTTAAGATCACCAGGTCCTTTGGAATGTTAGATTTATATCACAGTAAAAAAATTTGTTAAATTTGTTGTAACGAATCACCCAGGTTTTCGGAAAAAAACCCTCAAAAGCAGAGCTTGTGTCAGCAAGGGAGTAGTTCTGAAAAATTCGTCCGTCTCCTACTTTCCCAAAGAATTATGTGTCATATCTCGCTATTACCTCCAAGTAAGTCGGAACTGCGAGATAGTACGTCGTAGTTTGACAATTACGAATTTCATCTCATCATTACGTCTAAGTAAGTCAAAATTACGAGTTACTAATTCTTAATTTTATAATTATGACTGTGATCTTGTAATTACGTCTGAGTAAGTCGTAATTACGACTTAGTAAGTCGGAATTGTAAGTTAGTAAGTCGTAATTTGACAATTTTGACCTTCATCCCGTAATTACGTCTTAATAAGTCGTAATTATTGGTAAAATAAAATATAAAAATCACGTGGCCCTTGTACGCTTCCGTAAAAATGGGATTCAGTGATCAAAAATACATATTAAACCCTTAAAAAAACCTTTCCAATTTTTATCCTGGGAAAAACTCCGTAATATTGTACTATATGGTTTTTCTGGTGAACAAAACAAGAAGTACCTATTTTTCTAATAGATAGTTTATTTGCCACTAGAACTGCGAAGATAGCCACGATGTGCAATAGAGAAATACCTCTCGCGATCCGACTAAAACTCAGTTCCCGAACGAATTATTCGTACACTTACAAGTACGCTCCACTTAAACCTGAAACAAATACCTCGAAGAAACTACTTTCTTTTCATCTTTAAATCACACGTAAACATTCCGTTAGTTACCCGGCCTCCGTAATAATATTGCTAGAACTCTTGTTATTAAGCAATTAATTTTTAATATGCTAATTAACCGACCCGGTGAAACTCTAGTACACTGACCATTTCTCGTAAACACTGGCGCCAAAAACCGAACAAAAAAAGAGGCAGCGCAGCGTGCCGTAGTAATCGTAAATGAACATACATACACAGAGCGGACATGCAGCATTTTTAAGTGGATCGATAAATTAAAATCGGGGAGATTATGACAGGTTTCTACATAAAAGTAATCAAGTCCGCTTTTTTGGTACTCGTACACGACGGATAGAGTTTTTGGCAGAAGTTCGTCGGGTTACGGAGATCACTGGCCAGGGTAGGCGTAGGCCCGAGTTTAAATAAAGATGAAGGTGAGTTTATCGGCCTCCGTTTTGAAATTAAAAAAAAAAAGATAAAACTTACGTTATGTCTCCTGAACACGAATCCAAAGAACATTCGAGGGGTCTCAATAACTTTTTGAGTTATGCTTATCCGAATATTGAAAATTAACCATCAACGAATTTTTTGGATTCACACCAAATGCCTCCTTCTTTTTGTCGATTTGCCAGATCTACCTACCAACAATTACCATGCAACACCAAAAATAAACGCGTCACACAAAAATTTCACATTCTTACATCCACAAACAAAACCTCCTTTTTCTCAAACAACTTTTATATTCGCGGTGAGTTGATCACTTGGAATTTGCCCCGCCAACTATTCAAATAGGAGCAAATATCCCCTTCCTTAATATGTTCAATCTCTTTAATTATAGGAATCAAATTACTTGCGAGGTTTGGCAAAGGGAGGAAAAAATGCCTTACAACATACAACATACAATTTTTAACACGTCCGCATAAAACCACCAAATAATTACAAAGAATACATAGTGTTTCAAATATATTGAGCGATCTTATATTGTCAATAACTACGATAAATTAACCCATTTTTGAAATACCCATTAACAGAGCTAAAATAGTTATAAGAGTAAATAAGAAAAAAAAAACAAACACAGTAGGTAATTTAATTGTTTCAAGACGAATAATTCGTATTCATACACGGAAAGAAATGTATAGTAAATAGTATTGAATCAATATAATGTTCATTACAATAAAATATCATTCCATATAGGACGATCACCTATGATAATAAAACTTATAGTAATTTCATAATGATATTTCGGAATATTTTTTAGAAATAAGTTTACTTATATATATTATTTACTTCATTTAAATAAGGTTAACTCTAAATGATGTTCTTTACATTACCTCTTTTATATATATGTTGTACTTTTACCAAAATTTTATGCGTTTTTTACGCTTCGAATAACTTCATGCAAAAAGCAAAACTTTATTGAACTATATTCAGTAGAAAAAGAAGCTCTTTATTGCACTAGTGCAAACTGTCTGTACTATGACCACACCTCGTGATAACATACGCGCTCATGGCTACTATGATTTTGATTTTTATAATGCAACTGTGGTTATATAAACGTCAGTCAAAATTTAATTCTGACAATTACAGAACTGAAAGTTTTAAAATGAGTAATATCAATGGAAAACTAGATGGTGATGAAATCGATAGTAATAATTATTTATTTGAATTGCGTATTTCATTTTCCTTCACCTAGTACCGCACCTAAATAAATAATTTTTTGCTTCATGCATGAACGTAGAAAAAATGTTGTATGCAACTCATGCAAAAAATGTTTATTGCACTCGACGTGAAATTGTCCGACGAGGCCGTTAGGCCGAGTGGGACACACAATTGTGAATAAATAAAAACTCTAATGAAGGAAGTAAACCGCGTAGGTACCGTTAGAACACCACAGATCGAAGAAGCTGTACTGAATGAAATAGAAGAACAGCCAGACACTAGCGCCTAAAAAATCGGTGAAAATTCAAATATTAGTCATCAAGTTGTTTGGTGTATATTGCGTAAATCTCTACTATATCCATATCTTCAAAGGGTGCAAGCGCTCCCTCCTCGAGATTTCCTTTAAGAGTTCATTCCTACCTCGACTGATATAGCACTGTCCTCTGACAGATGTTCATTTGTTCCCCACAAAAAGTTAAAACAAAGTCCACCGTTACGTAAGACCCAGAATGGAACTTATCTTCGTCTGTTACAAACTTTCCGGATTTGACTTTTTTTTCGCAATGTTATCGCATTCTTACCTTGGCTGCCATACCACTGTCCTCTCGACAGATATTCATTTGTTTCTAACAAAATGTTTAAACAAAATCCACCGTCGCGTAGGGCCAAGATCGATTTTTTGAGTTTTCCCGTGCATATGCTATAGCCAGTTCTGCTCTGGCAGGCTGCTAGCTCCAGATGCTAGTTTCAGGTTCATTTCCGCATTCTGTTTCACTTAAGATATTCTCATCAAAATTTATCAATGGAGCTAAAATTCTCTAAACTTTTTTGATATTTTCAATCTGGAGAATCTAAAATTCTGAACAACCACAAATATAAGTGGAAAAATGGTGCATTTCTACGTACTTCTATGTACGCCGCGGAGAAATTCGAACCAACGCAATGCAAGAATGTTTTCATTTTCAGCAGCTGAAAATTGTCAGTTTCATCAATCGAGCAACAAATACCTTTCGACGTTAACGAGAAAGCATAATCCTTTTTTCGTCACGTCAGTAATTAAACATACCTTTTTCTTCAAGAAAATGCAACTCTTACTCTTAGAATACACCATTCTCTCGTGTATTATATGGAAAGTAAAAATGTAAGATAATTTGCAGAATCAGGCCAGACGCATTATATGCCGACAGATACGGATACGTATGGCGCCACGGTATACGAGAAAAAATGGAAATTGTCCGTCATCATCTTGAAAATAAATCGAACCACTAGTTGAACTTTAGGTTGTCGATGGAGCATCCGGCAGTTCTTTGATGGGAAATGGTGTTCTGTTCCTTCAATCACTATTTTCTCCATAATGAAAGCGTATGAAAATCCATACGCAGGAAGTTACTTTTAGACAGACCGAAAGAAAAATGCTAAACTGGGAGAAAACACTGGTCCTCAAGGAATTTGGAGATTATCCGAATAGAATCCTTGACTAAACTCCAAGGTGTCTCTAACACAAGCCACAACTTTGACTCCCCTTTTCGGATGACAATGGAAGGGAGAGAAAATCCCGGGCATTGTACACACAGGACTCCAAAATGGAAACAGGATAAAAATAAGGTACATTACAGTAGGTTAAACAAGTCGAGCTAGTTCAGTAAAGAGACTAGTTGAATTAGTCACATTCTAGATGTCTATAGTGAGTCAAGTAAGGGATTCTGGAACCTTTTGCTTCTCAAAATAATGGTCCCGTTCGTAATAACAATTATATTCCCCCATAAACACCTGCCTGCGCGGTTAAAGTAGAACTATTATTGATATTACTTGCCGTGACTGATTTTTGGTGGCGTATTCACTTTTCAGCAGTAGGAAAGTCCGGAAAACCTACAGCACCACCCCGGATGATTTTTGCATGAAAGTGAAAGAGACAGTACCTATCTCAAGATAAAAATATGACAAAAAAAAACGATTTTTTTTTAAATTACAATCCCCATGTTCATTGCAAAAGTAGGAAAGACGCATCTTTTACGTATGACAAGGTGAATTTGGATGGCGGAAATTTTAATAAAAAAATAAAAATCAAAACATTTCTATGTTTCTGAATCAAATGTTCAAATTACCGTCAACAATTTGACAATAGACAAGGCGATAATAATAAGTTTACTGTACAAAATATACAGGAACGATTCGATCTTCACAAACTTAATATCACGACGTGTTTCGCTAATCAGTTCATTCATATAAAAAGTTTACAACAAACTGTTTCGGAAACATCTGAGGTAATGGTTCTGAATTTTTGGCGTATTAGTGCTTTTGAATTTTCTTAATTCACTGTAAGAAATGCAGAGATAGAAATCTTTCAATCTTTGTGACAACTGACGGGTCCGATCATTCTTATTTTTAAACTCTCATTCTGATTTTTATTGAAGTTATCCGATACTTTACGAATGAACTCTATATAAACTATAAAATAGTCCTCCCTGTTAACTTTTGAACGATTTGACGTAAAAACATAATTTTCATTCCAAAAATGTTCTGTCCCTTCATTTCACATCAAACCATTCAAAAGTTATCGTGGTCAGGTAAGAAAATGGATTCAGATCCGCCAGATCCGCACTTTTCTGATATTTCAAATCTATATTATGAAAAAACGTATACATTTTGATTTATTACTTAATTGAATTATCTTTTCAACGATGTGACACATGACCCCCCATGCCATTTAACACTTTTTAGTTGATGTGCCCTCCGCGCCATCTATCGAGCAATCACAATGTCTTTTATTTCAATGAGAAGTATCGGTGAAACCCTCAAAAAGGGGCGAGTATTGATGCTGATTAGATGTAAAGTTCAGCTTGATGTTCTTGTGAATATATATGCATAGTCCATCAATATAAATACTCGCAACCGTTGGTATTCTGAGTCTTTGAATGTATTTCTGCATGACTGCCTCCACCCGATTTCAACCGGTTTTTCAATTGAGTTTTCGATCAACCAATATTGGGAAAACCGTAGACCCGCACTGACGTAAATGTTCTTCTTGCTAACAATTACCATTCGATCTTGAGAATGGCGAAAAGTCAGCTATTCGATTTGAACCTACGCAATTCGACTAGCCCATAAGTCAGTGGCGCGGAGAAAGTGCCCACGTTCTCCGGCAATGGTATTCGCCGACGAAAAGTTCGTTCTCCCTCCCGTTGTTTCAATGGCAACTAATGACAACATCCGCGTCTCGCTCGGATTTATCGTGAAGAATAATCGAACGAAATAACTGACCTGTAAAAATCGTACACCGAAAAAACGAGCAAAAGATATTTTGACGCGATGGTGCACGTCCAGCGGATTCGAGATCATGTTTTTTGATATCGACATCATCAAGATGTTTGACCGAGAGAGAGATATTTGTTTGGCTTCGGAACAGATGGGTGGATAATATTCAATGCGTTTTTATTACAACCAGAAGAAATGGGTCCTGGAAGCCTGCGAGTCGCAGTGGTGTTACGTACAATATCGCTTCTGCCACTGCACAACTAAAAATATGATCATACCTTTTTGAGTATTGTTATGGAATTTTCAAAATAATAGTCCGAGCACACTAAACTGTTTTTATTAACGTCGCCATAAAGATACAACTACTACACTGACTATTAAAACACTTGGATCTCTTTAAACTGCTCCATTGGAACTCCAAACTTTGAAAACATCTTATCCACCAGAGCTCTTGCAACTGTGGATGCTTCTTGATTATAGTGAATTCATATTTCAAATACGCTCGATGTAAACGGTGATAAATGCGTGTCCACCTCGTGATCGCCAATTCTCGCAACGCTATTGGTCGATAGAACATCAGCCTGACACAACACCAAAAGAAATGTTTTTGCAGAGATGTATACAGCTTGGCTGCGTTACAATTATTGAAACTGCTATTTGTTTTAAGTTGCATCGTTGATTTATTTTTGTGTTTTTAATTACATTATTGATTATTTATTTCGAATATTTGTTTTGGTGTAATGTTCTGGGTTGGTTTTGGATGATGTTACATTTTCAAATTAATTTCATTAGGTAAACAAGCTTAATGCGTCTCTGTTCTAGTTTGGTGTTCACGTGCTTTTGTTGACATCGTCCGTATTTGATATATGAATGCACTATAGGCAGGGCATAAGCCTCGACCCAAAGATAAGATGAAATTAGCTGCAAGAACTGCGAGAAGTATGTGGGTCAAACTTGAAGGCCCATGACAGAACGGTTCAAAGAGCACATTAGATACTCATATTCTTTTTCGAGACAAGAAAAATCGAGTGTGGCCCAACATGTTTTGGATCACGATCTCATCGATTTGATGACACAAGTTCGAAATTGATTAGACAAGTTCATGACAATAGACTTTTCGATGCATTCGAGAGTCTAGAAATTGCAAAATATATATAAATCCTTTATTTAGTCCATTTGGCTAATTTACAATAAATAATTACAATGAATGTTCTCACACATAAGGCCTTTGTACACATACAACATCTATACATATACATCCACCCTACACCTATTTGAACACACACATCTATTTATACAAACACTTGCTAAAAATAAGTAGTGGATAAATACGAAAAATACTGTGAACATACTGAAACATATAAACACCTGTCATAGTTAAATTTTTTAAAACTAAACGAAATGAAGAAGTGGCTACTGGTTTTTCTATTGATGAAGTAAATATGATTTTAACTTTGTCTTGAAGGATGGTAAAGATGTTAAACATTTGATCTCTTCTGATAGATTATTGTACCTATCAAGCCCCTTGAAGAAAATAGAATTTTGGGTATGTTTTAACGTGGCATGTTGAATATGGAAGTCAGTTCTGAATCTAATATTATATCCATGAATTTGGTTATTATATATAACTTTTTCTTGTAAATATGTCGGTGAAATTTTATGCCTCATTTCGAAAATTAGAATTAATGTATGATAGAGGAGAAAAGAATTAATTGGTAACCATTCTAGTTGTTTCAACATGTCTTTTATTGGTGTTAATCTTTTGCAATTGTAAATTATGCGCATAGCTCTATTTTGAAGTTTCTGTAAACGAGCTAACTCATTTTGTTTCAGAAGATGCAGAATTGAAGAACAGTAAGTAAAATGAGGAAGCACCAATCAATTGTAAAGTAAAATTTTTGTCCATGTTGTTAAATATGGGGCACAACGAGATAAATAATGTATTTCATATTCTATCGTCTTTATGATGTAACTGGCATGTTCTCTAAACTGTAGTCCCCTATCAACATGGACCCCAAGATATTTGAATTGGTTGACCCGTTCCACATTATCAGGACCCAGAAGTATCTCAAAATCTTGATCACAAAAGTTTCGGAATCGTTTTTCTGTGCTAATTACCATGTACTTGGTCTTCTGAACATTAACTTTCAAATAATTAGCACAACACCATATGTGAATTGATTTTAGAGTTACAGTTCGATCATTATCTTTATTATCTTTACCCATGCGTCATCAATTTACGATAGAAGAAATCACACATCCTCTATCGAACATCTCTTTCTAACAACCGCTATGAGCGATTCAAAATTCGTTTACATTTGTCTGCTAAGCTAAGAATTATGGTATTGTGATGATGACGCACGGGTAAAGATATAATAATCGAACTGTATGTTGATGGTTTGCACGAGTTTTGTTTGATCGTTACATGAAAAGTAAATGAGTGTATCATCTGCAAAAAGATGAACCGAGCTATCACCTACCACCTCTGGCAAATCATTTATATACATCAAGAATAATAGGGGGCCCAGCACACTTCCCTGTGGTACTCCTTGATTACATTCTATATCATCTGATACCTCATTATTCATCTTGAGCTTTTGTTTTCTGTTGTTCAAAAAGCTTTCCAACCATTTTAGGACTATTCAAAAATACTGCGTAGTAACATTTTTTCTAGGCTGACTTTCCAATCACCCAGTACACATTGAACTGCTGTTTCACAGCTATGTTTATTCCTAAACCAGGATTGGTACTTATACTTACTTATAAAGATAGTATGGATAACGATTGGGGCCTAATAGCATATAACCCCTTGTTCAAGTTCTTAGTACGGCGAAAGCTTCTTACCTTTCCAAAAAAAGTCATTAACTTTCAAGAATTGTGTCATTGAATCCAAAATCAAGTGGGCAGTGATAATTATTTATTTAGTATAAACGAGTAATCCCAGTAAAATACAAATATTAGCATCAAATATTAAATATTAAATATACATATATCACTTTGAATCTACAAACGGTAAAGACAAACAGGTATCAAACATAAAATAAAAAGAGGTATTCCAAACGGATCCAATTCACTAGCAAGCTGATTCGAGAACAGCATCACCCTAGAACAAGGGGTTATAAAAGGGTGAAAAGGAACACTAGAGAACTCACTGTACCTGGTACGTTTAGAAATATTAAAATCAACAGGCAGTACTGGACAATCAATTTTATTCGAGATGAGGCTATGTAAAAAGCATAAACCAAACATGGTTCTCCTATCACCGAGATTTTGAACATTAGGAATATTTCTTACATCATCATAATTGGTACTTGTCCCAAATAAAACCCATCCTATATACATATGCACATACCCTTGAGAATTTAATTTTGACATTTTCAATTTGTTTAACTCTGTGTGAAGATTGGGTTTTTGTGAATATACCAACAGCGTTAAGCGACCATTTCTATCGGGGAACTTTGCAACGCGTTATTTTTCGACTTTTATATGGGTTATTTTTGGTAAAATGATCCAAGTTTGACAAGTTCTACATCCTGTTGAAAATTACTTACTTTCAAGAAATCCTCGTACAAACAATATTTTGTCTCGAACTAATAACCCCGTATTTTTGTTTCTGTTGGTTGATAATCATATTTATTTCGATTCATTTCAGTACTACTCAAGAACATATAACGTTTTCGTCAGGTTCGATATTATATGTATCATTTAATTCGTCCCCTTTCAATGTTCATTTTTCCTTCCAGTCCCTGGTATTTTCCATTATCCCCCCTGTAGAGAAAGAAACAGAAGCGTGCCAGGGCTCCAGCTGACCTGAAAAATAACGCGCAACTGCAAGCGAATAATAAAAACACGGCAGTTCGTATGGTGCGTCAAATATTATGAATTACGGCCGAGTCATTATGTATGATTTATCACAAAAAACAACGAACCAGTCATACGTTACTTTATTATTCAACTGAAATGAGGAAGCGGTACAGTTCGAATTGTCAACAATTCCATGGCCGCAACTTAGCCTCTGAAAGGCTGTGTGCGAAATGAATTCGGGTAATCGAAATTCAGAACGCGTTGACACGATTTTTAATCGAATTACTAATAATACGTTTCGATTTCAAGCGAAGTGGTCGTGTTGTTGGAGCGTTTGTTCCCCGCCCTGGTGGCCTGGGTTCCATCCCCATCGCCTGCCACTTAGCTAAAGTGGTTCGGAATCCACTTGTACGTAGGCTGTAGGGCCCGGATTCCTCTTGCTCGCGAAAGCTCTGCCGAAAACCTCGGTGATTCGTAAACACAAATTCCAAAATTTTTCATCAACACCTTTACAAATATAAAATTTTGTCAAAACAACAATGAGTGATTAGAAAATAAATATCTACACAAGACGCTAATATTTCACTGACAACAAAAATCAACGAATGCCTCAAAATATACCAAGCTGTGAGAAACTCTTAGTACCAAAAATATCATTGAATATGGAGTGCCGTAAGGAACTGTGCTTGGTCCCAACTTATTTAATATGTACATAACCGACTTGTTCTCACTGGAAAAGAATGATATTATTATAGAATTTGCTGATGATACGGCTATATTTTGTTCGGCAGATACTTGGGAAGCATTGGAACATACTGCAGAAGCTAACTTCTTGCGTATAAAACAATGGCTGGACTACAAGTTACTGACTGACACAGAAAAAAACACATATATACACTTTTCTTGCAGCCCTGCCTCCGCGCCAACTTACAACCGATCAATCGTGAAATCCGATTCACAGGCTTTCATAGTACTTGGTTGTAATATATACACATATGAAATGGGACTTGCATATAGCATTTATCTCAAACAAGTTAAGATCTGTATTGTACGAGTTCAGAAAATTGAAAGACGTCATACCTAAAAATGATCTAACAACACTTTACTATTCCCTAGTAGAAATCCACCTCCGATATGGGATACTAATATAGGGCGCAGCTACAAAATCCCATCTTCATACTTTGAAACTCATTCATTCAAAAAACCTCAGACACCTTATATGCTGAAACCTAAATCTTTGATATCAGACAATTATATTCCTACAACTCTTGCATCACATACCATTCACACAGACAACAATATCCCTTGCCAAATCATCAATAAAACACCCGACATAAACAACATAATATCATTCCATTTATGTCTGAAACATCTACCCAAAGATCATTCTCTCATCTCGCATCAAAATTATAAAACTTCATTTCTGAAATTACGAAAAAACAACAAATCTGTACTATTTCAGGACACAATTGGAGAAATGGGAACTAGAATCAAGTAGAACAGCCACTAGTTTTTCAGGAATACAGGAAAGAAGTTTGCAATAGATATAACTTCATACAGTACAATCTTGATATTATTACATGATATCATGACACACTGTAGGTTAGGAATGAGCCAATCCTGGTACGGTTTCAGCCAGAAGTTCAATACTTTCCTTGCTGTCCAGGTGTTCAACGTATTTTTGGCAAAACTTGCGGCACCTTCTCTTGAAAGAACGTCCACTGTTTCATTGCCCTCCATACCGGAGTGACCAGGAATCCAGAACAGACATAGACTGTTGAGTCTTCCTATTGAGGAGAGTATTCTCTGGCAGTTTGACATCAGCTTAGACGTTGATCGATACGAGCCAAGTGCTATCAAAGCCCCTTTTGACTGCCAGATTTTTTTTTATTGTTCTTTTTATGAAGTTGGTTGCTGCCAGTCTATCTACACATTCTCTTTACACACAGATCGATGGCGTGAATTTCTGCCTGGAATGCTGTCGCATATTATTCTAAACAGGTTGATATTTCTGTTCTGGGTATACGACTGTGAAGACCTGCACCAGAATCTGAGAGTATTTTTGAACCATCTGTGAACCAATTGTAAGCTGCTCTCAGTAGTTCCTCTTTTTGGAGGACCCAGTCGTCTCTCTCCGGAATTAGAACGGTGTAAGGAAGGAATGCCGTGACTTTTAATGTCAATCAGCAGTCTGCTACGCTCTGTATAAGTCTGTTGCGTGCAATTGGCAATATGCATGATTCTGTAGGTTCTTCATCTAGCCTCTCTCTCCAGGAAGATGTGGAGAGGAGGTAGGTCTATATAGTAGGATTTCCATAGCTGCTGACGGCGTGGTGCTGATGGCAGCAGTGACCACCTGACAAGCGTCTCTACAGACTTGAAAGCTTTACCTGGTCCGTTCGCTGTGAAGTTTTTGGCTACCAGGCAATGGTACCGTGTCTGATCACTGGTCTAACAACCATCACATGTATCCAGTGGACGTAGACCCCAAGATCTTCCACAAATTCTGGCTTCGTAGAGAATCTGTTCCAAATGAGCGTTCCATGCGAGTATTTTATCAAGGGTGATCCCTAGATATTTCAATTCTGCTGCAAATGGAATGACCTTGCCATTAAAAGAAAGTAGAGTTAGGTCTTCCAGATTTCTTTTTCTGGATAAGGGTGTTATTACGGTTTTGCTGGGGTTGACAAACATCTGTTGCCTCTGGCACCAACTGTGAACGTCCTCTAACGTTCTGACACACTGTAAAGTTACTTATTGTGTGTGATTAAAGATTATCATCATTTAGTGAAAAAACAGTGCGTATAACTAAATGAACGATCCGATATCTGAGATGCCGTAACTCCAGATATTCAACAAATTATTCGCGTTCAGCACATTTACTACGGTATTTATTCAACAAAACGAAAACACCGCGAGTATCATTATTTGCATGTCTAATAGAACTCATAACTGGTAGACGTTTTTTTGGATCGACTCAAATTACTCGATGCCTTTCCGGTAAACGTCAAATGCGAATCTATTTATAGAACTGCAGAGCTATGATTATCTTGTGTTCCACACTCGAAAGGCTGTTATTTCTTTTTACGTAATTATAGTTGATGGCTTGTACAAGAATATGGAAAATATGTCTTAGTAGGGTACTGAGGAATGTTCTCTGCACAGGGACGGACTGGGATTACGTTTAAGTTATACCAAAATTCCTTCGTTTCAGTTATTATTTCTCGTTTTCCGATGTTTTTGCTTTATTTCATGCTCACATATTTAAATTTTTCATTTATGCATAAAATTTCAGTATTGATAATTAATTTTCTATAGAAGATACATTTTTTAATTAACAACATAATGTATTCCTCCCTGTAACGAATCTTCCAGGTTTCCAGAGAGGAAGAGAGAAACCCCTCAGAAGCTCCTGAGAACTTGTGCGAGCGAAGAAGAGATTCGTGACCGCTGGCTGTGCTGGGATTTGAACCTACGTCCTTATAATTGAGGAGCAAACGCTCTACTATAACGACCACCACGTCCAAGTTTAGTTCACAGAAAACATTCATTTCAATTTTGTACTCGCAAAAAACAAATAAATCTGATCATTGATGTTTCCTTGGATCCCCTCATACTCATTGTTTTTCCAGCTTCTCTGTCTATTCCCTTCTCCATATCAACTATAAATATTATATATTATATACTGTGTTTTTATTGTGAACAATGTAAACTGGAAATTATAACCGAATGACCATTAGTCATACTTGTAGATAACAAAAAATATCAGATTATCTCTATGAGTGATAGCGTAAATAAAAATATGCTCTTCAAAATCTAAGACGGACACCAGCGCATTCACCAATATATGAATTATCTTGACCTCCGCCAAAGTTAGTTTCCGCCAATCTAAAACGTTGTCCATTTAACTTCAGTCAACCTGATATCTGATAATACGTCATCTTATCGAAATAACCTCAAACTGTAGATATTTCAATGAGTATGTACCTTACTTCGCTATCAATTTTGAAAGTTTCTACGAAATATGCAATAAATATATTTTGTTCGCAGAGGGAGTTTAGATGATTATAGTAAACGTTGACGAAGTGTTGTATACATCGTGTATACAGCCGAAAAAGAGACATGGTATTCTAGGGATATGGAAAGGGCGCAATTCAACCCATTTCATATGTCTCAGGAACTTCATCGCAATTTTGAAATTCAAGTGGTATTTTGTCAGTGGACATCAAATGGAATTAAATGGAAACTTTTCCCCCGTGTACTGTTTTCCGACAAATCTGGTTATACAAAATATGGGCAGATGAATCTGTAACGATTTCGAGACCGGCCCCGAGACCGGCCCTGATCTTATTAATTATGCACCCTCGTTCAACTACAGCTGCATATCTTCTGGCGTACGCATCGCCGAGAACAAGCTGGAATAATCGATTGTTCGATACTATTCGAAGAGCCATCTAGACGAAAAGTTCTATACTCCTGAATATTCGAGAATCGTGAATGGAAACTGCTTGGGAGTATATAAGCGGGACAGTCAGAAGAAGAGGGAGTTACAGTTCCAGAGTTCGCTGATAGATAGCCATAGTAGAAATAAATTGAAAAATAAATGTTTTAGTGAATAATCGTTGTAAATAGTGTTTAAAATAAATTAGGAAAATTAGTAAATGCAGTTTTACTACATTTGTTGTCAGAAGTCGGATGTTTAAAATAAACAAGTGTTAAAGTGTTCGTCACGTTGAAAAACTGATAGACATTTATCGCGCCTAATAGACAGTTAGTGAGTGACCCGTTGAACATTTGAGTGCAAAGTGGACAGTTTTGCGCGTCGCGGGACAATAAACTGAAAACTTTTTGTGTGAAATAAATAATAGACTGATATTTCGGCAAAGACAATAAGAGACAAAATGTTTCCGAGAAGAGTTCACCTAGTTGACCTTAAAGTTAGTGAATTAAAGCAAGAGTTAGAGGAGCGTGAATTAGAAACAACTGGAAAGAAGGCCGTACTACAGAAGAGACTTTCAGATGGACTGATTGAAGAAGGAGAAGACCCCGAAACATTTTTGTTCGAAGTTTCTGGAGTCGATTTGAGTGCTATAATGAACAAACTCGAGGAAACCACGAATAGCTTGAAGGAGAAACTTCTAGAAAATTCTGTCAGCCTGAAAGAAGAACTTCTAGAAAATTCGAATTGTCTAAAAGAGGAACTTCAAGAAAATGTGAAGAGCCTGGAAGAAAAACTTCACGAAAATTCGAAAAATCTAGAAGAAAAGCTTGAAGAAAATTCGAAAAATTTAGAAGTGAAGCTTCTAGAAAACTCGGAGAATTTGAGAGAAGAGCTTCTAGAAAATTCGAGAAGCTTGAAAGAAGAAGTTTGCAGTGTGGCGAATCGGTTGGAAGAAAGAATGGGAACTGTTGAAGCAGAGATGGAGAAAATCAAAGATGAAATGGAAGAAGAAATGAAAAAAATTAAGGAAACGCTCCACGATGAGATAAAGGAAAAATTTAGTGAGCTAGAAAAGCGAATGGATTCTGTGCACATTCCAGAAATTTCCAACAGAAATTCAATGCCGGATCTGAGTACCAACTTGGAGGAAGTTCAAAAAGACATCAAAGATTTCAAGGTCAGTTCGGAAACAGGAAAGCTCTCATTGAAACCGCCTCAATTCGACGGAAATACTCCATGGTCAAACTACCACCGACAATTCGAAGCTGCTGCCAAAGCAAATGGATGGAATGCTGGGGAAAAAGCTTTAGCATTGACACTGGCATTGCGTGGCGAAGCAACAAATATTTTACAAACGCTCACCGCCCAACAACAGGAAGACTATGAACAGCTGGTAAAATACCTGGAACTTCGCTATGGCCAAGCCCACCTTGAACACGTATATCACTCACAGCTGAAGAATCGATGCCAGAAATCAAGCGAGTCGTTGCAAGAATTTGAAGCAGATATTGCACGCTTGGTTCGTCTTGCGTACCCAGCTACACCGGAAAATGTAATGGAGCGACTAGCGGTCCAAGCATTTTTGGATGGACTTCGTGACCAGGAAACCCGGCAAGCCCTAACACTAGCTCGCCCCGCACATCTCGTGGATGCATTGGCACGCGCTCTGGAATTCGAAGCAGCAAAGCAATCCTGCAAAAGCCAGAGTAGGGTGCGGATGATCGAGGAAGACCCACAGCCACAGGAGCCCGCTAATATCGAGGCTGTCATGAGAAAATTAATGAAGGAAGTCCTGCCTGAAAGAAAACAAATAAGGTGCTGGAATTGCGGGAAAATTGGGCATGTGCGTAGCAAATGCCCAACTTTTAAAGAAGCGACACCGACACAGGAAAAACTAAAGAAGGTCGATGAGGAGGGGCAGTCGTCGGCCTGTATCCAGCAAGCCCCAAATAACAACGCATATGTCGCTGTCCTTCAACGACAGAACAAAGGTGTTTTTGTGGACGGTCTCATCAACAACGAGCCTCGCACCATGCTGCTTGATACAGGTGCGACTAGGACAATCCTTGGACCTACATTTGCCAAAACACCGGCAAGAATTGAATCGTCGAATTGGAAGCTACGCACAGCAACTGGAGAGCCGGCAACTGTGTATGGTGAACTTCCAATTGAACTGACTTTGGGCAGCACTAAAGTGAAACACCGGGCTCTAGTAGCGGATATCGAGGACGAGGTAATAATTGGAATGGACATCATGAATTCCAGAGGATTCGAGCTGAATTTTAAAGACGGCGTCCTTCGTGTGAACGGAGAAGAGCTGATACTTCATGGGAGAAATGAAGAAATGGTTCGAGTTCTGCTGGCTGAAGACGTAAGCGTACCGGAGAGGGCTGAAACCATTTTAGAGGCTCGCCTGGATGGAGGTGCGAGCAGTGGAAATGTGGTGATGTTCGAGCCCAAGCTACATGATGAGAAAATTGGACGAGGAATTGCACTAGGAAAAACCTTGTTGCGTGCTGATAAATTTGTGCCAGTAAGGGTAATGAATGTCAATTATTACCCGGTGACCTTGAAGAAGGGAACGATTTTGGGGCACTGCTCGTCAATTTCCTCTGTAATCAGGAGTGTACGTGGCACTGTTAGCCAAGCCAGTAACATGCCAGCAGAATTGGAGAAGTTGGTTGCTATCTCGTCCAAGGACATGGGGCCAGCACAGAAGCCTAAACTGAGAGAACTAGTCAGGAAGTATCAGGACATCTTCGATACCGGAGTAGGCAGAGGCGGTAGAACAAAGGTGGTTCAGCACAAGATAGATACTGGAAATGCCCGACCAATCAGGCAATCAGCCAGAAGACTTCCTCTCGCCAAAAAGGAGGAGGCTGACAAAATAGTCTGCGACATGGAGAAAGACGGAGTCATCGAGCCATCCGACAGTCCCTGGTCCTCTCCAGTCGTGTTGGTGAAGAAGAAAGATGGATCAACACGGTTTTGCGTAGACTACCGTCAACTAAACAACGTGACGAAAAAGGACAGCTACCCTCTCCCAAGGATAGACGACACGCTAGACACGCTGGCTGGATCTACGATTTTCTCGACCTTAGATTTGAAGAGCGGATACTGGCAGGTAGAACTGGCCCAGGAAGATCGAGAAAAGACAGCTTTTACCATCGGCTCCGGATTATGGCAGTTTACAGTTATGCCATTCGGCCTCTGCAATGCTCCAGCCACGTTCGAAAGATTGATGGAGACGGTTTTGAAAGGACTATCATGGAAAACGTGTCTGGTGTATCTCGACGACATTATTGTGGTTGGCAGATCATTCGAGGACCATATAAAAAACTTGGAAGAGGTATTTCAGCGACTAAGAAGCTCCGGACTGAAACTGAGCCCCAAGAAATGTCATCTGTTTCAAAAAGAAGTACGTTATCTCGGCCACGTTGTCTCTAGGAAAGGAGTGGCAGTAGATGAGCAGAAGATCAAAGCTGTTAAGGAATGGCCCGTTCCGAAAGACATTCACCAGCTTCGAAGTTTTCTTGGCTTGTGCACTTACTATCGCCGATACGTGCTGGGATTTGCTAACATCGCAAAACCACTGACCAGGCTCACGGAAGGACAAACAAAGCTCCAGTGGTCAGATGACTGCCAAGATTCATTCAGGAAGTTGAAAGGAGCTTTGATCAACGCACCAATCCTGAGCTACCCCCTTCCAGACGGGAAATTCATCCTGGACACGGACGCCAGTAACGTGGGACTTGGAGCTGTCCTGTCTCAGATCCATGAAGGACAAGAGAAGGTCATCGGTTACTTCAGCAAGACCCTCAGTAAACCGGAGCGGAATTACTGTGTCACCAGGCGGGAACTGTTGGCTGTTGTCAAGGGAGTTGAGCACTTCTACAAGTACGTGTATGGACGAAGATTCCTACTGAGAACTGACCATGCAGCTCTCAAATGGCTCCTACAGTTTAAGAATCCCGAGGGTCAAGTGGCACGCTGGATTGAGAGGCTCCAGGAATTCGACTTTGAGATCGAACATCGGGCGGGGACCAGCCATAAGAATGCGGATGCCCTATCGCGAAGACCATGTCCAGACGACTGTTCGCACTGCCGACGAACAGAGGAAAAGGAGTCGACACTCTGCAGAACCACGGCGATCGATGATAACTGGAATGACCACAAGATCCAGAAAGACCAAGAGAAAGATCCAGATCTTGGTTTAGTCATCGGCTGGAAGAAGAGCGATCGAAGACCGTCGTGGCAGGAAATAGCCAATTGTTCTCCAGTCGTTAAAACTTACTGGGCCCAATGGAACTCTTTCACCTTAGACAATGGAGTCTTGAAGCGTGTGTTGGAGTCGGAGGATGGCGGGGAAGAAAGACGTCAGGTAGTAGTTCCCAGGAGCAGAAGACAGGAAGTGCTCCGAGAAATCCATGATGGGGTCACCGGAGGACATCTGGGAGTGACGAAGACCCTCCAGAAAGTTAGGCAACGGTTCTACTGGGCCAATTGTCAAGCTGACGTCAAGGACTGGTGCAGAAAATGTGCTGTATGCGCTGCCAGTAATGGGCCTCGAACAAGACCTAAGGCCCCGATGCGCCAGTACAATGTGGGCAGCCCATTCGAAAGGATCGCCATTGACATCGCTGGCCCGTTCCCACAATCTGAACACGGGAACAAGTACATCCTTGTGGCGATGGATTACTTCAGCAAGTGGGCCGAAGCCTATGCCCTGCCCAACCAAGAAGCCATCACCGTTGCCGACGTCTTGGTGAAGGAGTGGATTTGTCGATTCGGTGTCCCGTTAGAACTGCATTCGGATCAAGGCAGGAATTTCGAGTCAAACCTGTTCCAGGAGATGTGTCAGATGCTGAACATCCGGAAAACGAGGACCACAGCTCTACATCCGCAGTCCGATGGAATGGTGGAGCGGATGAATAAGACGATAAACCGCCACCTGTCCAAGGTAGTCTCTGACCACCAGAAGGATTGGGACCAGTACCTCCATCTGTTCCTGATGGCGTATCGTTCCGCAGTTCATGAGTCAACCGGCCAAACCCCTGCAAGTGTTATTATGGGCCGAGAGCTGCGACTTCCATGTGACCTGAAGTTTGGGACGCCACCAAGGCAAGACACTGCGGGAGATGACTACGTCAGCAAACTGCGACAGAGAATGGACGACATCCATGAACGGGTCCGTTTGAACATCCAGAGTGCCAGCGACAGAATGAAGGAGACCTACGACATCAAGGCGGATGCTGGTGGATATCAAACAGGTGACCTTGTCTGGCTATACAACCCTAAACGTCGCCGTGGACTATCACCGAAACTTCGGAACTCGTGGGAAGGTCCATATAAGATCATGAAAAGGATAAACGACCTCGTCTACCGCATATATAAGCCACCACGAGGAAAACCTAGGGTAGTCCACTTCAATAGGTTGTCCCCTTACGCCGGAAACCACGATCAAGTCCGCACCGTCAGATCACCGGAGGACGAAATGACGTTTCAGAGGTTCATGTCCCTGTACTCGAACGGACAGAAAGTTCAATATGGGGTAACCCGAGAGGAGTCACGAGATCTTTTCAAGGTGCCTGCCAATTACGCGTTAGCTCACTGTGTGGCAGAAGATCTCCAAATGTCCAGAGGCATTGCAGTGGTTTTCTCCAAGAAGTTCGGTCGAATCCAGGAACTGAGAGAACAGAACCCGGAAGTTGGAGGGGTGTTACAGCTGAGGAAAGGCCAGAGAAACATCTACTATCTGGTTACCAAGAAGCGTTCTCGTGATAAGCCGTCTTATGAAGATGTTTGGAAGAGCCTCACGAGATTGAGAGACACGATGCTGGACCAGAATATTGTAGACCTGGCAATCCCAAAATTGGCCTGTGGGCTTGATCGGCTGGACTGGAGAGTTATAAGAAGCATGTTGGAGACAATATTCAGATCCAGCGGCATCAACATTCTGGTGTGCTCCAACCATCTTCCTCGACCCAAAATGAAGACTGTGGAGTGCTACTTCCATCGAACGTCCAGGTGCAGACATGGAGAATCTTGCAGATATCTTCACACTCCAAGAATGACGTTTCGGGGCGAAACGTCTTTAAGAAGGGGGCAATGTAACGATTTCGAGACCGGCCCCGAGACCGGCCCTGATCTTATTAATTATGCACCCTCGTTCAACTACAGCTGCATATCTTCTGGCGTACGCATCGCCGAGAACAAGCTGGAATAATCGATTGTTCGATACTATTCGAAGAGCCATCTAGACGAAAAGTTCTATACTCCTGAATATTCGAGAATCGTGAATGGAAACTGCTTGGGAGTATATAAGCGGGACAGTCAGAAGAAGAGGGAGTTACAGTTCCAGAGTTCGCTGATAGATAGCCATAGTAGAAATAAATTGAAAAATAAATGTTTTAGTGAATAATCGTTGTAAATAGTGTTTAAAATAAATTAGGAAAATTAGTAAATGCAGTTTTACTACAAATCGTTGAAAGTTCATATCGGTTGAGAGAAGACATTAGTTGGTGGATGCATTACTGGAGACAAGTTGCTTGGTCAGTTATTTGTTAGATGAACCAAAATATAAGGAAAATCTAGTTATTAGTTATACCAGTTGTACTTGAAGATGTAAATGAGAGTGAATATGTGGTTTCAACATAATACCTGCCCTATTAATTATGCCAGAATGTCTCATGATGAATTAAGGATGGCATTACACTAGTTGGGGGATCGAATGAGATTGTCCTGATGCGTGGCCTGCTAGGTCACCTGATTTAACAACTCTTGATTTATGTGTCTCAATGGGTTCCAACTTCACCTGAAAACATTGAGAGAAAGCACCAGAAATATTTGTAGGGGTATCAATCAAGAAAATCCTAGTTGGTGTCGTAAATCCTGTATAAAGCGATTTAACAAGTGGATAAACTCCTAAAATATCGTTTCTATGTAAGAGACAACCTTTATTAAAATTTCTTTTACTGTAAGAAGAAATCCGTAGTATTGTCAAAAACAAAAATCAATTATGAAGAGTGTATTCGTTACCTGTTTGATTTTTGATCTACCTATATTAAAACTGGAAAACATTTTTTTTAAGAAATATTACTTATTATACCATGTCCCGAAACTATGGTGCCAAATTGAAACAGAAGATTCCCCTTGATAAATAAATAGGACTTTCCTGATATTGCTTTCCCCAAATGTCATTCGTTGCAAAGATACAGGGTGTTGAATATGAAAAATTAAAAGTTATTTTTATTCATAACTTCCACAGTTCTGAAAATTTCTCAAAAAAAATTGTGTATTTGTGTTCAATAGGTGCTTTATTTCGAGAAAGAAAACACATTTTCAGTTGCTACCAGTGGCGTACAAGAAGGGCATCATGGTCCCTTTTCTCCCCTATTATTTACGCCACTGGTAAAATCAGGAAAATTATATATTTTTCGCATTCCTCATTCAATTTTCAGTAAAAATGTATACTTGTTTGAATCCTGAAAAACTAACCGTTTTCAAGATAATTGCGCTTTTATGAATGAAAACATAATAGTAACGAAAAATTTGTTCGGTAGAAATTAATTTTACAATCCTGATTACTGGTCCAAATAACATCTAACTGATTTCCTTCAAAATTAGAGCACCCATTGAAGAAAGGCATACCTTCAAATTTAGTTGTTTTTTTTGTAACTATGAAAGTTGCGTTTTTATTTTCCAGTTTCAACGCCCTGTACCTCTGCAAGAAAAAATGCATGTGTAAATGTCATTGATTTTTTGGTAGAATAACTAGTTGTAAGTTTAACCAGTAATTAGGATTGTAAAATTCACTTCAGCCGAATTTTTTTTTCATTACTAGTTATGTTTGTATTCATATAAGCGCAATTATCTTGAAAACGGTTGATTTCTCTGAAATGAAACAGGTATACACTTTTTACTCAAAATTGAAAGGGGAATGCAAAAACTTATTAATTTTACCGATTTCACCAGTGGTGTAAAAAATAGGGGAGAAAAGGGACTATGATGCCCTTCTAGTACGCCACTGGTAACAACTGAAAATGTGTTTTCTTTTTCGAAATGAAGCACCTACTGAACACAAATATTCTTTAAATTTTTTTTTCAGAAACTTTTAGAACTGTGGAAGTTATGAATAAAAATCAATTTAATTTTTTCATATTCAACACCCTGTATCTCTGCAACGGACGACATTTGAGAAGAGAAATATTAGGAAAGTCCTATTTATTTTTCAAGAGGAATCTTCTGTTTCAATTTGGCACCATAGTTTCGGGACACCATGTATACTTATGCTAAACAAAATTTTCATTTCTGATCATTATCAAGTCTTTGTTTTATTTGTTATGACCGGTTTCGGCTTTTTTTTACAAGCGTGCCTGATTCGCCCTATATCCGCACACAATTTAGTTGGGAATGTGTCATTTTCACGCACAGAAAGTACTTTCAACACGCTTGCAGAAAGTACTTTCCACACGCGTGCAGAAAGTACTTTCCACACGCGTGCAGAAAGTACTTTCCACACGCGTGCAGAAAGTACTTTTCACACTCGTGCGAGCGGGAGGAACCAAGTAGCAGACTATACTTTCTCCACGATCAAAAATTTTAAAATATTTTCAAATAGAAACGAACAAAAGATAATTTCCTGTTTATCAGAAAGGACTAATCCTGGACTAACCAAAATAATTTTTTTATAGCAAAAATGCATTAAGAATAAACTATTAAATTTAAAAAAATTGCCCTGTTGGTGGCTTGAACCCACAACCTCTCGTCTGCTATAAATGAATAAATAAAGGTTTATTGTTACAAAGTTTTTAGTCAGTCTACACATCAATTGGTATATCCGAAACTCCGTCAACTAATCTTGCCGTCGCCCAAGAGGGTTCTGGAGAGGAAGAGGATCGGGAGGACGCACTGAGAGCCGCCTTCCCCATCCTCCGACCATTTCTGGACGAAGGATGGGGGAGCGCTTGTGCCAAGGGGGTACATAGGGTCCCGGCAAAGGGGCGCTAGTTCCCCTTCCCCGCTGTTGGTATCGGTGGGTCAGACATTCCAAACGATATTGGATGTAGTTCGTATAATACATGCCTCCTGCAAAGCTTATGCATGTCGTTCAGTTTTCTTTCTATGCAGAATATGCTTTGTCTAAGGTTTGGTCAGAGGTAGGTTGTTTCGTGTTAATCCCGGAAAAGGCTGAGGCAAAAAACCGGGTTCTCGTCTGCTATGCCAATGCTTTACCAGCTGAGCCATCTCTTCCACGAAAACTACGAGTCAATTATTCACTTTCCAGTATATTATTTGTACTCTTTGTAATTTCAGGTGGTGTATTTTCATACTCTGATTCTGAATCACTGGAAATTTATGATACTTTTGATATTTTCGAATGAAAACGTGACTGCAATAATTTTGACACTACTGAAATTTGCCACTACGGGCTGCCACTGCGGGACTGCGTCAAGGCTAATGTTATTAGTGCTAACCAGTGTGAGAATATTATTTTTCTACAAGCGTGCGTGTTCCGCCCTATTCCCGCACGCAATTTAGTTTGAGATGTGTCATATTCCCGCACTAGTGCGGGAAACATTTTCCCGCACGCTAATGTCACTTCAAGTGAGTTTTTCCCGCACTAGTGCGGTAATAATTTTTCCCGCACGCGAAAGTTTGTTCAAGAGCGTTACATAATTTTTTTTTAAGCCCTTGTAGAAAAAATCTTGATCCTAACTCATACGGAAAGGTACTATCCCGCACTCGACTGCTTAACCGAACTCCGCTTTGCGTCGTTCGGGTAACGGCAGTCTCATGCGGGAATAGTATTCTTTCCGTACTTGTTAGGATAATAACTATTTTCTACAAGCGTGCGTGTTCCGCCCTATTCCCGCACCCAATTTAGTTTGAGAGGTGTCATATTCCCGCACTAGTGCGGGAAAAATTTTCCCGCACGCTAATGTCACTTCAAGTGAGTTTTTCCCGCACTAGTGCGGTAATAATTTTTCCCGCACGTGAAAGTTTGTTCAAGAGCATCACATAAGATGTTTCAATGCTCTTGTAGAAAAAATCTTGATCCTTACTCATACGGAAATGTACTATCCCGCACTCGACTGCTTACCCGAACTCCGCTTTGCGTCGTTCGGGTAACGGCAGTCTCATGCGGGAATAGTACTCTTTCCGTACTTGTTAGGATAATAACTATTCTCTACAAACGTCAAAAAATGACAAGGTTCGCGCATTGACAACAATATGCGATGTGACCCTTTTTTAAATTTTCCTTCGCTACCATAACACCGTGCGCGAAGTAGTGTGCGAAATACTTACTTCGCACACTGCATGTAAACTATATGGGATTTTTATATTTTAACCTTTCTCTCCATCACCAAAGTAGCATTTCGCGCACTAGATACAAAAATAACCATCTATTACAAGAAAGAGAATGTAAATACATTTGAATTGCATGGGGGCAGAGGTGTTACACAATATTTCTTCAATCTCAAGAGAGAGAATTCCAGCTTTCTGTAATCAAATTTCATTTCAGAATTAGCTAATTCTGCGATGATCGTAGAGAAAGTACTTTTCACACGCGTGTAGAAAGTACTTTCCTCACACATGTAAAAAGTACGTTACACACACATGCGGATATAAGTCGCTTTCCATTGGACTCTACAGTGCCATATACGTTATTTTTCTATGTGGGTCGCTGGAAAATAATTATTTTCTACAAGCGTGCGTGATTCACCCTATTCCCGCACGCAGTTCAGTTTGAGAGGTGTCATTTTCCCGTAAGTTAAATTCTCTTCAAGTGAGTTTTTCCCGCACTAGTGCGGGAGGAATTTTTCTCGCACGCGAGACATAAGATGTTTTAACGGATTTGTAGAATAAATCTTGATCCTAAACAAGGGTAGGTCTCCCGCACTAGACTGCTTACCCGAAATCCGCTTTGCGTCATTCAGGTAACAGCAGTCGCATGCCTGAAAGGTACTCTTTCCGTACTTGTTAGGATAACTATTACACCATTATCAAGTAACATTGGGGTAACAAGTTGCGCCGATTTATTTGCTCTCAAAGTGGCGTATATCAGTTCCTGATGGTTCGTTTTTAAATCGAGGCGTATATCTAAAATGAGTGAAATATTTCGAAGCGAACCAGTGAATATAAAATACGCCCATATGGAATGACATATATTTAAAAAAATATTTCAACACAAACTGGCGAATATGAAATTCGCCTATTTGTTGACGAAGGTACCATGCTTGCCGGCTTATTCCTTAGCGTTATAGATATGATGCATATTCGCCCTATTCCGACATTTGTAGGCTTGCAGATTTTCAGTTCTCTGGTTAGACAGTGCTCACGTCGGCTCATGAGAAAAACTCAAATTCTTCTGAGTATGGATGTCTTAGTGGAGTGGAATGATGGTAAAAGAAATGTGGTGGTTTCCAGCGAACTTGCTTGTGTGACAAAAGGTGGAATTATACAGATTGGAGCGAAAGTAAAGATGCTATATCTTGGTCGCTGGTATTATGGCAAAGTTATTAAATAAATGTTATCTTCCCTACTTTGGCGATAAAGTACCTGTTTGTAACGTTTTTTCCTCAACACATTGGCCATCAGTGAAAAAAACTATGAGAACTTCTTTGAAGAAACTACTACCTACTGGGGTTTTGGAAAAAAGAATAAAGAGGTGGCAGAAAAGATAAACAGAAGGAACGAGACGGAATCCTTCATCAAAATATCGTTGATCATGTTACAAAGTTCCCCAAAGTAGAATCACACTACTGTCGAAAGGATAGTAAAAGACAATATCTTAATTCCCAAAATGTATGTATTTGGAAGAAAACAAAAATACAGGAAATTATTCAAATCCATGAATCACTCTTTTCATCGTCCCAAAAAGTATCAATGCACATTTTGTATGACTTACAGTAATGGTGATGACTTAACTTAATCATCGCTAAAAAACAGTATTTGAAACATGAAGCAGAAAAAATGCTGTGAGAAGAATTCAGATCGAGAGTAAGGAAAGAGCAATGAGAGATACTAAAGTTGTTAGTGCTGTTTTTGATTCGCAGCAAGTCATTCAATTGACGTTATTTTATAAACAATCTTCTTCAATTTTAGAATCTATGATCTGCCTTCGAGAGACTGCCACTATGACATTTGGTATGAAACTCAGAGTAAACGAGGTTTATCCGAAATGTCGAGTTAGCTATACCTCTTTTTGAAAAGTTGTGACAAGAACGGGGTCGAGTCTGTAGAACTATTTTCTGATGATTGCTACGGCCAAAATAAAAACTCTATACTTCCTTGCTTTCTTTCTCAATGAAAGCAAGGATATAAAAAACATAACCCTCCATTTCCTTGAGGCATGCCATGGCCAAAATGAGAGCGACTCGGCACATAGTGCTATAACTGCAGCAGTAAAACAGGCTGGAGATATTTTCATACCCAGTCAGATAATCCCGATAATAAGTTGACTCGAAGAAAACAACCCTACATTGTCCATGAAATGGCCTTTAGTGATTTTCTAGATTTCAAAACTATATCAAAAAATATGAGAATTTTGCGGGTTCGTCATTCTGATGAAATGAAATCTGACTCCAATGATTTTTTGAATTGGACAAAAATGTCCGCTATTAGGGTAGATAAAGAGACAAATGATGAAATTTTCTACAATAATAGTCACATGAAAGAAGTATTTCAGACAATCTCTTTACACATATTGAAAGGTAATGGTTACGTCTTCCCCTAGCTCGCACAAGTCTCTGACTTTTGAGGGTTGCACGTAGGGGTGCAACTGGTTGACGGATATAACAATAACAACAACAACAACAACAAAGAAATGTTGAAATATCGAAACTGAAGGTTAAAAAACTCAATAATGCAAAGCTCAAGCTACCATGAAAGAAATATTCATCTCTCATGTCACTTTGTGTAGGATCGACTCCCGTCATTCGTAATGAAGAATTCCAATCTTTCTACCGAAATCTTTCCCATTTAAAAAAAAAGTGATTCTGTATATATTTTTTTTTAACTATTCATTCGCTATGAATGTTTAATTTTGATTTTTAATGTTTGTCTGAAACAGCATTATGTGTTTGTTTGTGTTTTTCTTTATTATCTGATTGGGCTTAAATGAGCATGTTTAATAAATCACTAAAAGGCGTATATCGTATTTTTTCAAGTTACCTTTACCAGGATAAAATGTTAATTACCTTCTTATCAGCATTGGATTATATATACTATATTCGAAATATTCACAAATATTCAAGGGTATTATAACAAGACCTTGATAAATAGTCGACTATTTTTATTGCATCTAAATTTCGACTGTATTTTATAATAATTTAACGAGACATTATTTTGGCATTAATAATCTGATGAGAGCCCGAGAGCGAAGCTCGAGGGCTTTCATCTCTGATTATTAATGCCAAAATAATGTCGAGTAAAATTAATAAATACAAGAGAAATTTAGCAGCAATAAAATAGTCGACAATTAATCAAGGTCGTGTTATATTTGTGAAGATTATTTCTTGAATCTACTTCTTTATATCAGTCATATGAATGAAATTAAACAATTTGGAATAATTTATTCAAAATATCAAGAACAAAGCACAAAATCTAAACAAAAACAGCACCATCTTTATAATTTATCAATTGAAATTAAAAACACAATTATTGTATGTGACATTTCCACCATGCGTAATTTGTGACATTTGTTCAGCTTTTGAAGAACTTGCAGTATTAACCGTAGAAGATCCACATTCATTCTGATTTCTCAATCTGTTCAAAATACCCTGGTGATGTTGTTCATCCATGTGCAAGTAAGGTTGAATTGAAGAAGTAGTAGCGGGGGCAGTAATTTGAATGAGTTGCTGCTCTGGTACTTCGGATTTTGCCAGTTGAGAAACTGCAGTTGATCTGCAAGAATGGTTTGTAATTTTCAATTGGTTGGTATCTAAACTCTTTGCTCCCAATTTAGTCCATTTTGAAAATTCGTTTTTCGCAACGGGCGAATTCTTGTACCACAATGAGTTTCCATTCTGCCAGAATGGATTTGGAGTTAGGAACAAGCGTGGACATGTGAATCCTGGTCCTCTTTTTCCAATCAATTCTCTGAACAATCTAACTGGACAGCGCTGTGGGTTTTGTTCATTTTTAGTAAGCCACTTGCTGTTTGCGCATTTCTGGTTTCCTCCTTGACAGGTTTTTGTAAAAATTGGGTTGTATTCTATCCTACCTGATTCATTACCATCATTCTGAATTTCAAATTTGAAATGTGTAATCAAAGCTGAACAACCTTCGCCCCCACGCCACGCTAATTGTACTGAAGCCAAATAGTAAAATTTTTTTTGAAGTCCATCTGGAGTTTTTTCATCGCATTTGTCAATAATAGCAAACATATTTTCTATACTTAAAGCCGTTGAACTTCGTTTCCGTTTTTCCTGGTGTTTCTGCAATTCCCGTCTCTTGGCATTGCGTGCGTCTCGAGATCTTTTGAATTCGCACGCTTGAAATGGATCTATTTTTATATTATACTTCTTGAAATACATCTCTTGAAGAATTTTAGATGTAGAATTCCACATGCACTTCACAGTATATTCTTTATAATCTTGCCCATTTTCTTTTTTCATATTCCAGGCCCAGTCTTTCAAAATATCATTCAGTTTTGTGATTGATGTCGACTCATTCAATTCATATTGACGATGCCCGCAAAATTTGGTAAACTGTTTCCATACGCTATTTTTACTCCTCCCTGTATTGTCAGGGATTGCACCCTCGATTATCCTATCTATCTCTTCATTTATAGTTTCTCCAAATCGATTCATTTTCAAATACTTTTATTTGAAGTTTAATATGTATTTATTTAGAGTATTGTCAGATGCTCAGGCTCCTTGATATGAGTATCATGCTGAATAGTCGGTGACTATTGTGCATCATGTAAATAGTCGCTAATAGAGCGTGTTGATTGGTCCTGTCAAACAGGAAACAAACGTATGATTGGTTGATGACTGATATTTAATAGACGAAAGAAATAATCAATTAAATCTTCCTTATGATAGTGACGACATGAAAAACTAGTGAATCTTAAATTGCATCTCCTCAGAAATTGTTAAAATCCATATACACCCCTTTGTAAATTTAACGACGATAATAATGTAAAGTGGTGGTGAAACCTGCAATCACTTGTTACCGAAAATAGAAAAAAAAATCTGAAAGATAAAAAAAGAGATAGAATGATAAATAAAAATAGAAGGAATTAATGAAAGAGAAAATGTAGGGAGCGAGGAGAGGGGTAACAAAAAACTGGAGTTTCTCACTGATTCTGAAGCAGATATAACTTAACCTGAAGTTAGTTTTGAAACATGCGATTGATTTGTTTTTCATTATTTCATTTCATCAGAATATGAATGAAAGCTTCGAAGATTCTGAACTAAACAGGGGAGGTGAACCAACCTTCAACCTCACATTCAAACTGTGTACGTCATTATAAGTTAGTGAAAATATAAGTATGTGATTTCTAATGGTTGTGTTGCAAGATATCGATGTGAATGAACGATGATGGTGTAACATGAATACAGTGCCTGTCGAATAAGCCAAAAATATATTCACATTATATGGTAATGAGTGGGATTATTCATTTCCCACATTTCGTTGACACACTTATTTGAAAAATTAAGCTTTTCTAATCTGAAAATGGAGAATATAAAGAAAGCAATGACGAAGTCGAAAATTAAACGTCATTATTTGTGATCGAATATAAAACACTATAATAATAATAAATTTGTCGATACCGTTCGTATTAAAATTAAAATAACCAAATGAAAATGAATGCTTCCAAAAATGTTCATCCTCACATCTTTAAATATTACGTAGGGATGTTGAAAAAAATCACAAGCGTTGTCCAACTGAAAATAGCCAAGTGCTTTTGCCATTTAATTGCAAAATGCAATAATTAATAATTCATTTTCAACCATAAAACATTTGATTGAAATAATCGATTATGTGGTGAATGAAAATTCAAGAATATAGATAATCTTATTACTCTGTATCACCAATGCTCAATTCATTCCTCAAAATATGCTCAAACACATAAAAAATGTTAACAGTAACAATTCTATTCAACATTTTGAGTACCTATACAAATAATTACCTGAATCGCAGGCTTTGACTGGATGAGTATTGTCAGCGCCACACTTTGAGTATGCAACCAAGAATACAGATGCGTTGTACGCTGTGTAGCATAACACAAAGCTGTAGACTCTACACATTTACCAGCACCACATTTCCTTTGAACTTTCAAATGTTGCCAATGGTATTTTGACGGTTAAAAACGTAATCTCTATAGAAGATTCCATTCGTGAGTGGAAGCACAATATCTATCGTTTCACTGAGAATATAATTCAAATATATTGGAGAGGGAGTTTATTTGAAGAGGGGCAAAAAATAGAAATGTGAAATTAGTTTCGTATAAAACTAGTCTCAAGTTATTGCAGAAAGTACGAACATCTTCAAAAGAACTTTTTTTTTATAAAAAAATCGATATAAAGTGAATTATAGATTCTTAAAATTGGCAGTTCTACAATTTGTGAGGAAATATTAGTTATACAGATGATTATTTATTATTCATTTGGCAGGGACAGGACAATTCTAATGTTGTCCGACCTACCCTGGCACTGATGAGAATCAAAGCCTCAAAACATGCATGTTCGTAGGTGGTCATTTCCAGTCAAATGAAGGATAATCTGCTGTTTAATTACGAGACAAGCACTTGCAATTGGGTCTTTTTGGAAAAACGTTGCACAAATATCTGTTAGGTGTAGATCAGTTTATTATTATTACTATGTTGATACTCTCCGGCACAAATTTTCGAACTTTGTTCAAAATATAACAGATTTGAAAACATTTATCCAACGTATCAGCACCTAGATCATCAGAATCACTTGAAATTCGCACTATATACGCAAAATTTTGTGCTGATTCCAAAAATATGGGATTTTTATTTGCTCAGATTCAATATATGGCATAAAAAGGGAATAAAACGTCAACAATCCTTCTCTCAACTCCAGATAAATTTTTTCAACTTGCAAACGGTTGAAGATAGAATAATTCTGCGAACGCCAGTTGATTCAGAATGGTCAAATTAGTATAGTCTGTGAATTTCAAATCGATCGGCATAAAAAATCGATTACTCGAGAAAAGGCCAAAAGTCCAAAGGGGTAGAAAAGTGATGAAAAATACAAAATCGTCAGACTCACTTGAAATTCGCACTATATACGCAAAATTTCGGGATGATCCCGAAAATATGTGATTTGTATATGCTAGGTGGAAGGTTTAGCATAAAAAACGAATAAAACGTAAAAAATTTTCATAAATTCTTACTTTCCATTTTTCTAACTTTTTAAAAAAGCCCTCAAATGTATCTCGACGAGCTGATTCCGAATCACATCACAAAAATAAAATTCGATGACAAATTGATGAAATTTCAGTAAGTTTCTGGTCAAAAAATACGAGCGAATTTGATATTTTTGAAAAATCGAAATTGTCCCTCAAATTTATCTCGGCGAACTAATTCCGAATTATAAAAAAATTACGGAAAATGACCCCTCTCAACTCTAGAAGAACGGTTAAAGATAGAGCAATTTTTCGAACGCCAATCGATTCAGAACAATGAAACTCGTTACTTCGATAACACCTTCATGAAGGATAGTACGTAAGTATATTCTTCATTGTACCAGACAAAATTCAAAATTGTTATATTTTCTTCATATTTTGAAATAAGAGCTACAAGAAAACAAAAGTAAGTAATATTAATTTCAATCAGCACTGTTGAATATGCGTACATTTTTGTTCGCCTTGTCTGTTCGAATTAACGGGGTTTTTCAAAAATCATTAGGACTAAATATTTCAAAACAAAATTTGATCATAAAAATAATCCAGCCTTTCGCAAATTTTCCTATACAATAGGATTGTCGGCAAACGTCGAACAGAAATAATTCGAAAGCCCCATACGACCGCCGAATCACGTCTATTCAACGCCTGGCAAAGTTTTCCTACAAGTATATACTTTGCAATCTTCCTGTAACAACCACCAACTGGCAATCGAAAACATGTGACATCTGCAGACCGGTTTCGCGATTCAACTCGCTCATCAGTACAGACTCGGCCACAATATGTAATTGATTTCCAATCGGTTTCGTTAACAGGCACTACGATATCTCCGGCACCCACTAAGAAAGTGAGCAGCAGAGCCATCTGTAGAAACCACAGAAAGATTCCGACCAGTACCACGACTTTGTTTGAGTCGAATATCTAAATTTTCATCATGAAAAATATTTAAATATTTCTCATGTGGAAATAGAGTACTTGACGAAAGGCAATAAATTTCAAAACAAAATTTGATTATAAAAATAATCCAGCCTTTCGCAAATTTTCCTATACAATAGGATTGTCGGCAAACGTCGAACAGAAGTAATACAAAAGCCCCATACGACCGCCGAATCACGTCTATTCAACGCCTGGCAAAGTTTTCCTACAAGGATATACTTTGCAATCTACCTGTAACAACCACCAACTGGCAATCGAAAACATGTGACATCTGCAGACCGGTTTCGCGATTCAACTCGCTCATCAGTACAGACTCGGCCACAATATGTAATTGATTTCCAATCGGTTTTGTAAACAGGCACTACGATATCTCCGGCACCCACTAAGAAAGTGAGCAGCAGAGCCATCTGTATATCCTTGTAGGAAAACTTTGCCAGGCGTTGAATAGACGTGATTCGGCGGTCGTATGGGGCTTTCGAATTATTTCTGTTCGACGTTTGCCGACAATCCTATTGTATAGGAAAATTTGCGAAAGGCTGGATTATTTTTATAATCAAATTTTGTTTTGAAATTTATTGCCTTTCGTCAAGTACTCTAGTTCCACATGAGAAATATTTAAATATTTTTCATGATGAAAATTTGGACTAAATATTGTTAGAATAGGTCAAGGAATAACCGCTTGAATTTTTGTAGCATGTTTACCTCACACCCTGTATATGTTACAGAAAATATAGACGTGCCGAATAACCGATCTTCTTTTATCTTTATCAAGTCGGTTATAAATTGAGAGCTGGAACTCATTCATGCAAACATATAGTAATTCCATTTTTTTAACCTAAAGACATACATCATGTTTTGACGCTCACGCACCCATCGAAAATGGGGAATTGGTTACTTATGAAATATTATTGAATGACGTCACATTAGTGTTCATATTTAGAAACTAGGGCTTCTAGTCAATCTTGTAATCAAATTTGTACAATTACTCTATAAATGGGAAACTATTGGGAAATAAACGCTATTAATATTATTACAAATTTCTAGAAACAAGTGAAATTTATGAGAATTCCAAACTGAAGTATGTTTCAGAATATAGGAATCGTCACAGCGCATGAAAGGAAATATTGAAATTAACGTATCCGCACTGTGAATAATGAATCTGTTAGGTATACAACCAGATATACAGAAGTGTGCATCAGGTGAAGTGTAACTTTGACCGTAGACGTAGCCGTAGGAATAGTCAGTTGGCGGTGTTAATAATTAATAAATATGCTTATCTGAAAAAGGAGAATAATGAAAAAAATTAAACAAACAGACTTAATAGAATAGCTGCTTTGTTATCACTACTGGTACGGATTGAGAATGTTTTACATTCGTGATAACAGTAGTTAAAATTATCTTGAAACATTCTCGTTTTATCATCTCCAAACTCGAAGTTCAACAGAATTACTCATCATGAGTTTGCTGTCATGTAGGTATTTTTTAGATCGTATCGCTATTGACATTACGAGAATGATGCAGGTGGTAAAATTAGACAAAAGTTTTGCATTTTCAGGGGCAACCAAATGAAGTCGCAAGTTATAGAAATTAAAATAGACCGTTTTCTTTTGTTTGTCGTAGCGCAAGTTGAATAAAAGTCAAATGAAATCGATGTTGAAGAACAAACAGTACAATATGATCAGCAATACAACGGCTGGAATATATAATTTCTATTTGTTTTGTAATAAAAGTTATTGAATATTATTTTTCATCTGAGAACTTCGAGTTTCAGACAGAAAAACTCGTGAAGAATTTGCTCCCAAAATCAAAAATGAGGTTGATATTTTAATTTCTTAATATCAACAGAAATAGTAAGCCACATGGCCTTCTCGATTTGATAGCATTAGGATAAGAGATGACTCGCAAAATGTTAGTTCCATGTACTTAGGTGGCTTTGGAAAACAATCATTACGCTTTCTATCACAAAATGTCTAAATTTAAGTATAAATTTGGATGTGGCAGTTATATAATCAAAAAAAATTGTTCAAGAAAAGTGTCTTAACATCATAGAACCCAGGTATAATCAAGTAGTATGGTTTCCGGGCTTGGGGCCGTGGTCGGTTCACCTCCTTGAAGGCAGTTTTTACGAGGATTTTGTCTTTTTGAAGAGCGACGTAATACTGATACGTGTAACCGTTCACCGCCTGGAAACCAATCAGTAATGCGCTGAACGCCTGTTGCATAAATTACCATAAATCACCACTCAATGAGTTCGCCTCTTTGAACGTACTTACCGACCATATGCGGAGATATTTTCTCTTACTTGGGCATAACTTTGCGTATTTCTGTATAAATATTCCGTCATAGATCAGCTAAAAGCGCAACGAAGAAATCTGCGAATATAATGATTCTTGTTTTTATAATGAATAGAATTCAAGTACTGCGTGTGTATGGGTACGGAACGTTGCGAGTAACTTATTGACAAGTTATCTGACACACCAAAAACAAGACGTTAACAAAAATAAGAAAACATCAGGAAACATTATTAATTCATCTGATGATACGGCTTTCTTATACACATCAGACTTGTGGCAAGACTCAATCATCATAATCCTCCCAGTCAGAAGAATCACCCAGGTTTTTGATTACTGGTTGAATGGATGGCAAAAGGGAATATTCTTTTGAAATCACGTGTAAAATGCATTCTGTCCAAAGATTTTTATATTCCTCACTTAAGATTCTCTGAATGTTTTCTAATACTTCTCCGCTTAGATTTGGACATTGATTGGATTTTCTCATTTTGTTTATTATAAATGCCCAAACCAATTCAATGGGGTTAAAAACACAATAATATGGAGATAACCTCAGAAGCGTATGACCAGAATGTTTAAAAAGTTCATGAATAATATATTATTTTTCAAAATTTTCATTTTTAATTACCTATACGAAGTAATAGGTACCTGCTTTGTGGCTTCTTGTGGAATATACAATTTTTATAAGCCATAAATTCCAAAATGTCTCTTTTTTTTGTTGCTTTCGTGGTGCATTATCCATTACAATAATTGAATTTGGTGTTATATTTGCTAGTCATTGTTCATTCGGCATTCAGGATAATCAGATAATTTGTCATCAACTTTGTTTAATTTCTGATCTTTTCATTTTCTTTTACGAGAATAGTAACACTTCTGCTTGAAGAAGCCATTGCATTGGCGAAACATATGTCTCGGTTTTGTAACGTTAAAATTGACTTTCATCAAGTATCTTCTACAACGATTCACAATTTAAAAACACAAATATTATCACTAGAGATTTCACAAAAATAGGTTTACTAAATTCACTACACTGTTTCAACAGGAAGTGTAACAAATATCATTCACGATACGCTACTGTTCTTCTTTTCATAAATAAGGCCAGACTGCCGAACAACTAACAGGCAACAGGCGGTCAGCGCATTACTGATTGATACTCAATCTGGTCTACTGTTTTCTTTATACATATAGGGAATTATGAAATCATATTCTACTGAGTTTGGAATATGACTCGATTGTGATGTATTGAAGTGGTTGTATAACTTCAACACACCACAATCTAATTCATTTATGTTTTTGCGTTTGTTTATCAATAAGAATTATCTGTCAGATGTTTCGCATTTCTTTTAATATATATGGACCCCACTAAAGGATTTCTGATTGAAGAATTCTGTGATCTAAGAATCTCATGAAATCTGCGCACGGCACCTTCTAAGCTGTGCACAAATACATACATCTGGAAGGTGGATTCCATGATGGAAGACTCATGACTGCTCATGACATTCAAAATTTAATCCATTTTTAAATAGATGGTGAACAAATTTTAGTTATTTTCGATTAAAGAGTACTCATTCAATTAAGGTAAGGATATGAGTTGGAATAGTTAATTGTAAGTAATGTTACAATTTGAAATTGTTTTGTGTTACTTATTAAAATATACATATGAACTGTTCCGAGATTTTTATTTTCAAATGAATATCAACAGGAATTGAAACACAATTGTGCATTCCTGTGGAACTTGTCCCTGAGAAAAGAGTCTAGCCGAAAGTTTATTCAAATTCCCAACTACAAAACATAATATTATTATAAAATTTTATTATTTTTATTTGTAACGAATCTTCCAGGTTTCCAGAGAGAGAAACCCCTCAGAAGCTCCTTGTGCGAGCAAGAAAAAGATCCGGGACCGATGGCCGTGCTGGGCTATGAACCCACGACCTTATGATTGTAAGGCGACCATAAAAGCAAAAAAAATAATATTAAAAATCATATGATATTTATTATTTTTCACTTCAGAGGATTTCGAAACGTTAGATCAAGAGCACAGGAACTTGAAAGCTCCCATTTAAATCGAGTTCATAATCGAAGTGATTTTTTGCATGGTTAGAAGAGCAATTTAGTTAGTATCAGAGTTTGCTAATTGGCCACTGATTGTATCGTCATTGCATTCGAATCGTAAAATCAACCACTGGAATATTTCAGTGGAAAGTGTAGGCAGTCAGTCATGGGTAGATTACTCGTTTCGTAATGATCATATTCATATCAGCCTTTCCGTCGCACATATATTCATATCATGCATGCGGCGTAACATATTTACGACATAGACAATACGATTTCGGATTGTGACAGTTAGAGGAATCCGTTATTAATATTTTAAAGAAATCCGGTATTGTTGTTTGTAGTTAGTTCCATTGTTATGTATTATAACAAATCATTAGATGAGTAATAATCGATACATAATTCTGAAGATATGTTTATATCTTGATTGGAGATGAGTAGATCAATCAGTTCAGTTGCTAAAAACTAGAAATTTCAATGGCTACTTCCTAGCAACCGACACGAGTTTACTTGAACTGTTGGTGAACTTCTTTTGTAAAACCCACCCTGCACAAACAGTACTTAGGCGACAATATAATTGTCCTATCAAAAATAACATTAGTAAAAATATAAACCAGTAGGTAATGCAAAGTATTTCGAAATTATCAGAAAGTTATTCCATTTGAATGGTTCATTGACAAAAACGGAATACAGCAGAAGTGTACTTACGCAGATTCGAATTTGATCGAATCCGGATTTCATCAGACTGGATTCTGTAGACCGGGAATCCATCAGATTATACAATCCAATATCATACGCTGCCAGACAAAACGGTAGGCAACATATGAAACGCACCTTGTGCGTGGCGCTGTTTCCAAGCTGAATGGTAATTATTTGTTTGAAGAGACTAAAAATTATTTTGTAATTCTCTTACGCCAACAAAGTGAATTTAACAGTTACTTTTGAGAAGAAATACTGTCACAATTTGAAAGAGATATCAATGGATGCTTGGGTTTGATATTTTTATATGAATTTAGTCCTGTGATGGACTGGAATTATTAATTAAATTCATTAATCAAATTCAGCAGAAAGTTGAGTTTTCAAGAAACAATCAAACCAGTTAACTGCAGTTGATATGAGATATACAGAATCCTTTTTTTTGTCGATACAGCCAGTTCTCAAATAGATGCCTGTCTCTGAAGCTCGTTTGTCAGTAAAACGCGAACCGTCCGTATAAAATACTAGGCTTCCTGGGCGATACTCCGTTTTTTCCTATCTCCTGCTCCGCCCACTTCGCGATTTCCGCGTGACCTATCAATGCTCCTTTTTCTTCTTGAATCTAGGAAAAAAAAAACGGAAAAATAACCCGGAAAAAATACCCCCCGAAAAAAATACCACCGAAAGAAAAACGGAAAAAATACGCCTATATGCGATAACAATGGCCAGTAAACAAAAAGTAATGAAATTTCAACTATGTGTCATGTTAAAGAAACTAGACCATATTTGATTCATTTTACAATACCAATAAAAGTTTTAACCTATCCTGTTTGTTCACCGTCGACGACCAAAAAAGACGATTTTATATATTTTTATGACCCGATTGATCCTGAACGAACTAACCTTGGTGACAGATTCGCCTTTTTGCAAGGCTGGAAAATCTGTTGTTCCACCCTTCTGTATTGTAAAATGAATCAAATATGGTCTAGTTTCTTTAACATGACATACAGTTGAAATTTCATTACCTTTTGTGTACTGGCCATTGTTATCGCATTTTTTTTTCCGGGGTTTTTTTTTCGTTTACCCTTCTTCTTGATACAGATTGGAAGCGGTGGTAGCCCCAGCAGTACCTCCAACAATGCGGTTCGATTTTACAGTGTGGAGGGCCGATTCTGTCAACCTCCCGCTTCGCCGTCGGATTATTTTAACTGTCAGACTGACACTATCGATGTATCACCTGATTATTTTCAAGCACCTACAGTATTACTACGTATAATATATTGATCTTCACTATTTCGCAAATTTATCCCTAAGACATTTTGCTTGTACTGTATTATATCAAACTCTTATATTGCACATTATTGATCCAATATATCTGTGCTACTTTCAGTTGGCCCCTTTTTCCAAAGTAGATATTGAAGTAACTAGAAGTTCCAAAATTGCAACTTTATCGGAAATATTAATGAGCTCACCTCTTCTAGTGATCTTTGAATTTTTTTGGGTGATTTCGAAGCAAGTGTCGACTACAAGAATATTAAAGGAAATACTTAATGGAACGTTAAAATGATAAATAGGGCATTATAAATGTTATTATAAATATTGATGAGATCAGGAAGTAGATTTGGTGTGCCGTTGGTAATTTTCATTAATCATCAGTCTATTTATTATCTGGACGGCTGTTAATATGTATTGTAAACTACAAACCACAAGAATGCTGATAAGTATAAACAGTATTATGAAGTGAATATTTTGTGAATAATTAGAGCTCAAAAAATAATCAGAGAGATAATGTTATCTCAAATTAGTACAAGTATTCTTGAGTCATACGAAATAATCCATCTCTGCTTTGGAGTAATCAAAAATTATACGAAACAATGCCCTAGAACGCACCAGATCATTGCAAAATGTTCACCCCAGTAAGGCTTTGAAAAAATATTAGCACGTACAATGCCAATGTACTTAACTAGCAAGTGCTGCAACATTTCATTTGTGATCGAGTCAGCGATGTTTTATACAGAGTGGTCCATTTAAAACACAACAGACGGTGAAAGTCATCGCAACTCAAAAATTCAGAATGACTAACTCTTTATAGATTGTATGGCATTTGTCCGACAGAAAACAACTAGTTATCTGGCTAATACCTCGACAGGTATTGTATTATATCTGTTAGACATACTTGCAAAGATTCTTACTTTAAATGAACAACTTTACAAGATCTATCTGATACAAAAAGCAGGATTCAAACGGGGAACCAACTGCAGACTAGTTTCGAAATGTATGTTCCTCATCAGTGCAGCCTAGGTTGTATAAAGGCGATGTCTCGCTGCCCTTAATCGTCCGCCGGTATTAACAGGATCAACCTCGTCGACAGATTAGAGAGCACTCCAGAATACGAATTTTGAAATTTTTATTTCAAAATTGTTTTTTTTTTACTTTTCCGAGCTCTAAACTATTCTCATCAGAATATTGTTAGTTCTTAGTTTTCGAGGTTCCAATGGTAGTGATCAAATTTGAAACACCCTGTATATTTTAATCTAAACGATGCCCCCTCGAAAATGAAGTACCTATCTTTGTCAATCGATCAATCTAGTACCCGAAAACTCGCCTGTTTCGTACGGCACTCAGTAGACACTGCATATACGTGACAAAAATTCGGTACCTAGTAAATCGTATGTCAGATAAAGTAAACAAAATACTGCATCCGAGATTACAACACACAAAAAATGGTAAAGCAGATTCATAAATTTATAAATAGAAAGTCGTTTTCACCAAAATCAACAAATGGCATCTGAACTCTTATGGAAACAAAATTTTCCTTAAAATATCCTAATCATAAAGAAAACCATAACATATTCATTTGTTCTAATTCAAGCGTTTTTGTTAACACGAAAAAATAAGGTGTGCCTAACTGTTTCCGCGACGTTAATTATTTTCATTTATTCAAATTCGAATATATTCATTTCAAACCAGGTCAAAGATTGGTTTATAATTCTCGTAGTCATATAAAGCAAATTGTTTGATCTATGTAATTGAGTTTCAATAAGTACAAGACAATGTTGACCTGTACACGAAATCTAAGAAACAACAAATATTACGAAATTGTTTATTTAAAACGTAGGTCAATCCGTAAAAACATATGTCTGCTTACAAGTGAAGATAAATTATGTTCAACCAGTTGTGATTTTCAAATTATGAAACGTGTTCGGACAAAACCATATCACTAAAGACCAATTTAATGCAATAAACTGCCTAACACAGATATTCCGCTTTCAGTTGCCAGAGAATGTATTTTACAGAACCGAGAGCAAAAGACGTGGGAAACTTTCACTTATCCACTCAAGAATCAGGTGGTCGAATTTGTTTCGCACGAAAATAAACGTCGAACATTATCGGGAGATAAAATATCAACATCTGTTTTGAACTCTACAGATAATTCTTTTTAAATGCCCTGAATTTTACGTTTCCAAATCTATTATTGAATAATACGTTTCAAAATATTTGAAACTAGATGTCATGTGTCAGAAATGGTGACTAAAAATAATTGGACCTAGCTTGGCTCAATACTTAGATGAGTAAACGTACAACAGATAAAAAATTATCGTTACTCATTTTGAGTTTTCTTGCAGTCTCTTTGGTCACGAATTGTACTCTTTATTTATTGTTGAGTTCATCAGTAGTTCCTTTGCTTACGGTTATTGAAACTTTTATTTATTTAACTGTCAGATAACAAAGTCATAACAATGATATCGATATCAGTCATGAATTATTTGACGTGGGCCAGACATATTTGGAAAAATATAGTGCGACAGCCAATCAATCGTAATGGCATTAAATGCCACTGGGCGTAACTAGCAAAAGCTAATGTCGGCATTTCATCTTATGGCTTGTCGATACCCGATGTCTTTCCCGCGCAAATTGTAGTGCATGAAAATATTGTCATTCCTGAGAGTATTAATACAATTAGTGTTATTCTTGATTCTTGTGCTTAGTTCAATTGCTATTAGCATGACCTTTATCAAAAAAAGAACAAATTAAATTGGCGAAGTTTAATAATAATAATTATTATTATTAATAATTACTTACTGATATTGTCGGTGGTGTATTCACTTTTCAGCTGTACGAAATCCCAGAAAACCTACAGCACCACCCCGGTTGATCGGTGCGCACTTCAAGCTAGCACCAGACGTCGGGATTGGCATCTAGGCAACTCACAACACACTTGATTCACAACAAGGCATGTGGCCACCTGAAGAGACCCGTGTACTTGAGAAAAAAGATTCCGTACCCGAGCCTCGAACGTCTGTCTGATGCGAGCTAGAAGTTCCACTGCTAGAGACTAAAATAAATAAATAAAGGTTTATTGTTTCAAAGTTACTATAGCATTTGACATACTACAAACTCCGTCCTAAGCTCAATTCTTCGCCCAAGAGGAAGGATCGGGAGGACGCACTGAGAGCCGCCTCCCTTCCTCCACAGACATTGCTGGCTGCAGAGCAAGGGAGCGCTTGTGCCAAGAGGCACATAGGGTCCCGGTCAGGGGCGCTAGTGTCCATCTCCGCTGGTGTTAGCGGTTGGCCGAGTATTCCAAACGATAGTGGTTGAAGTACGTATGATACATGCCTCCTGCAAAGCTTATGCATGTCGTTCAGTTTTCTTTCTATGCAGAATATGCTTTGTGGTCTAATTTTGTTCAGAGGCGGTTGTTTCGTGCTAACCCCGGAAAAGGCTGATGCAAAAAACCGGGTCATGGTACTGCTAGAGACCTTAGCCATCTACCTAATACCAGAGCTGGGCAGTACTCGAGTAAATTGTACTCGAGTACTCAAAGTACTCAGTAATTGGTACTTGTGAGTATATTTATTCTGACGTACTCAGTACTCAGTAAAATTTTGAGTACTTTACATTTTAGAGTACTGAGTACTTCTGATTCCTACATCTGACGAGTAACGAGTACGAACGCGCGCACACCCGCACTGACAAGTATGAGCATGTCTTGAATGTTGTGCCCGGCATTAGTCAGCTTTACTATCATTTCGCATTTCATATTTTGTTCAGTGATCAGTGGATAGGTGTGAGTTCTTGTCGGCATATTACGGAACGTTATTTGGTAAGTTGGTGCTTTTTCTTTCAAGTCAACTTTACTTATGTAGACTGTTGGTTTTGTACTAACTGGTTTTTTTAAAAAAGATCATAAATACGGATACATTTTTGTAATTTTAAATTTTGAAAGATTCATTATTCACTGTATCGTAAACACAAATGACTAGATATAAATTAGAAAAATCAAACTCTGCATGGAAGAGTGATAAGAGTATACATTTTAATTAGAATTAGAAGAGTTCCTGCGATATTTAGATGATCCAAGAAACACTCTTTCAATGCTGGAAGACTATCCAGTAATGAAAAAAAATTTATGTATACCAATACACCATTGCCTTCTTCTGCACCGGTTGAAAGACTATTCTCTTATGCAACCATAATAAATGCTCCAAAGCGTAATGCGATACGAATTTTGAAAACTTGGTTCTCTTAAAGAATTACTTTTAGTTATTTTTTGTTACCTACCTATACCTATCAATCACTTGATCAACCAAGTGATACTGATTTACTGATTTGTGTTCATTTTTCATTTTGTAATGTTTGTTTTGTTTACTAAAACTACTGAAAGTTATAAAGTTTTGTTATTTTTTCTTATACATTTTTTATTTTGGATTTGGCATATTGTATATTATAGACATATTTCTGACGTAACTGTTCTTTCGACTATCCTCTACCTGTGGTTGTAACTCTCTACCTAATACCTTTATTAACTGCTTGTATGAAAATTAAAATGCAAAAATTGGGCATACACATTAATGGTAAGAGCAAATTGATAGAATTTTTGTCTGTCATTCTCATACTGACTGTGTCTGACAAGGCGGATACATTCAACGTTCATTATAATTACATTTTCACTATATTGACTTCTTTTTTTGAAATACTCGTACTCGTTACTCATTTTTCACGAGAACTCTGTAAATTTTGTAAAAGTACTCATTTGCCTTGAGTACTTCTCATATAGGTACTCATACTCGAACACTTATGAGTACTATTTGAAGTTACTCATAGTGAACTATTCATGAGTACTTAATTGCAGTACTCTGCCCAGCTCTGCCTAATACACAACTGTGTTAGGAAAATATAAGGTAGGGCGTATGTTAACATTTGTTTTCGCGCATAGATTCTTGATTTATGTATACTTTCTAAGAAGGTTGTGAGAAAAGTATATTTTCTTCGCAGTACCATCACGGATTCTAATTACGAGCACACCTATGGAGTTCCAAACAATCAAACGCGGCCACCTTCCACGGTGTTTGATGACTAAGTGGTTGGAGATCATGAGAAATGGAAAATAAAACTTACTACGTTCTTGTATCACATAACGTTAATGCGGTTTCGTCCAATATGGACATTACCAAACGAAGTATGTTCTATTTCTCGTAAAAATATCAATTCAGCAATAAAGTTAATTATCTAGACCAAATCAACCCAAGAATGCAGTGAATGTCTTATAGATAGACCGGAAAGAAATGTTTTATGATAAAAGCGTCAGTTTGGCAACGGTGCCACACGTTTCCTCATCGAATATACTTACATGACTGTAAGAAGCCGACACTGTATTCTTGGTTTGAAATAGACAATAGACGGTGAATTTGATAAGCTTCAGCTCTGTCTGACAAAGCTGTTCCTTCAAGATGTACTATGAAACTTCCGGTGTGATTGCCAAGCATTCAAGAAAATATAAAAAAAATTAGTTTGCTGCAGCTGCAAATGACTGCCATGATGAAATAACATGACTATACAGTTTTTGTTGATATTTATGGCCTATGGATCTTCCTTATACTCTGCAATAACAGAAAATCTCCGATCAAGTAACACAACCAAGATGAGTAATACTAAAAAGTATTGAAGGTAACATGTTTTCATAATTGTAATCCCTCAAATCATGACATTGTTGCCAAGTCGCAATTTTTTAAGGATACAATAAGCACGTCAGCTAGATTTTAATTTCTATCGGGTATATTCACGGTAACGAAAACCCAAAAATATTGTTTTGGATGAAATATATCAATAAGACAGCAATTGAAACGTTCATTGAAGCTTGTTGAAAGCATGTAAAAAATGTAGTATTTCCATCACCGAACGGAGTTTCTTCGTTGTCGATATAGTCTGGTTAGTACGATAACGCTTCATTTGATATTTGACAGAACAATAACAAAACCTTTTCTGTTTATTTCGCATTTGGCTTATTATAGTGTTTTTTCGTGAATGAAGGGCAAATTCCGAGTTGGTTTGTGTTAAACTATCGTTAGTTTTTATTATTAAGCAATGGTGAAGCATTTGGAAATGTGTGAAAGACCATTTGAAGGTGGAATTCAAAATATGTCATTTCATAAGTGAGCTAGATACCGGTGACGTAACTATCGAGAAAGGGAAACCGAATTGGAAAAGAGTAAAATGAATGAATTATGAAAAAACAAGTCAATTAGAGCATCGGCTGTTCTCAAAATCATGTGGAGATTATTCTATCATAATTTTAGGTTTCCATTCCATATTGGATTTCCATTATTTCTATTTTATTGAACCTCAATATTTCTGCAAACAACGCACGGCAATGCCGGTGAGGGAAAATGTCCCTTACAAAGTTTAAGACGTGTGCGGCATATTACTCATCTGGGTTGTGTTATTTCATCGGAGCAGAAAGTGCACCCTTACTGGGCATAACACTAGATACCAAAAACTTAGAAAAAAATTGTAAGAGTTTGATCAGCGATCTTCGAACAAGTTGGCGGATTATTTTTCAATGTACTGTTTAGTACCTGACATGTTTTCTTTCACAATGATATTATTCTCACTCGACTCGTGAATCATGATAGTTATATGACAATAATAATAAGCTATTCTTCACCAAGAAACGTCTTTCCAACATAGATTAATTAAACAACCCCTTGATATTGGTCGGTCGGTGGCTTAGTGGCTAAGGTCTCTAGCAGTGGAACTTTTAGCTCGCATCAGACAGACGTTCGAGGCTCCGGTACGGAATCTTTTTTTCTCAAGTACACGGGTCTCTTTATGTGGCCACATGCCTTGTTGTGAATCAAGTGTGATGTGAGTCGCCTAGATGCCAATCCCGACGTCTGGTGCTAGCTTGAAGTGCGCACCGACCAACCGGGTGGTGCTGTAGGTTTTCCGGGTTTTCCTACAGCTGAAAAGTGAATACACCACCGAAAACGTCAGTAAGTCGCCCCGGAGCGACACGGCAAATAATAATAATAGCCGTCCTCTACCCGCACAGGCTATGCCTTTGGGTACACTCTTCGAGTGTTTATGAGGGAGTATTAATATTATTATATTGGAATGCTTTTTGATACGTTCATGCAGACGTTTCCGTTGGGACACCCTGTACACATATTTTGGAAGAAACTAGCACGAACCGAAGAAGTAATCATTGAACTAGATCATTTGAACAAATCGCTAGTGGTTTCTTCCATTGGGTAATAACAAAAATAATTAGACGTTTTCAATTATTACCTACTTCCTTTATTTAATACATCCGTGATCGATGGAATGAATAATTAAAAATAACATTACACAACCCAAAGAGAAACTTGATTCAGGTACGAAAATCGATGCTTAGAGTTTTTATTTTCATGGTCCAATCGAAAAAATCCTGTAATGTTCACAACACAAGCTCTGCTTTTGAGGGGGTTTCTCCGAAAATCTGGGTGATTGTTAAAAAAGAATTTTACGAAGAAAATGTATGCAACTGATGGTCTGTCCTCAAATATTACTCAATTCTTACCCGCTTAAAAAATGATTAGCAAAATGTGTCGCTGAACAGGTAATTCAGTGCTCAGTAGTGGACAGGCGCGCACCCACGGGGGGCTAAAGAGGCTGTAGCCCCCCCTCAAGACAAGAAAAAAATTAAATTTTTTTTTTTTTTTTTATTTTTAAATCCGCCAATAGTGGACACATCCCATGCTAAATACTGGTTTGCGGGAGTAACATTTCACTACAACTACGAAATAAATAGCTGCATTCTGGATTGCTGCATTCCTATTCCTAAGAAATGCATTAAAAAATAAATAAAACGTATTTCATTTATTCCAAACTCCGCCCGCAAAGGAACATTTCTCTCCAGTTGACCCAGACAGTGTATTATCCATACTTGCAAAGACCCAAAGAAGACTCAATCTTGTTTTGTAAGACAGCTGTTATAAAAAGATTTTGTCAAAATAAAACCTAAAATCTTATTTTATCTGCTGGGTTTTATAATTCATTCCTATAGGCCCTACTCAAAATTTGCATTCAAAGAGCTAAAATAAACTTAAAATACCGGTTATTCTAAGGAATTTTGCGTTGGTTGGCCCAGGGACCCCCGGTCTGCCCCCCCCCCCCATAATTATTTTCTGAGTGCGCCACTACTAGTGGAAGCACCATTATGTAAAAATTCTCTTCAACTTTTCCAACGGTAAAGAAGTAATACTTCATTTACGTCGCCTTGAAATAATGCAAAACTAATAAGTCTGCCGAAGCACTCCCATTTTGTACAGGAAATAAGTTTAATTGTATTTTAATGTTATTGTTCGAAATGTAAAACGTATCGGGTACAACTGCAGTCTAACTAAACGCTCGAAAATGTGTAAAACATGTATTTATACTGTGATGGCCTGGGTGATTTCTCTGATGGTATGGTCAAATTAATTATGTACTTACAGGATGGACCAAATAATCGATATCTATCATCGTTTTTCAAAAATGTGTATTTTCGAAACGTTGCTGTAATTTTTGTTTCGGGTCCAACAACCTACGGTAGGTACAGTAAAGGGCTTACCATTGGCCCTGAGTCTTCATCAGACATATACGTCCTTTCGATGTCTCGAGCGCCAGCTTTGTTTGGTGTACTCCAATCACCAGGGTAGCGACAGATAAAGATACAGTCGGTATTCAGGGGCGGGGTCAGTTATCTTGACCAAAATTTGATATCCCAAGTGAGTGCAGCCTTCAATTGCACCACTACTGAATCTGAATACCGGTTGCTATATTCCACTGCCAGCTCTGACTCTTCACCCCACACTAGGACACTTCCTGTATATTCCTGCAAATTTCAATTGAGCTTGAAGTTACATTCCAAAAATGTAGCACACTTGATGTTTTGCTAGCGTCATCTTTGAAATGCAGAGTTTTTAGGTTTTTTCATGTACACTTTGAACAAGTAAGCTTTAGACGACGATAAATATACGATAACAGAATGCAAATTGGTCTCGTTGATATCGTTAAATTCCGCTTCAGGTCAGTCTGCTTCATTAACTCCGGAGGCACTGTAGCCACTAATGCTTTTTTGTACCCTCTGATGACTTCGTTGTATCTCCGCCAATTCGGATACGCCGCATTTATCCAGACTGAAACTTTCATTATTCTCGAACAAAAAAAATTTAAAACATCGACAGGCGTATAATTTTTGTAGGTTGACCTGTATGGATCTATCTATTCATGTAGGCAGATAAACAATATTACAGTATGAAATTAACGTAAAAAAACAAGCTTATATTCATAAACTAAGTACGGAACTGGAAAGTGAAAAATAATATTTACAAAGAACATAAAAATTGTTTTAAGAGAAACTGAAGAGGGTTGAATCGATGCTACGATATTAACATTCACTCTTAAAGTATTTACCACATAATTTTTAACATCTTCAATTATACAGACGTAAGTTCAAATCCCAGCACAGTCATCGGTGCTAGATATTATCTTGCTCGCACAAGCTCTTAGGAGCTTCTGAAGAGTTTCTCCCAAGAAAATTTGGAAGATTCGTTGCAGATGTTGAAAAAATTGAGATAAATTTGACATATTTAGTTTGTCGACTTAAATTAGTCAGTTTTTAAATTTTACCTTCAAACAAAAAGTTTTTTCGAAAACGCCAAATAATTTTAGACGAAATCGGACGACGTAGTATTATTGTAACAGCTGGATGAAGCTTGGAAAATCACAATATGAATTTTATTTCAACATTAGCAGTAACTACTGTAATCCGGTAATATGTATGCTAGGAAGTGGTTTACCACAAAATATAAACATCGCAAATAAAATGAAGTGCATTATCAACTGATCAAATAATATAAATTCTGGAATAATATGTCCGCGATGTGAAGAGACAAACATTATTAATAATCCTTCAAGAAATAGGTAGATACAGTTCGATTATTTTATCTTTACCCATGCGTCATCAATTTATGATCGAAGAAATCACTCACCCTCTATCGAACATCTCTTTCTAACAACCGCTATGAGCAAATCAAAATTCGTTAACATTTGTCTTCTAAGCTAAGAATTATGGTTTTGTGATGATGACGCACGGGTAAAGATAAAATAAAAAAAAATACAACACTTCGAATGCGATTTTTTTAGTATGCCATTTATCATTACTAATGTTTTACCTTGTTAAAAATAATGTTTGCAAAATTTCAAAATTGCGTTTAATATCGTTGCAGCAAAAACGAAGTAATAAGTAGGGTGAATATAATAAAATAAAAAAAGGATATTATTGATTTAAAAAAAAAACATTTCTAAGAAGGCTAGGTTTTGGTTATGTAGGCATAACTTATAATTGTAAACAACTTCCAAAGTTAGAATAAACATTCGTCTGTGACCATATCACGTGACCGAATTACAAAGATATTATTCGACGCAGAGTTATATCGTATTTTTTTCTCGGAAAGTAGAAAAGCTAGCGGAAAACGACTTCGATAGAATAAATGAAATTACAAAGTAGTCCTGTGATACTTCTAGTATGATAGGTAAGGTTGGGTTCGGTGAGGTTGATGTTTCATATTTCAAGCAAATCTGTCTTTTTGAGGTCTGAAAACGGTGCTAATCGAGAAGATCAGACATCAAATAACCCCTTTAGGAAAAACTTTCAGATAACAAATTCAAATGGCATATCACTTCTTCGGGAAAGAGGAAGTTGTGGTAAATGCATTTGTCTTGTTCTTTGCCAAAAAAATTCGATACCCTGACACATTTCCACCCCACTTTTTTGAAAGATAAGCACTGATAATCAGCCCTATACTGTATCACTTCCGTTAAAAATAACGTCACCGTTATTCGCCATTTCCGTTATTTTGCTATTACCAAGCAATAGCAAAATAACGGAAATACCGAATAACGGTGGCGTTATTTTTAACGGAAGTGGTACAGCATAGGGCTGAATGTCATAGGAACCACAATATTCAATACAAATTCAATCCCCTTTAAGAATTTTTGAGGTTTTGTTTGATCTACAATAAATTTCTACTCACTTTTAGACTAAAACTCGCAGCTGGATCTATTATAATCATGATTAGTGTCTTTCTCTATGAAATTCCTCAATGATAAACTCAAATTTTCACAGCAAGAACAAACAAATTTGCATGAGAGTATGGTTTGACATGTTTATAATAAGCCGGAAGCTGGGACTCTGAGACACTACACTCGCAGCTTATGATCTGAGGCATACTGAGAATACTGCTCCAAAAGTGGGTCCAATGTTAGCAGGTTTATGAAAATCCTGCGGTTCGAGAAAATTATTCATCGTTTGAAAAAATGAGCTTTTGGATGACTTCTGAATTTCTGAAATAATATCCCAATTTACACTTAGTTTTTTTTTTTTGTATGTTCAACCACAGAAATGTCAAGTGCAAACCTCCAACTTGAAATTGCATACTTTATTTTTCATGCAGGCTATTCTTTGGCGTGTATAAGTGAGACCCTGTCTCACTACTCTTAAATCACTGCAGAGGGTAATGGTTCCTACTTTAGGGCAATTATTCCGGATTAACTAAAATATCTATAATTTTTGCATCATCCGTAATCAACGCAGTAGGATTATGTGACGTGGAAAAAAACATTTTAGGAACTCAGATACCCACATGTTTTATTTGCATGAAAAAGTAGAAGTCTTCAGGACCAAAATACACTTTTACTTTTTCTGCAAAGCGAGCCTGAAATCTGATGTCGGCGTTCGGTCACGTTTTCTAAGAAAACAGGCGCATTTTGTAAGGAATTACTGAGGATCATTCTTGTAGGGAATTAAATGATATTCAACTCTTTTCAAATCATTTCATTACCAACTTCATTATTTCCAAGATGACAACACAAAAAAATGTTTTTCTTTCAACTACATTTTTTTGGGGTTTTACCCCCGGATTTTTGTTAAACAATTTTTTTTCTTGTTTGGCTTGGTTCCAACAAATCACTAGCATGCCAAATTTGGTGGTGTTACAACCGATCCTCGTCTCAAAAATGAATTGGACTGGATTATTAAGAAATACCAAATAAGCCACCAGGCCAACAATACTTGATATCAGATGTCCATTACCTACTTGATTAAATTAGATTAGATGTAAAACATGTAAGGGGCATTCTCCTGATCTAAAATTAATTTCCAGCATTTTTTTTTGGAGTCACGATGCAGACATAATAAAAAGAGCGTATAATACACGTGTGCAGGTGCCTTTAAAGCAATAGCAACGTTCAAGGGCACTCCGCTCCGCGTTTAGGGGGGTTTCATCTAGCATTTTATAGATACTATAGAGAAGACAGTACTCACTTTACGTCGATAGGTAAGCAGAGTCTCCGTGTCTTGCAGATCACTTTCAAAAAACAAAAATTGAAACAACCGCACATTATCATTGTTTGTACCGAGTACGGCAAAAATAATACCTGAGTTCTGCGAACGACAATTAAGTAATATTTGATCGTGATATCTTGACGAGGAAATACGTTGTTTTGTTGAAATTAATTCGTGAACGTCATAATGCCATTTCATGATTCGAATTTACATTCTCAGTCCAGCTTCTTAAATGTTTAATGGGAAAATTACAATGAGTCGGTAGTAAGCAATCATCCAAGATTACCTAAGAAAGGAGTTTTTTTTTGCATTAACGTATAGTCGATTATTCATCGATTCTTGTATCAGCGGAAAACCTGTTTACAATTTTTTTTTTCTATGAGCCGAAAAGCTTTTGCACAACTCGGGTACAACAAAAAATACATATATTTATAAATATGCAATTATGAGGAAGAAAAAATAAATAAAAATGGAATTCAGCGAAATTAATCTATACACGTATCTAAACTCTACGCGGAAAGAGGTCGAGGATAAGTAATTTGGATATATAATCTCAGTACTAAGTGGAGTTCATTGATATCCTATTATAGTATTATTGACACCTAAGTCGAGGAAAAGCACTTTATTTTTTATGTAAATTTATAAACTCTGAACTGCGTTCTTGCGTTTGAAAATTCTTACGTGGATAAAACGAGGTCTACAATACTCTTGTTCTTGTTCTTTTTTCATTTTGCAGAAATATGCTGTTAGGAGTTTAAGTAAGTATAGCTCTAGAGACTCATGTAGGGATTATTTCAAGAAAAACGTTCTAACTGTGGCAGGAAGGAAACTTACTTACTTTAGACACGTTTTTGAAGATCAGAATTCCATAGCTGAACGATCGCATGATTAGAATACAAGGAAGAAACACTCGTACCAAAATATCGTACTGCAGTGTTTCAAAAAAGTTAATAGTTGTCCATTTTATAATAGATTGCCAGTAACCATAAACTACGAATGACAACAAAATCATTCTCAAAACTTTTGAATTTGCCGCTTTAAAGTTAACATTGTCACTTTGAATTGGAAATTGTCGCTTTGAACTGGCCCATGTCACTTTGAACTTCTTGCGTGAAGTTGGCAATGTCCTTCTTGAATTACAATTGTCCGTTTTCAAGTGATAATTGTCAGTTCAAAGTGATATCTTGCCAATTTAAACTGACAATTGTCACCTCGAACTGGAAATTGGAACTTAAGTTAAAACTAATAATTGTCACTGAACTGGCAATTACAACTTTGAACTGACAATTGTTACTTTAAACTGGCAATTTCAACTTCGAACTGACAATTGACACTTTGAAATGACCATTGTCACTTTGAACTGGCAATTGCTACTTTGAATAATTGGCCCATGACACTTTAAACTTCTTGCATGAAGTTGGCAATAAATGTACTTTTTGAGTAACAATCTAAAGTTTAAAGTAACAATTGCCAGTTCAAACTGACAATTGCCAGTTCAAAGAGGGATTTGTCAGTTAAAAGTGACAATTGTCAGTTTAAAGTTACAATTGTCCTATTAAAGTGATAATTGTCAGTTAAAAGTGGTATATTGCGACTTTGAACTGACCATTGATACTTTGAACTGACAAATGCCACTTCGATGTGACATTTGTGACTTTCAACTGGCAATTGCCACTTTGAAATGTGTCATATCACTTTGAACTTCTTGTATGAAGTTGGCAATAAATGTACTTTTTGAGTAACAATTTAAAGCTTAAAGTAACAATTGCCAGTTCAAAATTACAATTGTCAGTTCAAAGAGGCATTTGTCAGTTACAAGTGACAATTGTCAGTTTAAAGTTAGAATTGTCCTATTAAAGTGATAATTATTGTCAGTTAAAAGTGGTATATTGCTACTTTGAACTGACAATTGATACTTTGAACTGACAAATGCCACTTTGAAGTGACATTTGTGACTTTGAACTGGCAATTACCACTTTGAATTGTCTCATGTCACTTTGAACTTGTATGAAGTTGGCAATAAATGTACTGACTGAGTCACAATTTGCTGTTCAAAGTGATAATTGCCAGTTTAAAGTGACAATATTTTCCATATTATCACTTTAAACGGGCAATTATCACTTTAAACTGACAATTGTCACTTTGAACTGGCAATTGTCACTTTGAAAGTGGCAATTGTAACTTTGAAGTGGCAATTGTCCAAATGCCCTTTTTAAGTAACAATTCACACAAGTGACAATTTCCAGTTCAATGTGACAATTGCGAGTTCAAAACGGCAAATGTCACTTTGAAGTGGCCACTTGAAATGTTTTGAATGAATGTTGTCGGCCCTTTAACGCCTTCGTAGTTTTTCAATTAATTAATAGTTTCCTGTAATTTTATTATTATTGTTGTTCTAGTATTTTGTTGCTTCTTCAGGTCCCACTTGTTTAGTGATTTCTTTACTGTACATTTCAGTATGAGTGCTGATCCACTCTATAATACCTGTAAAATGAAATGACTGAACCCAAGTTAAAATTGAAGTGTGGTAAAACAATAATCTGTAATTATGTTTATGAAATATAATAAACAAGCATTCTTCAGCATGTATATCACTAGAAAATAATGGAGAAATAATTATTTTCTGGAAGATATACACCAAAAGTCCAATCATATAGAATAGCTATTTAATCATAGTTGACAATGTATTTTTGATACCTTTTAATTTAATTCATAAGAATCATTGTAGATACTCAAGTGATAACAGGAGAGAAAACAATTGAAAGAGTACTCTTTTATCTTTCTAGATAATCAGTACATCTATCTGCATCTGTAATGATTAGAAAAATATAAAAACTATATAATCATTTAATTTAGTCGATTTTTTTACATCATCATTTAGAGAAATCAGCCTTTGGACACTTCAATTCCTGGCGCTTGTCTTTTCCATATAGTCAAAATAAGGATGATAAATGTAATATGAATGGTTTTCCCTCAGTCTTTAGATAATTATCGTTACATCAAATTTCGGTTTGAGTTGAATTCTTTACTTAGTTTTTCATCACTGAGATGATATTTATTGGATTTCAACTGACTATTTTAGAATGATTATTTACTCATGAATTTCAAGGCCACAGTTTATCTACATACCATTGCTTGAAAGGCAATTGTTTCATGATTTACCTTTTGTTTCACTAGTTTTAAGTTCATTATGAAATATGTAAATACCAATGATCAGTCTGCCAAGTCGAACGACAGAGTTCACCCATGCAACATGGGATTCAAACTTGTTGAATTGAATTGGTGAAAACAAAGCTGTGTCTGCAGCAAATAAAGTATAGGTACTCACGGTTCAGCTTCGATGCTCTTCAACTTGGCAACATAGTTCGAGGGTATGTACCCCTCTTGTCTCGTTCGTTTACTCCTAGCCAACCACCAGTCCCCTTGAGTATCGTTCAATATTTCTAAATGTTCACCTTTACGAAAACTAAGATCTTCGTCCGTTCTAGCATCATAATCATACAAAGCAACAAATATCCTGGCACTAGTTTGTTCAGGTTCTGTAGAATTAACTATGGGAGCTCTTGCCACCTCTGATGGAGGTGTTGGTATAGGATTCGGCTGTAAGGGGTTGTCTTCTATTGGAGTGATACCCAATCTAGTATTCCTTTCAATTCTATCAGTTGTTGAAGGGCTACTGAAACAATTGCCCATCTTCGAAGGTTCTGAGCACTCACTTGTCACAACAAATCATCACCCGTAAAATGTACCTTGATTTTCGTTCGACACAGAAAAAGCTTATTCAATAATATTTTGTAAAAAATATACTCATGGCAATAGTAAATAAGCACACATTTCAATCCTCCAACCTCCATTCATTACTGACAGAAAATAGAGAGGATAAGTTTTTTTTAATCTACTCGACCACAACACCACAAATCAACACTCAACTATTGTTCAGTGTACGCACAGTGCAGTAGTGCACAGTGCAGTGTACGAGACGCGAGACGTTCTAGTGTTCTTTCTCATTTCTTTACCAAATACCAAACGTCAAATGACATAGGTCAGAAACGCGCGAACCGCGAACATCTGTTGGCGTTTAGACAGCGGGTAATAGTTTTAATGTAATAAAAACAGTTTTGTGAAATATTTTTTATTTTAAACTCCATCATTTTGTATTTACCTAATGTTATTGTCAATTTTAATGAACAGTTGGATTGAAATTTAAATTATTTTGAAAAGTTGCATAGCAACGAATTTTTTCTACCTAGGCAGTAAAAGGTAAAAAGCCGCTGTTAATGTCATTCGAGAAACATATTTCTATGGGTAAACGGGAGTACAACTACTGTGCTGTGACATTGCTCTGATTGCTCATTATATTCAGAGACAATCAGACATTACCAATAGTACTTCAGAACAGCCGAGATATTGATTGAAATTGTTGCTGTTGTTGTGGTTCCACCAATGGGTCATCGAAAAAAGAAATTAGTGGTGAGTTGATTTGAAGATGTAGCCCGGTTTTTTTTTTCAACAAAAGGTCTCTGAATTAATCCAAATGATGACCCACAGAACATATACATATGTATGTGTTTTGTGCGTCAACTTTTCTATTGATGGTATTTAGCATTTCATATTTAGGTATGCTGTGATTCAGCCAGTTATTATGTTTGTCAAATAAATCTTACTGTTCCCAATCATGATATCCGACGATACGATGATACGAAAGTGTTCCTCGGAGATCCTATTGGTCAATTTCAAATAATCAACCAATAGTAAAACTTTCGGATCATCGTATCGTCGGATATCGTGACTGTGAACAGTAAGCTTAACAATTTGAAGAACCGAATTGAATTTATATGAGACGAAAAAGTTGTAGCCTCTATGATAATAGCGCCATTAGGAAGCTGATCCAAGAAACAATAGAGAGAGAGAGAGAGAGTTGTAGCCTCCCCAAACGAGCTGGCTAAATATTCCTGAACGGATGCAAAAGACATGAAGGATGACAGATAAACTACCCCAAGGTCCTTCAATTCGGTACCTCCAAGATCAAAAGTGCCACAGAAGAGTGTTACTTCTGTAACCATACATATTCTGTGCCTGAAGCTGGATTTATCACAGGCGATTTTCGTTTTGGCGGTATTGGCGATATCAGCAATAAATAGATCAATTTTAGCATGGAAGATGATTTTAAATTGACCAATAACAACTTTGAACTATTCATCGTAGTATGTTACCGATAGTTCAAGTAAATTTCCGTCAGTTGTCAGTTGCTCAGGATTCAGGATTAGCCAATGAAATTGTCAGTTCCTTATCAACTGAACTCAGTTTAGGTAAACTGATGGTGAACTTACTTTGTACAACACGCCCTAAAGCTAAAATCGTCAGAAAAATAAAACCTAGCTTAGGGCCAATTGCACCAACTCCGCTTAAGTGACGCTTTGATTTATGAACCCGATAGAATGTGTTCAATTATATGTCAAATATATCAGTGATTTCACATTCTGCCGGATTCATAAATTTATGCTTCACTTAAAGCACTAAGCGGAGTTGATGCAATCAGCCCTTAATATAATGATAATGGTTCTGACGAGTGACGAGGTCTTTGACTTTGACACAAAAAACAAGATCAACAGAGCCGCTTTCCAATTCCAGAGGTAGTAGCCTCCAGTGGAGCTTGTTACCCCTGAACTGAACCTGAAGTGAACCGCACCTGACTTTATAAATGGGGTTTAGTTGGAACATGAGTCATCGTGATCTGTTGAATTACTTCAGGAGCTACCCGGAGCTATTCGGAGATACCCCCTGAGGCAATTGGAAAGCGGCTATGATATACATTTTAATTTTAGATACTCGATTTTTTAATTGGATAGTTCCCTAAGTTCGATACTTCACTTCAACGTAATCGACATGCACCGTGACCGTGCCGTGGTCCGTGCTGCCGTGACTGTGGTAAACTGATCAAATAAAAAATATTAACCTGGTACTGTCATTGTGGGGAGAGGTATTAATTTTGTGCTGTTTTTCTGTTAATATTTGGAAGTACAATAATTTATCACTTAACATTGTTATAAGGCGATTCAGTTATTCGGTGGATATTCAACATATAGAAATTGAAATGTCTCAATTTAAAGGTAAGGCAGTATTTAACTTTCACGTTTTTCCCTCTAACCACTTCAACGATATTTTATTAATATTCTCATCGAAATCACATAAAAGTGAATATATTCACATTGTAATACAGTTTTTTTACCTTCAGTAAAAGTTAAATGGGGAAAAGAAACATATCCGGATATTGAAGTAAACACAGAAGAGCCCCCTTTGTTATTCAAGGCTCAGTTGTTTGCTTTAACTGGTGTGCAACCTGAGAGACAAAAAGTCATGATTAAAGGTGTAACCCTCAAAGATAGCGATTGGGACAATTTCAAATTAAAAGATGTAAGTAGAAAACATGCATAGTCATCATCATACAATTTTCCAATGTTGAATGGATAATAATATTCTGCAGGGTGTTACTGTTTTGTTAATGGGTAGTAAAGAGGAAGATGTTCCAAAAGAACCTGTGGAGAAAACTGTTTTTGTTGAAGATATGAATGAAAGTGAATTGGCCACAGCGGTATGTAGCTCTTCAAGTGTGAGCTATTGAGATGCAGTAATATTTTATTTTCAGTTAGATTTACCAGCCGGATTAACAAACTTAGGAAACACCTGTTACATGAACGCTACAGTACAGTGTTTGAAAGTTGTACCAGAATTGAGGGATGCCCTACAAAAATTTCAGGGGGGTGTGTGACAAATCTTTAGGTGTTGTTTATAGAAATCATGAAATGCTAATTTTCAGTTGTGGCCCCTTCTGGAAGTGTTATTCCCTCACAATCGATAACTGCAGCTCTTCGTGACCTCTATAACAACATGGACAAAGGAAATACTGTCCCTCCCATAGTTCTGTTACAAGTGATGCATATGGCATTTCCGAGGTTTGCCGAGAAAAATGAACACGGAACCTTTTCCCAACAGGTGATAGAATGTTTAGAAATTGGAATAATTTAGTATAACATTTCTTCTAATACTTCAGGATGCGAATGAATGTTGGACTGAAATGGTACGGATGCTGCAACAGAAGCTACCTGCTAAACAGAAAGAAGGTAGTTCGCAGGAGCAGTTCAAGTGAGTTATAAAGAGGCATTCTCCTTTGAAAAGTCGTATTTCAATCTTATTGAAAACTAGACTTGAAAACGGTGAGAAACTTGAAAACTGTGATGGGATGTCTCCAGAACTACCCTTGAAATATCAGTAAACTCTGAATTTAATGTTTATGACTACCATATCCCATATAGTTAATATTTTCTGATCACAATCTATATTCCAGCAATCACTGATATTTTCCATACTAGTTATATCTTCAACAGTTTATTGTTAGGTATCACAAAACAATCTTCTTTTCTTTGTGTACAAAAAAATAGTATTCATCAACTTGACAATAAATTTTTTTGTACTAGATCGTTGATAGATCAATATTTTGGCGGAACCTTTGATGTTGAGTTGAAATGTGTGGAAGCTGAAGAAGAACCTGTTTCGAAAAGTAAAGAACAGTTCTTACAGCTGAGCTGTTTTATATCACAAGATGTTCGGTATATGCATTCGGGATTAAAAAATGTAAGGTGTTTTTCAGTAGACAGTGAAGTTATGTCTAATCTTGTTCATTTTGTAGAAACTTCAAGAACAGTTAACGAAAAAATCACCTTCATTAGATAGGGATGCTGTTTATACAAAGACAGTAAGTAATATCCCTGAATTGTAGTGCAAAACTAATTCATTTTTTTCAGTCTAAAATTAGCAGGTTACCAGCCTACTTGACTGTTCAGTTTGTCAGGTTTTATTACAAGGAAAAAGAGTCAATAAATGCCAAAATTCTCAAAGATGTGAAATTTCCTTTAGATTTTGATGCATTTGAGCTCTGTACACCTGAGTTACAAGAAAAATTAGCTCCTATGCGAGCAAAATTCAAGGTCTGCTAATATTACTTTTTTAAAAACCCTAACTAATGCAACTCTTCGTTTTCCATTCTAGGAATTGGAAGATAAGCAAGTGGAACTTGCTGGTAAAAGTAAGGACAAAAATAAAGGTGATGTTGTGGCCAAGGAAGATAAAAAATATGAACCTTATTGTTTCGAAAATGGTAAGCCAATTCCACTGATTTTTCTCTGCACCACAAACAAAAACTTGATTTTCTAGTATTCTGCAAACATTTCAAAATTTCGACTTCTTAAAGATGAGAAGCACTGGTCATTCAGTTACATTTATGTCAAAGAAGAAAAAACGAATTAGTTGAACATTCCATTTTATCTACCTTCACCTTAGAATTTTCAAGATGTCACAGTCTAGATTTCACAACCCATTTTTATTTTGATGATCATGAAGCATTTCCTAAGATATGATTCTTGATCTATTTTTATACTCAAATCTTTTTGTCCATGACAAAGACTGTATTTTCATTCTGGTTGATTTATCATAATAGTGTTTTTCAGATTTGGGTAGCAACAATAGTGGTTATTACACATTGCAAGCAGTTCTGACTCATAGAGGGCGTTCTTCATCTAGTGGGCATTACGTAGGATGGGTCAGGCAGAATGGAGATAATTGGATAATGTGCGACGATGATAATGTTTCCCCTGTTACTACCGAAGACATATTGAAACTTTCCGGAGGAGGTTTGTTCAATATAAGAAATATAATACATAATAACAACTGTCCAAAAATAACTGATCACTTAGTAATTTCCAATAATGTATGATCATGTGAAATGATGTTGAAGTAATTCATCCAAAAATCTCGGTAACAAATGGAAAATTTTAAATGAATATTGCAATGAGATAATGAAAAATATCATCGGTATGAGATATATGGAATAATCCTACTGAAATGTGGGAAAAACTTTTGAAAAGTTTGTAAATAAAACAAATATTTTTTCGATTTATTTTCAGCTACCAATCATATTTGTTGAAAAATTTAATTTTAAATATATTTCATAATATTGGAAATGTTTTGCATGGTGCTAAAGGAACTAATGTCTCATCATATTAACTTCCCATAAGACATATCAGAGTTGGTTGATTGGTTTGTTTGAAAAAATGATAAATCATGATCAGTCATGATTTGCCTGAAATTTTGTGTCGGAAGGTAAATACTAATCTTTCTCTGGAGTTATGTGAAAATAAACTCAGATAATGTCATTGTTTTTCAATGTAACATTGTCTTTTTTCAGGAGACTGGCATTGTGCATATGTCTTGCTCTATGGCCCCAGACTTCTAGAAATATCTCCTCCTGAAGAAAACATGGAAACTGAATAATTTTACTCTGAAATCAAGACTCAAAAGTTACTTCAACAATGATTTTTCAACTGTATAAAATCTGGGAAAACCGTGCATATATGTCAATTGCATATGCGAAATAAAACCTGTTTCTTTTTGATCTTTTATTTTGAATATAAAATCACGCTATATAACACAAGGTCTATCCTAACAAAAGTAATCATACACTGCGTTTAAAATCCCTGATTGTCTGCCAAACTAAATTTGTTGATAGTCATTCCAACAAAAATTGAATAAAAAATTATGGTTATTTCTACTCTGAAAATGTTTTTGGCTAGTATCAATCCGTATTTTTGGCAGTATTCCGATAAGAGCTTTAGTCATGCTATCCCAAAGAATTTGATTTGATTATAAAAACTAGAATACATAGCTTTTGTTAGCAAAGGTCCATAACACTATTCACTGATATTCATGAAATTGGAATTGCCTATAAGAGAAAACATTCTAACATATTTTGCCTGGAGGATCATATCAGAAACTGCCCTGATGATGATTTTGAATTCCAATCAGTTGAGAGAAATTAACTCGACTGGGGAATATTTTTTGTCAACTTCTCCATTTTCATATGAAAGGTTAATATTTCGAACGAAGTTCGAATATGTTGTGCCAGAGAGGTATTAACAATGTGAAAGAATACGGGGTACCCTTCTCTCTAATGGATGGCGCTACGATCAACTTTGTTGTGGGTCGTAGTGTCATCCGTGGGAAAATATTAGTTAAAAAGTTGATTATTATTCATTTGGCAGGGACAGGACAATTATGATGTTGTCCGACCTACCCTGTCACTGATGAGAGGCAATAAACCTCGATACATGCATGTCTGCAGGTGGTCATTCCCAGCCAAATGAAGGATAATCTTCTATTTAATTACCAGACAAGCACTTGTAATTAGGTCTTCTTGGAACAACGTTGCACAAATATCTTTTAGATGTAGTTCAATGTCCGTCGTGGTATTTGCCAGGGAAGTAGTTGTTTTCTGACAGATGTTTGAAACGCTTAGAGAGAAGGGTACCCCGTATTCTTTCAAATATGAAAGTTATTGATTTCACAAAAATGTAAGTATAAAATCTGTATAACTGCCAAGAAGCATTTTCTCCAAAAATTTGTGACTCAGTTATAGACAGTTCTTTCAGATACAATATGGATGAGTTTAAAAGACTACTCCTCTGGCTAAGTGCCGAATAGAAGTCGTTTTCAATCTCAATACATTTACCAAATTTTGCACTATTGGAATTCAAACAAATATCAGATATTTTGACATAGAAGGAAAAAATTCCTAATACATTTCATTTCAAAATTGAGAAAAAGGCCAAAAAAATTTCTCATCCCGACATGAATCAGATTAATATAAAAGGTTTCTTATTTCAACCTCAAAATATTCAAAAATAACACCAATTCCAATTTTCCCTCATGGTTTTCACAATGTTCACTGGCTGGTATAAGCTTTTCTTATTTGTGTAAACGATGAAGACAGAAAAAAATGTAAACAAAACTATACAAAAATAAAACTCGTAAGAAGGGTATTAAGTTCTGGATTCAATCAGTCAAAACTATAAAACGGAATATTGGATGCCACAATATTTTATTTTTTGACAATACCTGATCATCCAATTTTAGAGAATGTCTACAAAATTTAAATTGAGAAACACTCAAACATTTTATATACACAGGTTCATTTGAATATAATTTTGTTTTAATAATTTTTGGAGACATTCTTATTCAAACAACGCCAAATCAACAATAAATAGTACCATTTGCGTTGTGTCTGGTGATACAACAGACTTCAAATTCCGATATTTTTTTCGAGCTAACCTATCGATATGAATCCCAATAACAGTTTACTGCTTCAGCAATCTTAATATATGCAAAAACTTGAAACAAGCAGAGAATTATTTTGAGTGCAATATTTATTTTGATCTTTCCCCTAGCTTACTGAGTGACCCACAAACTCAGTATTGAAACAGATATACAGAGTGTTGCTAAAATCATGAGAAAAAATCAAGATGAGATTTATTGTTGTGATTTCGAGAGGTGCATCCTATAAAAAAATATTCTCAGTCTAACCCTCTGAAAGGACAAGTAAAATTGTGTTCAATGTTTCTCCAAATCCGAGTTGATGTAAAAAAAATTGAATAAGATACTCATAAAGAGAATATAGGTATTTTTTTTTCATGGTTACAATTATGTTATAATGGAGTGAAATTGTCAACCCTTGTTGAATTTTATGTCAGAACTTTTTTATGGAGTTGAATTAAAAATATTCAGTATTTCTATATTGTATTTAATAACTTTTATTAACTTGTAGTACCTATTCGAACAAAAATATTACAAACCAGTCTAATGTATGGTATATTATGCCTTGCTTTGAATTACAAGTTGAGTTTGAAGAAATTCGTATACTTCCTGAATTTTTTTATTTTGATTTAGGAACACCATGTATCTGCTATGTAATCTACACCATATAGAAAATACTTTTATGTGATTTTTAATGCAAAGATGAACTTTCGAAGTTATATTCCAGTAAAGAAGTAATCTGTGACAATATTTCAATAAAAATAGACAATTGAATTAAATTGATGGATGTAGCCGTTACTACGTGGTAAGAGGTCATCATAAGAAAAAGAAAAGAAAATTTCTTTTCTTTTTCTTATAACAATTGAATTGTTCATATGGTGCCTTGACTACCTACTTTGAATTCCTCAAAGTAAATATTGCGTTGTTTAAAAAAGTTTCCTCAGAATCACCAAAAATACAATAAAAAAAACATTCTGCCACATGAAAAAATGGTTAGATACAATACATAAAAACTAATCATATGCTATGTACAATAGTTCAAGATAAAATTTTTGTTTGCTTGGTTTAAACAAGTGTTGCGAGTGCAAATATTTCAACAGTTTTTCACTTTCATCCAATTTTTCTCATAGTTCATAGTGAAGACTGGAATTTATTTCGTCAGTCAGGACCGTATAGTCTGATCAAATCTAAAAAAAATAAATTTTGATGCTTGTTCATAAAACTTTGGAAATTCCGTAAACGGCTATCTGATATGTGCTATATGTGTATTGCCCTTGAAGAATATCATTAGGCTACTCTAGGCAGAAACTTTCCAAGATCCTTTTTCAAACAAAGAAAGTAGTCCCTACTCAAAGTAGTTTCAGTATAAAGAAGCTTTGAGTTTTACTTACTTACTTCTTTTCCAAGTTATGTGTTGTTCGATTTTATGGACCTTCGGAATTGGTTCGGTATATAATCCATTTTTCAACAACAAACAACTCGGAAAATAAGCCACTTTCAATATTATTCGAATTGAGTTTATTGAATGCATGTTCTTTCCTGTGATAATCACATTAACAGTATTAAACCTTTTCTTCCAGTTCAATCAATCGAATTTATCAAATTTATGCACTGTTGATAGACTATAGCTAAACTATAAAGTAGTCTGCAATGAGCCTTGAGTTGCTAAGATAAAAAAAATAAACGTTTGAATTTTTTTATTAAAAAATTTGCCTTATTTCCATATTCCTTCTCATATAAAACCCATAAAGAAATCTGGCTTTTTCTCAAAATAGGTAAAATAAAAAAAACTCAATCTGTTAAAAATATCCTGATAATTTAATTCGATCTATAATATTGGAGAAATGTAAACAATTGTGGTAGTTGGCAAATGTACTTGTTGCCCGAATATTATACTAGGAAATGATTGTTACTGGTCGTCGTTAATTTATACAGGATTATTATAGATAAAATTAATTCTGTCTGGAAATACTTCATGATAGAAGTTCTCAACTCTCAGGAAATGTTATTAAAAAAATAGATTATTGCAAATTATTGCCATACTTCGAAGACTTAAAAATGAAATGCCTTGCACTTTTTGGAAGCATCAAAATTTATGATTATCTAATTGGATGGGTGCTAAAGGTAAAAACAAACTATTCATAAAAACTAGAGTTTTGCCAAAATTGCAACTGCAACTTTGGGAAAATTACCTGTATTAATAAATGTGGTTGTGAATATAACCTACTCTCATTTATTTTAAATATTATAAAAATGCTAGATAATTGTTGCAAAATTTACTTCTATCACACACTTTTTGTAAAAAAAGTTTAAAAATATTGTACTGCTTCAAATTATTTGCACTAACTAAAATAACAACAATAGTCAAACACCTTTTAAAAAATTAGGTCATCTTTGTTTGGTTTTGTAGCCTTTCCACCCCATTCAATGTATTAGTTTTCAAAGTCCAGCCATCTTTTGGAACTTCATCTATTTAAAATTATTTATTAAAAGAAAATCCATGTTCATATCAAATACCAAGTCGCCTATGACTGTTGATCAAGAACGGGATGGAAATAGAAGCTTTTCAGAACAATTTCGTTAGATTCGGGAACCTTAAATCTCACCGTTTTTTTGTATTTATATTGTTACGAGATTTAAAAAAATCCCCTAGCTACGCCACTGTAGAGTGCCGACCATATAAAACGTTACTCATTTGCATAACAAATAAATCGGTGCAGATCGCAGTTATTATTTCCTCATTCTTGGAATTATTTTGTTGTTATTCTGTTCTGGAGAACGGAAGAATCCCGAAAAATCTACTCTTCTCGAATTGAGTATATAAGGCGACCCAATTCACTCGGGAAAAGAAGTTTCATGGATTTTGAGAGATTTAGAGGGATCCAAGTGTTTTATTAGTGTAGTAGTTGTATTTTTATGGCGAAGTTAATAAAAAACAGTTTAGTTGTATGCTTGGCTTATTTTTTTTTTTTTGTTGGTTTAAGGCATCGACTGCTGTGGTCATTAGCCTTGCTCGGATTATTATTAGAAATATCGCAACAATATCCTCAACTGCGGAAGCAAAAGGATTGATGCAATATCAGCGAATTTCACAGACATTTTCTTCATCTAAAATTTGTAACGCAACCCAAAACTTGTATGGCCTAATTTTCCAAGGTGTTTGCAACTGTTCATTTCAAAGTCCTATCCATAAATAACTAGTCTCTGTAATGATATAAACGGATCTATCGTCTCACTGTAGTTGTTACTTGAAAAAAATTGCTATCATGCTAGTCTATACGGATCAGAAGTTTTGGACGAACAGGGCTGTATGTCATCGAGGTAATTCGCTGGTTCTTGCCTGGATGTCGATGGAACTACCGGGTAGTTGATGATAGGCTTGTAATTGTGCGTCGTTTGATTCGCTCTATGCGGCGGAGAATCTCTTGGCGAAGTTTGTCTTTCTTGTAAATGAAAGCTTAGGTCTTCTTCTACTGGCTCGTACTGGCCTGTTTGGCATTTCTGGATAACGGATATTATTGCTGATTCCAAGCAGCAGACGTATCCGAGACACTAGAACATATGAAAATAATATTTGAATTCGACACTAAAATGTAATAAATAGGCTAGGTCTATTCTATCCTTCACTATCACTAGTAATTTCATTCCTAGATGCGCATTTCGTTAACCAAGTTGACTTCATCAGTAGGATTACTAAACTGAGTACTGATGACACCCCCAGTTGGGAGGTTGAAGGTTTCACTATTATTTTTGCTATAAAAAAGTCCATATCATCACCAAGAGTGGTAGATATATTCGCTTGGATGCGCTGCAACGCGTCGACATTCCACCTTATACAAAGCAACTTGCGAATAAATTTAATCCCGCAAAAGCTCTCTGGCTAGAGACCTTTTAACAACCTCGCAAACATGGCGGACTCATTTTTCATGCGCTAGATATCTTCCAGGAGCGCTGGGAAGCTGTGCGCAGAAGGCGTGGATAAGGAGAGTTAGCCATTTCTGTCCAACTTACCTTCTTGCCCGTCCTAATCTGCCCACCCGAAAGAGGAAAGAAAGAAATATGTTATGCTTGCGCCAAATGGAATGGATTGTCCATAATAATCAGCTTTCAGACACGTACTTTTGAATTTGAGTACACACACTATCAAGTACACTTGTTACTAAAGGATTTCTTTTGTGAAATTTGCATGATATGGATATTTTATACTTACTCCAGTGACTAACAATTGGTGATGTGTCCATTTGGGAACCCAAATAAAGGCCTCTGATGAGAATATCATGTGAAATATTAGTGACGAAGCTATCAGGAACAACACACTAAGGCTTACGTAGAAATATGCATTCTGAAAATGAAAAAATATTGAAAAAAAAATAAAATTCATAGTCTGGTATTCATTCCTTTCTAAAAAGTGTTGAAATTTTCTTCTTTTAGGGGGCAAAATTAGTGAAAAATTCAATCGATTTCCTGAGGTAAAAGCTATTTATTGTTAACCTTATTTGGTTTCCTGCAATTTTAATCTGCCCAACAAAATAATTCAGTTCATGCACCAGTCTATGATTTTTTTTATAATTGTATTTGAATCGTTATTTGAATTTTTCAACAGGTTTTTCTCCCAATTGGTACAATTGAAATGTTTATCGAATACGCTAGATAAAGAAAGGTACGTACCACTTTACCCCAGTTGAATGGAAATAGGTATATAATGTGGGAGATATCAAGAAACAGGAGAAGGCATGTTACGAACATACTTAGGAGAGTAACAAACATCATCATACGAATTCTTCCTACCAATGGAAGCATAAATAATCCCACTTTGACTGTACCTGATGTACACAGGCATGCTAGACATGCTACTGTTGTCACCTGAAATATAAAAAAATTTCGTTAATATTGATAATGCTCGAAATCAGTCTGAATCTGGTATCTTTAATAAGTTGATTTCCGCCTTCAGTAGATACTCAATGAGAATTAATAATAATAATAAAATATACTATAGTCGGAGTGATTTCGGCGATTCCTATAGATGGCGCTGTACCTGCTTTCTTAGTAGGTAATGTGTAGTTTTGTGTGAATTCAGTATATATATATGAGATGAATTAACAGTTATATAGAAAAAATTGTTGACGGCGTAAAACTTCACTTGGAAAAGATTTTGAAAATCACTGCTTTCAATTCCTTTTGTTGTAAGTGATGACATATTGTCTTGGGTATAACGATGACATCACATTGACCGGTGCGACATCACATATTTGAAGTCTCAAAGATGTAGCCAATACATTGAGGCAATGAGAAAATGTACATACCGAGGAAAATCATTGAAATGCGACATTATATAGGAAGTCACTAACATGTGTTATACGAGTCCACATTTTATATCACAAATGGGTTAAACTCTGTAATATCAATTAGAGGATACAAATTTAGGACCATTGGAAAGCGGTGCATCACTTTTTAGTTATGATAATTTTTAATGAAATGACCTGATGATTTAAAAAAATCAAAAGATTCCCATACAAAAAATACCTCTTCGATGAAATCATGAAAAAACCGATTCTACGGTCGCGTTTGTACCTGATTAGCGCTGATGCCCCTTACATATTATTTATTGAATTGAGCTTTGACGAGTTTAATATCTTCACTAAGAGGTTTCATGAACATATGCCTCCAAACATTTACTGTGCGGATTGAGGAATAAATTCTACTGTTCAGTGAGACGCGCTGATGGTGGCTCTTAAACCTAGCATTTTCATAAAAAATCAATCAACGCTTAGAGTTGGGTGCATAATACACACCTTTTATGAAATCATATTATTTTTTCCTGACTCTTTCGAAAGTTTATCAAAATAAAGGGTGTTCCATTTGAAAAAACACAACTTTAATGTTACACTATTTTGAGCCCCCCTGTAGACTCGAAAATAATCTTCTCTTTGTAGCCCTAATAATTGATATACAAATAATGAAGCAGAGAGATTCAAAAAAAAAATGTGGCTCACAGGACCCGTGTTTTCAGGGACTTTGAATTCAAAGATATCATTTTTTTTTCATCTTGTAAAATCAGCTGTATAGTGAACATTGAACGATAATTTGCTCGTTTTGTTTAAGAGAACTTACCAGTAGCAGCAGCCTGAAAAACCCCGTGGGCGTCTTGAGTCGAGTGTGGTCGCAATAAACGATCACCCCTGTATAAAGTGGCAGATCGGGCGAGGCTGCGCGCCGGCGGTAGTGAGAGTGCGAGTCCCAGGAGTTGACGGTACCGAGGGGCGATTCGCACTCGCAACCTCCCGCACACTCCGCGCTGAGGGCCCCCGTCCTGCTGCCCGCTATCTCAAAGTCCTGCAACACACAAGTCATACCATCCGGCTCCTGGAAATCAACACCTAGCATACACATCTGACATAAACAAAATCAATTAGCATTTAACGATGCGATCAAGTGGCTTTTCGTGGATGATACCCATGCGTACTACGAAATGTTTCATCATTATTTCAACAGACTATAAAATTTTACAATCCCAATCGCGAATCTTCTGGATTAGTCATCATAAATGCCTAGAAGCGGAAGAATGAACGTTTAAGAAGTGTCGAGTACGTACTGAAAATGAATTAACCTCCCAGCTAACCATGTGATATAAGAAATATGTAGCGGTGACATCACATTGAGACGTGCGACATCACATATTTGAAGTCACAGACATATATCCAATATATTGGGGCAATGTGAAAATGTCTGCCTCAAGGAAAGTCATTGTGATGTGTTTCAGACATAGAAAGTCACTAACATGTGTTATACGAGTCCACATTTCATATCACAAATAAGTCATATAGGTGATAAGTATTGATTAAGTTACAAGTGAACACATTTAGAACTATTTAAAATTAGGGTATCATTGTTATTTTTTTGTTTTTTGTCCGATTGTAGCAATTTATTCTCTTAGCCAGAAAGCTCAGTACCGTAATAATTTTGATATAACATTCGAAATGTCAAGGCCTTCTTCGAACTCTTTTCAAATCCAACAAAGCTTTGTTTCGCAATATCAATCCATAACTTTGCCATTAAAAATTAGCTTTTTTAATACGAATCTGAGGTGTGTGTCTAAAGGAAACAAAGATTGACCTTAACTACGAGGAATACAGCTGTCGGTTAGAAATTTTTTCGAGTCAAACTGATAGCGGTGTAATCGAGCAAAATAAAAATATTTAAAAAAATTTATATATAGGACTATTATCCGAAATATTTCGGTAACGTAAATTAATTTTAATATGCCATATTTTTTTGGGTATCGATGTTTTTTCAAGAAATGTCAGATTGAAATAATGAATTCCATTGCCAATCAAACCAGCATCTGTATCAGGATGACCTGCTTGTTCACTGCTGAAAGTTCCAGAATATTTGGTGATCCCACAGAAAGCTGCATCCATTATCAAATGATGTACTGAAATGAATAGAGACCCAGTCCCCGGTCTCGCGGTATATTAATAATAATATGAATAAGTAGGATATAGGAAGCAACAGATTCCGGATTGGTTTGCAGAAGAATGAATCGTCCTCTTCCCCAAAAACGGAAATTTTCAAATATTCACAGACTGATAACATGCTTTAATGCGTGTTACAAGATGTTCACACGCAAATCTTCAGTTTGCGAATACTCTCCACAGTTGCTAAGGTGTATAAGGAGGTCACTGGCTGTAAGGAAGGTGTCTTGCGGTATCTGATCAAATAATTATTGCAAGGAACGTGTTTTACGGAATCCGAACAAATAATGGTTTGTGATGCATATTGGGCAGCATTACATAAGGCCTGGTCAAGTTTGGAGTCTAAATAGACCAGGGTGATCTTTAGAAGGATCGTGTTTAAGGGAGACTTCCTTAGACCTTTTCTAAATATCGGGAAAAACCGCGGATACAACTATAAGGCACCCCCAGCTGCCGAAAGCAAATGCTAGCCATTTATTTCATATTCATTCTTTGGGAGAGAAGGGCAGTGGAAGAATAAAAGGAGCACACGCCTTATGATGGAATACGTGATGGGCAAATGTGCCACGATGCGTCTCAAAAGAGTATGATATACGGGGAATATGGAGCGGACTTCCAGCTTGATACCGCAGAGGCGAACACTTACCTAGGGTGGCATAAAGTCGCCATCAAAAGTGATAAAGCCACAGTGAAGAACTTGTTGCTCGGCAAATATAAGAATATGGTCATCTAGTGGAAACCCGTTCGTCAATAATCTCACATGCAAGCTGCGGAGTCTGAGATTCTCCTGCAGGAAAAGCTTTCTGCGTGAGGATGAGCCAATGCATAGGGTTGAAATTGTTATATCCGTCAACCGGCTGCACTCTTACGAGAAACCCTCAGAAGTCAAAGACTTGTGCGAGCTAGGGAAGACTTAGCCCTTATATTTTTATGCAAATCAAGTTGCATCATATTATGTATCAACACAGGATATTATGATAGCCGATTTCTTCACCAAACCCTTGAATCGCGATATTTTTCGTATATATGGTTATCTCGCCAAGGACTTGTCCCAAACAGAGAGGGTGTTGTGAATAATAATTTTCAATGTGCTGTATTTTGATAAATGGTTGTTGTCTGTCATAGTAATGTTGTATGGGAGAACGATTATATCCCATCAACAAATACCAAAATTGAAAATAATTTTGGAGTTATTACAAAATAATCAAGCTGTTGCAGATATATGTATGTTGACTGTTCTCCATAAGTTGACTGAAGAAATCACACCCTGAAACATCAGTATTGAAGGACACCCTGTATATCCTCTAAGTTCTCTCCCTAGGACTCTCTAGATTCTTTCTCAATCGCTTTTCATATTCCATGAGGAACTATTTCGGTTTTCTCAAAGTGACAAATCTTTCGATTTACTAGGAATATCATATACATAGAGTTGTCATTGCTGACGGAAATGATCTGGGACTTATCCAAATGGAAATTTATGATTTCTCAATGAGTATCATCCTTTTCAAATCTGACTGTGCAATACAAAGAAAAGTAATTTTCTCGTGGGTCTCAAATATTTACCTAATTTCCTGTAAATGTAATAATACTCTCACATACCAATCAAAATAAGCTTTTGTAAGTGATAAACGGTTATTATTTTTGTGTTGTTTCAGAACAGAAAAATTTCTTTGTACCACCCACACAAAACAAACCAGTAAATAATACAATATAGCAGATCAAAAGCATGCCAAGTTACTAAAAATTGTTTTAGAAAAAAATATTAAATTATTATTCTGTATTTAAACACGAACACATCATTAAAATAACCAATTCAAGTTACTATAATAGCAAAAGTTGATTCCAATAATCCTAGTATTTTATAATGGAATATTATCATCATCTTATCTGAATGATTATGAAAAAATAGTATGTGTGAAATAATTATAATCAAGTGTAAACTACTAAACAAAAATTAAGAACGTTTACCTACCATCAATTATAATTAAAAACCCCTTATTCCCCCTTATCATCAATTATATTGAATTTAAAATGTTTAATTATACCTACACATCTTTTGTACCACTGCAAACATACTGAAAATTTTTTTCAAACTAATTGCATACGATTCTTATCTAATTCACTGAGAAACTTCTATGGACCAAAAAAAAGAATTCGCGGTGGTTTTTGAAAAGATCAACTACCATTTAACCCCCAAACAAGATTGGAGGAAGAAATAAATATGATAGGTGATGTAAAACACAAAAATCTAGCTCTATTGAATGTCCAGTCTATGAATTACATTTAAATATATACTTCATCACCAAACTGAAACTAATCGCTCTTATTGTTGCACAAAAACAAGAAAATTTCACTCAGATATAACTAGTTGAAATAATTTATTACAAAAAATTATATACAAAACAAAAATAACTCAAATGAAAATAACAACTCTCTCATGCACAAGACAAAAACAATATGAGTTGAACTACGTCATTCTCCTTCCTGCATTACAAAAAACTACCTGAATGTCTTCAGGTTTATAACTTTTGGGCTCCAGGTCTTTAATATCGTCGAGCAAAAATTCGATTTCGTCTGTACTGTAGAGTAAGTCGGACACCGAATGAATGTACCTGCTTGGCTCAGACTGCATGTCACAATACCACTAGCTAGGCACTGCCCCACACCTGCCCATGTTTTCCTCTTCCTGCTGCCCCTAACCAAAAAATATCACATCTCTTCCGCAGCTTCCATATCTGAAAATAAACAATAACTATTTCAAAAATGTCATAAATGTTTGTTATATTATGAATACAATATACGAGTAGTTAGAAAATTGGTCTCTTTTTATTTGACATTTATAACGAAAAAAAATTATGTACAATTTTGAAGATATACCAAAGTTGAATAAAAAATTGAAAAATGAATTATTCTCACACTTTTCCGAAAATCCTAGAACCGGACCAGCTATTTTAACACTCCATAAATCAAAGGCGGACGCCAAAAACACATCGCCATGTTTACGAATTTTGTCTGCATTTAGTATTCAATGTTGCCAGTTGTTGAACAAATTATTAAAATGACAGTAGCGAGTGACCAGTGACCAAAGACTTAACTTTCTAGTGTCAGATTGAAGAACTATAAAAAAGGACAATTTCCGGAAAACGGAAATTTTGGCATTCAACTCACAGAACTATATCCCTCTGGGATATAGTTCTGTGATTCAACTTCACACTGCTCCCTTATCATCTGAATAAAGAAGAAGAAATTGTCACGATCACGATGTCACTAATAGCTGCGTTTTATTTGTTCCATTCCTATAAAGGTTAGGAATTGTCATTCATGACATTTTCAGTATTGTATTTATGTCATATGTCAATTTATGACATGAACCGGTACCGTAATGGGTCAAATAAAACGCAGCTAATGTCAGAAAAGAACTGTCACTAATGTCAGTCTAGTTTCTAGGTTGAATTTAAATTTCGATTGTAGGGTTAGGTTCAAATAAATAATACTTAAGAGAGGTAAATGTACATAAAATTACTTTAAATGTCTGAAAAAGATTACGCTCCTCTCAGCACGGCATGTGTCCGTGCTTTACACGACAAATTATATGATAGACGGAAAACTGCTGCCTTAGAAATCGAAAAGTAACTATAGAATGGCCCTACATTTCTGTTGCCCTGACACTCTCCTTTCCTTTTACAGAATGGTTAAAGAATTTGCTGCAGTTAATAATACTGGCCAAATTAAAAGGCTCTTGAAAGTGTTGGGACAAGATTTTTCCCTGTCGCAAAATCCACATGCAAGAAAAGGGGGTCTAATAGGACTGGCAGCAATAGCAATTGCTCTAGGAAAGGTATATAACTAACTGTATTATCCTCTTGAATTTGAAAATATGATTTCTTCCATTTGTGCTTTTGAACCGTTTCCCTCGTATGAAGTAATTATAATTGTTCATTTCCTGCTAGGACACGGAAGCTTATGCTGATGAATTGATAAAGCCAATATTGGGGTGTATGGCTGATCAAGACTTGAGAGTACGATATTATGCTTGTGAATCACTATATAATGTGGTGAAGGTCTCTAGAGGAGCAGTTTTACCACATTTTTCTGCAATATTCAATGCTTTGAGTAAAATTGCTACAGATCCTGATCAGAATGTTAAGAATGCATCAGAATTGCTTGATCGACTTCTGAAGGTATGTAATTACAAGTACCACAGCATATTTGTTTTGAACTAATCGTTTCAGGATATTGTTGTTGAGAGTACTTCATTTGATTTAGATGGATTTATTCCTCTGTTGAGAGAAAGAATTTATACAAGAAATGCTTTTTCAAGGCAGTTCATCATCTCATGGATATCAGTATTGAATACGGAACCAGGTTTAGACTTGATAAATTACTTACCTGAAATTTTAGATGGTTTGTTTAGGATTCTAGATGACACCAGTTTTGAAGTGAAAAAAATGTGTGAGACAATATTGGGCGAATTTTTGAGAAGTGTCAAAAGTGATCCATCCCGGGTTAACTTTGGTGCCATGATCAATATTTTGATAAATCATGCTCAAGAGAAAAGTGATGATCTAGTCCAGGTATTTATATATTTTTTTCTCAAATAATGGCCAATGTGAGTCATTTATTTAGGTATATCATATATTCAAATATTTTGGTGAGGAGTTTTCAATTATAGTAACCCTCAGTAGAGTCCCAAAAATAACAAATAGAATTCATACACTTGAAAAAGTACATTAGTAGCAGTGTATAGCTTCTGGTAGATTGTAGAACTTAAAAAAATCTCTGAAACTTCACGATATAAAATATAAGTGTCAAGGGCATATTTAAAGTAGTTAAAAAAATTTTATAACTGGAATCAGAGTGATATACTATACTAAATCCTATCTTCAACTAAAAACTAACTCTATCGTCTTTATTGAGGTGAAAAAGTTAATTTTTGAAATAATTCTTACTTCATGATTGTACAGTTTTTGTCCCATATTAAGTATATTGAGACCAAGCTATACTTAAGTTCGAAAATTGTAGTTGAAAACCATGTTCTCTGGTGATTTTTTTTAATACAATATTTTAGATAACAGCTGTTGAATTCAGTAATTGAATTATTGATATATCAATCAAATATGCTCACAAAATAAATATTAAACTGAACAATAACCCTGTGTTTTTCTGTAGTTCACAGCAATAACTTGGATTAAAGAATTTGTACAATTATCTGGACCAACAATGTTGCCATATATGTCGGGAATTTTCACGGCAGTTCTACCTTGTTTGGCATATGACACAGAAGCTCGGAGAAGTATCCTTCTTTTTTACAATTTTGTCTTTACCTTACTAATACTCTCATTTCTCTGATGGTGGACAGAAATTTATGATCTGATGAAATGCCAGTACTCTTTTTATTTATCGGTGATTGTCATACATAATCCATTCTATTCCAAAAATACTCAAATAATTTTCATATTGTGACCCACAGTATCTCTCATTTCAAGTTTACTCATTATAGCTTCTAACACTTTCTTGTTGTTTCTGAAATTTTGAAAGTTGGATGTTTCAAATATGAACTGATTTATCTAAAAATTTGAATAGGCCAAATCAGTAATATTGTATTACGGATGTTTTAACAGAATCATATCTGGTTGTGTTGCATCAGAAAACTCCAGATGGTGAATTGCATATTTATCATTTTGATAATGGTTTCCTGATTTTTTTGTCTTCCTATAATCAATATAATATAATAATCTAACTCATAATAACAAAATGAACTGGAAGTAAACTAACCTCTCCAATGGAGCAACAACCCACCAAGAGGAGTCTTGCCTTGTCTAGTATACTGTTCTAATAGCAGATTTTTTAATTTTTTTCCACTGTTTTCGAAGGCGTATTGTTTTTTTAATTTTTATTTTTACTTCGATTTCAATGATAACCCCAACATACTGTAATAGACTTGCTGAGTTAGTAATACTTAATCAAGAAGTATGGTTTCTGGGCTTTGGGATCGGTTCACCTCCGTGAAGGCGGTTTCTAAGAACGTTTCGCTCACAACTGCGGTGAGCATCTTCAACGTGGATTTTGTCTTCTCTAAGAGCGACGTAATATTGATATGGCTGTTGAAGGGTCCTCGCAATTGATAGTCACAGCCTGGCTAATTACTTTGTTTTGAATAATTTTCATTTGTTTTGCTTGGAACCGAAACACCCTAAACAAAACAAATGAAAATTATTCAAAACAAAGTAATCAGCCAAATTATAGGAAAACTTCTCCATATCAATTTAATTAATTTTTAAAATATTACATGTGTACCAACATTTCACTCAATATAGATGCCTAAATATTCTCATGTTGACCATTTTTGTGATATTCATTAAACTTAAGAAAAGTATTATTGTCCATTGGTGTTCCAAAACCTTAAACCTGAACAACTCGGTAAGTCTGACTTGACTATTATCAGAATACCACTTAGTTAGGATACCGACTCAGTGAGTTGAAATCAATCAGTCATATTGATTACTATCTCGGAATCAATAAAAATAAAAATCAAAGAAACAGTGCTCCTTCGTATCTATACCTACTAACATTCAAATTTAATTTGATATGTCTTCTTATCTCCAAAAATAATACTTTTTATGTTCTCTCTACACAAGATGTCTTTAATATAAACTTATGCTCAGAATCAATAATCATTGAAGTACCAGGAAAATAGAAAATATTCACACTTATCATCGAAGTAAATAAAAACCAAATTCGGAAATTATCATATCACCTTGACTTGGAAAAAGTAATTTATTCCACTAATATTGTTATTTTGCAATAAGGACATATTTGATAAGTGTGTTTACTGATAAGAAAACAGTATAGAGTGTTATTTGCTGTACGCTTCACACTGACCACCAACAAAACAAATAATATTGAAATTTCAATTAATACAATGAAAAATTTATATTATCTTTTATGTAGGAAGTTGTTGTCAAGTGAGTGAATTTTTTGTTGATATCGTTAGTATTTTTCTTTGTGAAATGTGTATGTTTATAATCTCAACATGTAAAGGTAACTTTTGCAGCAAAGCTATTGCAGTTGGTTTTTGTTTACAATCTTTACAGAAGTCGTAATTAATGATAGTTGAGTTGAAATCATGAGTTCTGCAAGTAGATATCCACTTCAATTAGACTGAGTGTTGAAGTTCGACAAAACTACTAGAGAAATGTCACACTTAAATTTCTGGAGATAGTTATCTCCTGATATCCTCACTTTGGAAATTCCAAATATAATGAATAGATGTCTTTAGAAAGTATCGAATCTGAATTTTATCAAGAACTATAAGTTTCATTTGTTGAAGTTGGCTCACGTTTCGTTTTCTGTAAATCCTTCTTCAAGGCCGAGGTCCCAGAAACCAGTATGCTATTAATATCATAAAAGAGAACAGAAATTGTTATAAAGAAATACTTTTATATTCAACTCTGATAATTTTGTAATTTGACCAGTATTGTGGTGTATTTTCTTTTCTACCTTTTATGTTCCGTTTTTTGTTAATTTTTTTAGTTTTGCATGATTCTTATTTATTTTTTCCTTAATACAGTGACAGACATAAAAGAAACTGCTACAGCTGTCAACTTTACATTGATGAAGTTAATCTCACTACAAGATGACATTGGTACAGAAGCTTTAAGGCCGTCTATAGGTATGAATCTCTTCAGTTTTTTATAAATCAGGTTAAATAGCCTAGCACCATTATGAATTACTAATTCCAGTGACTGCTGATCAGATAAACAATGAACTGAATTTATCTTCTGTTGTGGATGTCCTCACTCAGTATTTACTGCACAGTTCCATACAGACCAAAGTCGCTGTTTTGAAATGGATATACGATTTATATACGAAACTTCCAAATAAGGTGAGAGTATTTTCCAAATACTGATCACGATTCCTAATTGTCTTATCCATTTTTCAGATGGTTGAGTACATAGATGTACTTTTTCCTGCCCTCCAAAAAACTTTATCAGATGAATCTGATCAAGTTGTCCAACAGTGTCTTGTAGTCATTGCAGAAGTGATTTCTTCGCCAAAAACAACAAATGCTAGTGCCAATGGTAAGTGACATTTTGTAATTATTTACATTATTTTTGTAATAGTTTCTCAACATCTCCATTCCTCTTCCTAAGAAATATAAAGAATAAAGAGGATTGGCCCCAAAACTGATCCTTGGGGAACACCTATGTCATTGTACTAATCACTCTCAAAAAATTCCGTGTATGAATTTTCAAACTATTCGATTCAGCCATTCTCGAAAACAAATTCCTGGACGCTTTGCGTTAATAACAAAACTTATGACTTTCAAGTTCCAGGTGACAATACGTATTATTATAAATTTATGGTCAGTTTGCTGCTGTCCTTCAGTGTTGACAAACGACTATTGGATGAACGGGGATCTTTCATAATAAGGTCAGTTGTCTTTTTTTCGTTTAAGGCTATTGGTGAATAAATGTAAGTTTTTTTTTTCAGACAGCTTTGTATCTTACTCAACGCTGAAGATATTTATAAAACACTGGCTCAAATTCTAGCGAAGGAAACTAATTTCAAATTCAGTAGTCTTATGGTAGAACACCTTAATATGATTCTATTGACATCATCGGAACTGTACGACATGAGGAATAGATTGAAAGATTTGAAAACTGAGGTAAGGAAAATGATGAAAATTTTCAATTTTTAATAGTTCATAAAAATGTGTGGTTAGAATATGATTATATTTCTGCCTCGGTGTAGGAAAAACTGGTATGAAAGTATCTGCAAGCAATTAGAACATTGAATGTAACAAAATCTCATTCAATCTACATCCATCCAACTGAATGAGTTGGATGTGAAGAATGTTAGGGGATGACCACTGTAAATGCAACACATGATTCTCTAAACCCAAACAGTTATATAGAACAATTTATTGATTTCTTCAAAATGAAGTAAATTCAAATGTAAAAAACAACCTGTTATTGAAAATGGCCAGCTCCTGTGATATCTACATTTTATATAACAATCATACAAACAAATCAATGTATTTACTGACTGGAGTGAGTGTAATAAAATCTGTGTATTATTGAAAAGAGAATTAAACAAGCTTTCATGTGATGCTCCACTTGACCTCCTTTACCCCTCCAGGGGTTTAAACCACCAGGCAGTAAATATAAATGAAATTAATGTGTCTTTCCGATTTTTCAAATTCCTTACCGGAAGGAAGATAGTGAGGGTGGAAAATTTTCAAATTGACACTCTATTTTCGAATAGAAATTTTCCTCTTCAAATATTATGACGTATTATTTGTTACGTGAAATCTATTAATGTATATCAATAGGTATCCTTCACAATCTGAGATTATTATATCTAAGGTCAGGTTTATCTTTAAAAACATTTATCTCTCTAAATTGATCGATTGAAATTTTGGCGTAATCCAATATGACGATGATCAATTGTCCATAAAAACCTTATTACTGAAGTGGTATCTATGAATATTTGGACTTCTGAATGATTCTGACAGCTAGAAAAGTAGTTATTTCCAGTCAGATATTTCGACATCGTCAGAATTGTTTAGTTTCATTAATTTTAAACGTTTGGTGACATTACAATTCAAAAACAAAACCAAACATTACTATAAATATGACGTTGGAAAATATTCATTAAACACTTCCAATTCCCTGAAGTCGTTCAATGCGATCTATTGGTTTGGACGTGACAATTCGACCAACACACATACAGTCGGACATTTATATTTTTAGTTTTGGATAAATTCAGTTTCAACATTATCTTGAAACCAATTGACTGTTTCTTAGATATACTGATTACTGTAATTTTGTTACAAAGCTATTTATACCTTTATACCTTTTTTTTTAGGAAAGCCGTTCACTGTTCTGTTGTTTGTACGAAACCTGGTGTCACAATCCAGTGGCAACAGTTGCTTTATGTTTACTTACCCAAAGTTATGGTCATGTATGTGATTTGATAAAATTATTGTATCCTTTTATATACACTGTCCGGCAGAAAATTGGACACGTATGGTAATATTCACTTCAAAATCTCTCTGCACCTTTTCAAACCAAAAATAAATCAGCTGAACATAGATTATTTATTTTTGTATTATAGGAGGAAGTTGTTGAAATGACAATAACAGAGCAGAGAAAATTAAAATTTTTTTTTTTGTAAATTGAAATACCTAGTATAAAAATAGTATCAAATAAATGAAGATTTGGAACCTTCGGTGCGAAAAAAGATTCAAGAAATGGAAACTACCCAAAACAATCTACAGTTTACCTGTTATAATCTATTTCTACCTTTTGTTTTGGATTCAATGATAACATTCTTTCATTAATTCCAAGAATGTTGTCATTGAATCCAAAACAAAAGGTAGAAATAGATTATAACAGGTAAACTTTCGAAAAAATATTTAGTAAAGAATTGTAGCAAGTAACATATTTTATGTAGTCAGGTCTAGTGTTAGGTAATGAGTGCAATTTAGCCCTTAAATGCATGTTATAAATAAGATACTATAGTATTAGTAGTTAGTACGCTTTTTTGAAATTCTAAGCATACCAACTTTTTTTGGAAAAATGCGCGTCGAGTGGTTTTGAAGTTGTTTTGGTGTTCTGGGTACTTTCCATTTCTTCAATCATAAAAATAGTAGTATCATCAATTTACGAAATTCACTAGAATGTTAATTGAAGAAGTTGCTTATCATTGAAGTATCGTGTTGAATACGAAGAAATCAGTTAAAAAATCAAAATCAATGGTGATTTCGAATATTTATGATTACCCGGTATATTATTGAAATTGTTACACTTCATTGGTATAAATCTTTCGAAACTCATTAATAATTTGATTACATACGTATTGTTAAGCTATGTTGTGCGATGGTGATTGAAAAACTAAATTAAAAACTATTTTGGGCATCTCCACCATTCTGTTGACGAAGAGGTAGAAGCAAATAGTAAATTTAATATTTGCTAGGTCCAAGAGCTAGTCTGAAATTTGAACTACAACTATTTATTCCTTTCCGTGTTTAAAAACCGTTGTTTTTTTGGGATTGCTAACGCGAGCGACTAGATTCTTTAGAGGTTCATATCACGATTTTTATTGTTTTCCTTATCGCCTCCTCAGTGGTAACTTAGAAGTTACTGTAGATTTTTTAATGGAAATAGACAAATTAGTTCAACTAATAGAGTCTCCTGTTTTCGCATGTAAGTATCGCTCAGTACTGAGTTGAGATTCTGCTTTTATAGATCTGCATGGGCAGGATGAAGAGAACATGTTTTATTCACTGCTGTAGCTTCTGCTATGAACAGGAGTTAAAGAACTTCAAGTCGAAAGTGTTGTGCCTTATAAGCTCAATCCTGCCCATTTTTAGTTTCTTATTTCTTTTGAAACCTTGTTTACTTCTTAACACAATTTTTGCATTCTCAGGAAGGTTTTGTTTTAGATTTAAGATTAGATTTATTGGAAGTACCTTGTGATAAAAACTTAATGAGAGCTCTGTATGGCCTGTTGATGTTATTACCCCAAACAGAAGCGTTTGCAATACTTAAAACAAGATTAAGCTGTATTCCGAGCTTACATATATACTGTGATGACAAGTAAGTAATAGATGTATATATTCTTAATCCAGCATGACTTACTTCTACTACTGTCATGGTTATAAATGTGTCATAGAAGTCTCCTGATCCTGTTCTGTTTATGTAAATGGTGTAATTCAAATCAAGTTGTAGCTGCGGCTTATAGTAGATCATCACTTTAAATTTTTCGAATTTATAAAGAGATTTCGAAAAAGTGTCAGATGTATGCTGTTGAAGTTTCTCAATTTTCCCAAGTACTGCAAGATTGTTTATTTTTCTCTCATATAAAATTGAAAGTACGGTAAAATTCTGTTAACTAATAACCAGAAGCTATGAACAGAAAATCCAAATAAAATTTTTGGTGGTCTCAAATAATTTCGGAGATATGGACCGATTTTTGAGTTATAACCAGCATTTTCTAGCACAAATTTCTACCGCAAAAAACTGAAAATGCCCTGTTCTCATCACTAGCAGAATGTCTACATACCCTAATAGACCTGTTTCACCACACTTTTTTTTTATTAAAAACGGTACTATTTAGGAAAAAGCTCATCCTTCTTTTATGAACACATAAACAACAAATCTAGGCAAAATGGTTAGTGAATTTTATTCATATCAAGTTGGTAACTGGGAAAAAAAGTGAGTGAATAATTTTCTATTCATGTTGAAGTTAAATGGCTCGAAAAGTTGGCTGTGCAAGTATGCAAAATATATATTCTCCTAATATTTTACATTAGTTTGTTGTTTTGATGTTTTTGAAAGGTTGAATAAACAATGCCGTTTTAAATGAAAAAATTGTGCCAAAAGGGTGAATTATCGGGTGTACATTGTGCTGTGTAAAGAAGGAAAAATTATGGTTGTTTTTTCATTGATAGAAATGGGTTCTAAAAATGCCAATCATCACTCAAAACTAGGCCCCTATCTAGGCCAAACTACTTGATTTCCAAAAAAAATGTTGATAGCTCGTGGCTATTAGTTAACGGAATTTTACCGAAAGTGGTATGATCAACTTTTGATGGTGACTTTTCTATATACAGTACGGCTTTTAATAGCACACACATTGTGATTGCTCGATAGATGGCGTGGGGGGGGCACATCAACTAAAAAAAATTAAATGGCATGGGTGCTCACGTGTCACATCGTTGAAAAGATAATTCAATTCTTTTTTCAACCATCTAAACATTTTAGATTTTCGTTTATACATTTGTTCACAATATGCATTTTAAATAGGAAATGTCAGAATAAGTCCGGTTCTGGCGTGTCTGAATCCCTTTTCTTATCTGATCACGATAACTTTTGAATGGTTTGATGTGAAATAACGGGTTAGAAATTATTTTGAAAGGAACTAGTTTCTAAAAATTTTTAGATGGTTGAAAAGAGAATTAAATTTTTTAATTTTTTTTAGTTGATTTGCCCCCCCCCGCTATATATCGAACAATCACAATGTGTTTCATTTCAAAAAGTAGTATCAATGAAATCCTCCAAAAGGTTTTTTTATGTTTCTACGTCAAACCATTCAAAAGTTAACAGGGGGGACTATCAAAGCCGTACTGTAGATTTCTTAGACATTTCTTTTTTTTCCAGTAAAATTGTCGCCAAAAAATCAGCACATGAAAATACTTCGATCCAATTCCAACAGCTTCTGAATCATTTCATTCGAGTACAAGAGAAACATAAAGAATACAAAAGAACTCACCGAACCAAAGAGATGTCGTCTTTAGACAAAGATATAAACCTTCTACAAATATAACAAATATAAAAAGTACCTATTATATATTTTATTTTACTTACAACATATTCATTATTGATACTTATACATCCCTACTATGAAAATATACCGTAATTTATTGAAGCAAACCTTTTAATTGATGAATCTAATCAACTGATTACATTATAGTATCCACTAAGTTTGAAGAATCCTGACATTGAGTTGACTAGATTAGATACTGTGATATTTACTTTGATCTTCAAACTTTTCATTTTGTGTTCGGCCACTAGATTGGCTTGGGATTCTGTGTGGATAATCTTTTGTGTGTTATTCTTACTGAAATGGCTGAAACAGCTATTGAGCGCAGACAATCTCATTTGTTCCTCAACAATATATCTGCAGTGACAAACACTTATGATGAGCTCGTGAAAACAAAATTGGAAGCAGGACAGTTTCCAACTACAATTACAGGGATAATACAGTTGATTGGAATGGTAAGTCTATCATTTTTAAATTGATCCACTACTCAAGTGACTTGAACTTTTGATATCCAAATGGCATTCTACTATGGCATTATCTTTTCATATGTGGCAAAAAAGCAGTGAACACATTTTGTGAAGTATTGGCAAACTACAGTCACAACTTTTATAGCAAAGTTATTAATTTCAACATATTGATTATGCATTCAGTTTATAAACAATAAAACGTACTTCAGCCTCATTATAAAACATCTCTCATTTTCAGCTTGTTCTTCTATTCAGCTTATCGTTTTTTCTTGCACACACATTGTGCGAGGACACTTCAGAATGGTATGCATATTTATTTCCAGCCAGCTTATCATGCACTCTAGGCATGCAGCTTTTTCTGTATATCGTATTTGCTGCGGGTTTCACCACTAGGAGGCCTGGATTTTGGATATACTTAGTAAGTAAAACAATTCAAGGTAAATTTGGTTTCACCTTAGTTGAAAATCCATCATAATATTCTAATCATCCCATAACTCTCATATCAATCTATATTAAATTAAACACTCAAGTTCAGTGGAAAAGCAGATTATATCTTACAAACATATTTTGCATGAATTATACCTGACTAGCAGAGGTAATTTTGTTATTGTTTTTGCTGTTCTCCACCCACACAGGCAAATTATAAGTCAAAAGCATAGATTGAATGCTTTCACGGACGGAAGTATAATCAAGGAGTATGGTTTTCGGGCTTTGGGGCCGTTGTCGCTTCACCTCTGTCGAGGCGGTTTCTACGGACGTTTCGCTCACAACTGCGGTGAGCATCTTCAGCGTGGATTTTGTCTTCCCGAAGAGCGACGTAATACTGATAGGGCGGTTGAAGGGTCCTCGCAATTAATAGCCACAGCCTGGCTAATTACTTTGTTTTGAATAATTTTCATGTTCTGCTCGCGGTGTTTGGGTTACCTGACCGGATGGGATGTTGCCATTATCTACGTGCATGATTACGGTGTCATGATTTTCCTGTCTTACCTGCTCGATTGTGGTGTGTTGAATTGGTTGTATAACGGTGGTGTTATTTGGTGGATTTATTTTCGGATTTTTCAGGACAGGGTGCCAGGTTTTTGTTAATCTTCAGGGATTCCTCTTTTCTGTTGAAATTATTTTTGTGTTTGAGTATTTCTATTGCTTCTCTATTAGAGCGGGCATAGTAGTGTCTTGTGGTCGAGAGGTCTTTCGTATTCCGGAACTTGGATATCATGGGTACCCTGTCTGAACCGACCTAAATTGTCTATGGAGTTCAGCCTGGTTTTTACGCTGTGGAGGGTGGTGCCGATGTATACAGACCCACACGAGTACGGTATTCGGTATACCGCGGGAGTAGCGAGGTGTTCTCGTAGGTTTTCAGCTGACTGGAGCAGAGTACCGATTTGTCTAGTCGGTTTGTAAATGGCTTTGACGTCGTGTTTTGCCAGTACTTTTCCAATCCGGTCGGTGACTCTCTTGATATAAGATAAGAAAGCTACTTCGTGGTGTTGCCGTTATCTCGATGCAAGCTTGGCTTACTAGCCCTAGCAATTTCTTGACGGGTATAACCATTGGCTTGCAATGCGTCTGAATTCAGATGAACCGGCTCACAGATGCGTTGCGCTCTCGCGCTCTGGTGTTTAAAGTTTTTAAAACTGCACGTTTCTGCCCTGGGTGGTGACTTGAGTCCATGTTTAGATATATGTCTGTATGTGTCGGTTTTCTGTAGACTTTGTGGCCCAAAGTTCCATCTGGTTTTTCGATGACCAAGACATCCAGAAAAGGCAGTTGTCCATCTGTTTCCTCTTCCACCGTGAGTTGAATTTTAGTGTGGTGGCTCTTGAGGTGGTTGAGAAACCCTTCTGGCGCCAACCTTCCATGTGGCCACCCAACAAACGTGTCGTCTACCTAGCGAAACCATGTAGACGGTCGATTTGATGCCGAATCCAGTGCTTTTTGTTCAAACGTCTCCATATACAGGTTAGCCATTACTTGGCAGAGAGCATTGACCATGGCGATGCCGTCAAATTGCTCAAAATATTTCTCATCCCGCTGGAAATAAGTGGTAGTGAGGATATGCTGAAACAAGTCAGCCAGGTCGTCCGGGAACAGTTGTCGGAGAAGAGTCATAGTTTAAGGATTGGTCTAAAAAAAAATTAAGTTCTAAAATAATATAGTACTATATAGAAGACCAATGTTGATTTCTTTTTAACCGTTTCACTGCGGTAAGCGTTTTTGTAATGTTTACTCTGGTATTGCTAATAATGTATTATTAGTTCTGCATTATTTAATATCCCAACTAATTCCATTTCTCATTCCTCAACTTCTGGCCCTAAGTTTCTAATACCTACTTTCTTCTGTTGTTTTAGGATATATCTTTAATTCTGTTTCTGTCGATTGTCACAATCATATGCTCTGCAATCACTTATATGGAATGCAACAAAATTGGTTCCGAATTTCAGATTCCAGGGGTAAGTAACCAATTTGCAGTGTCGACGACAAAAAAACTCATTATTTTTATTCACAGCCTGGTGGAATGGCAGGAGGGGTGATTTTAATAGTAAGTTGTGGATCTATATTCCTTCTGTATCGGTATGTAGAAGATGATGGAGCTCCAGCACACGCTACTCCCGTTGAAACTGAAGATATTCATAGAAAATCCATTTTTGCGTGACGAAAGGTCATCGCGGAGGATAAATTTTAGCTCAAAATATACTCAGTGGAATGTCATCCTAATTTAATGTACATATTGAACTGTGATCGTTGTTAGATTGGACGTGTTTTTGTGAATGAACTGTAATTATCTTTAAGAAAATGTTTCATTTTTCCATTATCTCTACACCATGCAAAGTGGGCGATAATTATTCTCTAAGAGCTTCTTGGGATACTTCAAAGGGCTTCAGAAAGCACAAGTAACTAATTCTTTACATAAAATGGCGCAATGAACAAGAAAATTACAAAAGAATAAAAGGACTTAATCCAAAAAAATCATTGCCAGAATTAGTTACTCTACTATCTCAACAGCAATACATTAGGATGAAGCACCGTAAAAAAATGACACACAAGTAATTTGACGAATCCTGGAATCTTTAAAAATTATTGTATGCATCGTATGAATTCCCAGTCAACACACGGACATTCGATGGATATCGACTGGACATTCATCTTGGATATTGGGAATGTCCAGAGGACATCCAGTAATATCCGCTGGATATTTCATGAACGTCCGATGGATGAGCCAAGTGGAATAAGCTGGACTTCTATAAAATATCCTTCTGGAATATCCATAAAATATTCTTCCGGAATGTCCATAAGATATTGTTCACGGATATCCAACATATTTATAGAAATGCGCTCGCATTCATCAATCTCAATCTTGAATAATGCACCTTTATAGCCTCTGATTCGCAAATACAGGATGATTACTAGAATCTCAGTACAAAAATGGTAATTTAAAGGGTAATTTATAACTCGATAAAAATAAAACTCAAACAAAAAACACACCGCATAAAAAATAATTCCTAAAAATGTAAGAAAACTTCTTCAGAGTTCAAATAGTCGGTTCTGTTCTTTTTTCGCTGGACAGGGTCCTCTCCTTGGCCCTTCTGAGCCAATTTTTGATTGCAATTTCAGTCCTAACTGTAGAGAGATAGCTTTTATCTGCGGCCACTAAAAATTACAAAAAATCAGGAAACTTTTAACTTCTATTATAAGGATTGTCAGAAGAATGGAGCCTATTGAATTCTTTTGTTTAATGTACCGGTATACAATATTGTGTATAACACCACTTCATTTTTCTAAACTGTAATAGTATGGTTGTTATTTACGAAAATAATCTTTACTTTTTAATACTCACCAATAAGGAAAACAATAAACGGACACTAAACAACAGTATCAATCTTGAAAGCTCGATAAAACTGATAATAAATCAAACTACGCAGTTCAGACTCAGAAGTTGCAAACATAGACAAGAGCGAAGAGTGGCCGCACACAAAACAGTTCTATTGCGTTCTTTTCAATTCTGGTAACTGGAACTGGTCGGCTTGGGCTCATTCTTCATGGCGAGCGCGCCTTCAACTGAAGAGAAAGAGAGAGTGGAGTGTTAAAGAAACAGCGACTTCGAACTGTCGGCTGAAATAATATAATATTCAACTTTTCATAATATCGCACCAGAGTGGATATAATCAAATGATCATGATCTGAAAGTGGAACTTGAAATGAAATCTAGGGGCGGTGTCCTGACACAGTTTGGCCTGTGTCATCGACGTAGGTATATATATATCCGAATTTTTACAAATAATTGAATATGGAAAGAAACCTAATACCAAAATTTATTGTAATAATAAAATGTAGTTGTACACACATTCGTTATTTTTTGTTGAATTTCAACCTCATCTACTTTAACGGATGAATTGACGTCCAATTATCATATGGACGTCCATAGGAGATCCGTTATTGTGTGAGACGAATATATATATCCACTGCCGCTAATGGATTTTCTATGGACTTCCATAGAATATGCAGTGTTGAATATCCATTTACTAGCTCTAGATGGATATCCATTCTATTACCGGGAATATCCCGACCTGAAATGGACTCGAAACGGATATCCATAGGATATTGTGTGCTATCTGGGATTGTGGTCTACAGTATTTACGTCTCCTTCCTTTTCTGTATATGGAAATAACATATTTTATTTGTTTCTGAGTTATAAAAGAATAATTACAATACCAAAAGTGGCTTTTTTCCAGTTGGCTATATATAATAACGTTTATTCTACGAGTTTGTGTGCAGTGTAATTGTTATGATACAAACCTTTGGTCATTACCTGTTTTATAATTTGCCATTAAGTGGAAGATCATGTTGATACCTGATGAACTTCGCCCATTTATATACAAATTTAGGAGTGTACTAGAAATGTTAAATTTTTGGAAATAATAAAGACTTTTATTATTATTATTATTATCATTAATTAATGTCATTTAGGAAGGAAATTTGAAATCGTACCATAAAATATACTTGTGACCAACGTGCGCCTCCCCCTGAAATTTGTTCAGTGTCCACCACTGGTGCGATTGCATAGAACTGCTTATAAACGAAACCAAATGGAGCCTTTTATTTTGTCAAAATTTAAATAGACCTAACTTCCGTATAGGCGATCTGCATGGACCAATCAGAACAGTTGTGAGTGTGGCTAAATTGAAAAATGGGCGAAAGAAGGATGAATTCCAATACAGCCTGACCAACAAATTTACCTATCAAAAATTGGATAATACGTCCAAATTAGACACGCCCACTCCACCTGATTGTTATATGCGGAACGCCTATATGCATGTTAGGTAGTGATGGGGTACTCGAGTACAAAAAATCGGTATGTACTCGATTCTAGAGAGTATTCGGTGGTACTCGAATACACTCAGTGAAGTATTCGTATTCTCTCTGTACTCGCTACATATGTTGTAGAAATTAGAAATTTTGCCAGCCTCTTGTTTTCATGGAAGGCAGAGGCGGACTATACGGGATAGGGGCATATTTACATTATTTTAGCAACTTTCTATTTGAGAGTTTCAAGCACCGGGGCTTCTTATTTCATTCTTGCTATTGGTGGATTTTGACAGATGTCATTTTCTAGCCAATGATTGAGCTAGAACAAGAAGCCCTGGCGCAACATACCCTCAAAAAGATGTGTGATCCTGAAACCTGATTGAGAAATGCGCATCAAGCAGTAAACCGAGTCTCAGCGTTAAAAAAAATTTGAAAAGAGAAAATGGGGTACGAAGTTATGGATTCGAGTAATAAAAATTGTATATATTCCGTTCAAATTGTTTATAATAGTAGTAGGAAATTATTTTTTGTATTCGAGTACTCAGTACTCGATTCTTAAAAGTATTCGAGAACCGAGTACTCGATTCTTAAAATCATTCGATTCTGCCCAACACTAATGTCAGGTTGATTTGAATTGTAGCAAGAAATTAGATAATGTACCAACCTTCGTCGCCCTAAATGAGGTTATGTAATATTATCTTCAAGATATTATCTCGATTCTTGAAATTTTATTACTCTACTTAGTGTGGATTCATGCAGCACCAATACACAATTATCAAGTAGCAATTATCAATTAACAATTAGCAAGTATTGAAAATGCTGCATTCATGCACCCAAATTAACAATTACCAAGGAACAAGTGAGCATGCGCACAAAGCAGATCCGTGCCATTTGAGTTAACCTCACTTTGTCGTGGAAACTGTTTAAACATTCAGATTCTATTCGTTTTCCAAATGTTTATAATCAATTTTGTGCTTTCACGATTATCATTGAAACAAGCATTTTTTTGTTGATTTTCGACGCTTTCCGACATTAGGTATACTGACCAATCCACGATCATCTGCGTACTAGTTGCGCACTAGAAGAAAATCTCGTTCAATTAGATTAGAAAGATAAAAGTTGGCCAACTTCTACTTGTTACTTGATAATTGTCTGCATGAATGCATTCATTGTAATACAAGGAGTTCAACTTGTACTTGGTAATTGTTAATTGCTACTTGATAATCGTTAATTGGTGCTGCATGAATCCACACTTTACTCTATTAGGATTTTAGGTCGGTTTGGTTGTTTTTGATTTTTGCTTGTTATCAAGTGTTGTACAACTTTACTGATGAGAGCCAACAAACTCGAAACACGTGTCTAGGTCTATAGTTGCACTAATCCGTGAGGATTTGTTATAATTCCTACTATTTCATGAAGCAATTAGACAGTTCGTTGGTACTTATACGTATATATTAACACCAATACATCTTTTATCTTTCTTTTTAAATGTCCATTTGGTTGGGTACTTTGTGACCTATGACAGATTCAGGAACTTTTTAGGAGTTCCTCCTCCATGGTATCCCATTCTGTATTTTTTAATATCATTGTTTAATCTTTCAGAGAACGTAATTTTGTTGGTAAGCTTCTGTAAATGTGATCTTGTGCAACGTTAAAAAATCAAATTGATAACTTTAATTCCATAAAATCAATATACAGAGAAAACGAAATAAACTATACTTAAATACTACAAACATAAAAACTGTTCAAGGATAGGTTGATACATAAAATAAAAACAAAACAAACGAACCATACACCTCATACACCGAAGTAATAATAGAAACTAAATATTAGCAATAAGTTTCTTTGGCCTCCCTATATAACTTTCAACAGAACAAACAGCAATATATTTAGAAGAGAAAAAAACATTACTCTACAAATAACAGAAATAAAACAAACGATAATGCTCTGGTTCTTGACTCCTCACATGAGTGAAAACATCTCCTTAGGGATGAAGGTATACAATTCAAGATTTAACACGAACAAATCTAACAATATATTTGGGATAATACTCATTGTCATTAAATTTTACCAAAACATTAGATCCCTTCCCTCTTGTAGTATCAGATCCTTTAGGAGGAAGTACCATATTTTCTGTTCCTGGAGATATGACTTTGATTAGCACTTCAGCCATTATGATGGTTCCTTTCATAGCAAATCCTTTCGTTTTATCACAGAAAAATGCAGCAAAATAGGGATTTTTAGAGAAATTCACTCCCATACCATACCTATGTCCAGTTTCAGTACCACTATATCGCCAGTTAAAGTTGAAAGTACAAATATTTTCAACATATTTTTCTTTTGTGCCATGAAATAGAATCACGGGTTCAACGTTATTATAGCGAAACTCTCGAGTCAATTCAAATGCTTGTTTTAAATATGGGTTTATAACACCTTGCACAGATGTCACACGTAACTTATGTTTAATAAAAAGTGCCTTAATTTCTTTGAATGTTGTCGAAGATCTTTCAACAGTTTTATAAGAAAGAACGCCATTAACAACATCCAAATGTCCTGATGTTAGAGAATATCGAACTAAATCTATAACCATTACTGCATCATTTTGTATTATTTTATAGGGCTCTGTTAGTTTACGTTTGTGGGCTTTTGACCTCCGTCTTGATTTTTTAATAGGCCTGGATATGTGCAGGCGTTCAATAGCATTCATTAATAAGTCCTGCGAACTATACTGCATTTTTACTCTGAAACAAATATCTCACAATCATATTTTAAATAACTGGGAACTTCAATATTACCTGTTAACTCACAAGGCAAAGGCACAATAGGCACAATACTTTACAATTTTACAAATAGTTCAAATGTACAAATCAACAAACTAAAATGAGCTGCGATGTTGCCGATGTTTGACCTTGATGGTGTTGGTGTATTTCCCCGAACCCGACTCAACTCCACACAAAATATCCTTCCCATCCCCCACTACCGCAAACATTTAGACACGAGTTCTAATCGACCAAACTTCATATAGGCGATCGGCATAGACAAATGAGACCATTTGTGGAATGTGTGAAAGATTTATCCAATTTTGGTGGTTATTCTGTTTACGTAAGATTAGTAAGGTTATGTTAGAGCTAGCTATTCTTGAGTATTGAACTGTTATAAATTGTGTTTTAAAGTTATGCATATGCATTAAATTGTGCATTATGAATCCGATAAATTCACCTTAATAATTTATGCATATTCAATTAACGTCCGTAGACGCGAGTTTTTCTGGTGACAATTAATGCGCTTATTTTTTCGTCATCGTCAGTGTATTCCAAACCCACCACACCTCAACACTGTTTTGTACGAAAGCATCCTCTGGTGTCACGCATTCTTTTTTTGAAAACTCATTATATTGACTTTTTTCTCATTATATTGATTTTTTTCTTGTTATAATGACTTCTTTTTCAATATAATGCCTTTTTTCCGTTGTATTGACTTATTTCTAATTATAATGAGCTGTATTATTTGCCCGTACTTCTCAACTTGCTCGGTTACAATAAAAACCAAAACTTTCGACAATGGAGTAATTTTTTTTTCTATAAGTGTAAGTCCTATTTTCATCAATCTTCTCTTCGCCGTTGCTAAACTTAGGCACTGTTTGTGAAATAGTTTCAAAAAAGCCGTAACTTCTTTGTAACTTAGACCCAGAGCTGGGCAGAGTACTGCAATTAAGTACTCATGAGTACTTCACTATGAGTAACTTCAAATAGTACTCATAAGTGTTCGAGTATGAGTACTTATATGAGAAGTACTCAAGGCAAATGAGTACTTTTACAAAATTTACAGAGTACTCGTGAAAAATGAGTATAACGAGTACGAGTATTTCAAAAAAAGAAGTCAATATAGTGAAAATGTAATTATAATGAACGTTGAATGTATCCGCCTTGTCAGACACAGTCAGTATGAGAATGACAGACAAAAATTCTATCAATTTGCTCTTACCATTAATGTGTATGCCCAATTTTTGCATTTTAATTTTCATACAAGCAGTTAATAAAGGTATTAGGTAGAGAGGTACAGCCACAGGTAGAGGATAGTCGAAAGAACAGTTACGTCAGAAATATGTCTATAATATACAATATGCCAAATCCAAAATAAAAAATTTATAAGAAAAAATAACAAAACTTTATAACTTTCAGTAGTTTTAGTAAACAAAACAAACATTACAAAATGAAAAATGAACACAAATCAGTAAATCAGTATCACTTGGTTGATCAAGTGATTCATAGGTATAGGTAGGTAACAAAAAATAACTAAAAGTAATTCTTTAAGAGAACCAAGTTTTCAAAATTCGTATCGCTTAGGGCATTACGCTTTGGAGCATTTATTATGGTTGCATAAGAGAATAGTCTTTCAACCGGTGCAGAAGAAGGCAATGGTGTATTGGTATACATAATTTATTTTTTCATTACTGGATAGTCTTCCAGCATTGAAAGAGTGTTTCTTGGATCATCTAAATATCGCAGGAACTCTTCTAATTCTAATTAAAATGTATACTCTTATTACTCTTCCATGCAGAGTTTGATTTTTCTAATTTATATCTAGTCATTTGTATTTACGATACGGTGAATAATGAATCTTTCAAAATTTAAAATTACAAAAATGTATCCGTATTTATGATCTTTTTTTAAAAAACCAGTTAATACAAAACCAACAGTCCACATAAGTAAAGTTGACTTGAAAGAAAAAGCACCAACTTACCAAATAACGTTCCGTAATATGCCGACAAGAACTCACACCTATCCACTGATCACTGAACAAAATATGAAATGCGAAATGATAGTAAAGCTGACTAATGCCGGGCACAACATTCAAGACATGCTCATACTTGTCAGTGCGGGTGTGCGCGCGTCCGTACTCGTACTCGTTACTCGTCAGATGTAGGAATCAGAAGTACTCAGTACTCGTCAGATGTAGGAATCAGAAGTACTCAGTACTCTAAAATGTAAAGTACTCAAAATTTTTCTGAGTACTGAGTACGTCAGAATAAAGATACTCACAAGTACCAATTACTGAGTACTTTGAGTACTCGAGTACAATTTACTCGAGTACTGCCCAGCTCTGCTTAGACCCAATAAAAAGTAATATATGCAATATAATAGTTAACCACTTCCATTTTTCGTAAAAAATTATTCAAATTTATAGTAATTAATAATGATTTAACTATAAACAAATGATCTAGTTCCAGAAGCCAATATCATGAGAAAAAAAGTCAATAAAATGGGAAAAAAGTCATTATAATGAGAAAAAAGTCATAATAATGAGAAAAAAGTCATTATAATGAGAAAAAAGTCATTATAATGAGATTTCGAAAAAGAAAAGAGGGCGTGACACCAGGGGTACTATTCTTGACCGTTCGCAATTTCAACGAGTACTCTTTTCTATACATTCTAAGTTACTCATAGCATGTCAACGACAGGCGCAGGACATCAGAATGTGACGATACGAGTACACGTTATCAATACTAACGGTCAAGAATAGCACCCCAGTATGCTTTCGTAGTTTTGACTGGTCCATGCAGCAAACATGCTATCTGAATGAAGCATCGCGACTCCTTAAGGTTACTAAGGTTATGTCGGGTCGGGGTTATGTCGATGGTATGAAGTCTAGAGCCGCTTTCCAATTGCCACAGAGATTAGCTCCGAGTAACTCGGGGTAGCTCCTGAAGTGATTTGACAGATCAGGATAAATCATGTTCCAATTAAACCCCATTCATAAAGTCAGGTGCGGTCCACTTCAGGTTCAGTTTAGAGGTAAAAAGCTCCACTGGATGCTACTGCTATTCCGATAGCGAACTCTTGCCATTTTTAGGGCCAGTTTATTAATGTCGTGTTAGCGTCGTGGTTCTGGAATTTGTTTCTGGTTCCACTTAGCTAAGAGTATGAGCTGCCATTCAGAGGGATCATGCGCCATAGATGAACAATTTATTATATATGTTTCACTTTTCTCATTGTTAGGACCACAGTGATTGTAGCTTTCTTTCAGTAGCTTGAAGAGCGAGGTAAAAACAGCTTTTTCTGTAGATCATGCTTGAAGCTCCATCAGTGAAATAAATCATTGCCTGTTCTAGAATTCACAAATGTACCTACCAAGACTTGGCGCAACAAAAAACAATTCCTCATTTTAATCGTATTTTTTTTAAATTTAGATTTAGAATGTTTCGTCCTTGGATCGAAATTTAGCACTTTCGTACACTCGATGTAATTCTCACTTGATTTGAGTATTCCTTTGCTGATTGTATTGACACATTTCTTTGTGTAACTGCCCTCAGTCAAACTCATTTCAAAATGTGGTTTAGCCTGTGGCTCACGGTCAAATAGTTTGTTCAAACTGCTCGGAAGTGACGTAATTTCTATCGGTTTATTTCACAAAACTTCAAGCAAGCCACTAGAAATGACGTCACTTGAAGGCAGTTTGACCACGGGCTTTACTCTGCACCTCGTATCAAACGAATGAACCATATGTGATTTCGTGTCAAAACCAAACGAACAAACTCATAAACTGAAAACTGATGTTCCATGGCCACAGAGTAGTTACAGAGGCGAAGGCCTGTCAAAATCCGAAGCTGAAATTTGTTTGCGCATGCGCCAAATAACTGGAATATTGTCAACCTCAGTTTGTGTTTAGTTTTGATTGCGTTTAGAAGTGTAGAAAACGTAAACAAGCGACTGTGTTGTGCTATTCTTTATTTTGTAACTTATTGTGCATTATTTCAAGTTGAAGAATATTTTGATATTCATTGGATATACTTCAATAAATTATACACCTAGTGAATTAGGCTCCTCACACAAATTTATCTCAGTGTATACTATTATACCAAAAGAAGCATTACAATTTCTCAGTGTGTATTTAAATGGTATTTCAAGGTCACGAAAATTACGGAATGGAGGATGAGAGATACTTCCTATTTCTGTCGTCTCTGTATAGTTCTCTACTCTGTGCCATGGCAAAAACCGCCAAATACCTCCACTGTCAAATTATTTCTTTAACCCTATTTACCCTATCAACTTTTCAAAAAAACTGTAATTTTGGCTTTTATATATTATTTTACAAAGAAATAATTATGGACGATAATCCAAATTTTGAAGAGATGAAAAAAATAGTTCAAGGTTAAATAGTTACATTAGTTTTGTTTGTTTGTTTTCACTGTATTTGTTTACGATAATTTTAGATGCTGATATGTATGAAGAAAACATGTCGAGAAAGGAACTAGAAGATTATTGCAAAATTATCACTCAGTCTAAAAGGGAAGTCGAATCCAGAAGGCTAAGTGAGAGTCAAGAAGAGTTACTTGCTGTGACGGATGATGATACAAGCTCTGAAACTAGGAAAAGTCCATCACTTTTGGAGCGAAACCAAATATTTACCCCCAAAACATGGAGTGCAACAAAGTCAAAACTTCCGAGTGAATCAACAAAAGTTGAGGAAGATGATTCGGATGATTTTCTTAGCCTCTCCAAAGTGGATTCACTGAATGATGCTACTAAGTGGTCTTTTGGTTTCAACGATATGAATGATAGTACTGTAAACAGCTTGAGATTCGTATCTCATGAGTTACAGTTCATACCCATACAAAATTCTGAAATATTCTTGAAGGCAAATAAATTGAAAAAAGCTAAAATGCTTTATTCATATCACACTAAAATGAATACGATAAGAGCACAGTTGGCTAGAAGGTCATTCATTTCTGCTCCTTTGAAAAACCCCATTAGCATAGACGAGTTTTTACCTAGCTCATTGGATAATGCAGATGCTGAAGATACTTATATTAGTCGTTCAGGTCGTCAGACTAAACGGAAGGTTTATTATGATCAGGATGAAGATAGTGCTGATGGAACTGCTTCCTCCAAAAAAACGAAAAATACAGATGAACAAGAGTGGCCCTGCAAAATAAAAACACCAACTAGAAAATCTGATGTAGTTGAGAACAAAGAAATGGATGATTTTGAAAATAATAGTAAGGTTTTCTTTGTATCAAGATATATCTGTGATCTATGGTTTGATAAGAATTTTAATGATTTCTATTTCTAACAAATCACAAATATCCAACAATGATTTCAAATCAATCTTTACAAACAAATGTTAGAATTACTAATATTATGTAAGTGGCCCTTGGATGAGTTGGGAATCCGTAACAATCAATCTAGCCACTGTTGAATAACAATTTATGATAACTAATATTTGAAAAATTAATACATATGGAATGCTAAAAATTTATCATTATTTCAGCTACGACTAATGAAGAAACAAAATCAACTCCAAAATCAACTTTGAAATCAGCTGAAAACGCCAAACCATTTGCAAGGTCAAGGAAACTAACAAATGCAGAAATTTTCAAAAAGTCCTCATTGTTTTCGGATACACCACCAAAGCTTACAAGGAATGAAATTCTTTTTGATAAACTATTAGAAGAAAATACCAAAAAGAAAAAAGAAGAAGAAATTATGGAATCATTCCAAAAGTCTCTGAATACTTATAGTGAAGGTGATGAAAGAACTGAACTTGATGTTATAAATATTGAAGATGAGGAACCTGTTAGAAGAAGAGTTGTGCCTCCTGCGCCAATTCTTGTACTTGGAAGAAGGCCCATTAACAATCGAAAAAAAGGTAAACTCAATGGCAAGTATCTTCAGTTTGCGGTTCTCAAAAGAATTAGAAACCAAGTTTACCTAAGAAAAAGAAAATGTATGTATTTGTTTTTATTTTATACAAAATATGTGGAACTGCAGATCCATGTGTCTCCAGACAATCAAGAATTCTTTAAATCAAAACAATAAAATGCATTTGTTATTTTGACTACCTATAGTAAACATAGACATGATATAAACTGTCAATAAATATAAAATTAATGTCATTATATATTTACTATGATATTGCAATTTACTTACTACTCATGACTATTCAGGTAGCCAAATCTATTGAATGCCATATACAGTAGTTCTCATCCTAGACAAATTTATATTAGTCAATAAACTACGAATTGAAACTAATGAAAACCAAGTTCAATACAAAATGGGACTTGGCGTATATAATTCAATGAATAGTGAAAGTTTTTGTTTTTTTTTCACAAGGAATGTACCAGTCAGGTCCGTCTCCGAAGTTTCGATACAACCGGAGTGAGCGCTGGTGTGTCATTAACCCCAGTAAACACTCCCCACGTCCGTGGGGTGAGTGATTACTGGGTCCGAGAGTCATGTGCCCTGAGAAGGCGGAGTGAACCAAGAATTACGGCCTTCTGCATCGTTCCAGCTGAGTTCTCCGCCGTATCATGGCAAGCCGGTATGATTTTCAAGTTTGAGAGCAGTATGTCCATCATTCCACCTAAGACCTTCATTATCAGAACCACCATCTTAACAGAATGGTTTGGGTAAAGCCTGCGGAGTTCAAAGAGTAGATCTAGATATTTAGTCCGTTTTTCCTCCTCTTTTCGGACGATGTTCGTTTTGCCAGGAGCTGAAAACTCAATGACGAAAATCGTCCTACTTTGATGGTCGAGGAGGACTACATCAGGCTCATTTAATTGGCTTGTATTTGCCTGAGGGTGGGGAATGAGTAGTTCCAAAAGATTCGGCATTTCTCATTTTCCACAACGGACTCAATAATATCCCCCGGAGCATAAGGCAACAAATTTTTGTTTAATATTGTCATTGTTATTAATATTAGCTAAAATTTAGCAAAGTGGAGTTATTGTCAAGTTTACATTTAAAAATTTCAAGCAATTCGAATTTATTATATATTAATAGAAGACACTTTCTACAGAACATGCTGATGCCACCATACTTTAATGGATTCGTAAGATATCATAGTTCAGCTCATTATGTACTATAAAACAAGACAAATTGATAATTTTCAGCCAAGATGTAGTCTATCTAGTTCTATGGAAATTTTGACTTACAAGGGCCTGAATCAATTTGACAATTTACCAACAGACTTGAAAAATGCAATAGTTCGCATCAATTTAAATTGAAGCTTACTGTGAGATCTTACCATTTCTCAGAACCATCGGTTCAATTCTTTGCCTGAAACTATTTAAACATAACCTTTGAATCCAACAAATTACCCTGCCTGGGCGCAGAAAGTCAGTGATTTGAATTGTTCCCAAAACAAAGAAAGAAAAGAAAGTATTATTGGTGGTATTGTGAAACATTTTTAAAGTATATTATTTTGTTTCTTCGGGTTTACCTAAAACTCCATTGATAGTAAACTATTTTTTGTAGGGTTGGCACCTTTGGATATAAAAACGGCTACGACCAGCAAAAACATCACCTCTAAAAAAATTCCCACGCCTAATTCGAGTCAAGACCCCATGGAAAGTCCAGGGTCACTTTCGAATAAAAAAAAACCCGGTTCAAGTAAAAGGATTTCGGAAGACATTCAAACATTGGTAGATTCACCTACTGCCAGTACCAGCAGAGCCTCTTCTTCAAGTTCTAACATTGTACCTTGTCCGATATGTGGTATAAATTTTCCTGAAAGGAAAATAGAGGTAAGTAAATTGCAGCCATTCCTAATGCACAGATAGCATAGTCATCAAGTGACCAAACTGTAAGTATGTGAAAGCATCAAACCCCACCTGAAACCACTTCAAACCCAGTACTTCACATACCAACCCATGGAAGAGAAATAGCAGGTATTCGTTCACCACACCATCAACACACGACTAAATCATATAGGCCCTGAAGGACGAACACGCGATATGGCCGAGAAAAGTCTACAGGATCCACAAATCATTGAGACCAATGTAGTTCGTCATCACAGGACTGGAAATGATGCTGAGGTTCCTGAAATCCAACGTAAAACGTTTCAGATGTCAGAGATGAGGCCATACAGCCACGAATTGTAATTTGAACTTTAGATGGTTGAAATGCAAGCTGTGGCAACTGCAGACAGGAACTCCCGGGGGTAGTCTTCATTTTCTGCACAAGAATAAAATAATGTAAATACCCAGCAGGTATTCGCGCCACAACCACTTGAAGTGAACTGTACATAATTCACTACTTCATTGAATATTTTGGAGTGAAACAGAATTTCAAGCTACCTTTTTCCGAGAATTTTAGTCAGGGACCCCCGTATTGGTAAATGAAGTATTAATTCGCTAATAGCAATGGCACTTACATACTACCTTTCACCATATATCGCCAAATCTCTTTAATGCCATTAGCGTTATCAAAATATGGTTGCGGTAAAATATTCATCAGTGCGAGTATATTCAGTAAACCAGTTAGTGAAAACATAACACACACACTCCGTATAAAATTTTTCGAAGCACAAATTTTTTTCAGGAACATGCATCGTCCTGTGGGGATGAACCTGTCCTAACTAGATCTTCTCAGAAGTTATCAAGGATGGCTTGCCAAATATGTGATACTGTTATACCAGTTAATTCTCAATATGAAGTACATGTCAAGGAATGTATTAGTAGAAAAAAGCAAGAAGATTTGAAAAATATGTAATAGAATTATGCTCAGTCTAGGTATATTGTTTTGTACAGTGTAAATAAAAATGTTCCTTATAGGTTTATTAATAGTTCTCAAATTATGATGTTTTTTATAAGATTTGTTAAATTGCTACGATTGTCAAAGGTTTTAATTCTGTTAAAAGATATTTTTATACAATATTAATAAAGATTTTGAAGAAAATATATAGGAAAGCATTATTTTTATATGAGCAGAAATAGGAACTCGGTATCCAACGGTAATGGAATTTGATTTTTGACAATATGAACAGTGACATAAACAGGATTCAGATTTCATTATCATAAAGTTACAATGCCTTTTTATATGTCATATTGTATTGACCAAATAGTTCCTTATATATAAAGGGACCTCTAAGGCCCATTAATTCCCGTGGTACATGGGTAATTTCATTTCTGACCGATTTAAATAACATTTTTCTGAAATGCCCACTTTCTCGGAGCAACTTCAGGCCTCAAAATACGCTAATCTAGTATTTTAGTCCGTTGCTAAACAACGAACTTTCCCGGACCGTTTTCGGCACTAAACTGTACGGGAATAGTTATTATCCTAACAAGTACGGAAAAAGTACCATTCCCACATGAGACTGCCGTTACCCGAACGACGCAAAGCGGAGTTCGGGTAAGCAGTCGAGTGCGGGATAGTACCTTTCCGTACGAGTAAGGATCAAGATTTTTTCTACAAGCGCATTAAGACATCTTATGTGACGCTCTTGAAAAAAATTTCACGTGCGGGAAAAATTATTACCGCACTAGTGCGGGAAAAACTCACTTGAAGTGACATTAGCGTGCGACGCACGCTTGTAGAAAAAGTATTTTTCCTACAAGCGTGCGAGTTCCGCCCTATTCCCGCACGCAATTTTGTTTGAGAGGTGTCATATTCCCGCACTAGTGCGGGAAAAAATTTCCCGCACGCTAATGTCACTTCAAGTGAGTGTTTCCCGCACTAGTGCGGTAATAATTTTTCCCGCATGTGAAAGTTTGTTCAAGAGCATCACATAAGATGTTTCAATCCTCTTGTAGAAAAAATCTTGATCCTTACTCATACGGAAAGGTACTATCCCGCACTCGACTGCTTACCCGAACTCCGCTTTGCGTCGTTCGGGTAACGGCAGTCTCATGCGGAAATAGTACTCTTTCCGTACTTGTTAGGATAATAACTATTCCCGTATCGTAAACGATCCGGGAAAATTTTTGACGGCTTGTATACATTTCAGACAGTAAATGAATGCACGCAACACGCTTATCGCCTCGGCCAACAATTTACATTGTCGTCCGGGAATGTATTGCTTTCACTACTAGATGCACAATATACTAATTTGTTTATTTTCAAAACAAAATAAATATTTCAATTTGTTACTTTTCCGGTATATTTGAAACAGGTACCTACCGTCTATTATAGGAGTTTTGTCGTTGCTTTATGGATAGCCAAACCATGACGACATAAACTTTTAATATTTAATATGTAGGTCATAAATAATAGTAACAGTTGTGGGTGGTTATGGTGTATGTCTAATTTGAAAGATTTAACCAATTTTGGATGATTCCGTAAGTTCCGTTTATGTTAGGTCAGGTGAACTTCACCGGACTTTATTAATTGTGGATCATGATTTTTCGTGATCTGTCAGGTCACGACTTCAAGAGCTACTCGGATTTACTCTCTGGTACTCCCTGTAGAAATTGAAAAGCGGCTAATAATTATAACTTTTCTGCTCGTAGACGCAAGTTTTCCATGTGAATTACGATATTCTCTCGTCAATTTCCAAATTGGCCATACCCACCCTACAACTGTTCTGATTGGTTTCATACGGATCCTGTATACGGAAGCATGATCGATTTCCAAAATCAGTGAAAATGAACTAAAGCATTATTCTGTGGTAAAATCATAACATAACAAACAACTTTCTGTTGGCAGCGATACTTTCACACAGTGGTTTGTGACTGACTGGACTGACAGGTAACGTGACAACGTGACGTCATTGATCAGAAAATGCCTGACATAAAATATACAAAGGTTATCAATTTTCACCCCCTCTCAACAAAATAGTAACCCTGAAAAAATTCCCAATTCATCTCTTTACGAGCGTATATTATCTGATCTTCAAAATTTTAAGTTTCTACATCAAGTCGAATATATCTGAGGGAAAAAACATGTAGGTATTATGATTGTGTTGGTATAGGCATTGCATCTCTATATATACAGGGTGTCCCGAAACTATGGTGCCAAATTAAACAGAAGATTCCTCTTGAAAAATAAATAGGACTTTCCTAATATTTCTCTTCTCAAATGTCGTCCGTTGCAGAGATACAGGGTGTTAAATATGAAAAAATAAAAGTGATTTTCATTCATAACTTCCAGAGTTCTAAAAGTTTCTGAAAAAAAATTTAAAGAATATTTGTGTTCAATAGGTGCTTCATTTCGAAAAAGAAAACACATTTTCAGTTGTTACCAATTGCGTACTAGAAGGGCATCATGGTCCCTTTTCTCCCCTATTTTTTACACCACTGGTGAAATCAGTAAAATTAATAAGTTTTTGCATTCCCCTTTCAATTTTGAGTAAAAAATGTATACTTGTTTCATTTCAGAAAAATCAACCGTTTTCAAGATAATTGCGCTTTTATGAATTCAAACATAACTAGTAATGAAAAAAAATTCGGCTGAAGTGAATTTTACCATCCTAATTACTGGTTAAACTTACAACTAGTTATTCCACCAAAAAAATCAATGACATTTCCACATGCATTTTTTCTTGCAGAGGTACAGGGCGTTGAAACTGGAAAATAAAAAGGCAACTTTCATAGTTACAAAAAAAACAACTAAATTTGAAGGTATGCCTTTCTTCAATGGGTGCTTTATTTTTGAAAGAAATCAGTTAGATGTTATTTGGACCAGTAATCAGGATTGTAAAATTAATTTCTGTCGAACAAATTTTTCGTTACTAGTATGTTTTCATTCATAAAAGCGCAATTATCTTGAAAACGGTTAGTTTTTCCGGATTCAAACAAATATACATTTTTACTGAAAATTGAATGAGAAATGCGAAAAATATATAATTTTCCTGATTTTACCAGTGGCGTAAAAAATAGGGGAGAAAAGGGAGCATTATGCCCTTCTTGTACGCCACTGGTAACAACTGAAAATGTGTTTTCTTTCTCGAAATAAAGCACCTATTGAACACAAATACTCTTTGAATTTTTTTTGAGAAATTTTAAGAACTGTGGAAGTTATGAATAAAAATAACTTTTAATTTTTCATATTCAACACCCTGTATCTCTGCAACGAACGACATTTGGGGAAAGAAATATCAGGAAAGTCATATTTATTTTTCAAGGGGAATCTTCTGTTTCAATTTGGCACCATAGTTTCGGGACACCCTGTATAAATATGTCTTTTCTGAGCATCGGACCTTTTGCGTCAGATCCAGTAGTTCTGATTTTTTGCTGAGTTGTTTATAATGTTGATCCTAATATGAATAATCCATCAATAATTTTAGTGCCTAAGAATTATTTTCGACGCAAAATTCCCCTACTTTCTTCAATCTTTTAATACCCTCCTTCTCCACTCACAACTGGTTCTAATTTTGGTCCATATGCGGATCTCCCATATGAAGTGTGGTCGAAAACAAGTGGGCAGTAGTTGTTTTCTGTTGAATACTTGCCGGCGACCATACCTATTGTATAGGTTTTTTTTGCGGAAGATTGGATTACGTAATCCACCATAATTCATTTTTAGTTTTATGATCTTCCGTCAAGTAGTGTCGCCCATCTTTCATGGAGTTTCTGGCTTCATATTGAAGTCGACACGTAGTCGGAGTGCATTTTAATCTGGAACCCAGAGATGGCGCTGAATTCATACTTCAGTGTTTGTCTCAGGGATTTCCAATTAGGATGAAAGGATTTTTCGATTCAATTGGGTCGAACTAGCCTTCGCTGATGATTGGCAATGACCATGAAACCGGTACGGAGGTGTTCCCCCAATTAAATCGAAAAATAATTTCAGCTTTGATATTTGAAATGCATTGCAAATTGGTTCTTGTAGAAAACTTTTCCAAGTATTAAACAGATATAATTCAATGGTCGTAGGGGGCAGTAGTTGTTTTCTGTTGAATACTTGCCGACGACCATACCTATTGTATAGGTTTTTTTTTGGGGAAGATTGAATTACGTAATCCACCATAATTCATTTTTAGTTTTATGATCTTCCGTCAAGTAGTGTCGCCCATCTTTCATGGGGTCTTGCCCACTAATTGTCTTTCTTTAGTTGTTTTTGATTTTATCCCAGAAGGCGTTAGTTTTCGATTTTATAAACTACGCCATACGATTTTAAAGTAGACTATAATAGGTAGACAATCCTACTACCGGCTTAGAAAATTAATGGCCAAACACGACGTCAAAGCCATTTACAAACCGACTTAGACAGATCGGTAATCGAGTAGTCGGTACTCTGCTCCAGTCAGCTGAAAAAAATGTTATCTTGCAATTGCTAGAAAAATCGGCGAAGACTGAAGAAAAGATTCAGTATTTTGTTTTTTGACAATGTTGCGGTCGGCCCTTTTGGTCAAAAATTTGGATTATTCTCAGCCAACATCATAAGCAACTCAAAAGGTTTCATTCCCTTTTTCAGGTGACAAGACTACAAAATAATACGATAAATCTTCCTCATATACCGGGTGGCTACGGAAGTATTGTCTACGGAATATCTCAGTTATTGTATGAAGTAGGTTTGTGAAATTTGGAGCGTCGATATAATGACATAAGAGCTAGAATTTGAGCATATTGACATGTCGAAGTTAACTTCCGGTCTGACCGGAAGTAACATCAACTTTCTTATTTTAAATGGAAACCCTATTTTTTTTTCTTTTATTTTATTCAGCATTCAATTCCCTTTCTAATGACATATCACAAGTTGGTATCTAACCAGAAACTAGATCAGAAAAAAATTATTATTGAAATTCACCGAGTAGGCCGTGGAAGCAAAATGAAAGCCAAAAATTGAAAATTTGGCTATGGAAACCATACGTCACTTGATAACAGTTGCTACTACTGTGATATTTTATTTTCATTCGTCGGCGTTATAAAAAGCCGCCAAAAAAATATTGGAAAAATTGGGAAAAAAACAATACTCTGTAGGTCCATAACTTAAATAGGAACATACAACTTTTTCTTGCCTGTACTATTCAGCATAACCATTCCTTTCTAATGATATAATAGAAAGTAATTTTTTGAAATGAAATACCAAAAAATCCAATTATTATTCTTCAAATAACAAAAAAACAGATTTATCGAAAAAAAAAAATCAAATTGATAGGATTAAAGATAAAATAAATTCAAAACAAATGTTCGAAATGCATTCCCTCAGCGTCAATACATTTATTGACTCTGGTGATATTTTCATGTAAAACGTTTCTCAACATTTGGGGCGTTATATCTTGGAAAGCTCTACGAATTTTTACTTCTAGCTCATGTAGCGTTGTAGGCTGTGTAGAATACACCCTATTTTTAAAATAAGAAAGTTGATGTTACTTCCGGTCAGACCGGAAGTTAACTTTGACATGTCAATATGCTCAAATTCTAGCTCTTATGTCATTATATCGACACTCCAAATTTCAAAAACCTACTTCATACAATAACTGAGATATTCCGTAGGCAATACTTCCGTAGCCACCCGGTATATAGTTGTCAGTAACTTTAAATAAGAAATCCTCCTCGTATAAGGAAAAACCCAATTCTGTACCCAAGATGTTTATTCCTTATATCCTTATCTTCTGGAGGTACTTTGTTGATTGATAGGTTTGTATGATGTATGATTGGGATTTGAGTATCTATACTCAACTTTTTGATTATGCTGATGTAGATACACCTATTTAAACGACTGATTTGCTTTGAAAACATTTCCAGTATCGAATTCGCCAGTCAGCTGATGGTCACAAGTGAATCATGACATCCAATTTAATCATCTATCTGGTATTTTGTTTGTTTATATCGGTCTGTAAGGCTCTCGATGTACAAAGTTTAGGTGGAGAATGGTCACTTAAAGAAGCTAATGGAAGTAAGTATCGTCAATAACAATTTTTTATTTAGTTTATTTAACAGTGTGCATCAAATTGCAAATCTGTAGATTGTATCTGTTCCTTCTTGAAACTCTCCACTCTGAAAATTTCGAAGTGAACACATTTTTTGGGCTGGTTCCTAAACAAACTGTTGAATGGTTAATAAAATCTGTTAGCCAAAAAATCGCAAATTATTTTTCCACGGCCACATCGGAAAAAAACGTACCTACCTATATTGCACTGTCCAGATCCACGGAAAGTGGCTTATCGAGTACGGAAAATGCTTTCCGCGTGCAGAAAGTGTTCCCCGCAACTGAGAGGCAAGTAACTTTCCGCGCGTGTGCAGATAAGCTGTCACGTGCATCTTTTTTTGTAAATTAGTATAAGTTGATTACGATTATATTTATTAATAAGGTTATGTAAGAATTGTCTCTTTAGTTATTTACGTTTTTTGTAAATTGGCATGTCCATATATTACATAAATTTTAAAAAATCCGTTCATGATGTGCACGTTAGGGCATTGCTTTCCCTAGCTCTAGCTAAGTCTATCGAAGAATATTGTTAGACACCTATTTTATTTTTGAATATTCCATATTTCTAGTAATTATTAATTGTAAAGTGCGTCTAATTACGATTTTGATCTTGTAAGTAGGTATTGTTTCAAAGAAAATATTTTGCATTTCAAAATAATTATTCAGAATTGATAAACTTAGTTGAAATGGTTCTCAATCAGCCTCCATCTTCGATTTTATTGAGCACATGTCAATAACATCGTTATCAGTTGGTAAAATGATCGCGTGGTCGTAGGAAAAATAGTGTACATTACTTGTGCGAATGTAATTTTTACACTCGTGGGAATTCCGCACTCTTGCTCAATATTTCCCACTCGTGTGAAAAATGATACTTTCCGCACTTGTTATGTAGTATACGATTTCGCTCGACTGGAAATCGATTCCACGCGCGTTCTCTTGATTGAAAGCTCCTATGCTTTACCAATTTAGCTAATTTGCTGCCTATATCATCTTCTGAAAATAAAACTGAATATTTTGCATGTGTTATAATTAAAGTAATAATATCGACAGTACCGATGGTTTTTCGTAAGGTACTGTAGGACCAATAATTATAATTTTCTCAGCGGGTTGAAAGTAAGGCCGAAAACGGGGATTCTGGCTTGCTTAAGCCCAGCCCACTTTGGACTGGATAGATGAATGAACAATAAACCGTGGTCAAAAAAAAATTTATCGCAATTCTTATGTTGATTATGCATTAGTTGATTAACAATTCATTCCTACTTGAACATTGCAAGTGCTATAATTGTTGAATAACAAATCTGATATTTTTTCTTTCATGGAGCTATTTTTGAAAGGTCTCAGAAGAGATTCCCGTTGGAAAAATTAAAAAATTGTTATTTGGGTTTAAAATAAAAAATCTTGGTAGGTTGAGTGTAAGAGAGTGTACACCTGCTATGTTAATACGTAAAGCGCTAACTCTGCCTTTTGTCAGTGTTATGACCAATACTAATGTATTGAGCTTATAAGACTGTCAATAAAATCTTATATCATTATTATTATTCATTGAAAAAAAATATATTTATTTATATTGATCTGTTTTTTATGATTAGGAGTCACATGAAAATGAATTTTGAATTTTTTTATTTCCTATTGTTTAAAAAATTGTTATAAACAAATGTATTTTTTTGGGAACATAATCTTTGATGCAAATTATGATTTTATTTGTAATTAACAATTTTTTTTATTATTATTTATTATTTTTTTTAACAATACGATAATTTGATGAGTTTGTCTATCCTGATCAGGATCGCCATAATCAAATAATTTGCGTCTCATATACTCTGTGTGGGAGCCTTCGCCAGAATTAAAAAAATCCGCTTTGTGGATGGGTAATTATTGCGCCTGCTGTCTTTCTTGGATAGGGTCGCTATTTTCTTCAGTTTTCTCTACGTAGATTTTTTTTATTAATAAATTGAGAACTGAAAAGTGAAAAATAAGATAATGTTTAAAAAGCTAAAAACAGGATTTTATAACACATTGAAATAAAAAGTAAAAAATAATTGTTTTTATAGTCAGAAAATAATAATAAATGAAAAATATTAGTATTACTGTGAAAAAAGCGTTGGGTGCTCGATATAAGAAAATATGAAAAAAAACCGCCACATGCTTTTTTCACATTATATTTTATTTTTAATTATAATTTATCTTGCTATTTGGTTAACTAAAAAAATGTGTTTTTTATTGTTTAAATAACAATTTGTTATGAATAATGAAATTCCTTCTATATAATTGTTATTTTTCTACATAATGAAACAAAAACAACCATGTGTTATTCATTGAGAAAAATATTTTTTTTTTTATATTTCTTGTTGATTTTAATTGAAAGAATCCTAAGTGAACATGGATAATTACTCGTAGGCATGCGTGTCAATTACAGACCAAAATGACGTTTTAATGATAATGAATATGAACATGCATAAAATGGTCATTTCATTGATGAATAACTACAACACTGAGGAATCTATTATCTCAGTCAATTTGCCGAAAAAACCATCAAGGTCATTAAAATCTTATTATCAACATAATGACGACAAATCCAGAAATTTTGAACTACAATGATTTTTTCAGATAACAATTTACATCAAAGATTATGTATCCGAAAAAATTTAAAATTATTTCTATAAACAACACAACAAAAAAAAATCATCTTCATATGGCTTCTGATCATGAAAAAAAACGGATCAATACTAATAAAAAAAAATCAATGATTAATCAAGGTTTTTAATTTTTAACAAATTGAAAAATAACTTTTTTTATATTCTTCCAATGGAAATATCTTCCGAGAACATTCAAGAATAGCTCCAAAAGAGAAAAAAAAAATATCAGATTTGTTTTTAACAATCGCACTTGCAATGTTCAAGTGGGAACAAATTGTTAATTCACTAATGCATAATTATTAACAGAAAAATCGCGATATTTTTTTTTTACCGCGGAATATTTTCTATCGAGTGGATGCCTGAATTTATAACAATGGTTCACGATTATTGATTGATAAAAAAACGAAAAGTTCAAGATGTGTGTCCTTGATCTTATCTAACTAATCCTGATGTTTTTTTCAGGAAAGCAGAAATAATCGACACTACATATACAGGGTGTTCCTAAATATCCATATTGAAGAAGATAATATTTCTTTGGTTTATTCTAAAATTGAAAGTACATATACAGGGTGTTATTTAAGTACGTGGCCAAACTTAAAGAAACGATTCTTTTCTAAGATTAAAAGTTCATATAAACATGGGTCCGGCAATGATTCGTTTTCAAAATACAGGGTGTCAAAATTATAATATAATAATATATATATAATATAATAAGTATATAATATAATATAAGTATATAATATAATAATCCTTGAACCGATTTTATTGAAATTTTGCAGTGTTATCAAGAGTCGTAAAGGACTGATTTAGCCCTAACTATATCAAAAGTAAGGAAGGGAAGGCACCGTAACCAAAATTTTATACAGAAAAAATGTGCGCTACTGATTTTTTGCAATTTTTGTATATGTTTCACATTGAGCAACTGTAATCACAACTTTTTAATTTCCACAATTTTTTTCGAATCTTGGTTTGTTTTTGAGAAAAAATATAAAAATCACTTTTATGTAAGACCCTGGGACAACAAAATACTACCAACCATCAAAAACTGGGGTTTACCGGTTTTTTTCCATATAAATAGTCTATTCCAGTCTTGGAATTTCTATCAGAATTAATGGAATAATAATAATAGTTATACGAAAAAGACGATTTATTTTGAAAATGTTGACACCCTCTATCTTGAAAACGACGCATTACTGGACCTATGTTTATATGAACTTTTCGTCTTAGAATCACTCAAAAAATCATCCCTTCAGGTTTGGCCACGTACTTACATTACACCCTGTTATAAACACATATGTCATAATTTACTGATTTTTCATGATTTAATGGGCATTGAATCTTATGATATTATTATCGTAAAATGAAAGTCTTCAACAGAAATATCGCCGTTTACTTTCGTGACGTTTTACAATACTTCTCAATTCAATTTATGTCAATGTCACAACGTCATTCCAATAATATCATACGAAGTGTATGAAATTCAAATAGATAATAAACCTAATAATACAATATTATTCTTCCCCAAAATGGACATTACTTTAAGGAGCACCCTGTATCTAGAACTAGACATTAATACAATTTAAATATTTTTTCAGAATATGCAGACCTCAACGCTACGGTGCCAGGGGGCATTTACACGGATTTGATGAACAACAAAATCATTGACGATATTTTTTTTGGCTATGGAGATAGTGAAACAAAGTGGGTTCCCAGATTAAACTGGACGTATTATAGAAACTTCAGTGGTGAGAAACTCTTAGTCCAAGATACTTATTTTAGTCTCGATATTAAACAGCAAAACCCATATTGTTATTTTCATACTATTTGGCTTTTGTTTTTTTTGTCAGCTGATACCTCTATCAATTGTATGCATCAGTCGATACACTATCCCTTCTATCCCACTTCTGACACCAATGTAGTAAAATACTCTTGAAATATATATTTATATAAAGTAAAACGCCAATAATACCACAAGCACGACTATGCAACAGGTATCGACAACGTAAATGCTGAGATCGATCGTTCAGTGTTGCAACCTCGTTAAAAGAGAGGTTGCTTCAGATTCTCTATAAGGTTTATTGGACGTCCGAAATAAATTTGGCACCGGTGCGCATTTTGGGTCTATACCATAGACAAAATTTTCTCTATGGTCTATACCACCAAGAAGTGTAAGATTTTTTTTTGGTGAAAATATTAATATATATAAATAACAAGATTAATTTCCAATTTTCATTAATTTTTAGTTGAGGAAGATACTTTGACTAAAGAAAATGTTAATTTGGTATTTGATGGTTTAGACACATTTGCCAGTGTTTTCGTAAATGGTGAGAAAGTTGGAGAAAGCAGAAATATGTATGTCCAGTATATCTTTGATGTCAAGAATCAACTGAAGGTAAATTTTGTTTTAATAATAATTTTTGTTTGAATATATCTACAAGTCGATATGGTTGAAAAGTGCAATACTTATACAAGTTAACACAATTTTGAATGTTCAGCTAAAATATCGTATCCTCCTCTTTAGGTTGGAGACAATGAAATCGAAGTACAGTTTTTATCACCTATAGAAGTTGCTGCACAAATTGCAGAAGAACAAGCCAAGTCATATGATGTACCGCCAGATTGTCCTGATGCAGCATACAAAGGAGAATGCCACGCTAATATGGTAAGGAAAATGCAATCCTCATTCTCTTGGGATTGGGGTCCGGCTTTCCCATCGGTTGGTATATGGTAAGTCAGAGGTCTCTCGATCCTAGACCATAGAGTTGAATAATATTCTGTATTTCAGGAAAGACATTTACATAGAGAGTTTTGATGAATCTGCTATTAGATATATTGTAACTGATGTCACTGAATCGGACGATAAGAATTTCTGGATTTTGAATTTTGACACATATTTGGCTAATAATAAAAAAGAAAATGTTACTGGGATTTTGAAGTATATTGTCACATTGAACTCTCTTCAGATGAAATCGGTTAAACATGTTGACGCAACGCCAAATGACTACAATGAAATTGTAGTGTCCACCGAGGTTCAAATTTCTAAAGTGAGTAGAATGTATTCGGGATAGTGATAATTTTTATTTTCAAATTTTATTGACATCTATTTTTTTTTCAGTCATATGTTAACGTTTGGTGGCCAAATGGATACGGATCTCATAGTCTCTACGATTTGACAGTAGTGTTCTCGAATGAAGTGTCATCTGAAATTGATTCCAAAACTGTTCGAGTTGGATTCCGAACTGTAGAATTAGTTCAAGACACTGTAGGTAGGTGCCATTGCAGATTCTTACTTCATTATTTTGAGAAACCATCGGAAATCAAAAATTAGAATGTTTGATCTTGAATTGGATACAGTTACTTTTATACAGTAACCGGCATACAGTTGACAAACTGGTAAATTCTGAACAAATATGTTAGGGGATTAAGAGGCTATAAAAAATATTTAAAAAAGAAAATGAATAACAAAATTTTTTTTAAACTACGCAACACGTACTTTTTGCGTAATTGCCCCACCCGGTGGGGTAATATCGCTTTGCTGGTGGGGCAATATCGTGCATGTTATTTTAGTTTTTGGCAGTACGTGAGTAGGTAATAATAAAAATAATCAAAGTAAACTAAAAAAACAAAAGCCCAAACATAAGAATTGTCGTAGGTTCTTTCATTTCTAGTTTCTGACCATCTGAAATGAGAAGTAAACGTTTTGAGAATAAATGTTAATTTCTTTTTCTTCTTTGAAACATTTTTTCTTGGAATTTGGTCAAAATAAAAAAATATAGTTAACCAATGATCATCTTTAGTCATTTATACAATCCAATATTCTGATATTTTTTACCAAAACCCACGAGAAACAGAACAAAAAGTCATCATTGAAACAAGTGAAGGGCAATACCGCATATCTTTGCGTGATATTACCGACTTTGATTTGGTTATCTGACCATATAACTTCAAAAATTAAAATTAAAACCAAATGTGGACGAATATCACCCAAGAATTGATGCAAAGATCTGTACTTACGAATCTTAGTTAGTTCTAAAATTACCACACCTTCCTTATTTTAAAACGGCATAAAAAGTTAATAACCAAAACTAACAACGTAACACTTTCATCTTCCGTGTGCAACTGAGTGTTTTTGGAGCGGTCGGCAGAGACCTTTTCTGCATAGTTACCAGGTCTTTCTAACACCATATAATGATTACACTTCATACTATGCGATCCGTTTTGTTTCTTGGCCTTCGCGCGATGTTACCCCACCGCGCGGTTTTCCCCGCCTTCCCCTAATATTATTGGAATATAAAAAAAACTTGCTGCTTATAATTAAAAAAAGCGATTCAACTTGTTCAGGAATGTCTGCTGAACCCGAATCCGAGGAAAATTCGAGGGGTCTCCATTATTTTTTGCGTCATGTCCTTCTGGATCTTGAAAATCGACTATTTTCCTTCTTTTTGTCGACACTTTTCAGACGTTCATCTAATACCTAATTTCACGGTTACTGGTTCTTACAAAAAGAACCGTTTCGCACAAAATTTTACATTTTTATAACCACAAACATACCTTTAGTAACTTTCATTCTCGCGGTAAGTTGGTAACTTTTAATATGGCGAAACTTAAACAATTGAACATATTAAATGAAAAGGGAGTTATTTGCTCGCATTCAAATTTGAATAGAGGTATAATTTGTTTGCTAGTAATTGTGTATTGAAAGCTGACTTGTACACTTGCATCATAATATGGTTCTAGGGGTACTTTAAAAAAAATACTGTTACGAATTCCAAATTATTCAGTGGCACACTGGCCTTATCGTAGGCAAGGGTTACCTAATTCACTATTAAACAACAAATAAAAGTTCAAAACTCTTGCGTTCGTTGCCTAAAAGTTGACTGCTCATCAAATCATTAGTTCTAATCACACTTTTTTGCAGCTTCTGGATTGACATTCTATTTCAAAGTAAACGGACTACCAATCTTCATGAAAGGTTCCAACGAAATCCCAATCGATATTTTACCAGAACGAGGCCAAAATGAAACCACAATAAAAAAATTGCTGACTACAGCTCAGAATTCCCATATGAACATGCTGAGAGTCTGGGGAGGAGGTGTATACGAGTCCGACTACTTCTATGACTTGGCAGACGAGTTGGGAATATTGATTTGGCAGGATTTTATGTTTGCATGTGCCATGTATCAGGCAGATGAAAGTTATCGTAGGTAAGACTGAACCTACCAGGCATCATACATATTTCAAAGCACCAAAGCAATTTATATTTTTAGTAATGTTGTGGACGAAGTACGCCACCAACTCAAGAGGTTGAAAAGTCATACTAGTATAGCGCTATATTCTGGAAATAACGAAAATGAAGGTGCTCTAGTCGATAACTGGTAAATATTTCGCCTTTTTCTGTAGTAGATGTATACAAAATACTGTTATATTTTTTGTGGCAGGTACGGCACACAAAACAATTTTGCTCAGTATAAAAACGATTACGTGACGTTATACATCGATACCATCAAAACTGAGTTCGATCGACTCACTAACAACAAGGGAATTTTCGTGAGTTCCAGTCCTTCGAACGGGAAACAAACTGTAGCAGACGGATATGTATCGAGCTATCCTGGAAATCCACTGTATGGTGACGGTGAGTAAAATGGATTGATCTACCACTTAACGTTTGAGTTCTTGACTAAGAACAAAGATACTGGTTTTCTTTTTTACAGGGCCCATCTTCGCTGAAACTTCACTGTAGTGCAATGAAAATGCACTTAACTATACTTTGCAAATTCATTTTATTTCGTAAACTATAACTTTTAATTAATTTCATACATTTATAGTAATTTATATCACTGTCGCTGACTCTATATCTATTTGCAAATTCTGGAACTAACTATTTGCCACTATAAACTCCCTAACCCGCTCAAGACTCTTTTATTTATATCGGAATGGCTTCCGTTGGAACATTCTAGAGTCGCTGAGAGATGTCGTGATTATCCAAAAAGACGCGGTTGGGTCTGACTCCAGGGAACTCAATACTGATAACGGGACTACCATGCAATAGTCATAGGTGTAGGAAACTTCATAGCTGGCATGTTATTATGAACCTCTTGGTCTCCAAAATATTACATATCATAAACTAAAAGCTGCGGTCTCTGCATTCTCAAAATTCTACCACCTTTTGCAATATCATATTGCAAAACAATTGATCATGACGAAAACCCATATCGTTGTGGAGTTTTAAAGACTCGTCCAGATCTCGTTGATTGAATTGGCTTCTGCTTCTCATGTTCCTTGAAATTGTCTTTTTTCTCTATTTCTTCATCGATTCTTCCTCACAATCTAGCTCTTCGTTCATATCTGACCTCATATATTTAGCTTTTTGGCTTCTTTTTTGTAGGTGCTTCTATAAGAGATCATCGTCCATTCTGAACTTTTTTGGTTTAACCATTAAACTTCGTCAGCAGCTGGTACGGGTTCACCTTTGTATTTTATTCTCTCTTAACTCATCGATAAAGCAGAGGAACGGGGGATGGGAGGGTAGATCGCATGTTGAATAGAGAAATGAAGACATAACCTCTTGGTAATCGGATGCAAACTCTTTTTTTACTAAGGTCGGTGGAGATCCAATCAATTTTTTTGTCCGTCTTCCTAAAATTTTGTATGAATCTTAAAACACCGGCAACACCTCTGTCATTCAGTTCTAATCGAGGAGAAAAATTTGCCTTTTACATAATCTAGGACATACAGTGTGACCCATTTAAGATGGAAGCACCCTTATAAAACTTACATTTTTCAACCGATTGGAATGATTTTTTTTTTGTTAGGTAGATATTCAAAAAGTCTATTAGGACACCAAATATCATGAATAAATCTCAATTTCCAGGGCCAACTAATCTTATTTTTCAAGGTCAAAAATCTAAAAAAATTACTAGCGATTTTTTTAGAAAAAATCTGACTACACCACTGGATTTGCGACATTTTCAAATGATTTACATGTAAATTACGTTGGAATGCGTCAATCAATAAAAAAGTTATAATGGAATGAAATTTGAAAAATATGCCGTTTAATCAATCCACCAATTCGAATTCATGAATTTTATGAAAATTCTGTACACTCCACTGGATTCAGGATGTCTTGAAATATCACTGGTCACAGTTTCATCGAAATCTGTTCAGTAATAAAAAAGTTATAAGGGAATGAAATTTGAAAAATATGTTGTAAAATGAAATTTTAACAACGTTCTTACTACACCACTGTTGATTATTGAAAAAATTATTGGGGTGATTATTACAATGTCGTACAATTATAACATCTGAAAATCATGATGGTAAAAATAGTCTATAGGTATTTCTCGAAGTCGAGTGGATACATAAACAAGTACAATCAGGAGAGAACTCCTGGTTAATCTTCATGAAAACAATTTCAACAATATAAGACAAGTCTAATGTACTCCCAATAGAAATTATAACGAAAAAATTATGCAATGGATAATAATTATTATCATTCCAGTAGGTAACATCAGCTGTGATTTTTTCCTTTTGTTGAATAGCAAAAAATGAGAGTTGCAATTTTAACTGCCTGTTATTCAGAATGCATTAATGAAATAAACAAGTTTGCTGTGACTTACAGTTTCTCATCTATTTATTTGCGCATGAATTGTCATTTTGTTACGCACCATTAGTGAACTGATTAATTTGTGTTCCAAAATAAAAACAGATAATGGCTCAATTGTCAATTCAAGAAAAAATCGAAATTATACGTCTTTCCGGTGATGATTACCGGAGTGAAAGAGAAGTAACTAGAATATTCAATGAAAGACACCCAAATCGTCCAGCCATAAATAACAGCACGGTACATAAAATAAACCAAGTTTTCAATCGGACTGGAGCAGTAACCACATATATTTTAAAGAACAATATACGAAGAAGGAACGAAAATAACCAGACTATATTAGATTACTTCAGAAATAATCCAAATAGTATTTTGAGGGTTGCCAGCTTAGATTTAAACTTACCTAGGGAGAATATTAGGCGATGTCTGAAGAAAAATAAATTGAGGCCATTTAAACCAAAGTTTTTACATACTCTGGAACTAGGTGATCAAGAAAAACGATTGGAATTCTGCTTATGGGCCCAGGGCGAGTATCTTAATGACAGGCAATTTTTAAAGAAAATTTTATTTAGTGGTGAAGCTAGTTTCACAACAAATGGAGTGGTTTCATCACAAAATATTCGCTATTGGGCCACTGAAAATCCTAACTGGGTGATAAACTGTAAAAGGCAGTATTCAGAAAAAGTGAACGTTTGGTGTGGAATACTGAATGAAAGGATAATTGGACCATTCTTTTTCGACGGCAACATGAATGGCGCAATTTTCCTACAATTTTTAAGGAATGAATTTTCAGACGCAATAGATGAACTTCCCCTTGCAGAAACAAGAAATTTATATTTTCAGTTAGATGGTTGTTCCATACATAATGCGGGAATTGTGAAGAATTGGCTGAATCAAAATTACCCTAATCGTTGGATAGGAAGGGGGAGTACATTAATTGAATGGCCACCAAGATCGCCTGACCTTACTTCACTCGATTTTTTCCTTTGGGGTTATGTTACACAAAAGGTTCACAAATCACGACCAAGGAATCGAGTGGAACTGTGCACCAGAATTCAGCAAGCTTGCGATGCAATTACTCCACAACAATTGAGGAATACTTTAAAAAATATTCGTAAGCGATATGAAAAATGCATTGAATTGGATGGAAGTTTGGTGGAGGCCACCAGAATATGAATTGCACTCATTTATTTTTCAATTCGGTATCTTCTTGGTTTCTATTTTTACATTGATTGTGAATAAAAGATTGTTTTCCGCTAGTTTGTAGCAATTAGAAAAATGTACTCACAGTTATTTTTTTGTAGATTCATTTGAAATTATTGACACTAAAGTTTGTTGTGATAAACTGATTGATTGATATGGTTCGACATACATATGAAAGGAAATTGATTCTCCCATAAACGTTTCATGAATTTTATTTGAATAATATTTTGTTGAATATTGCCCCTAATCCAGTGGTGTAGTAAGAACGTTGCTAAAATTCCATTGAACAACATATTTTTCAAATTTTATTCCTTTATAACTTTTTTATTACTGAACAGATTTCGATGAAACTGTGATCAGTAATATTTCAAGACATCCTGAATCCAGTGGAGTGTACAGAATTTTCATAAAATTCCTGAACATGAATTGGTGGGTTGATTAAACGGCATATTTTTAAAATTTCATTCCTTTATAACTTTTTTATTGATTGACGCATTCCAACGTAATTTACATGTAAATCATTTGAAAATGTCGCGAATCCAGTGGTGTAGTCAGATTTTTTCTAAAAAAATCTCTAGTAATTTTTTTAGATTTTTGACCATGGAAAATAAGATTAGTTGGCCCTGGAAATTGAGATTTATTCATGATATTTGGTGTCCTAATAGACTTTTTGAATATCTACCTAACAAAAAAAAATCATTCCAATCGGTTGAAAAATGTAAGTTTTATAAGGGTGCTTCCATCTTAAATGGGTCACACTGTATATACTTAAACTGTGAAATTTTCCTTTTTAATTATTTGTTTCAGTCCTGCAAACTTTTTTTTTTTGTTCAATCCTTCGAAATAAGTCCATAAATGACAAATTTTTTTCACGTGTGGCTCAGAAAAATTATACATTTATTCCCAGACATCGGCTCAATTTTCGATATTCCTAATGGTTTGTCCTTTTCAGTGCATTTTTACAACTACGTTTTGAATCCTTTCGATTCAACCGTCTACCCTGTACCAAGATTTGCCTCGGAATATGGATATCAATCCTTACCTAGCTACGCATCGCTGGCGACAGTTACAAACCAAACTAGCGATCTGGATATAAACAGTGCTTTCATGGATCATCGGCAGCATCATCCTGGAGGAAATGCGGAGATGAAGTTACTCATAGAAATGAATTTGAAGTTTCCCAACGAAAGCAGCAGTAAATATTCTCAGGCTTTCATATACTACTCACAGGTGAGATCTAAATAAATATTATCTTTCTCTGTATCGCCCATAGAGATAGCAAAAGAAAAGTTTGTAAAACTTTTCATACAGCCGAAATAAATCGGTCCTCTACTCTTACAGAAGTTGTGAGGATTCGGAAAATCAAATGTAGTTTGATAAAAATAATGTACTAACGATTTGAATAAAACGGGCAATATAATCAATCCAAATTGTTTAACTGAATTCATGAAAAGAGTTAGGCCCTATATAGCCAACTATTGTGAAAATTTCCGTCTCAAGGAAAGGCAAAATCATACGACGTCACATAGCAAGTCGGTAACATGTGTTATACAAGTCACATTTTATATCACAAATAAGTCACACTGTGATATCAACTGTTTCTCACATTTTCCTAGATCACGATTTATCCCTACTCACTGGAATAGGGAAGTCAAGAGTATTGATGACCTCTGGGGTGTGTATAAATACCTATATTCAATACAACCACCCTGTTTTGAGTTTGAATGAGCCCCGAAAACAATGAACAGAGGTAATACTTTTGGATTTCCTACAGATCTTCATCGTTCGTAAACACACAAGACTCGAACGCGGATTTCTAGGTCATGTTTTCTTTTGAAACAATAGCGTCTCGAGAAACAAACTAAACGAGTTCGCTCGCCACGATTGTGTGTATTCTATTTCTTCTCATACATGTCTTAACTCTTAATGTGATATCACGACTTGGTAGATTTGTTGACGTCGACTAGGTGTGGTCTGATGGATGTTTTGCCGCCACAACACATTTTTTCCTGTGTGTGATGTGTTATTTGAGGCTTAAATATCACATATACGTCGAATATTGGTAAATTCTGGACTCTGCATTGGTGCAACAATGTTACATAAACACAAGATACAATGACTCAACTATGTTCCTCTAATTTATTTAGACTTGAAATATAATTTATTTTAACCAAATACGGTAATTTATGTCATTATACCGCTAGGCCAACTCATCTGTATTGTATCTCAGATTTAGTCTGTAACTGTAACTGCCATCTCTGGTCAAGAGCCCTGCATATATACATTCAGTAATCTTCTTTTGAAACGCTGCCGATGGTACAAGAATAGATGAGAGGGGTTGCCGCTAATTAGAACAGTGAGGAAAATTCGGCGACACATATCATTAGTTAGGTAGATAGATAAGATAGTTATTAGAATTATGTGAGTCCTATCCTCGAGTCTCGAGTCTTATAAGCCGAAATTGAAAAATTGTGAGTCTGTGATCGAAACAAGCGATAAAGATTTAATTTTCTTAACACGATCAGTCACCGATCACTGATTCCATTGTCGTTTTAATGGAAATTAATTTCTAATACCTAAAGTGTGGTGTTGTCATTTACATATTTTTGAATGAATTTCCCTTGTTTTTAATTTTGTTACTGTTTGCTGACTTGTGAAAACGATTATACGTACTACATTTATGAAGGTGTATTGCATTACAACTGGCCAACATTGTTTTCAGATTGTTCAAGCTCTATCGATAAAGATTGAGACTGAACATTATCGAAGGTACAGAAGCAGTTTGAATGACAAAGGGGAGGGGCAAACCATGGGGGCTCTCTACTGGCAACTCAATGATGTTTGGTTGGGTCCTACTTGGTCAGGCATAGGTAAGTTTGAAGAAAAATTTGTAATTATTGAAGTGTGCAAATTATACTGTTTCATAACTATCCTGCCTACTAGTTAAAAGATATAAAATAAAAAAATCCCAAATTCTTTGGTGTTGCGAATAAAGTCAGTATAATACACAAAATATTCAGTTTCAGCTCTAATAAGTTGATACATTTTTTGTTTCTATTTCAGAACATACCGGCAAATGGAAAATGTTACAGTACTACACGCAAGACTTTTTTGCTCCACTTATAATAACTGGACACCTGAATGTAGAAAGAACACTGGAAATATACATTGTGTCAGATTTAGTTTCTCCAGTCAGGAATGCAAATGCTTCCATACAAGTGTTCAAGTGGGATTCGTTGGAAGCTGTCAGCACGGAAACTGTATCGGTCAATTTGGTAATTATTATTCATGTGTTCACGTTATTGATCCCAAGAAACATATCTGTTTGTAGAGGGATAAAAAAAATAATACATATAATAAATAAAAAACGAAAAGACAACATCAAACAATAAATGGAAATGAACAAGACGTTATATAAAACCAAAAATGATGGAATCAGAAAATATTAACATTATTATTATAATTAGTACTAATTATTTTTGAGGCATTTGACAATATTTATTTTATATTTCAGGAGGCGGGACATTCCCATCTGATAAAATCGATTGCAACCGACGATTATTTAGTTGAAAAGAATTGCGGAGCGTTGAATGATGCGAAAAATAACTGTTTCTTTTATTTGTCAGTCGATATCGTAGGGGCGAAAATCAGTCCTGATAATTTTGTCATACCCGCCAAGATCAGAGATTCTAATATTCAAAAACCTGAAATAAAGGTAAGTTTCGATGTTTTTTGTTATTATCTTTTTTGTTGTAAACTGAAAATTTATGTGGTTTCGATATTTGCAAAACATATTTTTCAGATTTCTTCTGTGAGCAAAATAAGCGATGAGCAAATCTACAGCATAGAAGTCACAACCAATCAAATCGCATTATTCGTATGGTTGGAGTCACCAGTAATATCAGGAACATTTTCAGAAAATGGATTTTTGATGGTCAATAATACGAAGAGCATTTATTTTTATAGTGATGTGGAATCGTCCACATTGGAACAGTTGTCTGGAAGTTTGACTCTGACACATTTACTGGATGAACAATATTCTTAACTGATTCTAAGAAATTAATCAAATAAACGACATAAATATATTTGGTTTTTCTTTTTTTAATCAGGAGGGTTTGTCTTTTTATTCATATACTTTTATTATTGATACTAAATTCTGATGAACGCCATGAAAAATTGGTCCGGCCGGATTCGATTTGTCCAACGGTCATTAGTCATCTAGGAAATGATAAAGCAAGTTTTATATCCAGTTGATCGTTCATTATTTGCAAGATTTCATAGAAACCCTGATGTGATGTCTCATACCTGTGATACCGACATACAAAAGTGTTGATGTACGGCCTACTTGATTCGTGTTATTTTTATTGCATTGGTACCGTTTCACTTCTTTAGCACAGATGGCGACAAAATTACTGATTAATGTTGTCATGACGATTGACGGTTGGACAATGTACAAGTGTCATGTTAACATTCAAAAACAATCAAATGACAAATCAAGACACCGTGGAATGTTGGAAACTCGGATATTTTCGACTTCTGCGCCATCCATCGACGAATGAAGCCAACGGTATCAATGCAATTATATACACTATCAACAAAACTTTGGTAGAAATAAAATCGAATCTGAGATCGCACCAGCTAGCGTTTCTATACATCTTAATTATTTGCTTATCCCTTCCACAACTGCTAGATCTCGACACGGATTATTTTTTATTTTATATATTTCGGTTCCACGGATTTTACGTTAGTGTAACTTAATTTTCGGACAATTTGAGTTTTACGTTTTTAAATAGTTGGTATTAAATGATGTGTTGATGAAATTTTATTTCGTTAGTTTTTGAGTTTGACGCTATTATGTTATGAACAGCTTAGATCATTGAGTTTTGCGAACAATTATTTTTCTTATTTCAGTCAGTTTCGTTTCTTAACGAATTCAGAACTATGAGAACTAGTTCTTACGGTTTCGGGTATGATGCTTTATTATTGGTTCTAATAAATACACTCATGAATATTTTCTTTCCAGATTATAAGATCTATACATTTCATTCTGCTGCTTTCAAGTCATGTGAAAAGTTATTCTGACAACTAATTAATTCTCCATTTTATTGTCTTTACATATTGACGGTTTTCTCCTTTATCGTTAATACTGCTATTCTATGGCCCACCCAATAAATGTAACTCAATCGGAGACAATCGGCGAACGCATACTTGAATAAATGTTACACCGAGTATAGGAAGTTTCTACACTTTCGATACAAACGAAACCCAACGACAGCCGCTTCCATAGAGCTTGATATTCCTAAACTGAACTTCACCTGATTTAATGAATGGGGTTTGATTGGAACATGACTTTTCGTGTTCTGTAAGGTCAATATCGGAGATATTCGGAATTGCTCGGAGCTGCTCCCTGTGGATATTGGAAAGCGGCTGAATATGAGAATGTGTTATTTCTACTGTGCACTCTAGAATAATCTGGAAAACTACAAAAGAACACTCAGGGTAAATGTTCTGTGGTCCACTTCACCACGTATTCATTATATACTAGGGTCGAGGTCACTGGAAAATTTTAGTATCTTTTTTGTTGTGATTCTGCTTAATATAATTTTCACTATCAGTGTGATTTGTGAATGGAACGAAAAGTGAACGTGAACGTGAACGCAGTTCTGTGGGGTGTGAGTTGTGTGTTGTGTGTTTCAAAACAGTCAAAACTCTCAAATCAAATTGTTTTTTTGTTTGGTTTGGGTTAGTTCTGTTCTGTTGGGTACAGTGAATTGGTTGGGTTTTGAGAAAATATTTAAATTTAAATTTTGATTATAGTATTGTGTAAACAAATACCATTATTGAATCGTCATTGAAAGATACAAAACTGGCTTCGTTCGGCGAGAATTACTGTGTAATGGATGTAGATCCATCACCCAGTAGCTCTACAGGTATTACTTTTTAGGTTAGGCTTTGATAATTACAATACATTATTTATTATAAAGTGGTTAAAGTTCAAATATAAAATGATTAATTGAATTATATCAATTTCAAGGTTTGCCAACATCCCTGGTTCTACAAACTCTACCCAAAATTGACGAGAATGACGTTTTAAATTCTAAACCACCCAAAGAACGAATTTTGGAAATGCTGGATCTATTAGAAATCCATGTAGAAAAGTTGAGAAAAGGCGCGAGTCAACTCGAAGAAGATAAAGATGCTTTGTTATCTACTTTAGATTCTGTTTTGAATGCTGATTCGATGTACAATCTCGAAGAAAGTATGTTCATACTTATGGAGTAGAAGGTAACACAAGGTGCCTCATTTTCAATTTTCTTGCAGATGACAGGGACGATGTGACCAGATATGCTGATCGGATTGTGAGTAGATGTATGACTGTCGAAGTGAAAGTACTTACCCAACGAGATAAAATGCAAGAAGAAGCCTTGTTTCAAGTAAATCATTTGATTGATGGACTTGTCATAGCTCTGAAGGTAGATCCTGAGTCTGCTAAGGCCAGATGTGTAACATACATGAATGCCTGTTCTTCGAATGTAGTACAAGGGGTTACTGACAAAAAATTTGAATCTGCTCTGCTTGGTTGTACTCTTGATGATCAAAAGAAAGTCAAGAGGAGACTTCATGGCCTGTTGACCTATTTTGAGAAAATGAAAGTTATTTCCCTTCAATAAGTTCTTTATTGAAAATATTTGTATAGCCTAAAATTCCTATGGTTACTTATATGTATTCACTACAAGAAGACTGGCCAGCACCTTTTTTTATTTCATGCCAATTTTTTTTGTAAAAAAAACGAATTATCAAAATTATGCTGAGAGTTTCTACATAAAATTTGAAAAGCATACATAGTCTGAGGTTGCATTTATATTTTCCTTGGATTATCAATATGTTATTTGTTTTGTACCAATTAAAATTGACTGGGTATTGGTCTTATTCATTTCAACATTTAAATGAATTAAAGAATTGATAAATATGTTGAGCACTTCCTCATACATAAGGTACTTTATTTCGAAGTAAAAGTTAATATAAAAACTCTGTTACCGTTTATTATGATTGAGCAATCAAAATTCGTAAATTTTGAAGTTTCAAATGATTCTATTTTTAATTAATGTATTAACTGATCAGTGTCCTTTATTTTTGTATAGCTGCGACTTCACATATGCCTTGCACTGTACAATTTACAGCTTCATAAAATCTTCTGGTTCCATTGCAAATTCTGTATGACCACAGCATACTGTTTTGAATAAATATCAGAGCTGATTGCTTTCCAGAGTTGAGGTCACCCTTCAGCTAATGTTATTCAGGCCCAGTTTCATAAATATTTTAAATGTAGTATATTTGGGAATGGTCTGGCCCTTAAAATGTTTCAAAGACACGAAAAATTCCATTTATAGCTTAATTATCCATAAGGTATTAAAATATAAACATGTTGAATAAAAAATTAGTACTTATAACAGCCTTTTTTTTTCTTGTATTATTTTATAACTTCAGTTGTAAGACCAGTTTAGTGTGACGTCACGCCCTATGAGTGTTACAGACCATTATTCAAACAAACCGTATTTACCATTGAAAGAATGTGTATGTGTTATATTTTTTGTGTTTTTATCGAAATTAGTGCAGAGAAATGAGTGAAATAAACATTGCATTCTCTACCATTTTCAACCTACAAATAAAAGTCATATATAAATATATTATTTTTGAATTTTACTGTAGGTAATTCGTTACACTATTATTTACACATAAAATACTAACTGTTATTCGCTTTGAAACCCTTTTATAAATCAAATATCCACAAAAATCCTACAGCTTATATAGGAATCAAACGCAAGACAAGTTTGTTTGGATAATGCATATGATATAACTCAACAAAATTGACAGCTCTGACGTCAGCACTAAAATGGTGTATTGAGATATCTATCCGTATCTATCATGACCGCTAAATTTTCACCGCAAAAATTCGGTCTACAAGGAAGTCACTAACTGCTGAAGCTCCTAGCAAATAAAACTATGTTTGGAGTTCTCATTCGACTTCCGGCAATGGTGGAGGACTGACGGCGTTCTCGTGTCTCAAGTCAAGTACATGTGTGTGATTGTTATAGTGTAGTTTGTGTTGTGTTGTCTGCCGTCTTTAGTACGTGCAATCACCCGATTTTTAAGTGTTTGTGACGTCTGCCGTACACCACAGTTTTTTAACCGTGGTTAAACGTGCAATCAACAAAAAATAATTTTTTTGAATTTTTTTTGGGTTTGGGCCTTGAGCAAGATTCCCCCTCCACCCCCTGACGAAGTCTCCACTACTCACGCCAGTAACCAGGCTGGGGTAGGGCGGATCCCTACGTAGTGGGGAGAGTGCTGGACAAGTGCGCCAATAGAAAGCAAGGTCCAATAAACACAGAGAGAGAGAAAACTATGTTTTGTATAGAATTTTTTATTCACAAATTTCAACAATGGTGGTATATATAAAATTTAAATACAGCTTGTGTTCTCATGGCACAAAAGACAGGTCATAAATTGAGCAATGTGCAAAGAATAAAGTGTACAGATAATTTGATCAAATGAAAGTATCACTCATTACACAAGTGTTGAAAAGTAATTCCTTTGCAGAATTTGAAATCAATGAATTTTGTGAAGTGACAAAAACACGTTTGGCTGGGCAAATCTATCTAATCGTCAGATACAGAAAAATAAAACTAAAATTTTGTCAACATTTATCATTCTCATTCACGACAAATTCATAAAAAACTGTACAAGGTGTAAATCACTTGTAGCACTACGGCTAACAGTTGGTAGTTCATTCAGAAAATTAACATTATATTGTACACTATAGTTTTTCTATGACTAAGTATTTTTATCAAATACGAAATCTGTTTTTCTCATAAACTTTCAATCCATCATTGAAAATATAAAAATCGAACAATAACCGATTTTAAACAAAAAAATAAAATTATTATCAGGATTTGAAACCCAATTTACCGCGTGACAATGCCTCTAGAGCACCATCATAACTGCAAATACTTTTTGAATGCCTATATTATATCGTACCAAGTTGTCATGATTGTGTGCGGATGGTTCGCTAAATGACGAAGGTGGTAATGCGTTTTTTAAAACAGATAGATATTGTCATCCAAGAGTTTAGGAAAAAATAGATTTATTAAAGAATAATTCCTGAAGGTGAAAAACCGACCCAGATAAAGGCAGCTCCGATAGACAGTGTTGCCAAACTGCAGAATCGTCAGGAAATCTCCGGTGAACTGGTCGCAAATGCAATCTCGCATGTAAAAACACAGAAAACACGTCATAAATACACAAACCTAACGAATAGTTATGCCCAGTCCTCCAAGGCATACACAAAAATGAAGAAGTCTGGCCATCATGGCATACAGTGAACAGAAGACCTTATAAAAACAGACAAGTGATAACAGGAAACAACACGTATGCAACAGTTAAGGGTGTCCCAAAAACGGCAACTCTTCATGTATACAGAATTGATAACAATTCAACAGGAGACTCTTCGAAACTGCTTCTACAAGATCAATTCCCAGAAGTTACTTGTGAATCAATAATTCCCAAATATTCCGAACTGTATACAAAATACGAATATTTGAGAATAATTTCCGAAAAGCAATGGATCCAGGTGGCCACATGGAGCATGTGTAAGCCGATTTTTTTGAGATGAGGAATCCAAAACCCCCACTGATTCTGACATTTTTCTTCTTAATATTCAGTGCATAAATGAAAAGAAACTGAACAATCTGAATGTTCAGCTAGGGAATCGTATTTTGTAGAGAAGTTTTTGCAGTTAAGATGCCTGAAAAAAATTTATGGGGTCGCGATTTTTTTCTTGTTACTTCACAAATATACAGGAATTACCTTTTGATATTTCTGCAACTGTACAATAAGACAAATTCCAAATTTTGTGGATATTCTTTTTGAAGAATTTGTAGTTGCAGAAATAATGTCAATGGAATTAGGTGTACTTTTTCATGTCTGATCTGGCGAAAATTTGAAAAATTCAAAACATTATTTTATCAAAATGAACCAGCATAATTTATATACATCGTTCGAACTAGACAACACCGGACATCATTTTTAATATTTCGAGAGTTATTGCAACCCTCAAACATCACAAATAAACAGAGAACTCTATGAGAGTCAGTACCTATTGATAATAAATACAATTGATAACAATAGCAATACCAACAAAAAATAACAATACAGTTGTTCTTCAAAAGACAAGCTTTGACTGTTACATTCTGTAACATACAAGGATGTTGCTTGATATATTGTCAAGCATGATAAATGCATGAATTATTAGTTTTACTTAGGAGATGAAGTTTTCAGATATTTTATTCTCATCAGAACAACAAATTGTATATTTCCAACAGGTCAGTTTTGTAAAAATTTAAATATTTGTAACTTACATATATATGATATTCAAATCTTCTTACATCAATTATACATCTTACAAAGTTAGTATATACTACAAAAATACAATCCATTAGATAGAGCATGTTAACTTTTTAAAATCGCATTATTTCCAAATAACGCGAATTTTTAAATATTTTGTCAACCTTGCTTTATCTTGATAAATATCCCAAAAAATATCAAGTGTTTACTACGGATACAATTTTTAATCGTAAAAATGAATCGGTTCGAAAATATTTCAACCTAATAAATCGATAGCAAAGTTGAGGTGCTCCAGAGAATCAGACTTACAATTACTGAGTATCAGTACTGTATGAGTAAATCCTCAACTTCCAATGTTAACTTGGAGAAAAGTGGTCTTTCGTGAGGATCCGCATGCCAGCAGGGGTAAATTATGCGAATGTACACTGCTTTGGGGCAGTTAGGTGGACAAGGAAACCTATAAGGAAAACAGTTGAGTTAACCGAGAATATTTAAAAGAGTAATAAATTGTGACTATCGGATTTTGAAATCATTCAAACGAAGGAACAGCGGATCCAGTTTTCAGCTCCATAGAAACATTCCATAAATGACCAGAATGAATAAAAAATTCAAGAACTCTAATTTTATATTTATTTGTTTTTCAAGAAAATTCACTATTAAAATGATACTCATAACTCTAGCTTGTTCAAGTCTCTCAGATTCAAAACAAAAAACTTATTAATCTCCAGTCCATTTCACCTGAACTTGGAATAATATAAGAGATGAGTGGGAAATAATGGCTCTCGTTGCCCATTATGAGTTGTGTCAAATTAGTTATTAAGGTAAGCTCGGGTAAGTGTGACCGTGATTTTCATTAGTTCGCATTGAATTTAGTCCATCTGATGAACCTAAACTAATATAACAATGAACTTTTGCAGGTATTTACTTCGAAGGTCAGTCTTTGTAATATGCCACAGAAAACTGTTAAAAAACGTATTCTATGAATTTTATTTATATATTCAGATATACATCTCCATAGGTCACACTTCCCCGGAAATTTGGGGCAAGTGTGATTGTGGCCAAATTTAAAGATACTAATGCACGTAAATCTCTCTTTGGGGCAGGTGTGAGTAAACAGTAAAGGAACTTTCACCCCAATTTATTTGTTTCGAAATATCTTTATTCAAAACATAGTTAGGAACTTTTTAATATTGAATTTGAAATGCCCCATTGGAAAAAAACAAAAAATAATCGTGAAAGTGAACATTTGTTGAAAAGAAAAATTTACAGGTAGAAATCTGAAAAATCGAATGAGAATTTCATTGATCCCCATCTTCTGACGAGTGGTGATGGAAGCACAGTTGTTATTTCATCCTCAGAAAGTGTATTAATGTCTTTCACATCTGGCCAGGTATATTGTTTGGCTCTCTGAGATTTCCGTATATAATTTCGTACTATAGCTGAAAAAATATATTACTATTTAGATTGGCCAAATGAACCAAGTTCCCACTTACCCCGACAGATAGGTCACACTATCCCCAATAACATTTAGTTTTGGGGTAAGTGTGACATGCAATGGAAAAATGTAAAAAAACAACTTCATGAAAAAACTGCAATCTATAGTCAGATTCATTGTTTAGGCAGAAGAAAAGTGTATAAAATGGATTCTTACCTTAGATTTTAACAATACACTCAAAGCTTGAAATAAACTCGTTATACTCGTTCGGGTTGATGAATTGTAGGTTAGAAAATTGGGGAAAATATTTGGATTTCACAAGATCTCTTTGGTATTTTATATGATGGTTATGGATTCATTATGAGTGTAGGCTATTCGACAATAGATGGCATTGGGCTGTCGCCCGGTTTAGCAAAGATAGCGAGCAAACTCACACTTGCCCCAAGTTCACACTTACCCGAGCTTACCTTATATGAACCAAACATAAAGAGGTATTGTATTTCTGGTACTAAATTTGTATAATAAGTAGGTACACTACAGCCCAAATAGAATTTGTTCTGAATGATATCAAATGATCATCACTGCTGATGATGCTGACTATGTCTTTGCAGAAAAAAATATTTTTGTGGAGACATATTTCTCATATTACCTAGAGCTTACTACCCAAAATCATACCTTGCTCCGCCTTCCAATGCCATCAGTAGAATTCGTTGCTGTTGACCTTCCATCTTTTCGTCAATGTAAGTCAAATTGGGCTCTTCTCCATAGTTGAACATTTCACACATCGTCACACCGTACGACCACACATCTGATCGTACCGAGAACTTACCGTCTCTCAAGCTCTCAGGGGCATACCTAGTATAAAAGAAAACAAATATCATTCAAAACTACATCAACATTTATTAGCGTACAGAAATTAGTGTATTATAAGTTTATTTATTAATGAAATCAAAACATTATCTCTTTCTCTCTCTGCCTCTCTTTCCCTCGCTGTCTCTCTCTTCCTCTCTCTATCTCTCTTCCTCGCTGTCCCTCTCTTCCTCTCTCTATCTCTCTCCCTCGCTCTTTCTCGCTTTCTCTTCCTCTCTCTTATCTGTTCTAGCTAACTTCTCATCTGTTCTAGCTAACCTCTCAAATGTTTCAGCTTACTTCCTCAGCTGTTCTAGCTAAGTTCTCATCTGTTCCTAGCTACGTTCTTATCTGTTCCAGCCAACTTCTCATCTGTTGTAACTAACTTCTCATGTGTTCTAGCTAACTTCTCACCTGTATTTCCCACTCGTCAGACCATTTTATTTCACCTTTCACCCGAACCCGAGTTCTATTTTATTAACTTCAGTCGCTGGACCATTCTATTTGAACTTCGGATTCGTTAGACCATTCTATTTCCTTAACTGTCTCATTCGCTAGACCTTTCTATTTATTTATATGTATCATTTGCTGAACCATTCTTTTTTGCCCAGTCTCAATCACTAGACCATTCTTTTTTTGATATAATAATCTTCTCGATTGCTATCCGAGTGTCCTTATCTTGCTTACTTCTTCATGCCTTTCCCATCGAAAAACCTTCTTTTTTGCTAGACCATTTTTGCTACAAGCCCGTTCTGCTCATTGTCTTTTCCTCGCTCTCTCTTTGTTCTCTCTACCTAGCTCTTTCTCGCTTTCTCTCTCTCTCTCGCTTCGCCTTCCTCTCTCTCACCTGTTCTAGCTAACTCCTCATCTGTTCAAGCTAACTTCTCGTATGTCTCAGCTAACTTCCTCATCTGTTCTAGCTAAGTTCTCACCGGTTTTAGCTATCTTCTCATCTGTTCACTTCTAGCTGATTTCTCATCTGTTCTAACCAACTTCTCATCTGTTCTAGTTAACTTCTTATCTGTCCTAGCTAACTTCTTACCTGTTCTAGGTAATTTCTTATCTGTTTTAGCTTACTTCTCACCTGTATTTTTCACTCGCCAGACCTTTTTATCTTTTCTTTTCACCCGAGTTCTATTTTATTAACTTCAGTCGCTGGACCATTCTATTTGAACTTTTTGATTCGTTAGACCATTCTATTTTGTTAACGGTCTCTTTTGTGTCCCTATCTTGCTTGCTTCTTCATGCCTTTCCCATCGAAAAAACTTCTTTTTTGCTAGACCATTTTCGCTACAAGCCCGTCCTGCTCATTGGCTAGTCCACTCGTTCTATAATCCGCATATCTCCCACGCTCTTTCTAGCTAGTTCATTCCTAAGTTTCTCGTTAGCTAGGCAATACCCTCTTCCTCTAGAGCACTATCTTTTAGCACTTCTCTCCCTTTCTCACTAGCACACTCCTTTCTTCAGATAGCTCACTTTTCTGTCTCACAATGCTTTCTTACTCATTTTCTCCCTAGGAAACTCATCCTCTCTTTCTCATTTACCCCTGACCCTCTTTCATGCATTTTTGATATTTCGCTCGTACTCTTTCTCGCCGGCTCTCGTTCTCACATTCTCTGTCGCTGGCTGCTTGCTCTTTCACTTCAAGTTATTATCCTCCTTGGCTCTTAATACAAATGGTCTTTCTAGGACTACAATAATAAACTTCGATTTCTTTTAATTCTCAAAACGTGCTTACCATTTAATAGGTAATTCCCTGTTCGGCGTTTTCAAAATATAATAGTCGTTGCTACCCATGACTTGTGCCAGCCCAAAGTCCGAGATTTTCACGTGGTTTTCATCAACAACGAGAATATTACGGGAAGCCAGATCCCTGTGAACAATGTTTTTCTTGCCCAAATAGTCCATGCCCTGAAAATAAGCATGAATCACTGATTGTTTTCGGACAAATTCACGAACATACCTTGGCGATATCGAGCGCATATTTCAAAAGTTGGATCTCCTGCAGAGATTCCCTGTAAATTTTCAAATAACTTTGCAGTGATCCATGGTGTACAAATTCCATAACAAGGGATATTTCGGGTTCTCTCAATACACCCAATATCTCCACTATATTCGGATGCTTCAGAGACTGCAATAAAAATTAATTAACAAACTGGAAAATTCATCAAAATGAAAAAACAACCTTCATTATATTGATTTCTCTTTCAAAATCTTGCAAACAGGAAGAAAGCGCCGAAGATTTTAGCTTCTTCACAGCTACTTTTCGCAGTTCCTCAGCATCACCATCCACACATTCTAATGTTCCTTTGAATACCTCACCATAGAACCCCTGAAAAACTATCAATGATGTTTTGTTACATTTATGATACAAAAATTTTTACTTGGCCTATTCTTCCTTGTAGTACCACGTTGTAATTTCGGTCCAATTCGAAAACGCTCTGCATCGAGTTCAGACTGTCGAGTGAGGTAGTGGCAGTAGAAATATTTAAATTCGATATAATGTTTGACCAATCGTAAGAGTTCGAGTCGTCGAATTCCTGAGAATCCATCAGCCAGTTCTGTGACCTGATCTGGGAAATGCTGGATGTGTCGGAAAGTTCGTTGTCTACATCACTAGCTTCGACCAGATCATCGGAATAGGCAACCGTAGTCGATTCTGAAAACAGAACATCAGATATAAAATAGGCAGGATCATGACAAGATATGGATAAATAGTAAATATAATAATTAAAACTAAGATAAAACCACAATATGGCTTAGCTTAGATATTATTTGGAGTTTAATCAAAAATGACAATTTTACTAAATTTCGTCATCTTTTTTGAGAATTGCTGTTATTAATGAAGTTTTTAATGATGATGATAATGAAGACATGAAAAATATCACCGAAGAAAAACATTTTACATTGTAATCATAGTAGACACGGGTGCTGTTTAGGAGCGCTTTTGCTTTAGAATTGTACTTTGACACATAAATAAATAACGTATTTTATTCCATTACCTGTAATATTAGAGCATGAACTATTTGTTGACGTCCCAGCAATATTTTGTAAAACATTGGACTTGGTGAAAACTTTGGCATACGAATGAATTTTTCTTGAATTGTAAACTGAAAAAAATATATATACATATACATAATATTAATGTTATTCAATTCTGACATCAGAGCACTCACTTTCATATAAAATTTGGTTAACATCTCGGGTAATTGCTTGAGGCTTTTTTCTTTTGTGGGGGTCAATGTCCCAGCACTCTTTCATCATACTATAAATTTCATTTGAACAACTTTGAGGCTGGGGTAGTCTTTTCCCGCTGACATACCACTGAAAATGTTTAAAATAATTCAATTGCGTAAATATAAATCAAACTTTTACAGACTTTCATAAACCAACATAACCCTCTAAAACTATAGCAGTGCAGTTTTTCCAATAGTAAATCATGATTCACGCAATCGAAGGCTTTGGAAAAGTGGCAGAATACTGCATTCACAGCTTCTCATCATTCAGATTAGTGTATATTTGTTTGAGGAAGCAGAAAATAGTTTAATTTATGCTTTTTTTTGTTTTGAAATCCAAATCGGAAACAAAATATATCACACGCACTTACCCTCATGGCTTGAACATGGTCGGAATAGTCGGCTGGTTTGATTTCTTCGCCATACATGAATATTTCCCAAAGCGTTGTTGCAAAAGACCACACATCAGCCTCAGTTGAGCGTTTTGCATAGTCAAGGTTTGAATAACATTCAATTGGTATCCAGTGAACCCTAAAATCAAATATCCAAAATTTAATAACTCTAATTTCATTTTGGGATGAGAACATTGCGTCTTAGTTCCAGGTAGTTTTTCTACAGAATTTATGTGATATGGCAAATAATAATAATAGCCGTACTCTACTCGCACAGGCTATGCATTTGGGTTCATTCTGTTTCTGAAACAAAGACAGTGACAAAAGAAAACAACTACTGCCCTCTACGACTGTTGTATTATATATTGTATATATTATATTATGTTAGATTGTTGGTTGATTTTTATACAAAAACTACTTTGCGATGCTCTATTGCTGAGGGACTGTTATAGCAGAAGGAATATAATATGCTTAATGATCTACTCAGATTGTAGTGCAAACCCACCTACAATCACCAAAGGCTCACAGAAATTAGGATAGAAAAACTAAGTAAATTTAGAATCATGTAAATACTTACTCAGATGAGGTATACTCTGTGTGAATACCTGGGTCAGTTAACTTTACTGTGAATGAATTTTCATCGTGAGAATTCACCATTATCTTTCTGCACCTAATATTTCCGTGTACAATACCATTTTCAGTCTGAAAAATAGATAAAAAAAATCTGATAAATGCTATCAAAAAAACAGAAACAATCTCTCAAAACCTTTTTATCACTCAACAATACTCAAAAGATAGGGATACTCACCAAATGCCATAGTGCAGAAGCCAAATTGCACGTGGCTTCTATCAGATCGACAGGTTTCAAGATTCCTCGATTTTTTCTCAAGTAGTTATCAAGGGGCCCCAAACGGAAATACTCGAGTACTAGTGATATGTTACTTGTGAAAGCTATTCCGTATAGTCTCACTATCGCACTAGATTGCAAAAAAGCCCATTGTCCAGCAAGGGTTAAAAAATCCTGCAACATAATAATCAATAATAATGAGTATAATGAAGTCACTCAGAATATGAGAATAATGATAGCCAGTTGGTAAAAAAAGGGATAAAGTTTACCTTTAAGTATCTATCAGAGTATTCCTGCTTCAACATTTTCATTGCCACTTCAATTTTCTTGCCTTTCGTCACCTTCCACATGCTGCGGAATACGGATGTGATACCTCTACTTCCTTCTCGTTTCTGACCTGATAGATAATAAGATTATAATTTTTATCTAAAATTATATTGTATGCTACAGATATGTTCCAATCATTTATTCAGACTATTCAACTATTAAAAGTTACCATTATTTACCACTTCTTAACATTTAATAATTATTAATATACACATGCTTCTCAGAAGTTGATCTGATGCTTTAGTAGGTTCCAAAATATCTTCTAGAGCATCAAAATAAATATTTATGTAGGTATGATCTGACCAACCAATATCGCTTGACACATTTGATTTATTGCTATAAACAATGTTTATAATATAAGTTTATCGCAATTGCTTACTTGGAGACGACATTAAAAACAACGTAAACACCAAACTTAAAATAACAAAAAAAAAAACAAACTGAAAGCAACATAAACACCACACCAAAAAAAATAACTTTATACATCACATGTGTCACGAGATTGATAAAAATATCTTAGCTACGCCGCTGAGTCGACTTCGTAAGCGTTTTAATTTCATCGATAATTAGTTCCTAGAAATGTGCAGATGTTTTCGGTATTGAATATTCGGGAAAACGGAACTATCGCGAATGGTCTAGCCTACACTACTTGAGTATATAAAGCGGCACATTTCAGTCGGAAGGGAAGTTATTATGAAGAAGTGATAAGAAGTTTTTGTGGGAGTTAATAAGTGTTTGAATTATTTAGCTAGTTGAATAGATCTAAGTGTTTCATTATTTAGTGAAGTAGTTCTATGTTTATAGTGAAGTTATAAATAAACAGTTTAGTAGTGTACTCGGCGTATTATTTAGAAAATAACGTAACACATGGAATATTTCAATAAACATTTTCAGTGTTACTAAATTTAACTGTACAAATCATTTCCTCCTATTTCTCTTATACCTTGGATTTTTTAAAGTACAAAACTTGAAGTATATCACAAGAAAAACTATAACAAGTAAAACAACTACGACGACAATGGAAATAATTCCAATAAGCACATTCATGTCAGTCTTCATCCACCCAAAGAGAGGAGCAGTGAGTTTATCTTCCATCAAGTTGGTGAACAAATTCGGCGCTTTCCTAACGTTTATTCTTACATAATTAGTAACCCACGAAAGCTTCAAATCCTTCTGTTCAACTATGCACTCCCAGTTTCCAGAATGAGACTCGTTCAAAGAGTCAAAGAAGTGAGAATTCACAGCAGCCAGTGTAGTGGTACCGTGGTCCATGTAAAGCTTGTTGTTCAAGTACAACTTCATGCTGAGATCAGAAAAAATGTAACCCAAAATCACGGAATTGCACGACAACGTTAAGGACCGCGTAGCTCTGGTTTCGAAGTTGTATTTTTGCGACTTTACTGCCAGAGATATCACTCGCAGGACCACTCTTTTTTTGTTTATTCTGAACAACATGCACACGTACAGGCCAGCATCAATAAATTTGGCGTTTTTAATTTCTATGTTTTGATTTTTGAATATCACACGATTCGGTTCCGGCTTGATGAAAACTCCATTCAAGGTCCACTCGTAGTAGGCTTTGGGTGATTCCTTAGCGATTGTCTTCAGCAGCTGTTCGTTATTCTGTATAATTTGACTGGAACCTAAAAAAAGAGTATTTTATTGTTAGATAGTGACGAGATATAGACCAAAGAAAACAATCCTCAAAATGAATGACAAGAAAAAAACAATCCTCAAAATTAATGACAAGAAAAAACCAATTCTGTATGGTGACAAATAAAAAATGAGCAGAAGTGTATTGTTGAAATCCTCGGACGTATTCTACAAATTCCTATTCTATTTCTGAATCAAGATTAAAACAAGTGCTCAACACTATTATTATTATTATGGAATTGAATTATAATCGAATAAAAATTTACCCATGAATAAAAAAGAAGACTGCATATCAGGAACTTGTTGGAAAATCACTTTTTTCCACTCAATCAATAAAATCAAGATCTAACGATGCAACTGTTTAAAGATAATTATCATTGCCAAGGAACAAAATGATCTAACTGTTTACCAACAAATAACATGCAAATCCGTTCAAAATTTTTATTTCATCCTAATTTACTTGATCGAAAATTTTTTAAGGTTCTTAAGAATCGATAAAAAGACGTTTCTCGAATTCGACTCAAATGCGAGTACAACAAAAACATGTATGAGATAATTTTTTTCGCCAAACGTGGACGTCTATCAGTGTCAAACTGATTCTTGATTGAACGACATTAGAGTGAATTACTTGACTGAAGCTGCTGAATATCTTTCCTCAATAGTCACGGGAAGAGTTGAAATAACGTTTTTTTCAAGAATGATGAGTGCGATATCCGTACAGCTAATGTGTTCAATGAAACGCATTATTATTATAATTACAATTATCGCAGTACAGAACATCAAAACGTCTTCCTTCGAAGTGAGACCCTGGACCCTTTTTTGTGTCGCATTTTTAAAAACTGAAACGAACAACATCGAGAAAGTATACTCCCGCTATCGGCAATTTTCAAGGAAAACCCATGAGTTTCCGTTTTTCTCAATATCAGTGCAAATTAATCGCTTTGTGTCCATTTTTGATCATTGAATTTAAGTGTGTTGTATACGTTGAACATTGGGAGAAGCCCCCCCGGCTAGCGTCTCTTGCATGCCGTCTTTCCATCTACGCCTTCCAAATTTCCACCAAAAGGGCCCTTTTAAGAAGAGGATCATCATATGTACGTTTCCAGACACGTTCGCGGGATTCCATTGCACTGGTAAGTCGTTTTGATGATTCTCGAAGACGGGCTCACTGATTTTGACTAATTTATTTATTTATAATTAGTACGTCGATTTTTCTTTCCAAAACTGAGCTATCGAACGCAAACAAAACTTGTTGCTAGAAAATCGCTCGATCTAGAATTAGTGCAAAAATTTTGTCAAACTTGATCAGTAGCCAACAAGAAACGAGACCCAGAAGGTGAATTTCCGTTGAAAAATGAATCTGTTGAAGTAGCAGTTTTAGACAAGTCCATGCAGACCCAACATTGGGCCCAAGGAAATTGGCTAGTGTTACCAATATCAGTATCCCCAAATCCTGAAACATCATAAACTCCACCCGTACAAAATACATTTGGTACACCAATTGAACGAAGATGATTTTGATAGGCGACAGGAATTTTGTGAAATTATGACTACGAGAATAGATGCTGATGAAATTTTTCTTTTCAACATCTGTCTACATTATTTTTGAATTCGACGTGAATAGTCATAATTTTCGTTATTGGTCAGATGCCAATCCACATGATTTCCTCGAAGTCCATACTCAAGCTCCCCAAAAACTCAATGTCTGGGCCGCTATTTTGGGGACCGTTTGATTGGACCAGTATTTCTCGACGGTAACCTGACAGGAGATACTTATTTGGAAGAATTGAATGAATTTGTTTATCCGCAATTAGCAGACATCATTGAAAATGATAATCGTTACCATGAAGACCACTTGATATCTCAACAAGTCGAGGCACCTCCATGTTATACACAGCCTGTTAGAGCGTTTTTGAATAGAATATTTCCTGAAAGTTGGTTTGGAAGTAGAGACTCTATAGAGTGGCCAGCCAGATCTACAGATTTAACCCCACTCGACTTTTTCCTGTGGTGTCACTTGAAAAACAATTTATATGCAACCAAACCAGAATCTCTGGAAGATTTACGGAGTACAATTATTGAAGAATGTCGTCGAAATGTGAGGTCTCATTTTGAACGGAACCTTTACTGTTGTACCGAAATGGGTGGTAGACAGTTTGAACATTTAGTTCATTGACAATAATTATTATTGCGACAGTTGCTTTATCAGTCATTGTTTTTATTGATTGAGTGAATAAAAAGTGATTTCCCAACTTCAACTTCCTATATCTCAAAAACGAGTCGATAGAATTGATTTATGTTTGTTGGTTGATATTAAGGAAGGAAAATACCTTTCAAATGAGGTATCACTTGCTATATGTTGCCATTCAAAAATTTAGGGTCTGGTTTTAAGCGTATCCAACAATTCCAAAATGATAGCCTCTCGTTCGTTGAGTTATTGTCATCCTCATTGTTGTTTTATTTGTCACTCACAAACATAAAAGTGGAAATGTACAGAAACCTTCTTCAATAACGTAGCTGAAATTTTCTTTCTGTAAATATCCTCGAATCTTCTCCAGAGTGTCCGGACTAACGTCACCACAGGGAAAATCGTTACACTTGCCGCTCGAAGTGGGGGAACCTTGGCAAAGCCTTCCGAAAATATTAGGACGGGGGTTGGAACAAGTTCTTGTCCGATAACCCTCTCCCCCGCCACACGACACAGTACAAGTCCAAGGCGACCAGGCGGACCAACCGCCATCTCTCGGCAGACCGTCCAAGTCTAGAGGTTCACAATTGGCACTCCACGTTACCCAGCCTTTCTCAGCTGCTACGGCAAACCAGTACATAGGGAGAGGCTTCGGACTGTTGTAGATGAGAACCGTGACGTTATTTTTCTTCACTTCGATTTTGAATTGGTTCAAGTATACGTCGTATCTTGTCCAAGAGTTGGTTGTCATTACGGTGTTCACTTTTGCCGCTTTAAGTTCGTATACTAGAGCCTTGTCTACCACTTTTGAAAAAGAAATTTTACCTGAAATGATGAGACAAACTATAGCTGAATGTTTATTGTAATAGAATACTGGATGGTTCTGATAATAATAATACTCCCTTACGTCGGGGCGTGGCGCAAGTGGTATGGCGTTCGGGTTAGGGGCTGAAGGTCCCGGGTTCGAGCCGCAGTCAGAGCTGGGATTTTTTCAATTTAATCTCACCAATTAAATTGTTGAAATCTCGTGGCTTGACTGGGGCGAGTCCTATACGATTTGCTGTTGCGTTCAAATTAACAGTGCTGCTCCTAAGGTGGCTTATCGAGTTAGTGACACAGCCTACTCAGAACACATAGTGGCTAATAATATTAGTAATCGATGCCACTGTAAACACCCAAAGAAAAAAAAAACCAAAGGCATAGCCTGTGCGGTTAGAGGACGGCTATTATTATTATTATTTTCAGTGGCACTCCAGGGCGATTCAAAAACCCGGAAAACATAGCACCTACAGCACAGATTAATAACAATAATAATACTCCTCCATAAACACTAGTAAAGTGTACCCAAATATTGGTTATCAATACGTGGATTTGTAAATTTCAATTTTCTTACACTGATTTCCCAATATTTCATAAAGAGCTGCTAATATTTTCCCATAAAACTTTTAGTCACCATCAACTGTTCCTAAAGTGACCATTTCTTGGGTATCACAAGGCCTTGAATTCTTTACCCAATAACATGAGCCTAGAAAATCTGCAAATCGACAGCGATTTTATTATTATTTTATGAATCATAAAGGGGAACGTCCTCTTTTGTTATTGATTTCTTCTATTTGTTTGTGGATATGACCTTTTCTTGGTAACTCATACAATTTTTTTGGCATCCACCATATCTTGTATTTGTATCAGATCTTCATTGGAATGCTAATTTCCAGAATTCACTTTGGATATTCAGAATGCTGACTTTTATCTGTAGTACGCAAGATATTGCAAGCATTCTCTCGTTCCTCTCGTACTTGACACATCAATCACAGGGTCATGAATACGCAATGGACTTTTTAATTAGAGTGATTGTTTCCAGTATGTCTTTGATTATACTTTATAAAGAACATTTGGTTCAGTTTAAAAACAGGGATTTAGTTTCACTAATAAACGAATCGTACATACCACTATCGATATCCATTGTCAGCAGGTGAAAATCTAGCAATTCCGGCATGACCATGAGACGTACAGTTGTTATTCCTATCCCTCTTAATTGCAATGTAAAATGACTAAAAATGGTTCGTTCTTCCATCCATATTCCTATCGGGTAGTATCTATCAAAATTGTAGATAGAGATGTTTTCAGTATGACACTCGTCGCATTTGAAAAATAACCCCATGGGCTTTCCAAAAATCGAAGCATAGTTCAAATACATCGGTTCAAAGTCTTGGTCTGCTTTGGTACTCTTCCATTCGAACAAAGAAGTTGGAACTCCCTCAAAACCTAGTATCAGCTCGCTTCTTCTCATTTGCAGCCAAAAATCTGTCCATTTACCTATATAATTGTAATTATTGTTCAAATATCTATTTAACAAACGATTTAAACGTTTGAAAAACCCAAAAGTATCTCCCGCGAAACACATATCGTTGACAAGGGGAATTGAAATAAGTAGACTGGAAAGCGAAATGACTTGCATAGGATACAGAACTGGCAAGAAATATCATAACTTTCATAAACACAATTTAAAATAAAAAATTTCAAACTTTTACCATTAATGTAAATTTGATACCTGCTGCTATGAGGTGCGGCAATGTTTTCTGTTGAATCAAATCGTTGTTATAAAACAGGAGAACTTTCTCATTATATTGCGCTGCTATCTGTAACATGATATTATCTTTTTCACTCTTCGAACTTATTTGAATACTGATCCCATCAAGTAGATCTGGATTCCACTCTTTGATAGCAAACCTTAGGCCTCCTCTCAAACCCTCCTCTTTCCATTGAGGAAGAATGAAGGTTCTTCTGTCTAAAATATTCGGTTTCGTCAAAGATGAAAAAAGGAATTGGAACAAAAGTTTTTTCTTCTGATCAGTAAACATTGTATTAAATATCACTGAAGGCTTCAATAATGTATCATTACCTACAAAGATTGAAGTAACGACAACAATACATTCTTCGGGTTTGTCACAATCTCTTACATTACATGCATCTTCTGGAATATCCGGATCTGTTGTGTAACACCAACTACCTTCAATGTAAACATTATATTCGAGTTAGTAATATTGTTATGTACTCTTTAGTGAATTCAGCATAAGTGAAGAGCATTGAAGCGTTTTCTCAATCAAATACAAATGAAAAAAACATCAATATAATTGATGAATTGATCAACCCTCAAATCTTAAAGTAGCCTTTGACGCTTTCCGGGAAATGTTATAATGAGACAGCATTTCTGTTTGTTGATGATATATAATACGATTTAGACGAAAATATACGGTGTATAAACAATAGAACAGCAGAGGTAAAGATTATGAAGGGTTGTCAATTCAATAAAAGAAGTTTTTGAATAATAAAAACTTATCAGTATAACATGGCGCAGTCAGTAAGATACGAACATACGCTCCCAACGGAAATCTGATTTCTATTCAGAGGATTTGATAATTCACAAATTTGGCTCAAAAATTTCTTAAATTATTAATAAGAACCAAGAATCTTCGAAGACTTCATCAGATAGTTGCCAATTAAAAAACAGGATATTTTGTATAATAAAAATTTAATAAAAACTTATCCACCTATTCTTGTATGATGGAAAATAGTGACAGTGAATTCAAAGCAGTATAAGTAAGAAAGTAATACGATTTCGGCGTCTTCTTTTTAAGCATGAGTTATTTTTCCCTTTTTTGGTAAGAGATGTGAATAATTCGATAGATTGTACATTTAGGATAGCTGTCACTGTTGAATTTCTCGTAGGCAATATAATATGTGGCTTTGGTGAATAAAGCATCGAACGTTTTTTTGTCCAAGAGCTGCAGTTGATGGAAAAAATAAATATGTATTGAATGGATTTAATGAATGGAAATTGAACTGAAAGTTAGCTCACGGCCTGCTGAGATCTATGCAGATATTTTGTGCTTCTAGAACTCCTTATGAAGCCAAGGTTCATTGATGAACTCCACAGCCTTGACATGGTATTGAGAAGTCCACATTGAAATATGTCAATGGCGAATAACTTCGCTTCCAGCTATCAATATAATTCCTACTATCACTCATGTGTATTTTGGAACTGTTGGTGTGAATAAAATTTAAAAACATTAAAAAACTTCAATCCTGATGGTGCAAACTTTACTGGTATGGCGTAATTTTATATTTGAGTCGTTTTCTATGTTTCTGGATTCACGTAATTGGCAAATTAACCTGAAATATTTCTGGACGGATTCCTGCAAAAATTCTTCGCTTTCGCTGCTGCCATATCAGGAAACAATGTATCATTCCAAATCTTCCTATTGATGGCATTTACGATGAAAGGGTCGGTTACCCACGGGGCACAAGTTCGATTAGATCGTGTAGTCGTTAGACTGCCGATAAAGTCGTTTCCAGTACCAGCCATTCTGCATTGCTCGGATTTGCACTTCCTCAAAACGCATTGCTTTTTCTCAATTTTCTTTTCGGGAGCCAGAGAAAGGACATAACAGTAAGTTCCTGCCAAAAGCAATAGAACAATAATATCGACATTTAGAAAATATACAAGAATGCTCAGTAACAAGAGAAATAAATTTTTAGATTACAGTTCTGAATCTTGTTTGAAAATTGAAAAATAATGATACAACTTAAGTGCCAATCTAGGACTTCTAATATCTTAGTTTGTTCCTATTTCACGACGTTTAAATGACAAATATTTCAAATTGTCGTTGGTAGAATAATTTCCAGTCCATTTTTTCATTTCTCTGCAGTATGATTGCCTACAATCACAAATAGGTGATTTTTTGGAGTTGTTAGTTGGTTGGTCAGACTATGTTCTCGTGAGACTACTCCTCGTGGAATCGGAGCTTTTGGAAAACTACCCTTTTATTTAACTGGTGACCGATCCTCTCCAATAAATCATAGAAGCATTTCACATAGGTATGGCAGAGGTTTCATGAGCTTTCTCCTTTGATTCGGAGTTTCTTCTGGATTGCCTCTGCACCCCAAGATATTCTCAATGTTTGATCTTCAAGAGAATTTTCACTACAATGATGCGATAGGTATTTTTTAGGTTATCATCAGAGGAATCCAAAGGTAAAAAAAACACTTCATAGGATCTTGTCAGTTGCTCGTATATTTTCTACAGTGACACCTTGTCAGTTCATTGTAGTATTCTTTACCAATCTAGTTTTTCCTCTACTGCTAGATAATTTTGCAGAATTATCCTTTTCAGTTCATTTTGTTTCCTTACAAAGTCTCCTTTTTTAATATGGTCGAGTCTGAAGTTCACTAGTTCCACCGAGAAAATTACATTCTTAATCGGCGTCCTTCGTTATACTAAAACGAAGAAGATCGGTTTTTCAGTAGTGAGTATTCAGAAAAGGAAAGAAAGGAAGATTCGCTATGGTCTTCCTAGATTCGTTTGTAACTCAAGTTAGAAGAAACGAAACGTATGGATATCGTTCATTCTACATTTCCTTTAAAAATAATCAATTGGAAAATTTCGTACCAACACTAATGGATCTGAAACCGCCTCCAACCATGACGACCAGACATTCATATTAACCAAAACGTCGTGAAATACAAACAAACCAAAACAATGAAAGAGTCTGAGAGACTGATACTGGTCTATCATGTGAAAACACATGTGAAATTTTGGAGCAACTGGGATAAATTGTTTATTTTGTTTGACAACATTCGTAGATGCGCTACTGACTGAAACACCTAGGACTCATATTATTCATATAATTCCAGAACCCGTTGTTTCAGAAAAAAATCTTTCTAACCTTTGTTACTTCCACTTGGATCTCTGCAATAGTTCCAAGCTTTAAGTATCGACTCGTTTGAAAATGTCACTTCTTCTCCTATAAGTTTCGGTGCGGACCAAGGTAAGCATGGCAGCCCCTCGCTCGTAACATCCTGGGTACCTTTATAGTTCGGTTCTTCAATGTTTAAAGCACATTCCGGTAAAAGAGCTGGTGGAGGGTTCGAAAACTTCGGCGGAGTGCAGAAAAAACTCCAATGAGCCACAGTGTTTTCGGAACTAACGCTGAACCAACGCATTTTTCTAAAAATTTGTTAGGTTTTATACGAGATCGAATATGGTCTCTTCATGACAGAGATAAAGGATGTCAAGTCAATGATTTTACGTAAATTGCTTCAAATGTGTGAATTTGGGATTCAGTTTTCTTCTTATAACTCAAAATCCTGACTTCATCTTAGAGTTCCCAACTTTCACCTCGAGTTTCGACGTCAATAATCGAGTTGGCACATTCTTATCATAAACAATCTGATGAGAATCTGCCAAGCAGAAGTCAACTTACTGAAAATACTGACCAGCACAACACGGGGCACCGATACTGCAATGTTATTTCGACTATACAGGACTGAAGATCAAAAGCCGACTACGGATCAATATCAAACGCTTGAGCAAATCTCTATCCATAATTCAGCACTTTGTATTGTACCAGGATCTTATAACCGAACAGTTGAAAGCCTCTGTTGCAAAGCCACTGAAGCTTCTATAAGATCCCGTCGTTAGTATCTAAGTCTCACATACGCTAGCTCAATAGCCTAAAATAGGCATCGAACTCATAAATAACAACGTCTTCTTAAATCGCTTCAAGCAAAACTTCACCGGACATCCAAGAAGTAACCCACCATTTTATGGATGAAGACATTTAGCACAACTGCAACTAATTTTTCCTTCAGTGATTTCGAATACTATTACTCGTGTCCCCCCCTTGGCTCATCAAACTGCCAACTTGTGACCTTTTCCTCTTCATCTATAATAATTGAAACAGCACTCACCCCTCAGTGATACTGAATCATTCTAATGAGAGGTTAACAACATCTGACACTTTACACGGATGCATAAGGTGCCACGTCCGTCGGCTCAGTTGTAGTAACACTAAATGAACTCCTCTGAGCTCCTGAGTATGCCGTACTACGTTGGCGAACCGCACGTCAAGTGAAATTGACGTTATTTTGGGTAATTTCTATTTCTTGATCCAAATGAAACGCTAATGTTCAAACCCCCAAAACATGTATTTTTACTGCAATGCTACAAGCAATATATTTTACTAAGATTCGTATTGCCGAAAGATCCTTGATGACAACAGACTCTCTAAGGACATTCATAAGAAATTCAGCAGCTATACACAAATATTTCAATACTAATAAAAAATAAACAACATAGCATTTTAGAGGCCACAAATAAATGTCGATTCTCTGTCATTGTAACAAAAGATCAAGACCCACCAGTAGGACTGATTCTTTGAAGAAATGATGAATGGCAGAGTGACTGGGTCCTCTCAAAACTATCCGAATGCAAAGTTTCCGTGAAACCCTGGTATCATTCAACAAAGTCGAGACGACACTAAATGCGATGTGCTAATGCAGAAACCTTTCATCTAACCCCTTTCTTTCTCTCCCACATATCAGTTAGACTTAGACAACCGTACGAAGATAGCTCATGTTTTGTTCGCAGAGTTCCACTCAATACAGGCTTCTCCACTAAGCACACACTTCCTTCGGATCACTTCATCCTTGATCAGACAATTCTTAAAATTTCATCATCTGAAATATGTCGAGATGTTTCGATCCTTCCAAAACCTATTGATGTAGAGTTCTTCTTAGCTCAAGGCACCTAGAGGACTTACAGAGCAGTTCAACTCCTACAAAAGCCATGAAGCCTCCAACTAGCTGATTCTGACCCAATGCTCAGTTCATCTGGGGTTAACATATCTCTCACACTGGCAGAGTTGCTCAATATGTGAATGTCACTCATAGGAAGTCAATTTATCACTCACCAACTTATTTATTGTCATATCCTTGCATATCCTACACAACACCCACGTGAAGCAACACTACTCAAGAAAAAATCCATCTTTTGATAGTTCTACAGAACATTACCATAAAAAATATTGCAGCTCTTAAAAATCCAACCAACAGACATTTATTTCCCAAATCTGACATACGCATAATAACAACTTGCCTAACTCTATCGAGAAATGAAAATAAAATACAGATTACCTATGAAAAATATGGGGCACGGTTAGTGTCAAAAATAGTTGTTCACAGATAATTTTTTCACTTATATATATTTCTTGATGGCGTTATATTTATTAGTTTATACCAATATATACAGTATCGAAAAAAACATATCTTGGGTATAGACAATTCTAGAAGAGTAACAAGGAACGTAATTATAATATAATACCACGTAATGAAGAGAGACGCAATGCTGCCCCCCCTCCCCCGCTCGACTCACTGTGTAGTGACGACAAACGACAATTCGATACACCTTTTCGAGCTATTCGAGGAGAAATTGTAATGCTCTTTCAACATTTAGCCTATATTTTACGCTCTCATTAAATGATAATACCTAAGACAAATTCTTCCCGATACCGTATAATGAAACTGAATGAATATCTCAGTTAAAGCGTTTATTCATACAAAAACATATCGTTGATACTTATCAGCAGTGGAAAGCAATCCAATGCATATTTGGAAATGAGCTTTTGAGGTCCACTACTAGATGGCGCCATGTAACCTATTTCTTTGCAACGCGGCAGCTATGTTGAAAATAATTTGAAAAATGTTCGAATTTCTATCATTGTTTATTTTGAAAAAGTATTAATGCAATGCAGGTCAACATTACAGGTTATCAAAACAGATCATATTTCAAAACATGAGGTTGGCGCCATCTAGTAGTGAAACTCAAAAGCTCGTTTTAATTATGGCATTGGTGACAAGTACTATATGTATTGGCAATAAACTTATGTATGAATGAACGCTTAAATTGAAATATTCCGTCAGTTTCAACATATGAATATATGGTCCTGAGAAAATATATTTCAGAGAAAAGAAAATATATGAGAACAACTATTTTTAACACTGACGGCGCCCAACAAATAAAATCCAAAATACTATTTAAAAACCTCAGCAACCTTAGCAACTTCTTTGATAAACTAACCATAACTTCATGCACTGAAATCTGTGATAATGAATGCTATTTTTGCAAGAACTACTATTATGTTATATTATCTCTGTAGGTACCTAAGATGTATTTTAATTTGGTTTTATTTTTTTTTATTTATAAAGTAAATCTTCAACTTTGAGATGTTCACAGATGATAATGATTTTGAGGAACGTTAAAATATGTCTCGATACGTTACCTGAATATCTCATCAGTCAATTCCGCCATTACTTGCAAACCCAATGCTTTCTTCACGTAAACGTTCATGTTAATCGCAAATAAACTAACCGAAAACTCGCGCCATTCCCAGTAGTCCAAAACGCTGCTCAGATACAGCTCTTTGAGTATCACTTCAGGTGCCCCGCTGTATGCCACCGACGTTATCATGGTGTAATTATTCCTGCCGGAAAATACCAACTTCACCTGCGGAAACTCCTTAGTAGGAGTCGGGACGATTAATATTCCAGCCGAATGGTGAGCCCTGACGTGGGTGTACAAGTCGAAAGTAGCTGCTTGTTCTCTCAGCGGCCAGAACTGTTGGAACTCCTTGCCAGTAGTGGTGTGAACGTCGCAATCAAAGTCGTCCTTGCAGAAGGGGAAGTGCCATAGCACGTTGGTGCCTTGCGCAGAGTAGTAATAGAACATGTTCTTCTTAAAACCGAGCAAATTCTTTTTAGTTTTGTATTCCGCCAGAAATATTGGCTTGGTATTCCCTTCCACTCCGAAGGTTATGAAACCCGCGTGCCAACTCAGAGAAAACTTGGTAAACTCCGTGGATTTCAAGATTCCATGGGTCGGCTCGTACTCGGGGCGGTCTTTATTGCCGTAACGTAAGGCCGAAACGTTGTTACCTATCACAATCTCGATGCCAATGCCTCCATCGTCTATTTCCTTACCGGTGAGAGGCAGAGCCAACACAGACAACACCAGGCGAGCGCTCGCTTCGAGATAACTATCGGAATCCCACAATTTTACACCAAAAGTCAACTTGGCCAATGAGTGATTGAAATCCGTGTAGTGCATGTAGGTTTGCGAGTTTCTGGTGAACACCAGGCACTCTGGGTCGTCGCAAAACGGAATGTCGCAGTACTCCTTTTCTATTTCGTCGGTATCTTCGTTTTCGACGAAACACCAAGGTCCTCCGGCGTCTCCGCTCGGGTTTCTACAGAACTTCTTCGCGTCTCCGAGGCTTTCTTCGGGGAAGAGGTGTTTACTGAACTTCGGTATGCTGATGTACTTTCCGTTCTCTTTGACTTTCTTCCGGTCTTTATTCCACTTCAAGCAGTTTCTGTCTAGCGGAAACAAAAAATATTCTCGGTCTAATTATCAATAATAATCTTCATTATTTCCGAGATACAACCGGTTTATAACAGGAAACAAATTGTTTGAAGGTTGTAGACGATAGTAACTTCCCTAAACCTAAGGAACAAATCGATTTCACATTCATACGAATAAATATATTCGATAAATAATAATAAAATTTCATAGACACAGGGTGTTCAAGTTGGGAGTGGGCATGTTTCAAAGTTGACATTGTTCTCAGGAAAACAAATTAAATGTAAATGTTTTGCATTACTATTATTGCATTGCATTAAATTTTCACTGGATTTTGCAAAAAACTATATTGTAAGATACAGGGTGAATGAAGAATTATTTTATATTAGATTCTTAATTCACCCTAGAAAATGAATAAGTGACCAAACAATAAGGGTCAATTTATATAAAGATTTATCATCGATTTAACATTTAAGATTTATAAATTGACCCTCATACAAAATATCCATCGTTATTTGATTCTGTTAAAATTGAATATTTAAAAATTTTATGCAGTGACTCAAAAGGTCCCATTTTTTTATCGACATTATGTATATTTTTTATGAAATGACAAGGTAAATAGTTCATATTACACTTCTGGCTGCCTACATTTTTGGCCATGGACCTAATTTCTTATCGTAAAAGAAGGGGACAAACCTAACCTAGCTATCCACGTTGCTGGTAATCCGATCACTAATCATTATGAAAAAGTGAAATGAAAGCAGCTCGTTGCGCTCGCAATTGGCACAAATGAAAATATAAATTAAGGGGAAGTAAATATTTGCTCATATTTAAAATTGAATAATCGGCCACGTATATTCCAAGTGACCAACCTACCATGACAATGAAAATAACTAAGAATAAGAAGGTTATGTTTGTAATTACAAACGGTCGAATTTTTGTGTGAAACGGTTGTTTTTGCAGCTTTTAATTGTCCAATTTACTTTATTTTTCATGATTGAAAATCATTGTCGGGTCGTCAGAGGGGTTCGGACGATTTTTTTTTTTTTTTTGAAGTGGTCTCAATAATAGGATTTGAGTTGACGCGATTGGTGGTGGGTCAGAAAACATTAATTTCAGACCAATTTACAACTTTTAATGATTGAAAGTCATTATCGGGTCGTCAGAGGGTTCGGCCGATTTTTGAATTTTTTAAAGTGTTCTCAAAAATAAGAATTGAGATAGCGCGATTGATAGTGGGTCAGAAAACATTTATTTCAGTCCAATTTACAACTTTTAATGATTGAAAGTCATTGTCGGGTCGTCAGTAAGGTTTGGCTGATTTTTTTAAATTTTTGAAGTGGTCTCAAAAATAGGATTTGAGTTGGCGCGATTGGTGGTGGGTCAGAAATCATTAATTTCAGTCCAATTTACAACTTCTAATGATTGAAAGTCATTGTCGGGTGGTCAGAAAGGTTTGGCTGATTTTTTTATTTTTGAAGTGGTTTCAAAAATAGGATTTGAGTTGCTGCGATTGGTGGTGGGTTAGAAAACATTCATTTATGTCCACTACTTTTCGTAATTGAAAGTCATTTTCGGGTCGTCAGAGGGGTTTAGACGATTTTTCAATTTTTTGAGGTGTTCTCAAAAATAGTATGAGTTCGCGCGATTGGTGGTGGGTCAGAAAACATTCATTTCAGTCCAATTTGCAACTTTTCTTGATTGAAAGTCATTGTCGGGTCGTCAGAGGGGATCGGCCCCTTTTTTTATTTTTTCGGGTGCTCTCAAAAATAGGATTTGAGTTGGCGCGATTGGTGGTGGGTCAGAAAACATTCATTTCAGTTCAATTTACAACTTTTCATGATTGAAAGTCATTGTCGGGTCGTCAGAAAGGTTCGACTGATTTTTATATATTTTGAAGTGGTCTCAAAAATGGGATTTTAGTTGGCGCGATTGGTGGTGGGTCGAAAAACATTCATTTCAGTCCAATTCACAACTTTTTATGATCGAAAGTCATTATGGGATCGTCAGAGGGGTTCGGCCGAATATTAAAAAGCTTCTTCAAAATGAAGGCATTTTGTGTGATTTCATATAAAAAAAAGTTTGCTTGAAAACGTGCCGTTTTCAATATTCAGAAGGGCATAATAACTCTAAAAGTAGTTGAGACCGCCTAGAATTTTCTTTCTTATTCGTGGTCATGAGGCAAAACGTAAATTAAGTCACTTTTTTGAATTTCAAGGCGGAGTCCGATAAACTTACCTTAACCTAAATGATACCGTGAAAAACTTTTTCATATGGAAAAATGAGTGAAACAAAAACTGACTAGTAATATTTAAGAAAATATTCTTCGGTAATTGTTCAATAATTGTAGCAGCGATTACAGCAACATCTTATCAAATATCATCAGTTAAATTCGTAATCTTAATCATTTTTGACATGCTTTAAGTACTGACAGAGTCACACTCATATGAATCACCCTTTATGGCAAATAATATCGATGTTAATTGATATATTTATCCATAAAGCAGCAAGTGATAGAAGCAATCTTGTTGACTCACTTGGTACTTTGTGCAAATTGGACCAAACTGCCACTATTTATTTATACAGAATGTACTCACCTGACACTCCCTTTTTATGTTCTCCTGCATATTCCATTCCTGGTCCTGTGATTTTACACTGAGAAAACTGACATAACGGTATGCCACAAGTTTCAAATTGCAAATCGTAATTCATAGTATAGCACCAGGGTCCCATATTGTCCTTAGTCGGATTCCTACAGTAATTTTTCGCCTTCTTTTTCGAGGCGTCCGTAAACTGGGAATCCAAAAGATCTTCTCTAACTTTATGGGGCACTTCTGATGTCCAAGACTGGCACCTCACTTTACTTTCACTTTTCGCTATGTGACCTGTATATTCTAGACCCAGATGGCTCACTTTACAGATATTTAAATCGGTTAAGTTGCCCGGGGGGTCTTCCGCTAAGGAGATTTTGGATAAGAAAAGAGCAAAGAGTATTTCTAAAATAACCATTTTTTGACAGGTGAGCGAATTGTCAATAACAATGAATACAAGATGTTTTCATTAAAATTTCACAATACATATAATATTTTGCTGGCTCACGCTTATTTAAATTGGTAAAAACGCAGCAAAATATTTGGTAAAATTCCGTCAACTAATAGCCACAAGCTATCAACAAAAATTGTTAGAACTTACGTAGTTTGGCATCCTGAACACAAAATCCAAATGAAATTTTCGGCAGTCTCAAGTAATTTTGGAGATATGGGCCTATTTTTGAGTGATAACTGGCATTTTTTAGGATAAGTACATTTCTACCGCGGAAAAAACACTCATAATTTGTACGCCTTTGAACTAACACAATGTACACACCCTAAATCACCTGTTTTACACAATGTTATTATTTAAAACGCATTTATTATCCAAAAATTCAACCTATTTTTAAAAACATCAAAACAACAAATTTATGTAAAATGTTTAGTGACTTTATATATGTTAAGTCGGTATCTTTGAACTTTGCATATTTGCACAGCCAACTTTTCTAGGCATTTAATTTCAACGTGAATAGGAAATTATTGACTCACTTTTTTTCCCAGAAACCACTTGACAGTAATAAAATTCACTAACCATTCTGCCTTGTTGGTTATGTGATCATAAAAGCAGGACGAGTTTTTTTTCTAAAAAGTAACGTTTTTAATAAAGAAAGAGTGTGAAACAGGTCAATTAGGGTGTGTACATTGTTAGTTTAAAGAAGGTTTTAGTGTTTTTCCACGGTAGAAATGTGTCTTAAAAAATGCCAGTTATCACTCAAAAACAGGCCCATATCTCCGAAATTACTTGAGACCGCCAAAAATTTCTTTGGGATTTTTTGTTCAGAAGGCCAAACTACGTAGTTCCAAAAAAATGTTGATAGCTTGTGGCTATTAGTTAATGGAATATTACCAAATATTTCACAAAATTGTTCAATTCAATGTTCCAAAACCGATTTTGTAACATAATTTCCCTCTACCACTTTTCTTTTTTATATAACAATAAGCACAATATAAAATCCAAATAAGTGATGGAACAATTAGTAAGCATACAATATTAGTATATAACAAATTGAAGAGAAAATAATGAATACCTTTGTACACCTGTAAATTCTTACAATCAATGCACTGTGGAGATTTTGGAATAAGAACGTTCAAGGCTGTGCTGTCAGTCAAAGAATCTCCAACCAAGTTCTCATTTCTACAAAGAAGTAGTGGGGATATATCTAAAACAATTTTAAAAATTCTTTAATTGACAATGGTTAAGACATGTTTTGCAATATTTTGTGCAAAAGTACCTTGTAAAGATGAAAAATGTCCATTAACAGTAATGAAGAGACAAGCTACTCTGAGATTTATTCATAGGATGTTCTGGATGAAGGCAATTGGACTAAGCTCAAAAATAGTTGGATAGCAAGAAGCATACTACGCAACTCTGCAAGTTGTAACTGTTCATCAGATGGAATCAATAGAGTTTTCATAGGAAACAGCTCATAGAATATTATAGTAAAACCAACTATCCAATCCAAAAAAAAATCAACAAGTAATATGAATTGTATTTAATTTCAGTTCGATGTTCCTTATTATTATTATTGAAATTTGCGTTTATTCCATAAACAATTTCAAATGATTTTGCTTGTTCTTTGTTTTTGGGACCCATATAAATATCCCATTCTTTTTGGTGAATAACAATGTGAAAAACCACTCGAAGATAGTGAATCATAAACAACAATATAAAGATAAGGACATTATTCGTCTATTTGAATTAAACTCATTGTCTCTTTTCTCACCATATTCCGAAGGAGGTAAACATTCCTGAAGGTAAATGGGCCCGTTTGGATCTTGATAAGCTGTCATAAGTTGTTTTATACTCTTATATCTAGTGACATCGTCATTAAAAATAAATTCATCCCCTGTTATCTTTTCTAATTTGAAAGTTTTTGGTTTGCAACTAAAAAAGAGGAGGATAAGTTTACAAAGTTACCAAGGTCTCAAATGAGATTGGCAGCATGACGTTAATATAAAAATAAAAATATAATTTTCCTTACCCTTCCTTCACACAAACATCAATGTAGTAATCATTGTATCGTGATTCACTTTCTCTTATTATAAAACACCCAGGTCGATTAGCTCTTCTGGATTCAAGTTTAGCATATGAGAATTCCCCCCTGAAATTCCAAGAAAAGTATAATCATGGAGAATTGCAGTTTAATGAGCTTTTCAAAGAACATACCCTACTGGACCATGGCACTTCATGCTGTACAATTTTTGTAGAGATGGAGTATATACTTCTCTACAAATATTGAAAGTCCATTTACAAGTTAGTCTATAATATCCATCTAGGAGACTGATGAAAGAGAGCATAACATTGTTTGCATTGAACTTTACATAGAAAGGGATTCCATTTTTACGACTTATTTCTATTGTCCCATCATTTCTTATTGATATGAATCCAAGGTCCTCTATAGAACATATCAGAAACCAATGCTGTAAAGTAATTCACACATTAAGATGAATGTTTTTCTGAAAATTCTTTTTAATAACAGTTAAAAAGTCACTGGGAGACTTATGTGAGCTAGGGAAGACTTACATCTTTTTTGGATTCCAAACAATACATCACCCTTGGTTCAGGATCGTGGCAAGGAGTTACATTTATGATGACACTACAAATAGAACCATCCTGATCTACAACAGCTTTGAATGATTCTGATAAATATTCAGGGGCTATGATTTCCAGCTGCCTAATATATTCTGCTTTAACATATCTGAAATTCAAAATTCTTAAATATTTTGGACAAAGGTGGATGTGAATGCTTACGAAGCATCATGGACAGATTTCTGGAGCTTGCCCAATGTATCATGAATAGGCTTTTTAATAAAAAAAGCATGGCGTTTCAAAACCTCTTTAGGAATGTACTTTTTATAATCATTTTCCACACTTTCCCTGGGAATATCCTTTTCCAGCATGACTCTATACATATCAGTGATACCTAAACCAATTAGCTCTCTTCTATACTTCTCATAAACAATGTCTGGAATCTTATTTTCCAGTACATCGTTTCTGGCTTGATGAAAATAATAATTGTATGTGTTCAAATCCAGTTTTTTCAACCTAGCAATATTAGGTATTTTGAATCGTATTCTAAAATCAAGGGATGACTGCTTTTCTTTAAATTTAGCAGCTGGTGAGAGAAAAACATTTTTGCCAGTAATTCGTAGAGCAAAAAGGTGACGTGTTAAAGTGCCAATATTGAGCTGCTTACAAACATAGATGCAAACATCCTCGCAAGTTGTTGAACTATTATAAGAAACTGTAATAGGTTTGGCATCCAGAACTAGATTCACGTTTAATGATGAGTCCCCCATTAGTGCTATATCATCGCAATAGTTCAATATTTGTATTTTGAAGGCAAATATTTGAAACTCAGATCTAATATGAGAGGTTCTGATGAAATTCTTTCTAATAAAACATTATTCACAACAGAAATAAAGTATCTTTGACCTCATAAGATTTGATAACAACAATCATAATTCATAAATCACAACATAACCTTAAATAAAACGGAGGCACAGAACCACAGAACACCATGTTGAGTGTTCTGTGCACCACAGAACCACAAAACTAAACATTTTTATGTCAAGATTTCATTTCGGATTATGTGCACAGAACACAACAAGAGTACACATTTGTTTTTTAATACAAAATTCAAGAATTTCAATAGACCACACTTCATATAGGCGATCCGCATAGACCAATCAGAACAGTTGTGGAGAGGAAGAGTTATCCAATTTTGTCTACGTTAGTTAGGTTATTCAGGCCAGAGTTGTGATTCCGTGTACTATAGAATTCTACAGTCTCCCATGAATTCATCCAATATCATTCACTTATTTGATTGAAATAGAGTTCTATGGTACATGGAACATGAATCGAATTTAGGCGGATGACCAAAATGTTTCGGTATTTACCAATTTAAATTGTTATTTAGCAAAACGTTTAGGCGTTTTTGGTTATCAGATTGGTTTTCATCTAATGACGTCACGAATCAGCTGTTTAATGTCATAGTTGTCACCAATATTTTGTGGTAATTACCCAACTCCAAAGTTGTTTTTCATTTTCGTTTATGGTTATTATCGAAAAGAAAACTAACCTCATTCTGACCGTGTTTTTAATTGGTCTTTTAAATAAATATTTCATATTTCACGATATGGTGACAACATATTTACTGAGTTTGAATTATGAAGGGACAGATTACCAGGTGGAAGTACAAGATTTGCTGTTGACGGGATTTTATTAGGAGGGATATAGGACCTCTGGTTAAAAGCAAAAATCCTCCCTGACGAGAATTGATGCCTTATAAAATGATATAAAAGCAATACTACATTTTCATCGAATAAAAACTCGGACGCTAATAATCACAAAAATCTCAGTTTTGTTTCCACACTATTAAAGTTCTCCATTTATAATATAATACTTTTAACAGTTATTGTATACAAAATTAAGAAAAACCAGAATAATTAAGAAAGGAATAACATGAAGGAGGCAGAAATAAAACAAATGGTTTTGTTTACACTTTTTGAATTTTAATAACCAGGAACCAGAGTTTAAACCAAAAGGTTTAGGCGAAATCAAACGTTGACGTCTCGTCTGTCATATATCATGAAAGACCAAGGTATATCTGCGGTAAATACCAAAGAATTGTGGTTATACGCCTAAATTCGATTATGGAATTCCACCTTCGGTTTAATAATTTACGCATATTGAACTACCTAACAGTGAACTTATACCTCTTTCATATATTTTTTCACCACCCCACTCCAACCATAACCCTCACAACTGTTTTGATTGGTCCATGTAGGTCACCTATATAAAGCCTGGTCGATTGCATGAAATTTGGAACTCCTGCGCAAGGAATAGACATCAACCCCTATGTGACGTCAAAATGGGTAGAATTTGGTGAACCTATCCAAATATTGGAATTGGTATTTTCCACAAAATGTTTCAACTAACAGACTCTTTATTGAAAATAATAATGATTATCCTTATTCTTGACAGAAATGAGCAAAATCAAATCAATAATTTCTTACGGGTTTTCAACACCCATTTGCTTGGAAAGGTTTTTCAAGCTCTGCCCAATCGTGACGACAGCACATTCGGTATTTCATTTTCTGATGAAGATAGAAAATTGTACTTCTTGCATGAAATGTAGAAAGGGGTTCCCGCACTAAAAAGAGCATAAAAATGTACACTGACAGAACCAAGAAATTTTAGGCGACGGAACGAAATTATTCTAAAAAAAGACTTCTGTGTTGACGTTCTATGCATAGTAGAATAATTCAAATCATTGTCAAAATTTGAAATCCCGCGACAAAATACGTTTGTTTGAAACCATTTTTGAGTTTGATTCCCGTTTTATAATAATATCTATTATTTGATTCGTATAATTCTAAGAATAACCACAAAATGTCTCGAAAATCTAAATTTGTTAACGTAATCAAACCGAATGAAGTTAAATCGGATGCTTATAGAATGGTATAGAAATGTCGTTGTTACTTCAGCTGATCGGCATATTCCATTTCTAAAAATTTGTACCTAAATGTTTTTCAGTTTGCAAATTATGGACATGATTGTACACTTGAAGATATATCTGATAACTATGATTGGGATTATGCACCTGGCTTCACAATATGGCCTAGAATTAGGAGATGGTTCATTCGAATGAGAGTTGTTTCTGAATCAAGTAAATTATACACCCATCATTTGAGGAGCTTTGGAGCTATCGCCGCAGAAAGGAGAAGACAACTCTCATTTCACCCCTATACTATACACCCATTCAGTACAGGGCGGTAATTAATTCAAGAAAATAGCTCCGATCTCAAAAATGAATTTATTATTTGTTTTAGAATAGTATGGGCTATAATAATGATATTTGTGATACTGTATGAACTCATTGTGACACCATTTCTGTTCCTGATTTTTGATTTCAACACGAAGTATTTTTCTTTCAACAAAATCCTCAACGGCTTCAGATTTGCATTTGATACTTTTTTGTTATTCAATATTCCAGTCAACTGTTTGACTGGATACTATGATGAACCAATGCAAAAAGTAGTGTTAGATGTGAAGTTGATTTCTATGTAAGTATGAATTCTGCAGATCATCAGATGTTAACAGGAAAAAATATTTTCATATCAAGCATTATTCTTGATGAGGGTATGGGCATCAATAAGAAATATATTGTAGTAAAGATTTTTCCTAAATATGATTAACCAGTTCAACTGCCTTATTAGAAAAGATGAAGGACGGTTATATTGCTATGAAATTTAATGGCCATCATCTTGATAAATATAAACTATTTCTTGCAAAATTGAACAATTTTGAAGAAATAAAAATGCGCAATAATTTTTATTTTTGTAATATCCTTGCAAAATTCCTTATAACACATTATCCGCAAAAAACTACATTGAACTATTGGCTAGGTTTTCTACAATATCATGAATCGAGCATAGTAAGTAAGCGTACAATTTGATATTATTTTTTTGTTCCTTTGCTATTGATTGTTTCTATATCATCCATAATTTGATTAATAGTTTTTTCTGCTTTCATGTACATACTCTTCATTTGTTTATAAACTTGATATCACGAGCTGGAGTTGCAGAGATGCGGAGATGAAGAAATCCTTGTTTAATGATGGATGAGCATGTATTATGTTTTGTTTCATTCCCTCATTCGCTAAGGACCAAGTGGTGGTACTGTAGGTTTTTCCTACAGTTGAAATAGCAAATGCGCCATCAAATTTTCAAGTCGCCCCGGAGCGCATATAGTGGTGGTATTCCTTCATCTGGGATGATATGCAGATAGTGGGGAGTATCACCATTATACTTTATCATTAATTATTTGAATTCAATTTTAATATTAATCCAAAACCAAAAAGCTTTGTCTATAAGTTTTTATAACTTCCGACAATAAAGTATATTTTGACTTTGACTTTGACTACTTTGCAATTCTCTTCAAATATCATAATGGCTCTTGACAAATTGTAGCGAATATTAGGGATTATGTTCGATAACTTTGTCATCACCTAACTAGCATTGAAACAATATTTTTTCATGGTTCTAACAACTACTATAGGTTCAATATTTTTTTACAGACATTATCTGAAAACACGTTTTATACTAGATCTCCTGTCATCGTATCCTACGTACTTCGACGTTTTCATAAAACTCAGTACTTCATCCATGGCCATTTTACTATGGTTAACAGTGTTCAGATTTCTGCTCGTTATATCATTCAGTAAATATTCCAAAATGGTAGCAAATGTAAGACAAGCAGATTGCACCTGTAGATAATCGTAACTCCCTAATTTTTTTTTCTTTCAGCATTTCAACATCAATCACTTCACCTATATGACAACAATGGTTATTTTTTATACGGTGATTTTTTGGCATGTCATGTGTTGTGTTGTAGTTTTCATCAGAAACCATATAATACTTCATGCAGATCTAAGCAAACCTTTATTTATCACGCCGAGTTTCTCAGGAAGGTAACTACTCAGTTTTGTTTTATGTGTAAGTGCTACTTGTAGTTTAGGACCATTTACATTATTGCAGAAGAAAAGTTTACTGGTGGTAATCTAACTATTTATCTTTTAGTTTGACACCAAATCCTGATCGGCAAATATGGGTGATGTATTTTGGTGCACTTCACCACAAATCTCTTCTACTCTACAATTCAGGATATGGAAAGACAGAGCCAGTTAGCGAACTGGAAATCGTCTTGATCTATTGTGTTTGGTACGGATCTAGTCTCTTTTGCATATATATTTTGGGTAAATAACTCACCATTTATCTTTTAATATTATTGCTTTGATAACTTGATCCAATGTTTTCAAATGGCGATTAACGTCAAATATTTGTGATTATTGATAATACAATTTAACAATATACAATGATTATAACTATACATCAACCAGAAAAAAAAAACATCATACTTTGAAAAATTTGTAAATCAATCTTCTAGTCCAATGAGATTTACGAACTTCAAAATATAAATACCATAGTGTGATTCAAAACAGTTTGATTTATATGGGATTTTTAAATTTTAGTTGTACTTCCAGAGAGGAGGAATAATTAAGTTTTTTGAGTAGTCGCGACTCATCTTTTTTCCAATTTTACTTGTTTAGAAAAAGTTTTTTTATGTGCAAAAATTTTCCAAATATAATAAAATAATTTTATATTGCTAACGTCATGAAAAATAACCATATAATAATGTGGCAGATTCGTTTGAGTGTTGTTATTCCTAAATTAAGTACTGAAACGATTTTCAGCCATGATTATGGAGATAAATACAGGAAAGACTTCATCGGCCCATAAGTATGACTCCATGGAAAGGCAGTTGAAGGAATATATGAGACATAAGCAATTACCCGCGCCTATGAGGACAAGAATTCTGACATATTACGAATTTAAATTTCAAAAAAGGTATTTTAGAGAGAGCGAAATTCTGGCAACAATATCGGAACAACTAAGGCAGGTAAAAATTGTTCTCTATATTGAAATGCTGAACATTGATGTTTTGTTATTTTCAGACAACTATTTTTTAGGAAATGAATATGCACGCGTGTAAAAAGCTGGTGGAGAACGTGATTTTTTTTCGTAATTTGCCGCTGAATTTGCTGGTTCGCATAATCTCGTGTTTACGAATTGAGGTCTTCTTGGTGAACGATGTTATCATTAGGGCTAATACGCCCGGAGCGAGTATGTACTTTATATCGACTGGAACTGTCGCCATTTATACAAAGTCGGGTAAAGAGGTAATTCTTTGTTTTTGCCATTTTATCAATGAAAATACATTAGACCAAAGATGTCAAAACTGAAAATGTCACCCAAAATAGGTTTACAGCTAACAAGCTGTCTTGAAAAATGAAATGAAACAATTTTAATAGAATTCTGCTTGTAGGGGGAGACAATTCAGCCCTTGTTCGGAGGTGCTTTCTACAAGTTTTGTAGGGGGAGACATTTTAGCCCTTGTTCGGAATTGTTTCTAGTCTTCTTCAATAGTCCGTCAATTTAAAACTCCGTTTTTCCAATATCAACTAGCTAAAAACCGTGTTTTTTCAATAACGACTAGCGAAAAACCTCGTTTTTCCCCAATACCTCTGTCTTAATACCCCGTTTTCAGGCAGAAGTCCTGCTCGAAGGACCTTTTATCCGGCTCGAAGGACCACTAATCCGGTTCAAACGACCAACTGTCGATATTGATTACCACACATAATATACCCATCACACTTTTACTCAACTCCCTTCCTACTAGCTAAAAACCCCATTTCTTGCTTGGTTACTATCTTGAAACCACGGTTTGACTGTATTGAATCTCTACACACCCCAATTGACCCCCTGCCCCATACACTTTTACTTCGCTCCCTCTCAACTAGCTGAAAACCCCGTTTTTCCAATATCGCTGTCTTAAAACCCGTTTTCAGGCAGAAATCTGACTTGAAGGACCAATTATCCGGCTCGAAGGACCAATTATCCGGCTCGAAGAACCATTAATCCGGACCAACTATAGATATTGAATACCACCATTTTCCTACGTAATATACCAATCACACTTTCACTTAACTCCCTTCTTACTAGCTAAAAATCCCATTGCTTGATTTTTTCAAAATCGCTCAAATTGGGTCAAATTAAAATAGCCAAACTTATTAGAAGCTTTATGACGAAGAAATTTTATTAAAACTAGGTATAGGAGCAATATCTCTGATGGCTGAGGGCAATTTATTATACATTTTGATCCCGTTGTGTGTAACACAGTCTTTTAAATCAGGTTGGAATTAGACTCATCACTCAGTTGGATTGGCGTGTATTATGTGTTGTGTTTTCTGCCATGAAGCGTGTTTTATTTTTGTGCGTTAAGTGGGTTGTTTCCAAAATGAATATAGAAACTAACGTCACGATATGTTCAATGAAAAGGGGTTTTTACGAGTCATTTCATTATGATCTGGAAATATATTGTATTGCGAGTTTCAAAAGTAGAAATATATTCCATATCTTGAATGGAAATCTAACGAACCATAGTTTGTGTTCTATGCGGCACAAAATCCCAGGTCATTTTGACACTACTCTGAAAGTGTAGGATCCAGCAACATACTTCAGATGTCCAAATTTAAGTGCTTCCTTAATATATAGTCCCAGACTACATACTTTTTTCTCTATTTATTTAGTGTCTGTACATTTGGAAGATGCGCTTAAAGGTTATGTTAAGCTTCTAAATATATCAGAGGTGGTGAGGTCGTTTATGTACAGCAAAATAAAATTGGTCCCAGAACAGATCCCTATGGCACACCTCATTGTATTTCTTTTATATCAGTATCTTCAAGTCTTTTATTTATGATATTCGATACGTTTCAGGTTTGTCACTTGGAAGACGGTGCCCACTTTGGAGAAATAGCCCTGTTGATAAAAGACACATTCCGAATTGCTTCCGTCATAGCAGTTGAAGTGTCAGAAATCTACAGACTGGACCAAAAAGACTTTGTCAAGGCCATCAACCCGTATCCCGACCTTCTAGCCAACATTCAGCACATAGCAGAGGAACGAATGGAAGTGTCCTCCATGTTGGACGAATACAACAGGCGAGAAATGGCATCAAAAAGATTCAATCTCTTGAACCAATAACAATGTAATTGAATTTCAAAACAAATAGCTTTAAAGTAGAAATGTATTTACAAAAAATACAGAAATTGGTTAACTACATAAGTGTATACATAACCTTGATTATAAATTCCAGAATATCAGAAAGCAGTAACAAAACAATACATTAAAACTTATCTAGAGCTAGACATACCTAAAATATTTACAAGTTAAAATATAAGAAATACTTTACTTAAAAATAAATATGAAAAAACTACATTAACTGCTAGGATAATGACTGTTTTGTTTCAACAATCAGTCATTCAATTCTATGACGTCATTTGGTCTTGTTATTGATCTTGACGAGCTCGGTTTAGAGAAGTTTAAACCACCGACATTTGGAGTGCCGGTGAAATGGTTGCTGACATTACCGATCAAGCTGAAACAGATATTTTCCGTGGTCATAACTTACAGAAGGTTAGAGTAATGGGAAATTGCAAGTAGAGAACAAATCAATTATCCTTGTAAAATAATATATTATTTATCTTTCATCCAGATTGATATGTAGATAGGGGAACTATCACGATTTGATTTAATAATTTATTGTATCTAGTTGATGAAGCTTTCTTCATAGAATGAAAAATTTCATGACAACACATTCAATGTCCAAAAAGAAAAAGTGCCCGACTATGTTATGGGTAGTAATAGTCGAGGTCAGATTTTTCTTTACAGTTCAAAACAAATATAGGTCATCTGCAAATAGTACAGTCATCAAAATATGATAATGAGGAACTTTCGGTGGTTTCGGGTCGTCTACATCTGCAGTAAACATCTTCAAAGGCGGTGTGGCAACGGACAAAGCGTTCGTTTAAGCCTAACTGATTCGTTGCTTTGCTTCCTTCTTTTATTGTGCTTATCCTATTCCAAGACTTGTTCCGATATCTGCTTTTGTTTTGGGTTTTGATTATCATTGCTTGTACATGGGAAGGGTTTTGTTTTGATCTCTCTGATTACCTGCCTCCACATTCTGCTCAGATTGCGGTCTTTTTTGTTTCGGTTGAAATTATTCGGGTGTTTTTGAAATACACTGGCATCTCTGAAAATTCGAGGGTCATACCCTGAGGTCCTATCCAGTACCTGAGTTTCGCTGAACATAATTTGAAACTCAGGGTATTAGCCGCAAATTTTCAGAAAGCCATTGAAATTCAAAAACATCCGATTACTTTGAACCCTTAGGAAGAAGACCTCAATCTGAATAGAACGTGGAAACAGACAGAGAGATCAAAACAAAACCATTCCCAGGTATAAGCAAAGATAATCAAAACAGACATCGGAACGAAGGCTTAATGAAGTCTCACCCCCTATTAGGATGAGCACAATAAAAAAAGGAATAAGCAAAGACCCCGAATCAGTTAGGCTTAAACGAACGCTTCGTCCGTCACCGCATCGCCTTTGAAAATGTCTACCGCAGATATAGACGAAACGTCAGAAAGAATTACTCAGAGGCCACGACCAACAAACCCGAAAACCACCGAAAGTTTATAGATTACCGGGCTTGAAAGTTCACCTTCCCATATGATAATAATGTCTATTATTCCCAAGAAACAATGTTTATTCATCACTATATTGATAATACTTCTGTAGTTGCATTCAAGAAGAATGATATAACAAAAAAATTTCTACGTCACAACTACTAAATATTATAAATCCATTAAAAATTATCTATTTGGAATAGCACTGAAAATGTCTACCCGTAAAAGTGTAAATGTAACATTTGAAATTCAGCTTAAACACCTTTATCATTCGTGGTGGATCTTTAGATAATATGGTATTCCAATTTTGGCTTGCATACAATTTGGATAACTGCAAAATTACCTATTATTTTAAAATTTCAATAAACCTTTTGTCATGTAACTTTTACTTGGTAATTTCGTCCAATAAATTTCTGCACATTTTGTATGATGGGATTGAGATTCAGCAGAAATGCTCGAGGATGTAATTTTCTAATCTGATTTGTAGATCATTTCAATAAAACAGAGAATAATGCCAAATACTCACTTTGCCATGTGTGCTGGATTTACATTTAAATTTCCCAACACATTTTGCTGCTTTTGTTGTTGCTGTATCAACTTCATCATCTGATTCTGGTAGTAAGCTTCTCTCATTTTTTGCGCTTGCATCAGTTGGATTTCTTGTAACACTCGACCATACATCTGAAAGATTACAATTTTTTATTTTTTTAAAATGAGATGGCGATTATTATCAGATTGTATCATGAACGAAGAGAGATTTGTATCATAATTTCCCAATTAAAGGTTGAGAGGAATATATTTGAGATCATAAAGAAAGATCTAGTAGTAGTACTCAATTAATATTCCCAGAATTGTTTACCTAGAGAAATAATTGAAAAACACAAATTACCAAATTGAAGAATTGACACCAAAAAACATTCAAAGAAAAACAACCTTTGCAACTTTGGAATGTGAATGAGAATCATCATTTTTCAGTAGTGTATGAATAACTGGGATTTTCAAAGGAAAATAAAATATTAATGTGGTCCAATCAGGTATTAGAAACAAGCATGGCTGTGAAAAAGCCCTCCAATATATTTTGGATGACTGGGAGACGAGTTTGAAAAGGAATGAGATGACAGGTGCTGCTTTTTTCTGCCCCCTCAAAGAGCCTTTGGAACTGTTGATAGATAAATCAAAAAAACTAAGTGTTGGTGTTGAGGGTAGTAAATACATTGAAGTGATTGATGAATTATTTGGATAACAGTAACAAAAACTGATAGTGAATAATGTGGTATCTGAGGAATATGAGAATGGGTTTTGGGGTTCCATAAGGTAGTATTCTCGGCCCGCTATTATTTTTGATATACATTGATGACATAATTGAAGGAGTAGAAAACCTGATATACTTTTCTTTCCCAGAGACAGAGCTTTTGGCAGAATCTGTAAATCAGGCAGTGAACAGAATACAAGAATGGTGCTGAGTAATTAAAATAAATTATTATCATTTTCTCGCACATAACTTGGACGTCAAGCTAACTAACAAAAGGAGTGAGATGGTGAAAAAATAAAAATTTTGCTATAATATTCAATTATGGGTTAACTATCAAATAACATGCAAACTATTTGATAAAAACATTATCTTTAAAGTCAACTATCATCACAGATGTTCAAAATATCTGAACCATGGGCCAATATGATAATATTCACTATTTATAATACTTCACAAAACCGTGCAATGTAATCCTCTCATGTAATAGACGCACTCCCATAAAATCAACGTTGAAGAGATTGGGGTGGTTCTCAGTGAAATATTTTTTCTATAAGAGTACTTACATAATAAACAAAATATGGAGTGGTAGTGCACCAGTTAATTTACATGGTAAAGTGAGTTACAATTTTGAAGTTGAAGAGACTAGATTCAGAAGTGATTTCCATATAACACGAGTTCAGAAAAAATATACTCAAAATTCAATATTTATTGAGGGCTTGAAGGAATTCAATGAGTCACCTGGAATTGAGAGTGTGGGCTCTCTCAACAAATTCAAAACAACACTCAAAAAGCATCTGTTGGAAAAGGTATTCAATGAGAAAAACTACAACTTTTTCAGTTTTAATTCAGAAAGTATAATTTGTAATTCAGAATATTAAATTGTAATTCAGAAAACATTAAATGAAAATCAGATTGGTGAAATGAAATTCGGAAACTGTAACTTGTAATTCAGATTAGTGAATTGTATTTCAGAATGTGTAATTTGTAATTCAGATTAGTGAATTGATAATCAGAAAGTGTAACTTGTAATTCAGAAAGCGTAAGTTGTTATTCAGAGAGTACTGCTGTAGTTTATTGTTCTCCCAGTTCATATTCTTCCTTATCAAGTCCTTGATGAGCATAGAATGAAGGCCGGAAGTATAATCAAGGAATATGGTTTCCGAGCTTCGGTTCACCTCCAGTTGTGAGCGAAGCGTCCATAGAAACCGCCTCCACGGAGGTGAACCAACCACGGCCCCAAGTCCGGAAACCATACTCCTTGATTAAGTCCTTGGCGGTTTCTGAATTACAAGTGATGGTTTCTGAATTACAACTGACGCTTTCTGAATTACAATTCACTAATCTGAAATTGAAGTTACACTTTCTGAAATACAGTTTACTAATCTGAATTACATGTTACGGTTTCTGAAATCCAATTAACAATTCTGAATTACATGTTATATTTTCTGAATTACATTTTACTGATCTGAATTTCAAGTTACGGTTTCTGAATTACATTTGAAAAAGGTGCAGAAACGAGTAATTAAACTGACCCAATAATAATTAATTGAGATTACCAACCATCAAAACAAAAAAAACAGTCGATTATTTAAGATTACTAGGTAAATAAACTCGTGCAAGCCTTTGGAAACTTTTTATTTTCTTATATTTTTGTTTCTTGTAGTTTGTATCGTTCATTGCATATTTTTACACTCAACTTATTCTGTATTAGTCTTTGACTAAATAAAGGCTTTTTATTATATAATCTATACTCACCGATGTATCGTTTTCAGCAAGTTGAACCTGCAATTGTTGGACGAGCGCCGGTATGATACCTTTGATTTGAATTTCGGACCATGTGGGGTTGTCCCGCCTCACAATATTTCCCAAAGCAGCCGCAATCGCTTGAGCACTCACCATGCTTTGATTCATATGGGGCATCACGCCAGTCGTGTGTGTGTATTTTCGCATAACCTTTTCATTTTCAAACTCCTCCCACGCCGCCTTCCTCTCTTCTTCATTGAGCCCCTCGTCTTCCTTGTTCTCCAACAACGACTGATGCAAGTGGTATTTGAAGAGGATTTTCTCGTGCTTCTGTAACATTTCACCGAGAAGAACGTCTTTTGGCACCATGGGAATAGGTCTGACTTCGGGTTCGAGGTCACACTTGTACAGCTCCTGCAAGTCGTTCTGGTTGTAATGCCTGTCGATCTGTTGCTCGTCTATCACTCGCTTGGAGATGGCCTGTTTCGTGACTTGACGCTCGTAAATTTTCATTTCCATTGTTCCGTAAGTAACAAAGCGATAGATGTAACAGGGCTTTGTTTGACCGAACCTGTAAACCCTATAAATGCTCTGGACGTCATGTGAGGGGTTCCAGGACACGTCAAAAATGATTACCCTGTTCGCTGCTACTAAATTAATACCTAATCCGCCCGCCCTTGTAGAAATGAGGAACAACCTGGCCCTTATATTGTCCGGGTTGTTGAACACGTCGCACCAACTGTGCCTGTTATCGCAGCTGGACGATCCATCCAATCGAAAATAATCAAGGCCTAACGACCACGAACCTTTATGGCCGCCCACCTTTTCAGGGGTACCGTTATGGGTGGCTTCATCAATTTTTTCGAGGAAATACTCTATACAGTTCAAAGTATATAAGGACTGAGAGAAAATTAAAATTTTATCACCGATTTCTTCGCACTCTTTTAGAATTTGGAACAACAAATGTAATTTACCACTATTCTCAATATTATCTAATTCTTCACCATCACAGTATTCTTGCCACCATTCTTTTTTTTCTATTATTTCTGGGACACTATCTTCATCGTCGTCTAACCCTAAAATGAAAGATTCCAATCATATATTTACATGTCTTATAACATTAATATGTGTTACGTGATTTTCCTGGATTTTAGGCAACGTTTCGTCAACACGAGTCGTTGGCATTCTCAAGCAAGATTTTGGCACGTTGTCGACTACTCAGTTCACTGTCAACATGCCAAAATCTCTCTTGAGACTAATCACTCGTATTACGTCGGCCTAAAATTCCAGAAAACCATTATATAAGTAACGATGGCCGCGTAAGCATTTCACAATTTGATAAGGAATGTTGTTCATTGAATCTAAATTAAAATCAATTCAACAGGCTACCGACCAAAGGCAGCTGCATGCAAACTGAGTTGAAAATGCATAAATTATTTGTCTAACCTGACCTGACTAACCTAACGTATACAGAATAAACATACCTACACCTGATCTATTTTGGGGGTCGGAGTATTGCGAAATTGAAATCAAAACGACGTAGGTGCCGAAATCAGTGAGCTTTTGTAGCGTAATTCTTGTACACAAAGATTCAGTTTTGAGATCCTTGGTGCTGTCGTATGTGACAATGCGTAAATATTCGCTGGTGTCGATTATATTTAGTAACGGCGTGCTGGGGCCACGCATAATTTCGGATTTCATGATGACGTGCGACTGTGGGCGGGGTTTGTGCTGGCGTTAAGTACATTTTGTAAAATCGCAACTAGTTGATATGTTGAGTTATATAAAAAAGATCACAAAAAAAGTAGTTCATGAACAACTAGTAGGTTTTATAGAAAATAAAATAGTAAATACTGTTCAATAAAATTTAATCAACAAGTATAGGAGTGAAAGAGCCTTTCAATCTGTATTGGATGACTGGAAAATGAGTTTGGAAAAGAACCAAATGTAAGGTGTTTGTTTTAAACTCCAAAGATCTCTTGGAACTGTTGATAGGGCAAGATTAATCCAAAAATTAAGAAGCGATGGTAATGAGGTTGAACTTTATTTAACGGCGTATTTAAAAATTCAGGAGAAACCACAGTAGAATATAATGAAATGATTACTTACTCTTGATTATTATTTATTACAATAAGTTCAGTTAGTTTTAACGAGTTTACTTCTTGATCTGAGGTTTTAACATATCCATAATTGAATGCAGCTTTGTCTATGTTTTTATTCAATGACAATGAAGTATAATATTGACTGGGAAATTTGTGTCCATTAACCATTTCATGAAAAATCTAATTAAAGAAATCAACGTAACAATAGTAAGACAAAAATAATTTCATTTTTCCAATCAGATAAAAATGTATTTTACTTTATTGATTTCATTTATGTCCAGATTGTATTCCATATTTTATTATGGTAACTTGGAATACCGGCCATAGTGAGTAATTATTAATTATCTCCGATCAAATAACGCAACCTAGATGAGTAACTCGCCGCTCATGCCTTTAACTTTGTTTGTGAGGGACATTTGAGAGAGAGGCCCATTATAGACGAAGATGACAATAGCATTTTCCCTCACCGGCAGTGTCGTGCGTTATTTACATACATATTGAGGTTCAATAAAATTGAAATAATGAAAACCCAATATGGAATGGAAAACTGAAATTATGATGGAAAAAACTCAACATGATTTTAAGAACAGCCGATGCTCTAATTGACATGTTTTTGCATAATTCATTCATTTTACTCTTTTCCAATTCAGTTTCCCTTTCTCGATAGTTACGACATTGGTAGCTTACCTATGAAATAATATATTTTTATTTTCAGCTTCAAATGTTTTTTTACACATTTCACAATTGCTTAATAATAAAAACTAACGATAGTGTAACACAAACTTACTCAGAATTTGCCCTTTATTTATGAAAATACGCTGCTATAAGCCAAAATCGAAAACAAACAAAAGTGTTTTGTTGTTGTTCTGGCAAATACCAAATGCAGCGATGCCGTACTGGCCAGACTATATCGATAACGAAGAATCTCCGTTCGGTGATGGAAATAGTATCGTTTTTACATGCTCCCAACAAGCTGCTATAAATGTTTCATTGCCTTCTTATTGTTATATATTTCATCCAAGACAGTATTTTTGGGTTTTTGTTGCCATGAATATTCCCGAAAGAAATCAAAATCTAGCTGACGTGACAATGTCTTGATTTGAGGGATAACATGAAAAAATTCTACCTTCAGTAATATTTGAGTATTACTCATCAAGGTGGTGTTACTTGATTGGAGTTAGTAATGAATTAATATCTTTCTCGGATTTGTTCTTGAAAACATTCATGTTACCTGCTGTATGATTTCTTTTGAGAAATTTAATTGCATACTATTCTATTAGTCAAAAAAGTGCTTTCTTGGCAGTTCGACTAATTTTGCTTCAAGCTTATAATAAATTAATAAATGATACTTCCTCTTAACACTCGTAGAGTGTACCCAAAGGACGATTATTATTATTTTCCGGGGCGATTTATTGATTTTAGGTGGCGCATTCACTTCTGAGCTGTAGGATATTAGTAAGGAATCATCTGAAAGTGGTTGATTATCCGTCAATTTAGAAAAAAATATATACTTTGTTGTAAAGAGAACGGAAAGAGCTTCAAAACAATGCATAACTCGTCATGATATATTCCCTATAATTCGCCAGGAAGTACCAGTCGCCCCTAGCAAAAGTTACAATTTGTTTCTATGCCTGGGAGACACATTGTCGTTTAAACAGCCTGTATTAATTTTCTTTGGCAAGTGCAACTTCGATATCATATGAATTTCATCCGCATTAATTTTTTTCATTCTAGTTGTCAATGTATTGCCATTATTCAATTCATGTAAAAACATTCTCTAAACAAAAATGTTTCTTGGGATCAATGAAAAAAGTACAACTCAATGATAATATTAATTGTATTAATAAAGATATCTTACTGCAGGCAGCCTGGGCTCGGGTCACTCTCACTTTCTGCTGTTTTTTGCTCTTCTTCTTCTTACCGTCACTCCCAGAACCACCATCGTCCGAATCGGAACCAGAACTCGACGATGAGTCTCCGGTCGTTGCCACATCATCTCCGTCATCGATAAAATCCCTCAGAGATCCTTCAGAATCCTCATCCTCATTATCAGACTTCTCCTTCATGCTACCTTTATCGCCCAGTACCCTGGGATGAGTGCAAATCCTCTGGAGTTTCTGGAAGTCCGTGAACAAAAACGATGTTCTGTTCGACCCGTCGTTTTTACGAGCATACTTTTCCATGTAGTGTTTGTACAGGCTGACCTGAGTTTTTGTCAGCGTCAAAAAAAGGACGTACTCGTGCTTCGGAGGCAAGTAAGGTTCGAGAACGGCGTAATCTCTTCGTTGCACCACTCCGTCTAGGAGCTTGTGAAGCACGTGCGACCTCTTCCTCATCAGAACAGTGTCTCGCGGCGTAGAGTCGGTGTACTGACCGTTGGTGATGGGATTCACGAACCGATTCAAGTATTCTTTGTAAGTACCGAGCAGGTTGGGTTTTATGAACTGCACCATGCACCAGTACTCTTTGAGATTGTTCTGCAAAGGTGTACCGGTAAGGACGATTCTGCGAGCGGTCTTGATCCTGTTCATTGCTATACTCAAATGAGTTTTTTCGTTCTTGAGCAAGTGGCCTTCGTCGCATACCACCAAATCTGGACCTGTAACGAATCGAAGGTCATCAACATGAAAGTAAAATTTACCAAACAGAAGTACCTGGATCCACTAATCCCTCTTGGAATGCCGTCCGAATTTTTTTACTGATTTTCTTATTATCGGGGTTGCTCAAATTTCGAAACATGACATAACTAATTATCAAAACTCCACCGTCTTGATGCCATTCTTTTACAACATACTCCTTCTCATAGTTTTTTTTACAAGTAACAAGTTCATACACTTCAAGTGATAATTTACTAGGTACCCACTTTTTGAATTCTGCTTTCCAATTCAGAACCGTATTCAAAGGACATACAATCAGAACTTTATTGACATTTGTCTTCTTGGGGTTTGTCAATAATGTATGTGCTAATGCAACTACCTAGAAATTGATAAACATTAAAAAAACAGAGATAGTTCAATTTACATACAGTTTGACAATCTAGCGAGTATGATGCTAGCTCCAGATTAATATTTCACGAACGAAAGTAACAACAATTCTTATTCAGCTTGAACATATCAATGAAAACAATTTTCGTGGGAAACAAATGAATTTCATTACTGTATTTTCAGAAACAACTTGGTGCAAAAACGATGAAAAGAAAATTGAATAATCATTCCATATTTTCACGACACTCGTCGCCCCTTCCCACCCAAGAAATTTTGTGAAAAAACACTGTTGGTGAACGACACTCTTGCACCAATAGTAATTGAATCTGTTATTTGCGTATCGGCCGTGTCTTCAAGACTTTTCGTAATTCCGCTGAAACATTTTGATTCCGAGAAAAGAACAAACCACGTACCTCGTAATTCTACAGAAAAATCTCAACATCTTAACGGACGGAGATTGTTAACATTAACTATTCAATTGTCATCTGAATACTGTTAAATCAAAATAAAAGTATGGGATTACCAAAAATATTAAATATGTGGTGCTATAATTGTGGTGTAATTTATTTAATGGTTATTTAACGAGCATGTGTATTAATGAGGAGCGAGCAAAAAAAGTACCACTTGGGATTGTACCCTCGACCTTGCTATCACCTCAGGACTCAAACCAGCATTTTACCAGCCGGCTGCGTGACTATCTAGCTATTAATGCTACTGACAACTTTACTGATATATTTTATGTTTTCTGAATTTTTTTACAGAACTTCGTCACTATCCATCTTTTGATTTCAAAATAAATGTTTTAGCGGGTAAGTATAAATATGTTTGGTTGCATACGCCACAGGTCACTATGTAAATATAATATGTATTGGAGCAATGTACGTTGGGTTGCATATAAGTAAATCGTTGATTAATAGAAAATCATTCATTAACAGGGGTCATTAATCAACGATTTTGAATGCGTTAAAATACATCGTAAATAAACGGTCGACGGAAAAGTACTTTATTCTTCCTTCAGTCTGGATAGTGCTGTTATTTTTCCATATAAAGATTGAAAAAGTTTTAAATAGATTTGAAAAACTCACCTACTGATTTACTGTATGAATAATATTCAGTATAATGATTATTAGTTATTATTATTGAGAACTTGTTACCAGAGACTTAACTACTCAATTCAGGGTCATTTAGCAGTTCCATAATAAATAAATGAACTTAATATTTTGTGGAGCATGAAGATAATTGATAATTGACACAATCTTACCTGTAAAGTTTTTCCCAATCCCATGCAATGAGCCAAAATACATCCTGAACCCTTTTCTTTTTTAGCCCTCTCAACAGATTCAAAACAAGCATCCCACATGAACTGGATACCGTTTGCTTGATGCGGTTTTAGTTTTTTAACGATTTTCTTATTCACTTCAAGTAAATCTGTTTTGGTTTTATCATCATGGTCCAAAACAAGTTTGTCTATTGTCAAATCTTTCTTCTCCTCGAAGATGTTATTGTACTAAAAATGCAATACGTTTTAAATACTATTCTTAGAACCGAATTGATGTACACTCACTTTTTTTTGCTTCTCAGCAATACGAGCCTTGCGTTCCTTTTCGTCAGCTTCCGCTTTTTTCGTGGTTTCAGACAAAGAATCCCTATCTATAACCTGAAATATTCTCGGTCAAATATAGATCACTTTTCAATGTTCTACTTACCCTTCTAATTTGTTTTCTTGTAGATTTATCTTCATCGCTACTACTGGTATCATCGACTTTCTTTATCCTTTTAAGCTTGGGTTTTCTGAGAATAGATGCCAAGATTATACATTATTACCAATTCAAAAAACAGATCAACAGATTCATCAGGTTACTGAAGATTTACCAAACGTACTTTTTCTTGTCCTCCTCCTCCTCATCATTAGAGTTGTCCGAGTTAGATTTCTCGCTTTTAGATTCCGATTCTTCACTACTGCTCCGCTTCTTCTTTTTCTTCGCACTATCCGAATCATCCGAGTCAGAAGGAACGATGATTTTTTTGATCCTCTTTTTGGCTTTACTGGAAATTTTGAGAGCATTCGATTTTAATCTGTATACTACAAAAAAATATTATCAAATGTGTCTCAAAAACTATTGGGAAAAGATTTTGAACTTTGGTATAAAAACACTACATTGAACGGGATTGGATAATGTTTAACTGAGTTTAACCAAATTACTAATATTTCTAACCTAAATCTATGACAAAAGTTATATTCATACAGGGCGAGTCTGAATAAAACTTTCATTCCCCATTTTTCTATTAATTTCCCAAAATGTTACCAAATATTTCTGAGGGAAAAGGCGAAAATGGATCTAGAAATTTCAGGGGAATTGAAAGGTCACATGGACATCAAAAGAAGACCCAATATCTCAAATGAGTTCAGAATAGATGAAGTAGAAATAACTCGTCGTTTAGGCTTGGCAGATCTAGCGGCCCAATTACATCTGCCTAAAGTTTCAAAAAACAAATGATGGACCACTGAAAACTACAAATATCACATGCAATAGAGATAAGTCATAACAGAAGCTGCAAATATCACTACTCTTTGAAGCAGTACAATAACTACTGTCCTCTACTTGAATCAGGCATTATTTCTTTCATGCCAAGTTGCTCAGTGAAATTTATACTTTTGAAATTGACATATTTTAAAAATAAATTCATGCCGATAAAAAATTATATGCTAGACAACTGCAGAACCAAAAAATAAATTTGATTGTAGTTACCTTTTAATGTTATTCAATGGTTCAATCTCTTCATCACTATACAAATAATAAATTATAATAAGAATTATGAAACATATATTGTTGATAAGAGGCAGCTGAGGTGTTTCTCAATTTTACTGAAACAATTCGACTAGTGGAAGTTTCCAATATTTCATCAACGGAAAGGAAATAGGGTAGGCAGTTTATAGTGACTTACTACTAATGAGATCGGAAATATAAACCAAGCCATTCAGTTTAGAATAACTTAACAGTATATTAAAAAATTAATTTCGTTGATAAAATGAGGACAAACAATATGTTTCTTCTCATAATTTGTTGAACAGAGTGGGCCATTAAAACGAAACAGCGTCTCTGTAGAATTATTGAAGAATGCCGTCGAATAACGCCGGAAATGCTACGAAATGCGAGGTCTCATTTTGAACAAAACTTGTACTATTGTATGGAAATGGGTGGTAGACAGTTTGAACATTCGGTTCATTGACAATAATAATTATTGCGACAGATGCTTCATCAGATATTGTTTTTATTGATTGAGTGAATAAAAAATGATTTTCCAACTTCAAGTTCCTATATCTCGAAAACGAATCGCTAGAATTAATTTATTTTTGTTGTTTGATATTAAGAAGGAAAATACCTTTCAAAAGAGGTATCATTTGCCATATGTTGCCATTTGAAAATTTAGGGATGGAATGTATTTCGGGAGAATTTCATCGCGAACGATGTCCCCCTCGAAAATGTAGTTGACGTGTCCGAGCGTTATTATACAGGGTGTTCCAAATTAAGTCGGCACCATTGCCAACTCCGTTATTATTGATGCTACGAGTTCGGTTAAATGGGCAAACTAGTAGTATTTTTAATGGCCTTCTCGATGCCGAAAACAAAAAAAAATACAGTCGCGTTTTTAGAATATTATTTTTTCATGCATTTCGATTCGCAATAACATTCTCAACAACAAATTTCATTCGACTTTTGTGAAAATAAGACAGTTTTATCAATAGGAAACATTTATAACAAACGGATTTGATAAAGCGCTATAAAATATCGAGTAAATGTTCAAAAACACCGCCTTCTTGTTGAACACATATTTGGGCCCTTCTATTGACACTACGTGTGGCATTCAACACAGGTCGGCCATCAATTCTATTAATTATAGTTTCAATATAATTTTTCAGTTCATCTTCATTATTTTGTTTCGTTTTGAACACCTCATTTTCTATTATACATCCCACGATTTGAAAAATTTGCCTCATCGCTCCATATAATATTTCTGTAGAAGTTTAGATCTTTTCTGCATTTATTCATAAACCACCGACAAAACCCCAATCGTCTCTCAGGATCACCAGGTTCTAGTGTTTCCACTGGTCTTAACTAATAAGGAGAAATCTTTTATTTCTTCAGAATTCGTTGAATACCAGACAGAGGAACAGCTATTTCTCTAGATAAATCTCTGATGGAATTATTTGGACATTCTTCAAAGTAGCATAAAACGTCTATTTCTGTATCTTCAGATATTACAAACATTTTTTAGTTCTCCTCTTCTCAAAAACTCTTTCATTGTTCCTGAATCGACGATGAAGCACAGCGAAAAAACGCCGATTAGGTAATTCACAATCGGGGAATGAATTGCTGTAGTGTTGGAGTGCTGTTACGCTATTTTTCTGGCAAACCCAGTAGGATTCTAACATATCAATTTTTTCTTGATGGGAAAACGGCATTTCTAATATATATATATACGGGGAAGATACCCATTTACAAACAATGTATAACATAAAACAATAATACATAAAAAAGAGTATGGTTAACTATAAATAAAATCATGTTTACAGGTACAGAATTGAACATACGCAATAATACATGAATAATACAAAACATGACGTACTAAAAAGTGTACCTACATTGTGGCCCTTTTCAAACCCCTGCCTTCTTTGGATCAATGGACTCATATCCATTACTGAGTATAGGAGTATGGAATGTTGAGTCTAAATGAGCAGTACATGACAAATCTGCGTTGAACTCTTTCCAGTTTTTCGATGTGAACTTGGGCATAAGGGCACCAAATAATCGAAGCATATTCCAGATGAGATCTTACTAATGAATTGAATAAGATTTTCACTGTACTCATATGAACGAAATCTCTGGAATGTCTCTTTATGAAACCCAATTGTGCAAGTGCTCTATTGCAAATGTACTCAATGTGCAAAGAAAATGAGAGAGTAGACTGAAACACGACTCCAAGATCTTTGATCGATGGAACTTTCTGGATTGCAATATTATCGAGAACATAGTTAAAGTTCAATCTTTGCATTGTGCGGTGGAAGCTGATGACTTTACATTTCGAAGGATTTATGCTCATTTTATTTATCAAGCAACCACGTGAAAAAACATTCAGGCTATCCTGGAGAATGATACAGTCTCCGGGATTCTGTACAACGCGAAATATTTTGACATCATCTGCATACATGAGGAAATTACAATCAGAGATTTCTCTGACGATGTCATCGATGAATACACTGAACAGTAAAGGCCCTAGGTGGGAGCCCTGTGGCACACCTGATGTAGCGATGTAATCATCAGATATGCATGAGTTCAACTTGACAAATAGGAGGCGATCTGATAGGTAAGTTTTTAACCATTAATAATAATAATAATAATAATAATACTTTATTAACCACTTTGGTACAATAGGTAGGTACATATGGTAGGTCAAATAATAGGACAATAATGGGTATATATAAGTAATGTAAAAATATATATATATAGATAAAATGTACAGATGAAAAGCACTAGTCATAGAAGTTGAATTCTAGAATTCTAGAAGAGATCCGCGAACGCCAATATGAGATAACTTCTGAATGAGAATATCATGATTAACTTTATCAAAAGCCTTAGATAGATCTGTGTAAACACAATCAACCTCAATCAATCAACCTATTTCGAAAAATATTCGAACAGTAGTTGACAGTTACAATAATTTATGACATTGTCATGATATACTTGAGAATATTTGACAAATTGTATTTCAAAAAAGTTTCAAGGCAACTTGATTGCTCATAATAATTATGTTTTATCGAATCAAACACATTTTTTCCAACCACACTCATATGACCATTCAGTATTTTCTGTTCTTTAAAAAAAGGCTTCAAAGTTATCATTACAGCAGACATATTTTGATTCACAAAATGAATGCGGCAAGCGGAATGGCTTTAAGATGGAAATTATCGTTTTGTACATTAATACCAAATAGTTCAGTGGTGTCAATTTAGTGGTGCGACATGATGATCACGAGTTCACATCCCAGCACAATTTTTTCTTTTTACTGTCTTATTTTGCTATTAGTAACAAAATATTGTCATTCGTTTAAGTACCAAAATTGGGTGTTTGGACAATCATGGAGTTTTATTCGCAAAAAAAAAGAAATTTTTTGTACTAGTGAAAGAAATAAATATTTCCACATAAGTCGCTCATTTTCCACTTTAGGAAGAAAGGTGATATGAGCTTTGTTATTGAGAATGTTATTACGAATCGAAATGCATGAAGAAATATAGGATGTTCCATTGAAAGAAACATCACTTTATGAAATATTATGAAAACGCGACTGTATTTTTTTTTTGTTTTCGGCATCGAGAAAGTCATTGAAAATGCTACTAGATTGCCCATTTAACCTAATTCGTAGCATCAATAATAACGGAGTTGGCAATGGTGCAGAATTAATTTGGAACACCCTGTATAAATCGGTTCTGCCGACCTACAGAGACGCTGTTTCGTTTTCAATGGCCCACTCTGTATATTCATTCAGTATAAAAAATAACGAATATCAATCGTCAATCAACTGATTAAATTATATTTGTTTCACTGTCAATGTCAAATTGGAAACAACCACATTTACCAAGAACTGCCAGTGTCAGTAGAGGTAGTGGATTTTTTCAAGAGCTATGACTCATACCGTAGCAGAGGACAAATTTACGTATCGGCAATGAGTGTGAGTGAGAGATATATTCAACGTCATAGCTCTTAAGAAAATCCACTACCTCTACTAAGAAATCTGAAAACCCTAGTGTACCTGCAAAAGTTTGGGAAAAACAGGGACACTTTTGATTTGATTTTGAGAGATCCCTAGGGTTTCACATGGCTCATACATTGCTTACAGACCACACAGAGTGTATTTGTATTTATAGTCTCGTCTTTATATTCAATCATCTTATAGAACACGGTTTGCTGCTGGTAATCTCAACAGATGATGCACCCACAAAGTTCTGAACAAAATCAAATCAGTTCATATACCAGGGTTTCTAGACTCAATCAGTACTAGATAGAAATATCAATTATTGATTTTCTCTTGTTTTTGTACTCAAAAACACATTCAGAAACTTGTCTGACTCGACATAGATATCAAGTACACTTCAACTCCAAAATAATTCATGGACAACACCGAAACAAATCTCATACCTTACGAGAACCTCTCTGGATTTATCTTTCTTCGAACAAAATTTACTAAATGCTTCATCAGAATCGCTGCTGTCTATTTTTTGAGTGAGCAATTTATCTTTCTTCCATTTCTTATTTTTTTTGTTGACTTCATCACTTGAATCATCGCTGGAACTCTCCTGAAAAGACAACATATATTTTACATTCAGGAAAAGCTTGAAACGACAAATTGGTTATTTTAGGGTACCCAAAATCTATTAAGCTCACCTTATGTTTATCTGTTTTAGCATTTGCTGATTTAGATTTCACGCTGGCATCAGAATCGCCTGACTTTTCTCCTTCTTTATTGATCTGAAATGGTCAATTTCTTTGGATGCACACTTTCATCACATATAAACAAATTTACAGTTTTCCTAGTGCAAACTGGTACAATTCATCGAATAATTTATTTATTTAATTGTTTGTTTAAACATGACAAATACATAGTTTCAAATATAATAAAAAGTAATTAATATTTAATGGAAACATGCATGATCAAATAAGTTTTAAAACTTTTCCATGATCATGTAAAATTAATTAAGGTAATTAATTATATATCATAATATATAAAAATACTGAAAAATCATAATATATACATACAAAGATAGAAAAATAGTAAAAATTCACTTTTTGAATATATAAAAACAATGACAAAAAAATTAAATATGTACATTTTAGAACAATAATGATAGTAAAAATAATAATAATGACATTAATTTTTGGAATTCTCAATCAACCAGAGTTTGATTTTACTTTTAAACCCAGAATAACTTTAAAAAAAAAACAGGTAATTTGTTATAAATCTTTCTACCTATATAAATGGCATGTTGTCGCATCAAACTTGTAGAAAAGAAAAGAATTGTTCAAAAGTTAAAATTTCATATTATTCAAAAAGAATTTATGAAGAATAATCAAAAGGTTTCTTGAAAATTATTTTCAAGGTATACTTTTGAATTGATGTCAGTGGTTTTGAAACTTGTTTATATAGGCCTCCCCAACCTATTATACCATTAGACAAGGTAGACTGAAAGATACTATGATAAAAATTTATGATTAATTTACGACTTACAATTCATTGATTTGTTTATGCCACTTGAGGTTGCAATCTAAGTGAATTCCTAGATACTTTACTTCATCAGCTTTTGAAATATGTTCAGTACAGTTACACTGGTTTTCATTTTTCATACTAGAGACAGTATGTATTTTCAATTTATCAATTTTTTTTTGGTTGCATATTCTCATGCAATGTGAATGTCATGAAATTAGATTTTTTCAAATTCAAAGTAAGTCTTACATTCATTTTGAACCAAGACTCACCTCAGGTTTGTCAGACTCTTCATCAGAATCCTTGGATTTCTTGTCCTCTGAATCTGATTTTTTATCTGTTTCACCCTCACATTCTTCCTCGTCGACTTGTGTTTTGCTTTTATCTTTCTTCTTAGTCTTGGATTTTGTGTTTTCATCCTCTGATTGCTTGGCTTTACCATTCTTTTTTTTCTTCGTTTTTTCATCACCTTCATTTGAACTCTCAGCACTATTCTCATCTGCTGATTTTCCATCACTGATTACTGTCAGTTTTTCCTAAAGTGTTGAATTAGTAAATGATGTATTTTTGCTGTCAATCTGTTGCTGAACAAATCAGGAGGGCATCTCTCAAAATAATAGGTTTCAAGATATTATTTCAAGTAATTCAACATTACTCTAGACAAGTACTGATCTTAGTTGTACAGATGCACCCCTTCGTCATTTAATAGTTTAAATGAATAAATATTTGGAACGTTTGTGAATAAAATTAAAGAAGTAGAAACTATCCAAAACACCAAAACAACGTCAATATCACTCGACGCGCGTTTCGCCAACGAAGTGGGCATCCTCAGGATAATTGTACTCATTACCTACAATATGATGTGGTATACAAAACCTCGTATAAGCTAAGAAAAAGAAAATTGGGGAATTTATTAAATTAGCTGCAGTTACTGCAGAAGTATGTGGGTCAAACTAGAGCGGCCATGAAAGTCCGGTTCAAAGAGCACATTGCTCATATCCGTTTCTCGAGACCAGAAAAACCGAGTGTGATTCGCAGTAGCAGCTAGTACGCTTTTTGAGCTCCTTAGGATGCCAACTTTGATGGCGAAACGCGCTTCGAGTGATATTGACCTTATTTTGGTGTTTCGGGTTGTTTCAATTTCTTGAATTTGATAGTTTGCTTGAAAATTGCAACTTTGGTGAGCTCAATTAAAGAATTTTCATATTAGAGATTCCTTTCTCTTTTTTAGCAATAAATCACCCCTTTTGAGAGATGGTGAATGTGAATAAATTTGCTTTCACTACTTTGCATTTATAACATTGCTAAAACATCTGAAAATTGTGTACAAATTGAAATTTTGATGGAACTGACATTGACTTTTTTTTTTCAAAATGTTAATAATAGGTACCAAAGCCATTTCTGCCAAAAATTTAGTTTTGTCCTCTTCAAGTTTGGCTTCACTAGTTAAAAGCGGATCTTCACCACCAGAAAGGTTTTCATCATCAGAACTTGAATTCTCAGCTGCATCTGATTTCTTGGTTTTATCGGTTTTTTTGGCCCTAGATTTTTTAGTTGCTGGTTTTTCTGTATCACTAGACGATTTTGAATCATTTTTATGAGTTCTCTTGGTTCTTCTCCTCAAGGTATCCAATTTTGTCAAACTGAAAAAGACAAAAACTAAAATTATTCTATTTTTTTTTTATTATTTGTTTAAGGGGTTATAATCAAGATACATAATTATCAAACAGAATCATAAATTAGTACTGAATTAAGATTGACTTGAACTGATGATAATAATGATAATAAATTGCCTTCATTTCTCTTGGTGAAGTTTAGCTGGGCATGTCATTAAAGTAACTAGTATTTGAATCTACTGCAATTCATTCAATTCAAGATCTCAAATTTACTTCAGATAGTTCTCCAAAAGGAAAATGTTATTTTTAAGGTATTTTTGTAAATAAAACATAGTGATTGAATATTGAGATATGAAAATGATCTTCAATATCGCAGGATTAATCAACAGGAGATATATTTTAGGTGGCCCTCTTGAATTATGGAATTGGTGAATTTTCATCATCAGGAAGATAGATATACTTAATAAAAGGATAGCAGTGTTTCCCAAAGAAATGGCCACAGATTAATCCATAGATAGACATTCTGGTAACCCACCTTCTTATCTCTAAAATTTCTTTATTTCTTAAATAGACTTCCTTCAGCTTCTCACATTCAATTAAAGGTAAAGGAACATACACTTTTCTCCCAAACTTTTCATCCTTCTCAGTATCCATGGAATTTTTGCCAATACTACTTTCTTTTTTAATCACACTTTTTGTTATCTTCACCTTGAGTTTTTGTAAACTGTCAACATCTGATAAACTAGATGTGTCTGAAAGAACTTCTATGATATCTTTAGTTTTTCTAGATTTTTTTGAATCTTTGCGAACAATTTCGAAAGAGGAAGCTCCAGATGTTCTTTTGAAAAGTTTCCTCAGATTTGCTTGAGTTTTAATTTGCTGTTTCTCTTTCTTCTTCAATCTCGTTGATTTTCTCGAGTTGGTATCATCTTGATCACTGCTAACTGAATTTATATCATCAGATTCGGAATTTTTTTTTTTTGATTCTGGACCATTTTTATGTTTTGCGTGGTCACTTTCAAGTTTTTTGCCAGAACCTATTTTTTTCTTTTCCGTCTTCTTAGGTTTATCATCAGTGTCACTAATGTCACTCTCATCTGAAGAATCATCTCCACCCTTGTTCCTCTCTTGCTTTGATCTTTTACCATTTTTGCTATCAGAATCTGAATTACCTCTTTTTTGTTTAGTGAGAGATTCTTTGGTTTTGTTTTCTTTACTGGGTAAAGGAGAATTTTTCAGAGCAGATTTCAATACTGTTGGGGGATCAGGGGAAGTATTTTTCTTTCTTGAAGTGCTTTCTGATTCCTCATCAGAACTTGTTAATATTATAACAGAACTGTCAAACTTTACAGATTTTTTTGGTTTTGGATCTATGAGTTTACTCAGGTCAACTAGTCTTATCAAAGATTTTGGAGGATCTAATGGTAATTCAGATTTATTTGTTTCCAGGGATGACACTTCTTTTTCTAAAGAATCCTCTAGTGGTGTTACTACTTCAGAGGAATTATTTAGGGATACTTCGGCAGGACTATTTGGTGATGCTTCAGTGCAAGGTTTTTTCTCATTTTCATTTACAGTTTCTCCTGAAGAAATATTACTTTCTTTGCCATCACCTTCAGCTGAAATTTCTGAGGAAGGTATACACATGTTATCTGCAGTGAGAGGTAAGGTAGCTTCAGGCAAGGGTAAAGTGTCTTCAGATGAATGATCTTCTTCTTCAGGAAGTGTTAATGTATCTTCCAAGTCTGTATCTGTTGTGGTTTGAATTTCAGCAGCAGATACCACCTCTTGGTTAGAATTTGTCTTGGAGGTGGAATGACCTACATCTTTTTCTTCGACATCTTTATCATCAGAATTATCACTGCCATTAATAGATTTTTCAATGGAACCATCTACTTCTTTTTTTTCAGCATCTTTGTTTTCGGAATCATCACTGCCATTCATACAGGATTTTTCAGATTCTTCTTTTCCAGAGGAATCCTTATCCTTAACTGGGCTTTTATTTATTTTTTTATACTGTGCATTGAATTGGGTTTTGAGATCAGAGGAACAGGTGAATAGCCGATCAACTAGTAATCTTGATTTCTCCAGAACATCTTGAGGCTTGCACATTTTCTTGGCTTTAGAATTACTCAAGCATTTCTTGATTTGTTCTGTATCATTCAGGATTTCCTTAATGTTTGAGAAGGAATCCAGAACAAGGTTGAGAAGTATTTCTTCCTTTGACATCATGAAATGCTATCTAAAACTAGAAAAAAGTTTTGTTAAAAAATTTAAATCCAGGAAATGAAAGAAACAAAGTGATTTGACCTCAGGGAATAACGGATTTTATACAGAAAAAAAGTCTAATGGTGTGAATGTGTTCGTAAACATAAATACATCAACAGTAAAAACCTTATTCGAAATTTAGTATAAACAAATTTACCTGGGAATAAATAAAACTGTCAAACACAAGCTTCACCTTCAACAACCAAAAACCGCCATTTTACTGAAGTTATCTGCCATTAATGCCATTTGTCATGGATCAACTGCCATGACAACTGTCAGATATATATGCAAGAATTCCTATCCACAACACTTCCCATAGGCAATTCGCATGGACCAATCAAAACTCTATTTCAGTTGCGCCTGCGTAGTGTGGAAAGTAATTTTAGGTTTCGTTGAGGATCAACTTAGATATCAAGGTCCAGTTTGGTTACATTAGATCATGTTCCCTTCTTTTATGGCTTAAAAATGGAAAAAGAAGGGAACATGATCTAACTTGACCAAACTAACTTTGCCATCCAAGTTAAATACTTGGGGGCCACTATACCGCCTTAGCATTGATTCAAATATACCGCCTTTGCCATGAGAGTTCTGATTGGTTCAGGCGGATTGTCTATTGGGAAGTGTTGTGGAAAGGAATTCTTGCGATATATATCGGCATCGGAATTGTTCCGTTTCCAAAATTGGTTAACCCGGTTAACCGATAGTTCACCGACGACACCGACAATCACGGCCGGTAACTACAGACCAGTTTAGTGTGACGTCACGCAGCATAAGTGTAACGGGTCACGGGCCATTATCCAAACAAACCGTATTTACCATTGAAAGAATGTGTATGTGGTATATTTCTTGTTTTTGTCAACACCTACAACTGAAAGTTATATATGAATATATATTATGTTTTTAAATTTTACTATAGGTACTTTGATACAATATTCTTTACACATGAGGTACTTGCCGCTTAGTAGTAGCAAATGGGGCTTGTTACCCCTGAACTGAACCACACCTGACTTTATTTATAGGGTTTAATCGTAATCTGTCTTCAGGAGCTATCCGGAGTTACTTGGTTCTACTTCCTGTGGCAATTAGAAAGCAGCTACTTACTGTTAAGGCTTGTTCATACACTTGCGAATTTCGCAATTTTTCTGCGAATAAAATAGCTCCCAGTCATACCGGACCAATCGTTGATGCAGAACCATGTCAGCAGCCATTTTATTCGCAGAAAAATTGCGAAGTTCGCGAGGGTATGAACGAGACTTCATTCGCTTTGAAACCCTTTAATAAATCAAATATCCACAAAAATCCAACAGCTTATAGGAATCGAACACAAGACAAGTTTGTTTGGATAATGCATTAATGCATATGACATACCTTAACAAAATTGACAGCTCTGACGTCAGCACCAAAATGATGTATTGATTCTTCGCGCGAAATTTAAAATACTGATTTCTTTGTTGTCATTTATTTATTCTTGTGCATTCATGTAGAAAGTATGATTTTTAGAATTCTTATCCTAATTTAATGGTGACAATAGTGTTTTTTTTATAAATTATTTTTCTTCGAAAAAGTGAAAATTTCTAAGTGCACTATTTTTTCTTGAACGATGTTGGAGTACCTTAGGACATGTAAAAAAGTTCCACAAAGGTTAAGTACATTATTCCCATAGCATGATATTTGCTGTAAGTTGATAAGTTATAAAAGCTAAAAAAAAAAAAGGGTGTTGAAGCTATATATCTGTGTGTGATTGTGGAAAATTATTCTAAACACCTACATATTCGACATGTGAAATTGTTTCATCGTTTCACTCTATAAGTAGATTTTTTTCTTGTATGAAGATATTTTGATTTTCTACTGAAAATAACAAATCCCCTTTTTGACATTATTCAATTCTCCAGATAAGATAAATAAATGATTTAATAACGATTTTAAGGAAGTCGGCGAAGATTAGGTGGCTAATACATGGTAAAGTTAAATTTATTGGGTTCCCTCAAAATAAAAAAAACTGTAGGGGTCTCGATTATTTTTTGAGATATGCTCTTCTAAATCTTTACTTTTAAAATCAAATTTTTCGATGAATAGTCATACAAAATGCCTCATCTTTGTTGTCGACACTTTTTCAGATGCTAATCCCACATCAGTTACTAATACCAAAAACAACCGTTTTACACAAAAATTCGATCTTATATCCACAAAACATAACCTTTTTTTAGGAAGTTTCATTCTCGCGATAAGTTATTGGTAACTTGGAATTGGAATAAGGAAGAAATGAGATTAAAAATTAATTCATTAAATCTTTCTACCATTCATCAATCATTGAAACTATATTTTTGTGTGTTTAGTGACCATTAAGGTATACGGTTTTATTTTAATTTCATTTTCGACTGCTTTAACAAGAACTACATTTTTTAACAATAAAGTCATTCTCGACTTTGACTATTAATTGTTTTTATATCCGTCAACCGGCTGCACCCTTAACGAACAACCCTCAGGTCAGAGACTTGTGCGAGCTATGGAAGACGTAGCCCTTACCTTGCACGATATTGAAGCAACACTATTATTGAGGTAATTTATTTCTTTTGCAAGTATAACAGCTGTACTTGGGAGGTGCTGGTCCATCGATGTGAACTGGATCTCCTAATCTGTTATAGTGTTCAAAACAGGGCAATCTTTGAAGAATTTCGTCGTCTTCCTGGCATTCTTTCGGTAGATATTCCCAAATTCGAAACAGTTCCCTACCATTCAACTGAAGCAAAATATGTTTGGGTAATACCTTTATTACGTCTGGACTGAGCTCGACATCGTTTATATTGTTTATGTATATGTTCTGTGATGAGTTATTTGAGCCTTCAGATTTCTTCATGATCACGAACGACATTTTTATTTGGCTTTTTATTGTAACCTTATTTTTTTTGTAGATACCTTCAAACTTCAAATGAAGGAGACACTGGATATCAAATTATCAGATAAAGCAGCAAAACAGGTATGTGATATTTCAAATCTAATCTATATTGTGTGTTATCATAATATAATGATAAAACAAACACTGGAAATATTCACCATCAGCGAGAGCGGCGGGTTATTGAAAAACATAATGAATGAGAATTAGACGACGATATATCTTTGATTCAATTTCAAACTTACACCAAAGCAAACAACCACTCCTCTGTAGCCCACCCAAGAAAGTATTTTTTACATTAAAATTAAATTGAAGTATTATGTTATGCTATACTTTTGTGGCCATCAAACCATGATATAGTTTTGAATCCTCTTTGAATGAAAAAGAACTGCAGGCTTCAGTACTTTTTGAGCATTAATTACTTTATATAGGTTGTGTTACTTGACCGTAGATAATATAGATCTACGACCTTCATTATTTAATGAAGCAAAGTGGTGGCAAATATAAATGTACCAAAAATTTGTAAAATAAATAAAAAAAAACTCTAACGTAATAATTCATACACTCCTGTCAAACGAAGTGACGTTCGTTTGCTGATTCGAGGGCCAAGTAGTGAGATTAACCGTCATTAGTGTCAAAAATCCATCAAATTGTTTTTAGTATATTCCCATCGGGTCGCATGATAATGTTCATTTGTTTCATTTTCATCTCTAGAGTGAAAAGATATCACTTTCATGTAGGGTATCCGGTTGAAAAATGGTAATTTTCATATACATGAGTAGAAAAATACATTTATGGCGATTTTGGGAACCAAAATATGTTGCTTGGAAATCCCACATACTGCATTTGGAAGATTATTCAAAGATATCTATCATTTACATCATCAATTTTTTTTTTGACACTGATATTTTGTTTTCCTAAGTGCACAAAGTAGTACTTTTCTGCATACATTTGTGTGCGCAAAGTTCGGCAAAGTTACACTTTTCCGCACGGGAAAAGTACTCTTTCCGTATTTGTTAGCATAATAAGTATAGTACAATATCGAAAACATACTGATTTTTGTTCAACACACACATATATCAACCAACAGAAAGTAGTATTTTATTTCAAGTTATCAGAAAGCTGAACGGTAAGCAAATTACGTTTGATTTTTCCAGGAAGTCGACATTTATATTATATTTATTTAGAACATATTATATGCATGAATATATTAATTACCAAATACATTGTGAAAGATTTTTTATTTTCGTTCAATTTGAATACAAGTCACAGCATATTAAAATATTTCTATAACGATAAAAATTAATTTCTAAAAAATAGTGCATTTGTAAATTACCTAATTTACTTATAATTCGATATGATTTCTCTCACGCTATTTTCCCTCCCAGAATTAATAACATACCTTCTTGAGAAAATCACAATTGAAATATATCTAAATATAATTTTGCCCGAGAATCATAAAATAATTATCAAGACTCCAAAAATAGCACGTCTTTTATCCTCCCCCCATGTAATTTTAAACAATTAAACTTAAAAATTTTTGGGTATACAACATTTTATGTGGTAATCAGTGTTCTTCACAATGACTCATTTATGATTCGAATTGCGAATAGTTCTTTTGATTTATGACTTTTATAACGCAATAATAATAATAAGTTTGATGATAAGTTTGACCTGACTACCTACGTGTTGTCGTCACGACATGAGTAATATCTAGGTTCACCAAGGTCCGCCCAATTTGACGTCACGCTTAGCTAATTTGCTATGAGATCAAACGAACTCAACTCTTATCTTAATTATATGAAACGCTTGCTCGATATGATATTTATGTTGTACCCCCAATTGAAAGATGTAGAAATCTGCCGAAATACTAAAACTAGGTCAATTTCACTAACGCGCGTTTTGTCAACGATTTTGGCATCATCAGGAGCTGTAATTACGTCACGGATTACCATATAAAAAGTTGTCTCATGTATTTTAGTTCATTTACCCAAAAGCTGATGAATAATTCAAATAAATAGTTTCATTGTAACAAAAAAATACTTTAGGGAGGGGAGGATCTGTAAGTTCTTTTTTACCATTTTTTCTCGGGTTATTGAATGAATTAAATGAAAGTTTTTCCAATAACTTTCAGTTGGTCTTGTTATTTGCATCATTGAAATAATTAATGTCAGCAGGCATAATAATGTTTCGGAAATCAAATGCAACTTTCAACCTTATTTTTTGAAAGTAAACTTCGAATCAAAATTAAAAAGCACCATTAAAAATGATTTCAAAGTATATTTTCTTGCAAACCCTTAAAGTGAAGACGCTGTCATGAAAATATTTACTCACAGGATGCAAAAATAATATATGATGGGTGTGCTTTACCTGAAATTTTAAACACCCCTTGTAGGGTGCTCCGACTGTATCAGCCAATATCCACTTAATCAAACTGCAGCTTCAAATTTCTTGCTGAACAATTTGTTTTTAGAATCACGCCATTATTTATCACCGATACACTTGGCGGTTTGTGCCGTTGCGGCAGATTTGCCGTCGCCATCGTTCGGGCAGTAGTTTCAAGAATTAAATGAAAGCTTCACACTTGGCGGCATAAATGACTCAAATAAACTGAAACTGAAGTGCGGTCGCCGCTGAATGTCGGCGGTCATTTAGCCGCTTAGGGTGAAAATGTGCTCAATTCTTTTGAGCGGCGACGGCAAATTTGCCTCGACGGCACAAACCGCCTAGTGTGCCACCAGCGTTATGGATACAGTCATGCATATTAAAGACGTTAAACAAGCAAAATAAAATCATTACGAGTCCGCATGAACTACTGTTCCTATAAGTTCTGGAGGTTCCGTTACTATTGGCTAGCACCGGCGCCACCTCTGTAGTAACATACATAATTTGAAGGCAACAGTGAATCTAAAGCTACTATAAAACAATTGACTTAGGGTGTTTACCAACTTGAAATATCATATCCTCCTAATTTTATCGAAGTAAAATATATCCTAATATATAAGTAAATTATATCACATCGGTATACCAATCCAGTATTTCAGGTGAATATCAATAGAACTATACATGCCGCTAAAAATATTTTTCCAAAACTATACAATATCACATTTCGATATTTAAAAAGGACAGATTTTTCAATTTACACTTCCAGTCTATCCGTTTATTACATTTATATTTTCTATTTCGTTTTCTTCTTCATTCTCCATACCCAAGTAAACATGAGCAGGGGTTCTAAATTCCATGACCATAACAATTCTGAAAAATTTATATTCGAATTAAATTATTATAAAAAACAAAAATGTGGTAAATATTTCGGGTTTATACGAACAGGAACATCATGTAATATTCAGATATTATCGTGAGAATCAAGAGAACAATGCAACGAGATTCAAAACTTGTTGAAAGGAGTTCGATACTCGGCAAGTTTTCGAGCATAATATCCATAGCTAAACTAAATTTTTATTTTCAAAATTCCAGTAGTATTAAATATGTGCAGACACACATTGCTACACCTGAATCCACCGAATACCTGAACACACAGATGATTATTAAAAAATTATCGAAAAATTATTATTTATCTTCATTTACACACTGGAAATATTCTCACCCAATCAAAAACAGAGTGAAGGAATACAATCCTGCGGTGACAAAATTGAACAGTCCTGGCTCTGTATTTATCGAGCTGTTGTAAATATACGTGTACAACGGCGCACTGCCCAATCCAAAAACGAATTCACCGATCATCAATATAGAAAACAATTTCCCCACTTCTTCTTTCACGACCAACTTCGACATTTGGGATCGTATCATCGGACTCGTTACTCCGCCGAGACATCTTGCGATGGTGGCTGAAAAAAAAAAGATTTTATTGAAACACCAAAAAAAAGTTTGGTTTTCATCTTAGACATGAGATGTACAGAAGTACAGAATGGGAAAACAATCTTATCGGATACTAACTCAAAATTAGCTGATTCAGGCTTATCTACCAAATAGAATTATCGGAAGTAAATGTTGGAACTCTCAGTATAGAAAAGAGGTGGTTTCTGGGGAGACAAGGGAGTGAATATACGTGTTATTACTTTTGAGCCAAAGGTCCTTCGAGTTTATGAGCCCCAAAACATTAAAAAAATAAACCAGACCTGTCCACAACGATTGAGTCGGAATTCTTACTAATTTTCATAAAGCCATTTGTTCAAAATATCATCGTCTCTCCAGTTTTTGAAGATATCTAAAAAAGTTGCATACGTACTACTTGGTGATTTCTGTTAGGAAATACTCAAATAATAATAACAATTTGATAGGTGATAACCAGTACATTTTTTTGTTCAAACATTTTTTGATGATTCAAAATATCAAATTTTTTTATCACATAGATTATTGAACCTTTTGTACGCCTTGAAGTATTCGATATAATACTTCTATGTGTGATGGACAACCTTCTAAATAAATACTCTTGTGTCCAAGTACGTATTACTTTCATATTGATTCTGTTCATGAATTGATAATTGATGTATACTATTACCGAAATCGTTATCAATAGTTTCAGCGTCAAGAGGTGTTGAGTTTAAATGTATTAAATTTTCATTACATTTTCATCTATATCTTATTTCATTTGATATCTCAACAGCAATTTTATTTTGGATAGTGGCCATTTGTTACCACTATTGATATTCATTACTATTCATTAATTTTTTTTGTTCACGGTAACTGCCTTTGAATTGATAGTTAGGTTTGTCAGTAAGGTATCATAAAAGGTGGGGAAGAAATGATGTCAAATCAGCATTTTTTATTTTTCAGGAAGAAATACTGGAAATAGATTAGAAGATTAGATTTAGATTCAAAAGGCAATATAGAAAATTATTGGTTAATGACTGACAATCACTATAACAGATAATTATTTTCAATAATCTGGAAAATCAGTTTTACCTAGAATCAGTCTTACAGTCTGTCAGCTCTCTTTTGTAATTTTGAGTCACTTTGTATAAATCCAGTTACTAACGGATATAATGTAACGTAAAAGCTGCAAACAAATTATTATTATTATAATTATATATAGTTATGCGGTTAATGAAATAAGATTCATTTTGATTGAAACACTGAATTTTATTCAATCGTGGGGGGTTATTACCCCCCCTTGTATACGCGCCTGATTCAACCAATCCTGTGAATTTTCTAGAAGCTCTCTTCTCAAATTCTCCAAATTTTCTAGAATTTTTTCTTCAAAATTCTATGAATTTTATTATTTCTCCCTTTAAACTATTCGAATTTTGTAGAAGCTTTTTTCTCAAACTCTTTGAGTTTTCCTTAAGTTTTTTGAGACTATATGAATTTTCTAGAACTTAATCTTCCAATGATTTGGTGTTCCAGCCTTCTAACCAGTTGCTTCAAGTTCACTTTTCTCCAATGCCTGTTTCAACTCCGCGCCCATCAAGTCCACCAGGCGCACTTTCCTTGAACACATTTTGTCCTCTAATGTGAACAGAATATCAGTTTTTTTTTTTACAAAAAGCGTATCAGTATATTCTTCCGTTATACGCAAAAATGTCCACTTCGTGAACACTTATTTAGCGGGTCACTAGTCTATTCTGCGCGAAAAGGTACATCAGTTTTTTTTGCAACACGCCAGTATATATTTATTTAAAAAAAACTCACTTTTAACGCAAATTTTGATTAAAATGCACTTCAATCCGTGTATATCTGATTTATTTTTAGAATCAATATTTGGCTAATTTATATTCACTAACTATGACTATAATTCATATCACTGTTATATGCAACCAAATTTACTTCTGGATTCACGAAATCTTTTGTAGCTGCATAGAGTTGATGTTTCTTGAGTTTAAATTATGGCCATTAGTTATTTGACGAATCTAGATGGCTCTCGGCAATTCGAAAACTGACAAAGACAAACAGGTGTCGTAGTCAGGTCCGGCTCCAGTTCGTTATAGTATCATTAATATTCACTCATATTGAATTCAGACAAGCAGTTGAACATTCAACAGTTTTTTAACACGGCGAACACTTATTTATTTTAAATGTCCGATTTCTGACACCAAATGTAATGAAAATACACAATTTTATTAAATACTCACACGCATAAATCACCATGGTACTGGTAGCAAGGCCCCGCATCACGCTGCCATTCATCAACGACATGATCCCCATGCAAATTAACACGGATTCCCTAACTTTCATCACCTTGTGCAAAAATCCGATGCCAAAGAGGCAGGTAACTATCCAAATCACATCATTAACGCTGCTGAAAACGTTGTACATGGTGAGTGTCCAATGCAATTTTTCTCTGAGGTAAGGAAAAATCAGGGAACCTTCACCTGAAAATATAAAAACGACCACGATAGATATCAGCGCCATCAACAGGATTTTTCCTCTGTTGGAGTTCTCTCGCTTTTTGATAGCTACTCTAACCATTCCTTTCAAATTATCGGTGTCGATCAAACCTTTGAGTTTACCCTGAAAGAAATTATTTTATGAAGTTTTGAATCATCTGTAGTGGGTCCATTCAAAGCAAAGGAGAATTGATGGTTTTTTTCTACTATTTTTTGTATTCAAATAGTTTTGTTTTTTAAACACTATTAGTCCTCTGGAAGCAGAACAGGAAATGTTCACGAAGGCAGAAAGGAAGCCCTAAGGGGTTTTCATTTAAAATAACTAGTTGAATGACTCGGGAGTAGTCTACTGCGAGCGTTTCAGATACTTTTTACTGTTCCTCGTATACAAACGGCAATAATCATTATTTGGGATGAATTATGAATTGAAGATGCAAACACTTTAAAAATTATGTTGTCTGAGAATTCCAAATTATTCTGTTTAATTTACTGATTGGAAAATTGGACATACCTCAGCCACTGTATTTTCAACTGATTCAGGTATACAGTAAATGGTGTAGATGAAACCAATTGCACATAATAATGTTGCTATAACAAATACTGTCTCGTAGTTGGTCACATAAAATAAAGCAGAGCCCGACAAGTTTCCCACAAGCATGCCAAGTCCCATAAATCCTTCAAAGAAAGCCATTCTAAAAATAAACATAAAAAATTTAAATTTGTACAATAATAATGATCTTCATCAGTCCTTAAGGGTGGTGCAAGAGTATACGCATGCTATTGGAATGGAGTTTGGGATCGACAAATGTGCCACTGTTCATCTCGGAAGAGGACGATGCGAGGAATACGGAGGGGATGTTCAGCTCGTAGACGGAAGCCTAGGGGTGAAACGACACCACACCCAAGAGGTAACTGCTGTTAAAAACTCTCTCCACGGCAAGTATCAGCATAAACTCCGAGATATCTGGTTATCAGAACTGTCGGGGAAGAACAAAGTTGTTGCAACTAATATGCTTTACGTTCCGATTCTACTTTATTCCTTTGGAGTAATGAAATGGACGCAAGAAGAGCTGCGACAACTCGACGTAAAAACTCCATAGAACCTTGCATCTAACATCGTCTGTTCCACGGTTATAATTCCCCAGACAACGGGGAGGCCGTGGACTTTTGAGTTTGGAGTGTCTACATACAGAATGGTACTGAATGGAGCGTGTAAAGTCATCAGGAGTTCAGATCTCCTTTTCTGCTTAGTATGCGTTAATGAAAAAGCAGGGATTGGGGTATTTCTCTTCAAGGGAGCAACCCTTGTAGCCGATGAATTCGGTTTCCTATTCGACACTGAACGGACGAACCCAAACTCTGTCACCGAGTTGGAACCCGTTCAGCAAAAAGCCCACGTTGAAGTTGTGGAGAGTGAGAATCTTCTGCAACTACATAAGGATAAAGCCAATGAATGGGGTCTTCTTCAAGAACATTGAAGACCATGGCTTATCCAGAAACCTGACTTGTGCATTTCTTAATGGTGGCTTAGCGGTCTAATGGCACAGGCCGTTCGAAATTCCATCATAGCGATAGCCGGTTCGAGCCCGACATAGGTACAAGAGATTTTTTCTCAAATACTCTATATCGGATCGATAGGCGACCGCATGCCTTGTTGAAAAGCAAGTGTATTGTGAGTTGTCTAGATGCCAATCACGTCTAGTGCTAGCTAGGAGTGCACACCGACCACCCAAGGTGGTGCTGTAGGTTTTCCGGGTTTTCCTACAGCTGAAAAGTGAATACATCACCTAAAACATCAGTAAGTCGCCCCGGAGCGCCACGGCAAATAATAATAGCCGTCCTCTACCCGCACAGGCTATGCCTTTGGGTACACTCAACGAGTGTTTATGAGGGAGTATTATTAAGTGGGCTGAAGTCAGAAACCGAGCGATTCATAATGGTTAGCCAGGATGGTGTTTTCAACCTCCTCGTTTGCCGTAGTCGCGTGATGGGTATAGAGGTCCCTGACACTAGATGCAGAGCGTGTCGTGGGGCAGCTGGGACCACAATGCATTTGCTGTGAGCCTGTCCAGATTATGCACTGAGGAAAATTTTTATTAACCGTAGCTAGAAATCCAATAACCCTAGCAAGAAACTCTAATAGCATAGGGGACAAGCGAGCTATCACTTGTGGTTATAAAGTCGACTTTGCTGATTATAACTCACTTGGAATAAATAGAAATTGTCGAATAACTAAGTTTCTCGAACTTTGCTACCGCTATGGAGTGCATTTACTTATGGCTAGCAGACAATGTTTGTGTAGTAGCTGGCAAACGTTGCTACCGCTGGTGGATGCAATTGCCCATAGAGCATTATTCATGTTGTAGGTATGCTATGGTAACACATATTTATTTCTGTAACTGTATAGTTTTCAATGAAAAATTATTGCAAAAAGTCTGTCGGAATGTGTTCTTACAGTGACAAACATGAAAGAAGTTTCGAAATGAAACATTTAAGACAATGGGTCAAGTGAATAAACTTCAGGAGAAGCTCTTCATATTCATATTCCACATACTTCATTACTTAACACGAATATGTATGTCTCGAAAAAACTATTAATAGCATTTGAATATATTCATTCACTTCACCCATTATCACATAATTCCTATGTTGCTTGTTTGCGAGGAGCACTATTCGGCACTATGGCTGGACTAGAACAGCCGGTAACACTGAAACAACAGTTCTTCGTTTTCTCATTTCTATCCGTAAAACCTTCAAATGTTCGTTGCGTTCGTGGAGGGGGTAATTTCCGTCAGAATTTCAGCAAAACATCGAATAACCACAGCATGGAACAAAGTAGTCGTAAGTAGGTTCTTCGAGTAATATTTTAGTGGCAGGTTGACAACTGTATTACCGTAAGTGGATGAACTTCTATGCGATGATCCACTTATCGTAAGCGAAAACCTTACGGCCATAGCCATGTAATTCATTAGTGAAAATTCACCTGTGTTTCTGATTGAAAAACTTACTGTCCGAGACTGACTGCCTAATAGTGACAGCATTATACCTACCTGTGGCAGAAAAACCACCTTCAGCAAAATCGTTTTTGCTGCCATAGAATTTGAATGTGCTACTTCTATTCTGTAATTTGTTATAGTAATAGTATTTCTTATTACAGTAGCAAGAAATATCCCAGCAAAAACTTTAACAGCAGAATTTTCCTCAGTGTGCGGTCGCAGCCTATATCCACAGACATAACGCGGCACTACGACACTCGTTCGGTATATACGAGACACCGGTGTTGCCTTATGCTCCGGGGGATATTGAGTCTGTTGTGAAGAATGAGAAGTGCCAAATATATTGAAACTACTAATTCCTCACCCTCGGGCAAGCCAATTAGCCTGATGTAGTCCTCCTCGACCATCAAAGTAAGACGATTTTCCGTCATTGAGATTTCAGCTTTCAACTCCGCAGGCTTTACCCAAACCTTCTGTTAAAATGGTGGTCCTGATGATAGGGGCCCTTGGTGAAATGATGGACACACTGCTCTCAAACTCAAAAGGCATACCGGCTTGCCGTCATATGGCAGAAGTATTAGCCGGACGAATGCAGAGGGCCGTAATTCTTGGTTCACTCCGCCCACTCAGGGCAAATGATTCTCGGACACAGTAATAACACACCCCACGGGCGTGGGGAGTTTTTACTGGGGTTGATGATACACCAGCACGCCCTCCGGATGTGTCGGGGCTCCGGAGATAGGGCCTGACTGGTAATTTCCTGAATGGAAAAAGGAAAGTAATAAGGAGGCTTCGTCAGCTTAAGCTCAATGAATTACGCAATCCGATAACTACGGAAGAAGTTCTAAGCGCTCTCAAACGCTCGAAGAACTTTGCTACTCTAGGCCCTGATGGACTGAATCATTGCCACCACCACCAACAGATTTCGTCCAAAGAACTACAGACCGATAGCATGCAAGATGATTACCCGCATCTCATGCATGCGAGGACTCTCCGTAGTTGACAAAGTAATAAAGATTCTTGATTATCTCGGTGATTCGGCCTTTGATGTGTCTACATTTAAGTAGAAAAATCTTCCTATTTCTCGTGGAGGCAATTTTTATGATCGTTCCACGCCAGAACTTGAGTACTCTTGTTGTTATTTGTCCATATTCTGCAGTGATTGTTTTGTTACCCTCAAGAGTACAACCCTCAAAAGTCTTCGAAAGACTTGTCCTAGCTAGGGAAGACGGGATTGACTGGTAGAACCCCATCTTTTATAAAGAGAAAAGTTGAAGAATCTTGATTATATCGGGGATTATCCGTATAATCAAGGTTATTTAAAAAAGATGCCGGTCGATAAACAAAGTAATACAGCTGAAAACTTTTAATAATCAAGTAATTGATTAAATATGCACGTTTGCATCAATCTTACGAGTTTGTGATGTTACCTATTGTTGAAAGAATACAGGGGTACCCTTCTCTCTGAATTCTTTCAACATTGTTGATACCTCTCTGGCACAATATATTCGAACACGTTCGAATTTTTACACATACATGTTACCTATTGTTTCAAAATCAAAAATGAGTCAAGTATCCATAGATTAATAATAAGAGAACAGCCTGGAAACCACAACCGAACATTAGGGAACTTTGCAGAGAAAACCTATCAGAATATACGACGATCGATGGAAAATTGCCAGTTCCCATCGAGTGACGTTTATTTAAAAACGATAATTTACCTTAGTCCTCTCGTTTCTTGTGTAGATGTGTCAGTAAGGTACGATAGAGAAACCGTCAAGTACGCAGGTACGCCTCCAGTAATCATTGATGGAACACCAGAAATTAGGAAGTACCAAGGCGATATGCTTGGGATCGCACTTATCACAGCCATTATAAGCAAACTGAAAATCGTCCCTGAAATGTAAATAATGCATTACAAACTACAATGACCGGAACATATACGCCACAAAACGCCCAAAATAAAAATAAAAGTAAACTGTAAGGAGCCTGGAGTCGGACCTGTCTTCTTGAAGCCAACTCGTAAAGAATGCGTTAGGTCACCGCTTCTCGACACATCAAGGTGCCCTCTAGATATGAGTCGCCGAACTATGAATCTACGGGGCTATTCTGACAGAAATATCGAGAATCGATGAGAGCAGTTTATTGTGGATATAATGCGGGCAGCGAACAGAATTGGATAGTAGACATCTTACCGTTGAGGTAGAGAAAAATTGGGTTGTATACCAAATGGTGTCTAATATTTAGTTGGTGGATATAAATTAGCGAAATATTAATTGTAATAATTAATTAACTGAACGTGGCTAAAGATTTTTATTAAAATATTGTTATATATAGTAAGATGTTGAAATAATTTGAAACCGCCAAATTACATTCAAATTTATCGAAAAAACCCGATTTTTCAACAAAAAATACCTAATTTGAACGAAATGTAAAGTTTTAGAATGAATCGGTCTATCAGCAAATAATCGTTAAATACCAGACAGACCAATTTTTATGAATCAGCTTTTATAAAGGTACCTGTCTTAATCCTTTTAAAGATTTTATTGGATTTACGTTCAAGATCTACTATTAGAATTTGTGTGTCTGAGATTTTTGTTAATTAAGACCTCAAAGAAATTATAACTTTTATATAAGGAAAATTTGAAATTTTTGTAATGGGAGCTTTCAATTACGAGAGAAGTTAAAAAATACGTTAATGGTTTTAGCACTATTATTTGCTGAAATAGACAAAATGTTAATGGAAGAAGAAACATAAATAAGGGAATGAATGATTGGGCAACTCTTCAGTGACATTCCTTCCTTACCTATTTGGGATATAAGCAGGATTGGTTTCCTGCCGAATTTGTCAGACCATGGTCCTACGCAAATACAAACTATGATCATCGGTATAGACGCAATAGTTGATTGCACCGTTCGTATTACTTGCGCGTCGGGTTCAACGAGTTTTTCCAAGGCCTGTGTGATGTTATTGTTTGTGTTTCCTAGCAAGGAACAGTTTGATTCGCTATATCCCAATAGTAGGTAGCAGGTACGGTATATCAGGAGATTCGTTGACAATGACCCTAAAAAAAAAAATCATGTTGAGTTTCTGTTCATAGGTCTTGGTTTTGGGTGAATTCATTCTAACGGTTGAATAGTTTGATCAAACTATGACAAGGGCTTGAAAGTTAAATAAAATAATCAAGTTCGAGAGGAAGGGGTGAACAAATTGGAATTTAATGGACCATTTTTACCAGTGGGTAGATTTTTAAAACAAAATGTTATATGTATAATAGTACTTTCTATTATTATTAGTCGAATTTGATCGCTAGGCCACCTAGCCTGGCAGATAAAAACCCACTAGACCCCAATTTTTTTATAAAATCGTAAAAAATATATTTTATTTTTTACTTTACCTATAGTCTTAATCAAAAAGAAACAAAATGCAAGATGTATAGTTATTGCTTTCGTAACCTTCCCATTTCTAGCAATGCCTCATTATTACAAGGTTTCTTTCCTGTCAATTTTGTACAATTCAATACCCAATCCGAAGTCCATCAAATCAAATTGTTTTGGTTCCAAGGGTATGAATGTATCCTCTCTACACCCCTCAACCACTCCCTACCCCCAAATTTTTTCATAACATTGTATTGTCATCGGACCTTCATTAAAATCGGTTCATGGGAAGTGTGTCAAAAATTAATCACAAGATTTGATAGACAGACAGTCAGAAGACAGACAGAAGACAGACAGAATACAGACAGAATACAGACAGAATACAGACAGACAGACAGAAGACAGACAGACAGAAGACAGACAGAAGACAGACAGAAGACAGACAGAAGACAGACAGAAGACAGACAGAAGACAGACAGAAGACAGACAGAAGACAGACAGAAGACAGACAGAAGACAGACAGAAGACAGACAGAAGACAGACAGAAGACAGACAGAAGACAGACAGAAGACAGACAGAAGACAGACAGAAGACAGACAGAAGACAGACAGAAGACAGACAGAAGACAGACAGAAGACAGACAGAAGACAGACAGAAGACAGACAGAAGACAGACAGAAGACAGACAGAAGACAGACAGAAGACAGACAGACAGACAGAAGACAGACAGACAGAAGACAGACAGACAGACAGAAGACAGACAGAAGACAGACAGAAGACAGACAGAAGACAGACAGAAGACAGACAGAAGACAGACAGAAGACAGACAGAAGACAGACAGAAGACAGACAGAAGACAGACAGAAGACAGACAGAAGACAGACAGAAGACAGACAGAAGACAGACAGAAGACAGACAGAAGACAGACAGAAGACAGACAGAAGACAGACAGAAGACAGACAGAAGACAGACAGAAGACAGACAGAAGACAGACAGAAGACAGACAGAAGACAGACAGAAGACAGACAGAAGACAGACAGAAGACAGACAGAAGACAGACAGAAGACAGACAGAAGACAGACAGAAGACAGACAGAAGACAGACAGAAGACAGACAGAAGACAGACAGAAGACAGACAGAAGATAGACAGACAGTCAAGACAGAGAGTCAGAAGACAGACAGACAGACAGACAGACAGTCAGAAGACAGAGAGCCAGGCTCTGTAAAGGTAAATGAAATCGTTTTATAAAAAAAAAATTGAATTCGAAAGAGGTATTTTAAAACTCCTTCAAAACTATGGGGCACGGCACACGCTTCATAGGCACTACGGTTTTGAATTACTTTTGATTGGGATATCACTGTCAGAACAGGATAGACAAACAACCCACATATAAACCTACATTGTGAATTGGGGGGTGTTTACATTTTCTACGCATTGTTTGAGAACGTTTAAGCCGATTAATAATCATGACCTTCATTATATGCCCTAACAAAGATCAAATTGAATGGTAATAACTGATGAAGTGATAAAATTAGTGAAAAGAACATTACGAGATTAATAGCCACTTTGTTCTCTTAACTTCAATAGGTAGATGATTAGAAATTACATACAAAGACTATACCTACCTACTATTGTTAGCTTTGACCTTCGTTCAATTTTCTCAAAACGAGGTGTAAGAAAAATACCCACTTACCTGTCATTGAACATCCTAAAAACGTGAATAATATTGGAACTTCAACAGAAATTTTGTTGTGCCAAGCCATTGAATTGTTTCTCCAAAATTCGCTAGGTTAAAAATGTATGAACTAGGTACACAAATTTATTATTGAAACTTCGTTCATAGTCAATGACTCACAACTAGGTAGGTATATTCACATTTTGTGATAATTATATAGTTATTCGTTTCTCTCTATAATCCACGTAACGGTGATAACGAATTTTGATAATGAATTATAGCCGTGTTGAACGCGTGATAGGTACGTATTCTATCGTGAATATAACGAGAATAAAACCATCCTGTAAAACAAAAACATTAGGAACCAAAACAAAATACAGCATCAGCAACTGCTATCTGAAATTCCGGATACTAATCTGTTCAATAGTTCAATGATGACTAATCTTTTTTACACAAAGTGACCGCGCCTAGATCAACGCTAACGTAGTTGTAATTTGTGTGCATTCTGCATAGAACGCAATTACCAAGTTCCTCGTTATAAGTTTGGCAAAAAGGAAATGTAATTGATTTTAATGTAAATTTTCACAAGTTTTGCTATGAAGTCTTAAATTAAAGAAAACTATTTCTTTATAACCAACATTTCGTCCATTTCTTTTGACATCTTAAGGGCACTTCAAGATACATTAAAGATAGTATTAAATAAAAATATGATTATATTCGTATTTTTTTTTATTTCGTTGAATTTTAACACAAATTCAATTAACTGCATATGAAATATTTCTATTACGAAAACATTAGTTTCAAAACAATTATATACTTAGCATTAAATTTGTAATTTACAAAATTTTCCTATGACTATTATAAGACACTTTTCGGTTATTTTCCCTTCAAGAATAACGTACATGAAAAATAATTAAAATATATCTAAAAATTAATTTGCAAGAGAATCACAGAAAAATTATTGAGACGATATAATTTCACCACGCTGTTAAATGAGTGATATGAAACTTTCCCGGTTATTTTAAGTGATTTAGTATTTCAATTATGGACCTACCGGTAATGACAAGAGTTTTTGCCACGTTTTTTTATCAAGTTATGATTTTTATAAATATCAACCCGGCACCAATCAAATATTAATTTGCAAACGCAATAAGCTCTGAAATTAATAATTTTTGATAATGTACTTGTTTAATAATGAAAATATAAACTGGAAAAACATATGTAGGTAAGTGGAAGTTCATTTAATTTTTAGAAAAGAAAAGTGACTTTTCCTCTCTATGTTGGAAAGAGCCACTTTCAACCCTAAAACTAGGGAGGAAAAGTCAATTTTCAAAGGTGTTAGAAAAACTAAATTGTAGCATACCCTTCTCTTGTGTAGAAAGTCCCAGAACTATCAACTGAATGTTCAGAAGAACGATTATTTATCATCTGCTTTTTAACAGGCTTTTTTTGGTGTCATGTGGATTACGGAAAAAGATGTGCATTCGCTTTTCTCGCGTGTAGAAAGCGTTGCAATCATTTTGTAAACAAAAATAAAATATAGTTTAAAAAACTAGAAAACACGCTTTTACTTCACATTGACCGAAAATTTAAAAATAATTGTTTATATAGGCAAAAAATGGTAATAAATGGAAAATATTAGAATTACTGTGAAAAAAGCGTGGGGTGATTTGTTTTATATTTTCGTATATCGAGCACCACAAGCTTTTTCTCTGGAGAGAGAGCCTGAAAAAAAAATAGCGACCCCACCAAGGAAGGCAGCAGCCGCATTAATTACCCATTCACGACGCGGATTTTTCAAATTCTAGCGAAGGCTCTCACACAGAGTATGTAAGAGGCAAATGATTTAAGTCTGGCGATCCTGATCAGGATAATGAGACAAACTCATCAAATTATCGTATTGTCGCCGGTTCTTGATATTTGTACAAAGTTTCAATTGAATTTGTCCGTTTAAAGTGGGTCAAAATTAAGTGTAAAGGAGTCGGTTACAAACATAAATACATACAGGTGAAGCTAAATAAAAGCGTGTAATAATAATTGCATGTTTCCAAAATAATTGCATCGCTTTCTACAGGAGAGAAGCGTAGCAATTTTTTTTCCATGATCCATACAACACAAAAAATCAGACTGTGAAAAAGTAGACTTTGAAAAATAATTATTGAAGGAGAAGAACAAAACTACAGAAAAACTACACACTACACTACTCCATATAGCAATTTATTTTTCGTCAGTTTATTAGTTCGAAATGAAAAAAAAAACACTTTGAATTCATAAAAAAATCGTTAAAAAAATGTATTGCTTCCAAGCAATATTAGAAATTTTGCAAGACCATTTGAAACCCTATAATAATCATGAATTGAAGAATGCGAGCATTACAAAAACGTTGCAAAAAAAAGTCACTTCCGGCCGGTCTAATAGTTCTTATCAACTTGAAATGATATATTTTCCTATCATTAACAAAGTAAAATATGTCTTGATGAGTAAATTAAAACTATATTACATCGATAAACGAATCCAGTAATTCAGTTGAATATCCTTAAAAGTGAAAAGGTCACTAAAAATAATTTTTCGAATCCTAAAATATCACATTTCATTATTTCAAAAGGACAGATCATGCTAATTATCAGCTTGCTGTGTCTGTATTTTCTATTTTGTTTTGTTCTCCATTCTCCATCGTGTTGTAAACTTGTGCAGGGGTTTTGAACTCCAGGACCATAACAATTCTGAAAACATTTGTGAGTCATATTTTTGAAAGAAACAAAAATGTATGAAAAATTTCACCACTCTATAAAAACGACTTTTTTCTACGGAGGTATAAAACGAAACACCCTGGTATTTTGGAACCCATGGACCAATGAAAAAAAAAAGTTATAGTAGGTACTTGACGAGCTCGATTCAAAAATGTTGACAGATATGAATAATTCTTATTTTCAAGGCCTACTCTGCTCTGTTTAATGGATCGAAATTTAAAAAAATGGATAGCCTATCCGATTTGGGCATATTATGAACACCTCTATTCCAAGTTTCAGCACAATATCTCATACAGGGTGTTAGTTGTGTGATGACAAATTTCCAAATTCATGCTTTTTTGACTGACCCTGAACTTTACAGGAAAGATGAAGTAGTCATTCAATTAGTGGTCGGTGAATCAACGGGTCTTATGCACAGGCTAAAGGCAAAAAGGTTATATTAATTACGTTTTCATAAAATTGTATAGCGACATTACAACAGATAAATAAATAAAACACCGTAAAACTATCACTTTGCCACAGGGTACTCTCTTCCTTGAAATGTTTCATCAAGCCATTTCCGTCAAGAAATAACATTATGAATAGAGGCACCGCCCAGCTGCAGTATAAAATTTCTGCTTACTACATCCATGTCAAAAAATTATTAGTATATTAAAGTATAAGTGGATAAATAGGTCTTTCAATCACGCGCGATTTTTCGAACACGACGGCTCTGCCGGAGTGTTCGAAATAGAGCAAGTGTTTGAAAGACCAGTTATCCACGCATACTTACGCATTTTTTTTATCGGTACAATTTGAAATCATAAATACTGGTATTATTACTACAAAACATGGAAATAAGAACTAATAATGTAAAATGGTTGAATTCGTGATGTGAAATCAGTATATCTTTCGTTGCCATGAAAATGAGAAAAGCAAAAATAAATATGCAACTTGTCATCAAAGATTAATAGTTGTCACCGCGGTGCTTCAAAATGAATTCTTATATTGATTCTTTGAATAGTAAAGCAGAATCGCAACTAATACCGCAAAAATCTAGAGAAGCCTATAACAAAGAATATGACAATACTAACTGTACTTTCCATTTTCATTTATAACATAATAATAATGTTTGAATGAAGGTTGTTTTGGTTAGTAATATTTTATTAGATGTAAGAAGGTACTGCTGTCAGATCATTCATCAAAAGTTGTCATTTAAACTTCATGTTTCTCGAGTTGTTGATGTTGCCATGGTAACTTTTAAAAACGCGCGTTTTTGAAAGCTCGATTTAAACACGCATAGGCGTGCTTGAAATGGCTAAAATGGGGCACCAATAAAAAAAATCACTGGACCTAATCTATGGTTTTTTAATATTCCTACCCAGGCATTGATTATTCATGAATAATATCCTCTCTTGCCTCAGTACTGTACCGTTTGTTCAAAAACTTGGGTCGCCCGGTTTCTGAATATTTGTAACCTTTTGTGAGGACATAATTCACAAGTGAAGATCCATCACAAATACTACGTCAATGTCACTAAACACACGTTTTGTCAATAAAGCTCGCATCATCAGGAGTAATAAGCATTGGTCCACCTCCATCAGAAATCCAATAGCCCCTGATGATGTCAACTTTGTTAACGAAACGTGGAATATAATTGACGTTATTTAGGTGTTTGAGTAGTTTTCTATCATTGTGAAAAGGACTTTCGATCATCCAATAACTAAATACTGTAGATATATTCCTACCCCATCAACAACACATTGAAGGCATACAATCCTGAGGAGACAAAATTGAATAGTCCTGAATCCGTATTTATAGATCTGTTAAACATATATGTGTACAATGGTGCACCTCCCAATCCTAGAGCAAATTCGCCGATCATCATCAAGGAAAACAATTTGCCTGCTTCTTCTTTCAAAACCAACTTTGACATCAGGGATCGTATCATTGGACTTGCTACTCCTCCGAAACATCTTGCTAGCGCAGCTGCAAAATAAAAAAAAATCACAAGTTTCCTAATATACGAAAGTTATATAATATCCATATCCTACAATATTTTTGAGTATTATATAATACCAAATCTGGAATGATCCAACAGAAGCCAATTGCGGGTTTAAAATAAATACAGGACTCTAGACCAGAGATGGAAATTTAAATCGACATTGCAGAAGTTCCGTAAAAAGCCTACCAAATCTTTATTCAACTCAGAATCGATTTCAAATTTGGTGAACTTATACAGAAAAGGTTGTATTTTACGAAAATGACAGAACAAAATTATAAAAAAATGTTTGGCGCGAAATCACAGCACTAAACTCTGGATGAAATTTTCAACTCTAGAACGGTTTGAGATAGATCAATTCTGCGAACGCCAGTCGATCCAGGATGATGAAATTAGTATATTCAGTAAATTTTGAGTTTATTGGCGAAAAAACAAATTACTTACTCCTAAAAATCATGACAGGTACAAAATAATCAGAATCACTCGAAATTCGCACTATATACGCAAAATTTCATACTGATTCTAAAAATATATGATTCGGTTATGCTCAGATACAAGGTGTACCATAAAAAAGCGATAAAGCGTCAAAAATTCTCTTGCACCATCGTACTTTCGAAAACTTTTGATTTAAATTATTGAAAAATTGTAAACTTCTGTTAAACGTATCTCGACGAGCTGATTTCGAATAACATCTCAAAAATGGAATTCGACAAATTGTTGTTATTTCGTTAATCCTTCGTCGAATTCAATTATTGATACATAATTAGAAACGAGTTTGTTGAGATACATTTAAGGGAATTGTGGGACTTTTGGAAAAATTGAAAATGACAATTTTCGAATAAAGGTTTAACTCGAAATCCTACCAAATCTCTATTTGACTCTGAATCGATTTCAAATTCGGTCAGCTTCTACAAAAAAAGTTTTTTACGAATAAGACAAAACCAAAATGAAAAATAAAGTTATCGGGAAACTTTCAACTCCGGATAGAGCAATTTTGCGAACGCCAGTCGATTTAGGATGGCGAAATTACTATATTCTTCGTATACATCTAAGTTTTGTAATTTTTACCATAATATTATATACTCACAGGCATAAATCACAATGTTAGTGGTTGCAAGTCCCCGCATCACGCTCCCAGTCAGCATCGAGATTATTCCCATAAAAATCAGCACGGGTTCCCTAACTTTCATCACCTTGTGCAAAAATCCGATACCAAAGATGGAAGTAACTATCCAAATCACATCGCTAACGCTGCTGAAAACGTTGTACATGGTGAGTGTCCAATGAAATTTTTCTCTGAGGTAAGGAAAAATCAGAGAACCTTCACCGGAAAATATAAAAACGATCACGATAGATGTCAGAGCTATCAACAGAATTTTTGCTCTGTTGAAGTTTTCCCGCTCTTTGATAGCCACTCTAACCATTCCCATGAAATTTTCAGTTTGGACCAATCCCCTGAGTTTTCCCTGCAAGAAAATATCTCATAAATTCACAAATCATCTATCGTGAGGCAGTTCTAAGCAATGGAGAACGGATATTTTAGTCCTAACGCCGACCGGTACTGTAAAGGACTGAGACAAATTGCATTGGTAGATTTCATTGAAAATTTAATATTCTATATGCAGCTTCAAGTCTAATAAACATTGCTGACAGAAATTGCTCGCGTGAAATAATTAAAAACTCAATTTTGTTATTTTTCGATATTATAAAAAATCAATTGACCAAGAGTTTGAAAACATTTTGGAAATCCAATCTTGAAAGCAGGCAACATTCTCCTATTTCATCTTTTTCCTACCAATGTGTACTTTTTTTCGATTTGTGTGCTGACTGACTATATTAACAATCATCAAGAATGCATCCATATCTTCAACATTCCAGTAATTTCTAACCCCAGCAGCTTGGAAGTGAAGGATGTACATTGTGCAGGCTCTCATATTCAGTTTTTCCGAGGATTTGGAACTCTTGCAAGTTGTTTTCTGATATCTACAAATGTTCGCATGGTTCTCGCGAAAAATTTCAGAACGGAGCTTCTTTCTCGACTTTCTGCTTCTTTAAAATTTCCAGCCAGACCTGTTCTTGTTATCTTTCTTCGTATTCTTCATCTATCTGTTCTTCTGGAATTTCTAAAAGTCGGCCATGTTCCTCTTGTTTTCCTTCATCTATATTCTTGTAAGATTTCCTAAAACTGGTTCTGGAGGAACATTTTCAAAATAAATTCTCATAGTCCGAATCTTGACTAGTTAGGTATAGGTATGATGGACATAGAAAGAAAGCAAATTTCAGCAGCTTTTCGAATTTACAATAAACTACAGGTTGTTTCATTTCAATAATCAACTTTCAGTCACTTTTTCAAACAAACCAAAAAACTGTATTATTTACCACTCTGTATTAATGTAACGGAGATTAGGCTGACGTGTTGGAAGCCTCCAAGTATCACCTAACTCCAAACTAAATTTCGAAATAGTAGTATTTCTTAACTTCCTAAATTGTAAATAATTTTTATTTTGAAAAAGGTAACAGATAGGTACAGGAAACTATCAGGAAGAGTGGTCGGGCAATTGTTGGAGATTCCAGAAATAATATTATATACAGGGTGTTCCATAAAACAACAAGTTGCTACTACTTTCTAATAAAAGTGGCAACACCGCATCGTCGAAAATATTTCAGTTGGGTAGAGAACGTCCGAATACTCTCCATGAAATTTTCAAAGTGATCCCCAGAAACTTCTTATGTGCCATCCATCGTGAATCAGCCTGTATATAATGTCAGGAAGCTCACGAATCGTCCCCCTCCCTTGTCACTCGAAGTCACATTTTGTTGACCTCTCCCTTAACATAATGACATATTTAAAAATAATGATATTTTCAGAAAATTAGACATACCTCAACCTGTATATTCTCAATTGATTCAGGTATATAATAAATAGTGTAGATTAATCCAATCACATTGAATAATGCTCCCGTAGCAAATACACTCTCGTAATTGGTTACATAAAATAAAGCAGAGCCTGACAAGTTTCCTGCAAAAATACCAAGTGCCATAAATCCTTCCAAGATGGCCATTCTAAAAAACAAATGTAAATTAAGATGAAGTAGATGAGAATAATTATGAAACAGTATTGATACATATGAGCAAGTTGTAACTTTGTATACTGTTTAAATGTGCCAAATCTGACAAGATGTTGCAGAGAGGAAACCTTGAAAGTGGTAAGTTTTCCTTTGTCACCAAATCGACATCTTTGGAGCGTCGGACTGCTGAAGATTATTGATTTTGTCGTACAAATCTCATTGAATTATTGTCTTTTCCTAGAAAAATCAGACAAAAATGTTCGGTACTTCAAGGTTGTTCCCCATTCTAAACGTGTCTATATCACTACTTAGGTTGGCGACAGGCACCAATCTGATTTTTTTAGGAAAATACAAAAATTAAATGAGATTTTCAATGGCACCGTCCGACAAAAGTACAACAAACATATTGAAAAAAACAAATTTAAAAATTCATCCTAAATGAGTAAATGACACACCTAGACACACCCATGCTTATGACTTTGATGATGAAACGCTTAAAAGAAAATGTCCAGTTACTTGATTTATTTAATAGGAATGTATCGGCAAGCATCCAATGGAGATCAACCGCTATCCTTTACAATCAAAAATTCAATATGGGAGACTGCAAAACTCTTTAATGTGACATACACCCTATGATTTGCCTCGCCGGGAATCCACTCACCTCGTTAATGAACTAATAAAATGGTCATGAAAATTCAATCTCACCTTATTCCTCTCGTTTCTTGTGTTGTTGTGTCGGTAAGGTAAGATAGACATACTGTCATGAATGCAGGAATGCCTCCTGTGAGCATTACTGGCAGGGAACCGATAAGGAAGTAGTAAGGCGATATGCTTGGGATCGCACTAAGCAAACACACCACAAGCATACTGCCAATTGTTCCTAAAATATAAGTATTATTATGGAATAGTTATTTTCCTAACAAGCGCGGAAAGTGATACTTTTCCGCACACGACTGCCGCTGACCCAAACGACATGAAACGTAGTTCGGGCAAGCAGTCAATGGCGGAAAAGACACTTTACGCTTGAATTAGGAGCATTATTTTTTCTACGACCGCATGAAGATTCATAAAGCACATGAAAATATATAATTTTTTTCAACATACAAAATTTTTAATGAAAATCCTCTTATAATTATTATTAATATTATTGTGAAAAACACAATTTGTTGCATTCTGCCTGAATCTGCTAGAAACGTTGACGAGGATCGTCTAAAACTGTGACCTGTGTATCGTTCTGGGTTAGGTTGGCCTTAGTAGATAGCGATCTCTGTCGGCATTTTACCAAATTTGCTCACGTCTTTGCAGTGAACAGAGCATTTGCCTTAATTTATAATCCTTAAAAAACGGCTGTGCGTGGTGGTAGGAGACCGTAAATTTTCATACTTTCTATAGAGCTTCAAAATGGTTTATGTCTCCAGATATAACAAAGGATCTTATGGGGCGCCGTTAGTGTCAAAAGTAGTTGTTCTCATATATTTTATTTTTACTCAAATATATTTGTTGATGACCATATATTTATTAGTTGACACCAATATATATTGAAACTGAACAAATATTTCCATTTTAGCGTTCATTCATTCATAAATATATCGTCAATGCATATTAGCAGTGAAGAGCAATATATTTATTACTTGTTACCATTCCATATATAAAAATGAGCTTTTGATTACCACCACTAGGTGACGCTCACATCATGTTTTGGAATATAATTTGTTTTGCAAACCTGTTATGTTGATATGCATTGCATTCATACTTTTTGAAGATATGCAATGATGAAAACTCGAACAATCTTTCGATTATTTTCAACATAGCGGACGCGTTGCGAAGAAATGGCATGAATCGGTTACATGGCGCAATCTAGTGGTGGTACTCAAAAGCTCATTTTTATATATGGATTGGTAACAAGTAATAAATATATTGCTCTCCACTGCTCTCCATATGCTTTGACGATATATTTATGAATGAATGAACGCTAAAATGGAAATATTTGTTAGGATTCAATATATATCTGTGTCAACTAATAAATATATGGTCATCAACAAATATATTTGAGTAAATATAAAATATATGAGAACAACTACTTTAGACACTAACGGCGCCCCATAGAATCTGGATGTTTGGATTTTGAATCGAAATTTTTCACAATAATTAGGTTTCCTTCATCTTGAATATCGTCAAGTGTGATTTTCATAAGCTACGCTCTGCGAAGAGCACAGGCTAGATCAAAAATGGTACCAACTTTAATCATATGATACTTTGATATGTAAAAATCTACGCTTTATGTGGTGTAAAACCAACCATTTTACTTTTTTAGGATCGATGTTAACTTATGAAACTTGCATATGTTCAGGTTTTGTTTTATTTTAACTAAACATTTCACCATCGACAAAAGCGACCATATAGCGTATTGAATTTCAGTACCTTACTCAGCTCGAAAAAAATGCGCTATTCGTATCTTTCTCATGATTTACTAGGAAACAGGTCTGAATTAACCATTTGCGGCCTTCAAAATTGTTTCTGGGAGCTCTTTGCCATTAAAATATTGCTTTCATTGAAAATATTAAAAAAATGCAGCATCTGCCACTTTGATAACGCTTCAACTTGAAACTTTGACGTCTTGACGTCAACTTGGTTGTCATGGCAAATCTTTGATTACCACAGCCGATTCTTGATGAAAATCCATGTTAAAACTAAAGTTCAAAAGATTTTCACCAAAGAGGTTCACAAAACCCACTACCTATTTAGATATCTAGATATAAGCATGTATATCTATATATATTCATCTATCTATATGTTCTCCATTTGAAGAAGCTTTTGTACAGCGAAACAATTATCGTGGGTTTTGTAAACCTCTTTAATGAAAATATTTGAAACTATAGTTATAAGATCGATTTTGCCCTTGTTACGAGTGTGGTTCATGAAATATGTTCCAAATGGCCCCTTCCAAGCGTTTCAAGTGCTTTTTGAGTAAACTTGTGTATAACTCTTGCTCCTAAATCTTTACTGGCTACTTTCTCATCACTAAGTTCAGCAAAGTTATGACTTTTGGACTCTTAGGGATGGCTGGGGGATATTGCTATGTCCTCTGCTTTTCAATATTTCTATTCAGAAGGTTTTTCGCTGGAACTGCGGTGTACTCTACACCCTTTGGTAAGGGTAAATATGGCAGTCAAAATTATCAACTTTTTCTGTCTACATATTTCTGGTTCAATTATACCTTAGAAAACCTCTCTTCTACCACCCCACCCCAATAATCGATACGAGGATGTATTGAAAAAGTCGAAGCCTACTATAGAAGCAAGCAAAATTTGAAATTGAATAGTTTTTTCCATATGCTCTCCACTAGATCTTTAAACAAAAATGTTTATCTTGCTCTGCAAACCATCAGGCCTCTACAGCTTCTATAACCTCTTCGTTGGAAAAAATATAGGACATTTTAAACAATTTTTCAGTGAACGAAAGAGAAGATGATCGGACGGAGCCAGATCTGGTGAATAAGGGGGCTGTTCCACCAATTCGTACAAGCACCCAGAACTTGTCAGAGCTACGAGAGATGAGGATGTTACGTTTTGAATTGTGAACGGTCAAAAATCGACTATAATATCCGTAATAATCGATCGTGTTGTTGCATTACATGAGAGATCATCAGAAAACTAGTTTAAATTAATGGGGAGTAATTTATTACGAATGAACCTGTACACGCTCCTGTTCAATGGTCTGCTTTTGCTTTATTCATTCACAGCTTACTCACAAGAACTTTCAGATAGGATTGTATGACTGTTCAGTATCATTCCTCACCTAATTGGGATAGAAGCAGGATTGGTTTTCTGCCGAATTTATCAGACCATGGTCCTGCGCAAATACAAACTATAATCATTGGTACAGACGATACGGTTACTAGAAGCGTTCGTATTACTTGGGCATCGGGTTCAACAAGCTTTTCCAAGTCCTGCGTGATATTATTGTTCGTGTTACCTAGCAAGGAACAGTTTGATTCGCTATATCCTAATATCAGGTAACAGGTACGGTATATCAGAAGATTCGTTGACAGTGATCCTAAAAAGAAAATTTATGTTGGATTTGTGTGGTCAGGGTGACTTGATTTTGAATAAATTTAATTAAATTAAGATAATTCTGTTCTTCATTCCCAACAAGTTAACAAGCAGCTAGAATGAGAACAAAATAATCACTCCTAGGTGCATGTTTCCATTACCAGGTTATCTCGTCAATAGGTCACCACACTGCAGTCGTCAGTGAATAACTGTGGGTATTTTGTTGTATCGAAGAGATTCCAAATACTTTCACTTGAAACTAATATTTCGTAAAACCGAAAAAAACCTGTCTCTCCACACAATATCAATTAAGGCAAATATCTGACAGAAAACAACTACTTCCCCATACGGACAGGCAAATATCTGACAGAAAACAACTACTTCCTCCTACTGACATTGAATTATATCTGTCGTCCATTTGTGCAACGTTCCTCACGGACACATAATTGCAAGTGCTAATTGTTATAAACCCAGAATATTATCCTTCTTTCTGTTGCAAATTACCACCTCATACATGCATGTTTCGAGGTTTTTTAACTCCCATCAGTGCAAGGATAGGACGAAAATATAGTCGTCGTGTTCTATGATTTTTCTGGGATGTTATTACAGTAATCTTTCGTTTCGAAAATAGTCGTTGAATTTCCTGAAAAACTTACCAGTCAATGAGTTTCCGAAAAAGGTGAGTAACACTGGCACTTCAACAGAAATTTGTTTGAACAAACCCATCGTATTATTCCTCTTAGGTACTTGCTAGGTACAAAAATTCATAAACTGGATATGCCTAAAAACTATTTGAAACTTCGTTCATGAAATTTGACTAACAAATTCGTATGCATTTTTCTATCAAACTATAATCATTTAGTTGTTCGTATACCAATGCTATTTAAAGTACTAATCTAAGTACCAAAACTCATTGCCAAACCGTGACAATTGAAACTGAAAAACTATCCTTATCATCAATCATTATCCACATATTATAACAAACATTGAATGGGTAGGTATAGTGGCCACGAAAAATCTAAGATTCCGTAAGACCAAAACAATCAGAAAACAAAAACAAAAATAGTAAGAAGCAAAAAAAGTTAAAGTGACTATCCAAACGAAAGATCGTTGTGGTAATAAGCAATAATGATTAATAGATATATGTACATAGGATACTCATTTACGGTCAAACTCCTGGATAATCTCACACATCAAGGTTTCGAGGCACAATCATCTAGGTATACATACTGTATGTAGATATTCTTTGGTACAGCCATGGGTAACCCTCTGTCTCCCTTCCTAGCCAATTTGTTCATGAGTAGGTTTGAGATGGAAGCAAGACAGAGCTTCGGGTAATTTCCTAGGATTTGAGTATGGTTTGTGGACGACGTGTTCGCTATCTTTGATACATGCAAAACGGGTCGACGAAGACAGTTCGGTTCAGAATTGAATGGCCAGTTTGAAACCATTTCGTTCACGTATGAAACTGAAAACAAAAAACAGCTGCCATTTTGAAATGTTTTTAATGAGATTCAATCCTGGGAAAGTAATTTTTAGGGAATTCGCGGAAGTGAACGGTTATTGTGTGGATTTGGTAGACAAATTGATCAGGAAGCACATATTTGAGAAAACCCTTCGTAACTTTTCAACTTTTCGAAAATGAGAAAACCCTCCGAAATATACCGCTATCCCATGCGAACCTCAAGAAACTCGAGGTGCCAACAGTATTTTCAAAACCCTTGAAATAAAGGTGGTATAAAAAACCTCGTATAAGCTGAAACAGATCCTGGTTATTCCCAAAGATGAGACAGAAGAATAAGAAATATCGTTTTTTTATGAAATTAGCTGCTAGAACTTGCGAAAAGAAGTATGTGGGTCAAACTAGAAGGGCCATGGAAGTACAGTTCAAGGACCACATTGCTCTTATCCGTTTTTCGATACAAGAAAAATCGAGTCTAACCCAACATGCATGTTGACCTGCTTGTTTTGCTCAGAAACTTCTCCTACATGTGACAATTTCATATCTGAAAACCTGGGAGAGGTAATAAACCAGATGTTTTCTACTACTCCACAAATAATATTCCCTCATGAACACTAGTAGAGTTTACCCAAAGTCATAGTCTGTGCGGGTAGATGACGGCTATTATTGTTATTTACTGTGGTGATCCGGAGCGACTTACTGACTTTTGGTGATATATTTACTTCTTCTGCTGCAGGAAAACCCACAGCACCACCCTGGGTGGTCGGTGCGCACTCCAAGCAAGCCCCAGACGAACACTTTCTGGACAAACTCCTCCATTCCCGGAAAGCCAAATGTTTGATAGTGCTGGATTTCATCCACCAAAATCCAAAACAGTGTTGCTCTTAATATAGGTAAAGGAAAGAAAAAAAAAGGAAAACCCTTGAACATTTGAAAACAATACAATTTTCCTTCGGTTTTCTTCGGTTTTTATTCGTTCCAAGATACTGAGACACTGTCCGTACATCATCTGAATGAATCAACATTATATTCCTGAGACAACAATTGAATGCCGCTTTATCAATTCTCTCGAGACGTCATTGGGACGAAACCGGTTCTTGCTGCGCAAAAAAATTGTTTCATTATATTCAGACTCTCCAATACAAACTTTTCGAACTTGGTTCGTTCATTAGAAGTCTAATCATCTTGCAACTGGAATTGCCAAATCGTCGAAACTTTCAAATATTTTCTTGCAAAGCTACGGCACTGCGTGAACAGTCATAACTGTATGTTATCCCGACGTAATTTCAACGTCACAGGGTAGGAGCGTCGTCGAAGTGTATGTAGGTCTACCTTTAATATAGGAGTCACTGGAGGACGATGGGGTCCATTAACAGATGACACCACTGTCATTCATCCTGTCACACCACAGTCGTAAGTGTCTTAATCCGTAGACACAATGGAAGTTTTATGTAATAAGTTTTAAGTTTTGGGATTTTGGATATCCATTTTACAAATAAAGCAAGATGCAAAACAGAATTGAAGAATGAAGCTTGAATTTTACCAACAAGATTGTCTATGAAGCGTGATCAAAATAATAATGGCAATGATAGTTTCGTCTTGAAAAAATATCCAAAATCATGAAAATTAAAACTGAAAACATAAAACTTCCATTGTGTTTCAGCCTTTACTGTGTTGAAACAAGTGTTTGTGCGCGTGAATATATGTTATACCTTCCAACGTGAACATTGTTGAAATTTTATTATTTCGAATAGATAGGTACTCTTTCCAAGGATTGATATAATTGGAAAAAAATCATCGTAATAATTAATATATTGATATGGTAGTTCATACTGCATGAAGAGTTGATGTTGTTCAGTTGATCCCTCGTTGGCGTACTCGTAGTCACTACTCGGTGAGTGGAATACAATATACATTATACATTGCACTTATTCGATTCGAATCATATAGTTCGAAATTCATATATTATATATAACCATACATATCAAGGCTATTTTACCAACTGCAAATATTAATTTGAATACATTAACAAAATTACTGAATGTTTCGTATATACACAATTCGGTTTCTCTTCTTAGTTACGCCTGTACATTTGCACATAGGCAACTGGCAATTCACAAATCACCAAGCTAGGTTGCCAGGAATGATCACGCGAAATTTAAGCTAGGTTGCCAGGAATGATCACGCGAAATTTCGATAACGGTATACTCCCAGGGCGTATTTTGACACAAAAGTTATCTGAAGGACAGAAAAAGCGATTTTTTGCAAAAAAACAGATCATATTAAAGGCCATAAGTTGAGAAGCACATTTTTGTGGTCTATGAACTTATCTTTTGGTTGTCCAATCAATTCAACCAAGACCGGAGGTGTAATCTATACATAAGAAAGTTATCATCATCATCAGGAAGTAAGTAATAGTTTGGCTGTTTATTGTTTTCCTAATACAGATTTAACGTTATTGAAAACTTTTTAATTTCAAAACTGAATACAATATTTTTGATATAATCTACCTAATGTAGTTATATTGTGCAGGAACACATCATAACAAATAAAAACCGGCTCAAAGTGAATTCACTTGCAAGAACCGATTTCTAAAATTCAGGATCATTAGGTACTGAAATTTTCCAAAGTTTGCTCAATTGCTTTGAATATTTATTCAATATTTCAGAAGGCCATTGTGTGTGATTTTCTACCTATCTTGTTAACATTTTTGATCTTGTCATGAAAATTCAGTACAATACAGTTGCTTTCAAATGCGATTTTTTCTATTTTGAAAAAAAATTATAGATTTTCACTGCCAGTACGATCATATTTCTGCAAATTCGGAACTCTTCTCAGCTTCAGGAACAATTTGTACTCCCCTATTTTTGGGCCAGAATATTTCGCCACAGAAGACCAGCAGCCCACTAGAGAGACCAATCCCCAGTAAACAAAAAACAACAAGGAAATGCGACAAGTTCAATACGACTTTTTCGGTGTTAACTTTCGCCGGAGCGTACTTCTCCTCTCGTATCAAACCGTGTTCTTTGAAAACCAACACCGCCATATCAAACTTCTCCAGGAACGGCGAATGCTTCTGAAGATGAAAAACCAACACTCCTGACAACAAATTTCCTTTGAGTATTTCATAGGTGGGATCGCCGTCTTTCTTCTTCAGCCTATTCATGAGGTATTCAGCAAACTCTTCGCTCACAAAAAACGCCGTGCTTGTGTCTCTTTTCTCTATTAGTTTTCCAGCGTCCACCAGTTCCATTTGAACGTATCTCGGTCGCATTCTTAGGACTTCGGATAAATCTTCACTCTGTGCGAAGAAAGGGTGTAGGTTGAGTTTCAGTTTGCTATTCCTCAAATCATCCAAATTGTTTATCCCCTTTTCGTAATTTGGTTTAAGATACGATCCAAGGAGAGAGGATTGGAAAGCAGCCCCTAAAATCAGAGCACACCAGACCCAGATGGAAAATAGCCCTTTCATTTTGGCTTGAAACGTATCGGATGATGCTGAGACATTTAGTAGGATCGACCATAGAGTGAGATAGAAGTCTGAGAGTTTTTTCAAAGTGCGACGATTGTCAGAAGTGATGAAAACTATCGGTAGGATGATTATCGCTATCAGTAACCACATCCATATGGAATCGTCAAAGATGTAGAACATGTTCATGTAAGGTGGTATCTTCGACGGTTTCGGTACCATGATGATTTTGTTAACAATGTCGTAAGGGTAGCTGTAGTCCACATTGACGTAGTAGTATACCTGCAAAATAGCGAAAGTTGATTAAAGTATTAATTTGTTCTGATATCAATTTATCATCATAATGTTACGAGATTGAAAAAAATCCTCTTGCTACGAAGCTGTCGCCGAGTGCCTGCCATAAAACTTAACACATTTGCATAACAAATAAATCATCGCCGTAAACATTTCCTCGTTCCTGGAATAATTTAGATGTTTAATCTGGAGAACGAAAGAGTCCCGAAAAATCTACTACTCGAATTGAGAATACATATATTTCACTCCAGAGACGAAGTTTTGAAGAAGTTTTTGAACTGAGAGATGCTAAATTCCAATGGAATCTGCCATTAACACACTTCAAGAGAGTAGCGATGCCTTGGTACGTTCTCTAAAAGTGGAGGCGGCCTTCAACACCTCGAGGCTGAAAGTAGGAGCGGTATCGATAGAAGAACACGAACAACGATCAAGCGCAGTTACTTGTTCATTAGAGATGGTTCTGGATGAGATTAAATATTTGCTAAGCAGAATATACACTCAGAAGAACAGGGCATGCTATAGATGTGGGAAATTGGGACATCTTCTTAAAGACTGCAGGGTAAGAATGCCACCACGTTCGTAATCACATGTTAGGACAAGGTGTTCCAGCAAGTCCTCAAATTGGCGGCAGAAAAAAACAGAATAAGCCAACATATCGGGGCGCATGCCGGCTAGCAATGATAGAGCCCCCAGGGCCATCCCTGTTAAGAGGCTAAGAACAATGGAACTGCACAACAACACAGATGCTTCGTCCAGAAAATCTTGTTCGGATTCTTGTGAGCATTGTGAGAGAATTGAACGTCGCGATGGAATCAACCAAGTGAGATTGATAGTTGACGACAATTGGACCACAGCAAAACTGAAACAAGACCAAGGAAGTGGTCCAAGCGTTGCAGATATTTTATGATGGAATGAAAGCGAAGCGAAAAGACCCACCTGGAAAAAATCTCCGTTCGTTCACCAACTGTCAAGGCATTGGTCTTTTGAAGAGAGCTTGGGAATCAGCCGACGCGACGGCATAAAAGCGATTTCTCAATTGATTGTGCCTAGGTCGAGAATAAGAGATGTCTTGGAGGAGATTCATGGCGGCAAAACAGGTGGACATTTTGGAATGAATAAGGCCTCGGATAAAATACGGCAGAGGTTTTACTGAGTCCAATGTCGTGAAGATGTAGAAAGATGGTGCCAAAGATGTCCGAAGTGTGAAGCAAGCAAAGGGCCCAGGACAAGATTTAGAGGAGAGATGAAACTTTTACTTTGGTGTAGTCTAATGGAATAGCCATTGTTCAACTTTATACAATGCTACGACCGATATCCTCAGTCTAACATCTAGCTTTCGATTACTTACGTTAAGAATCCTCAAGAGGAATATATCAACTTCGTCAGTCAGCAGTGCTTCTATGGATTCGTTCACAGAAGGCTTTTCAACGAGGTGTTCACTTGCTTTTAAAGTGTAAACGAACAATTTGTATATTTGAATCTCGCTACCAGTAAATTCACCGTTTTCTTTGGGCGAGTATGGTATATTATTGGTGATGGAGCCTCGAAGAGGTCTTCCGTGAAGATTTTTCATTTTGTCGGGAAAGTGTGATTCACAGAATAGTTTAGATCTTGAAAAGCGGTTATCACTTTTTCTTTCGTATGCGTTGTAAGTATATACTTGATATTTCGTGGTTACTGATACCAATACAAAATTGATTATTTTTTTCGACCAGATTCTCGAAAGATTAGAAGTCAGTATCTTGATATCAGCTACTTTGGATGTGATGACAAAGTAAGTCCTACTCCTCGAATTCCAAACTGGATTTTTGAGAAGATTGTCAACACGGTCTTTCAATTCTTCAACAGACTGAACAAAAACGAAAAAATTGTGAATTTTCAATAACAATTTTCTGTTCTCGATAATATTATCTTCAGATAGTACTAGAGAGCTGCAATACTTATTCGATTTCACAAAAGTATTTTCTATTTCATTCGACTTGATCGATGCTCGTATATAAAGACAGCTTCCTTTGGTGAAACCACATGTTTCGAGCTTCCTCAAATACTCCTCAAGTTCACTTTCAACGATGCTCAAATTTCTCATGAGCATCAGACCATTGGTAACATTTAATAAGAAAAAACATTGCATACACTTTTTTAAGAGCAGTGCTGCGAACATTGTCAAGCTATAATGATGATGATAACTTCAGCGTGGATGGATATATGATTTTTGGTGTGCTGATGAAAGTTTAATGAAGGACTACGAGAATTTCACTTCATCGGGATTAAAAATGGCAGTAATGAAAAGGACGCATTAATGTGATTGATCCGTACATTTGTAATGAAACAGAAATCTTAAGTGCAATTTGTCATCAAAATGATATTGATATTAATCGCCATAATGAAATGATAATAATAATGATAATAATAATAAATCGGGAAGAGCTGCGACAACTAGACTCGCAAAATGATACATCTTCATAGGAGCTTGCATCCTAAATCGTCCGAAAATTATGACAAACTTATTATAGTACAGTCTACTCAGTTTTGAGACAAGGATCGGTTGTAACACCACCAAATTTGGCATGCTTGCAGTTGATACCATGTCAAATAAGAAAAAAAATTGTTTACCAAAATTCAGGGGGTGGAACCCAAAAAAAAAATTTATTTGAAAAAATAATTGTTTTTATTCGGTTTTACCGTGGAAAAAATTGAGTTTAAAAAATTATGGTTTGAATAGGGTAATTCTCTACAAGAATGATCCTCAGTAATTCTCTATAAAATGAGCCCGTATTCTCAGAAAACGTTCTTGAACGCCGACATCAAATTTCAGGCTCGTGTTAGCCCGCCGCTGCAAGTTCCGGCGGTGCCGAACGTTAAATGTGTCAAAACTTTGCTAAAAATTTTCAAAAAATTCAAAATAAAAGTGTATTTTGGTCGTGAAGACTTCTACTTTTTCATGCAAATATAACATGTGGATATCTGAGTACCTAAGTGGTTGTTTTTACCACGTTACATAATCCAACTGCGTTTTTTACGAAGGACGCAGAAATCATAGATATTTCAGTTAATCCGGAATAATTGCACTGAAGCAGGAATCATTACACTCTTCAGACACTAGGCAATGATTTAAGAGTAGTGAGACAGGTCTCACTTATACACGCCAAAAAAAAACTTGGTTTTACTCCCGCCCCATTTTCATCTCCCTCAAATTTCCGACATCTTAGCCAGTAAATGTTGAAAATAATCGCTTATACACAACCTGCATGAAAAATAAAGTATGAAATTTCAAGCTGGAGGTTTGCACTTCACATTTCACAAAAACAACTCCAAACTGAATTATAATTAAAAAAAATTCAGAGACTATCCAAAAACTCATTCTTTTTAAACAATAGATAATTTTGTCGAACCACGTGATTTTCAGAAACCCCTGACCATCCGAAACGAAAGAAGATGAATTTATCTGTTCATTCCATATATACAACAGAGTCCAGAGTCCAGGATCATCGAGCCATAATATCTAAGCCAACAATGGCCACACTTTTGGAGCAGTCTCAGTTCTCAGTATGATGCGTCAGTTCAGATCATGAGCTGCGAGCGTATTATCTCGAGTCCGGCTTCCGGCTTATTATAGACATGTCAAACCCTACTGTCATGCGAAGTTTTTGTTCTTGCTGTGAAAATTTGAGTTTATTATTGAGAAATTTCATGGTAAAAGACACTAATTGAGATTATAATAGATCCAGCTGCGATTGTCCGTCTTCATGAAAGTGAGTATAAATTCATTTCAGAGCAGACAAGACATAAAAAATTCTTAGAGTGGATTAGAGTTGTATTGAATGCTGTAGTACCTATGAAATTATTATTGTTTGTCTTTCACAAAAAGTAGGATGGAAATGTTTAGGGTATTGCATTATTCTGGCAAAGAAGAGTGTTGTCAAGTGCATATACCACAATTTACTCTCTCCCAAAAAAGTGATATTCTATTTGAATTTGTTATGTAGAAGTTTTTCCTAAAGGAATGATTTGAGTTGATAACTAAAGCTAAGTTTTCATGTACACGAATTATTCGTTTTTCGTACGAAATCTGTCAAAAGCTTTTCAAATATATCATGAAGAGGGACGACACTACGTAATCCACCATTTTCCATAATTTGTTCAAATATATTTCGTGGCGGCAAATTTTAACTGATGGTACGAATAAATTCAAGAAGTTGAGATAAAGTCAACTTGTCCGAAATTTTAAAATGAAACAATGATCAGTGCGGTATGTATGTTTGTTTCCAGGCATATTAAAAAAATGTAATGTCAAATATGGACAGCAGTATCATGATTAATAATATAAAGAAAAAAACAGCAATAATATTTTATATTTTTTGCTGATTTTGTTGACGTATTGGTATTTTGAACTAGCTGAGGAATGGTGATCCAGATGAACAATTCAACTACTTCAGAATGTCGCCAGTAAAGTTCGATAATATTTCGAGAAAACGGACGGTAAATTAGAGGGTTGACGTTGAATATTTCATTTATTCCGTGAAGGCATTTCGCACAAATGAAAACCGCTCAAAATAGCATTTGTACGAAAATGTGAAATTTCTTTCAAATTTTCTACGAAAAAGCGAAAATTCTGATGCATGAAAACTTAGCTTATAAGTCGTACGAATATTCTCTCCCCAGGGGTATTTGAAGTAAAAATAATGGAGTCTTATATATTATCATGCACTGATCTTTTCTGAAGTAAACGCAAGTATATTAGCTGTGTTCCAACAAATCTGTTTTCATGATTTTTAAATTTGTACATGCAAAATTGAGAGTACGTACACAAATCATAGGGATTTTTCCGCCACAGGAAAATTATGTGAATAAATACGTTTCCAATATATTTTCATGAATAATAATAATATATGATTTTTAGGTTTGAGAGAATGTTATTTAGAAATAAATGCCGGTCGGATAACAGGAAACCATTGGGGTAGATTTAAATGGTTGAATCTTAAAAATGCAATTGTAAGATGTCACGAAAGAGAGAGATTTGTTTTATTTGCAATGCAGATAGATTTTGCCAGGATTGGTGTATTTTCACTTCAGCAGGGCTGGAAACATGCAGAAATCTTGATGAACTCGCAGACGTCAAAGTAAATGAAAAACTCAGGAACAGTTCAGAAAGCTTCGATTCCTCGCATTGCTGTTTGATCTGTTTCCAAAAACGTGTATAAGAATGAATCGACCGCTCAGGAAAGTTTCTAAAGCACCAAACGAAACTATTAAAAAAAGTGGCAACTTCTTGTTGTGATGAAATTTCGAAAGCAGTTATGAAGAGCACATGTATAATCAGTTTTTGCAAAATATCACCGAGACTGGCCAATCTCATAATTCTCATAATATCTATTGATGAATGAGATGTGAGGCATATCCATAATCTCAAAAAATATTCTCACCTTTTGTCTACAATGGTGGCTATTCGTAATCGCAATTTTAGGACGATTAACACTGTTCCCAGAGCTCGAAAAGACGGATTTGCTTCAAATATGAAGCATTAACATCACCGAACCTAACCCAGCCTCCTAAAAGTATCACAAGACTACTTTGTAATTTCATTTATTCTATCGAAGCAGTTTTACGATAGCCTTTTTACTTTCCGAGAAAACTCCATTTTTTTTTAATGTAAAAATTTTTTTGTGTTCCACCCCTGATATTTTGGTAAACAATTTTTTTTCAACTAAACATGATGTCAAGAAATCACTTGCCAAGTTTCATAGTGTTACATACAATTCATCCTCCGGTATTGGCACGAATTTGTCTGTGGATATTGAACTATTATATCAAGGGATTTGTCGAAAAATGACGTGTAATCAGGAACACCATTAGCGAAATATTTCACTGAGGTGACTGCTGACATTCATTTTACGGAAATTCATGTTCGCTAAGACTAATTAGGTCAAAATTATTTCCCTTTTGTTGAACAATAGTACAAAAGTACTTAACATTCGGCAGAATTTTAATACCTCTAAGAATTAAAGACTACTTTGGCAATTTTTTTTAAATTATTTTATTAAGATTATTCCTAGAGAATTTTGGGATATTTCATTTTTCTTTCCCAAAATCTCGAATGATATACAGAATGAAAGGCTTTATAATAAAAAATATTTTATTCATCTCATCAACAAACTCATATTCTTCCCAAATAAGTTCTCGATTTACAACAAAATAACACACAACTCTCTTTTACAATGTCTTACAGAGTAGGCAGTCGTTAATATTTAAAAGGAATGTTTGCCTAATATCATAAAATCAAACTACAAGTACAACACATTTTTGCACCCTATCTATATAAAATATGACAGATTTTTGTTTGGAAACTTCTTTCAAAACTATAGTTAAGCTCATGCAAACAATTACAAAAATCCACCACGTATAATTTCAAAGGGTGCATTTACAAACTCGTGTCTTAACTAAAATCCAGAATGCCAGACTTCATATCTTGACATCAAAAAATGCCGCACCCGGCAACATATCATTCTTCCAGCTTTAGAACCACATATTATAAAATCCAACGACCAATACCGCAATTTTTTCATCAACCACAGTTTGGGATTATATATACCTCATGCATTTTCATTCACTTCAACAAGTGCATTCAGCTCGGCAACTCGATGACTGGTCTAGGGAATTCTTCTAGCGTGCACTCGTAGAAAGTTGCCAGGATCTGTTCCGTCGGGGACATCGGAAATTCTTCTTCTGGGGTGATCGGCATACTGGGGTCTTTGGTTATTATGACGCAGTTGCAACCAGAAAGGTTTGCTTTGGGAAAATCTCCACAGTAAGCATGTAATTTTTCGCTACTGTCCACCTGCAACAAAGAGAAAGATCATTAGTTGTGTTTTGTCGATATTTCGGAATCTTAGTTGTCAAACTCAAAGTCAAAATATACTTTATTGTTGGAAGTTATGAAAAACTTAAAGACGAAGCTTATTGGTTTTGAGATAATATTAAATTGACTTCAAAAATCCTTTGAAATAAAATGTTTCAGGTCATCTACATTTCAACTATCTTTAAATGTGTGAAATTCCAATATTCAAACAAATTTCCAAAAGGAGGCTTCTCATTTTACAAGTAAAGCATCATGATCATGGTATATAAAAAAAACCATCATATAAAATCGATGACAGCTCTTTTAATTGCATATTACTGCATAGCGTGAAAATTCGGAGAAACGGTAGGTAATCGATAAGGTCGGCAATGAAATTCCGTGAAATGAAAAACATGTTCGAGTTTTCCCACGCGTGAATTCAATGAGGGGGTTTTCTGAAAACTGCAAACAATTTCTTTCCATAGAGCCAGATAACGACCGTCCATGGAATTCCCATCAAGGTCGTTAATATAATCATTGAACCAAAACATAAATAACAATTAAAAATCTCCGTTTGCTTCGACCAATAATGTATAACCAAATACGTCAATGGTCAATTATACCAATGCCACCTTTGGAATTTCCAGTGAATTACAAACGAAAGCACATTCCTGGCGTCTGCGATATTGAAGTTTTGACCCAATTTTGACCTGAATTAGTGGTTATGATGCAATAAACGTGAACATGACGCTGTCAGCTTATGATACGTAGGCGTAGGCATCAGTATCAATTGTCTCGGGAAGACAGTTTGAGAGATGGCTTATGGATGACAAAAATTTATTGAACCCCGAGGCAGAAATGTAAAAAATCCGTCTCCAATTTTCAGAACATAAATTGAGTCACGCTCGTCAGATTACTTCAAGGTAAATGATTCGCAACTGAAGTGACAAGGTGATAAAACTTTATGTAAATACTCGTAACATATGACATCCATTAACGACTGACGCCGAAATATGTGGGTACGGCGACACAAAAAATGCCATGAGGTTGCGTATTTCGATTCATTGGAATACTTCAAATTTTGTCACTTGTGCAATGTGCATATTCGTGATAAATGTGTAGTTGGTCAATTTTGAACGAATCATGAATTGACAATACTTTTATTATTGGCAAAAATATTGAAGGAACTGCACTTTTCCACTAACTTCGCAGATTAATTTTAGTGAGTAACTACTTCTTGTTTTGAAGTATTTATCAAATTTTAAAAGCTATGAATCGATTGGTAGCAATCCAGAAATATGAAAAGGATAGCTGAATAATCAATGGAGAATGTTGATAAACATTGATGCAATCAAAAATAAGAAATAAAACGGAATAAAAGACTTCAATAGAAATATCTTCTTTTCATTTATCTATGATGCAGCAGCAAGTAATAATCAGCACATATGGTAGGTACTAAACCAGGCGGATATTATTTATTATGCAGTAATACTGTGTATGTCCTCTACAATTCAATTAAAAATTTAAATTTTTTGTTCGATATACAATTAATAATAATTGAACTGTATTTTTGATTTTTCTGTAGTCATGTAATTAGGCCAGAGACCTTTGTGAATATAAATAAATAATGAAACAAGTTCACACTTTCAAATACCCAGGAAGGTGATTTAAATAATCTCAATATATTTATTTGAATAAAATGTATCCATAAACTGTGAAAATTCATTACAATAAAAGTATATTTCAACATTGACTTCTAAGTTATCAAAATGTTACCAAGCCTTTCTTGATAAATAGTTTATTCCCGATTCATGAACAAATGAATGACTTGTATTCAAATCATCAATGCCTCAAATTTGAGTTGAATAATTTGATAAAATACAGTGAAAGTAATTGACACCTACCTGTATAACAGGAATGTAATTCTCGTAACAAAAAGCTTGCAGCAAGACTGTTTGGATATGGGTCGCAGCATCTCCCGGTCGCGACTGGGGAAGTACACAAATTACAACTTCCTCGGGGGATTTTTCAAGGTAAGCAATTGCCGGTAGAAGTCCGCATATTAACCTCTTCTCGACCTTGGCCCGGGTCAACATTGCGTGCACGGCACGTCCAAGTTTGCTTCTGAAAAATAAAGACAAAACAAAGGTCAGTCTGGGTCGTCTCAAAGTCTATGCTATGCGCAATGAATTTATGGTAATCATGATCAGAAGTGATTTGTTTTTGTTTTGGTTTGGCTGAATTGTAGCAGAGTGGATTTGACCTTATCTTTATCAAAGCTAATAAAATTAAAAAGATAAGAATCGCAGTTTTCTTTCCATTGAAAATAATGGCAACATGTTAGATAATCTACCACCTGCATATTCAAATGAATTTTGTAATGTTCCAACATATCTTTCACCTCTTATTGCATATTTAATAGTATTAGCAAAATGCCTCCTAAAATTTTTTTATTGAAAACGGTACTTTTCACCAAAAATTTCGTCTTTTTAAACAACCAATCCAAGCTGTGACAAATAAGTGTGGTTTTCAATGAAAAAAAATGTTAAATGGGTGAAATCGGGTGTGTATATTGTACTGGTGGAAGAAGTAAATTTTTATAACGGAATTTTACCAAAAAAACAAAATGAACTTGAAAGTGAAAGAGGTAAAAAATAATCAATAAGTAATTATAATTGTTTCAAATTGTAATCGTTTTCAAACCCAAAACTCATTTAATAAATTAGACTATCCTTGATTATAAGTATTCTACACATCTATTTTGAATCAAATGTATGCTTCTTCATAATAACAATATAACATGACTGACTAATATTAGGTATCTCACCTGTTAATCATTTTGCATTTATCACTGAACTTGGCGACGCACATGTTCGATTGTTTGTTAGGATTTGCGATTGAAATGGATCGATACACTTTTCACTAGCCGATGAACCACTTCAAAAAGCTTGAATTGCACTTTTGAACTTGTTGAGTCACGTTGTGTAATATGTCACAATTGATCAGTAGCACCTCACAAAATATCACACTAGTATCTTCCACGGTAGCTTTCAATTGTTTGTGTGACGTAAAGTTGAAAGCGCTTTTATAGCGCAGCGTTCTGCTAGAAAAGTGGGGGAACGTCTGCGAGCCGGGACTAGCCACAATTCGAGGAATACCCATGTCCGGATGGAAGACTTTTGCGCCACTGGTCGGATCAGATAAATTGTGGGAGGATGAAGGAGCTGGATTACCTTATAGGTAGAACTGATCATTGTTATTGTGAATTGTTGCGTTTTTTATAAGTATGTTTGATGCTACATTCAATGGAAGTATTTATTGTGTTTACAAGGTCTGTGACTGAAAGCACATCAAAAAATTGTTGTTTATGTATCAAGGGAATTAATTATAAGGGCCTGGGGTTATTAAGGCTCATTAATTCCCGTGGTACGTAGATAATTATGTTTCTGACCGATTTCAATAACATTTTTTCATTTTCAAAACGGACTGAATATACCGATTCACTACCTTCCCGCTATTTGAATCAGGTACCGTTGATTATAGTAGCTAGGTTGTTGCTATGTTACTTGTTTATGAACAGAACTTAATTATCAAGCTATGTTTGCGTTAAAAACGTGTTTTCTACCCCAAATATATTGGAGGATATTTTGAAATAAAGGTGGAGAAGCAAGAGAATCATTAATTCCATCGAAAAGTGAAGCAGTATACCAAATAGAATACAAGATTCATCTGGAGTGGCTGACACGAAAAATGTTATTCCAAAATATGCCACTGAAACTGTTGCAGTGATGATAGAGTGTAATGATGGATGAGCATGAATTTGTGTTTAGTTGTTGTATTGATAATTCCTTCATTCGCTAAAGACTAAATGATTGTACTGTAGGTTTTTCCGTTTTTTTTTTCTGCAGTTGAAATAGCAAATGCGCCATCTATATTGTCAAGTCGCCCCGGAGCGCATATAGTGGTGGTGTTCCTTCTCATCTGGGATGATTTGCAGATAGTAGGGAGTATCACCATTGTACTTGATTATTATCAATTTAGTTTAATTAAGTTTCAACATTCAAAACCATTTAAGCTTTGTCTATAAATTTTTTATAACTCCCGACAATAAAGTATGTTTTGACTTTGACTTTGACAATCCCAACTGTAACAGATTAGGGGTGAGAATGAAGTGACACAAAAATTATGACTTTTGCTTGCTTACTAAATTTACTACGGTATGAGCCGACAGTAGTCTCTGTAAACCAGTTAGTTTTCAAGATTGATAATTTTTTTTGTTCTCATAATTTTTTATGTTCTGTTAAACTTTCGAACCTCTTTGGCTATTCTCTTCGAGACGCTGAATGTTTGAAATAACCTACAAATGACTCACCTCCTACAAGTTTCATACTACTCATTACTAGCCCTGTTTACTTCCAACCAAGTAAAAAATTCTGAAAAGGACGATATTTATTTATAAGGTAATAAATATTGTATTTGCTAAAAATTATAAGAATTACGATAATTCATTCATTCATTCATTCATTCATTCATTCATTCATTCATTCATTCATTCATTCATTCATTCATTCATTCATTCATTCATTCATTCATTCATTCATTCATTCATTCATTCATTCATTCATTCATTCATTCATTCATTCATTCATTCATTCATTCATTCATTCATTCATTCATTCATTCATTCATTCATTCATTCATTCATTCATTCATTCATTCATTCATTCATTCATTCATTCATTCATTCATTCATTCATTCATTCATTCATTCATTCATTCATTCATTCATTCATTCATTCATTCATTCATTCATTCATTCATTCATTCATTCATTCATTCATTCATTCATTCATTCATTCATTCATTCATTCATTCATTCATTCATTCATTCATTCATTCATTCATTCATTCATTCATTCATTCATTCATTCATTCATTCATTCATTCATTCATTCATTCATTCATTCATTCATTCATTCATTCATTCATTCATTCATTCATTCATTCATTCATTCATTCATTCATTCATTCATTCATTCATTCATTCATTCATTCATTCATTCATTCATTCATTCATTCATTCATTCATTCATTCATTCATTCATTCATTCATTCATTCATTCATTCATTCATTCATTCATTCATTCATTCATTCATTCATTCATTCATTCATTCATTCATTCATTCATTCATTCATTCATTCATTCATTCATTCATTCATTCATTCATTCATTCATTCATTCATTCATTCATTCATTCATTCATTCATTCATTCATTCATTCATTCATTCATTCATTCATTCATTCATTCATTCATTCATTCATTCATTCATTCATTCATTCATTCATTCATTCATTCATTCATTCATTCATTCATTCATTCATTCATTCATTCATTCATTCATTCATTCATTCATTCATTCATTCATTCATTCATTCATTCATTCATTCATTCATTCATTCATTCATTCATTCATTCATTCATTCATTCATTCATTCATTCATTCATTCATTCATTCATTCATTCATTCATTCATTCATTCATTTATTTATTTATTTATTTATTTATTTATTTATTTATTTATTTATTTATTTATTTATTTATTTATTTATTAACGGGTAACACCCAATTTATATGATACAAGTTTTACATATCGTGAGAATGTTAACACTAGAATTAACCTTAACATTTGTAAAATAAACAATAATACTACTACTAGTGAAGAAATAACAAAAGGTGCAAAGAAGATAAGACATTGCTATGACTCACTATTTGACAACATTATTAAGTAAATGAGTATATATAGAAAATGATTTGCAATTCAAAAATCAATCAATAAGCCTCAATCTATTTCGAAGCGTTCCTTCAGTCTCATTTAACAGATCAAATTTCTCACTGTTACCATTAGAGATCATTCTAGATAAGGCTGAATGCTTGCCATAGTTACACCTCTGAAAATCAGGTGAGAAAGTTTGCGTATTCCGTGTGTTACGAGAGGGGACATGAAAATTTACTTGAGAAAGAAGAGAAGGACAATTTATTTTGGAATTGATTATTTTATGAAGAAATTTTATATCTGCGTGTACTCTACGCGTTCTGAGTGTTTGTAATCCAGATGTCATACGAATTTCAGATGGTGAATGGTCGGTAACTGATATGTTTAATTTGAAAGCTAAATACTTCAGAAACTTATTCTGAACTTTTTCGAAGTTGTTTATATGCAGCTAGTATGTTGGTGACCAAACACAAGTACAGTATTCTAAGATTGACCTTACCATTTCAAAATAAAGAGTTTTTATAGAATATACATTCGTAAAATCTCTTGTAGTCCTGCTCAAGAAACCTAACATTTTTGTTGCTCTGTTAATTATTTGCTCAAAGTGAAGGTGAAAGTCCATTTTGATGTCCACCACAACACCCAGATCAAGAAAAGACTTGTTGATATCATTTATGTAAATATTGAACAGAAATGGCCCCAAGTGACTTCCCTGTGGAAGACCTGAGCTGACAGAAATTTCATGAGATGTGTAACTTTTGATTTTCACGAGCTGTGTTCTGTCACGAAGGTAACTTGCGAGCCAATTTAACATATTTCCAAAGAAACCAGTAGCTTTTAATTTCTCATATAAAACCTTATGATTGACCGTATCAAATGCCTACTACTACAAAAACCTATAAGCCCAAAACTGTCACAGCATAATATTACGTTAACCTCCCAAATAATGAGTAAAATTCAATGCTCCATTCTACAATTTTAAAAATGGAAGATATAAGCCCAACATCCTCGACAACATCAAAAAGTATGCAGCTCTGAGACTAGCGAAAAAAATTCCATGTCAAAAATACCTACTCCGATCAATTAACACACCATAGATGGGTAAGTCGCCGCACACGCTTTAAAATTTGTGTGTAAGGAACATCTTCCTCCAACGGCAGGGTCGTGCGTTGTTAACAGAAATATTGAGGTCAATAAAATAGAAATAATGGAAACCCAATATGGAATGGAAACTTGAAATTATGATGGAATAATCTCCACAGGCCGATGCTCTAATTGACATGTTTTTTCATAATTCATTCATTTTACTCCTTTTCAATTCGGTTTCCGTTTCTCGATACTTATGACCCTGGTAGCTTACCTATGAAATGACATATTTTGATTTCCAGCTTCAAATGTTCTTTTACACATTTCACAATGCTTCACCATTGCTTAGTAATAATAACTAACGATAGTTTAACACAAATTAACTCAGAATGTTCCCATTATTCACGAAAAAACACTCCAATTAGCCAAAGTCGAAAAAAAAAGAGATGTGTTTTGTTGTTGTTCTGTCATATTTAACATTCGATATTCCAAATGCAGTGTTGCCGTACTGACCAAACTATATCGACAACGAAGAATATCCGTTCGACGATGGGAATTGCCTTCTTGTTGCTATATATTTCACTCAAGACAGTATTTTTGGGTTTTCGTTGCCATGAATATACCCCTCAGAAATCAAAATCTAGCTGACATGCTTATTGTATCCTTACAAAATTGCGACATGTCAACAATGTCATGATTCGAGGGATAACATTATGAAAAGATGTTACCTTCAGTTCTATTTGAGCATTACTCATCTAGGTTGTGTTACTTGATCGGAGCATTGAACGGAGCCAAATATTTGAAGTGGCATTATCCAGATCCAGAACAATATGACCGACAGAGTCTTAGCAAATGGCAACTGATGGATAATTTATGGTCATATCATCCCAATCGGAAGTGTTTATATTTTTATTTGCTTGGCATATAAACTGTTTAAAATCCTCTCTATGTAAATGCTTTTCATCCACTTTATGATTAGGAACTTTCAAACCGATATGGCTACTTGAATGAAAGTTTGATTTTGTACTGTTTTATTATTTAGACAAGAATTTTTATGATTCAATTTCACCACCTACCACTTTATTTTTTGTATTTGACCATTTCTATACTTGTAAGGTCTCAGGAGATATAAAATAGTTATATTTATATATAAGTGCGTATAATGAGTGTTTTTTTAATGGCTCATGAGAGTTTTAATTTTTTCTCTCGAATGTGCCATGAAAACACGAATTTTATACACGAAATACAAACAACACTTTTTGTACAACTGTGAATATGAGTTTACATCGTTTGAAATATATTAAAAATAAATAATTCCAATACATCTTGACGTGATTTTTTGTCCCGATAAGTTATCGCTTTTAAACGACTGTTGTCTTCAATATTATTCAATGTTTTCAGTAAAATCGTATTTAAAAATGTTTCCTGTCTGAAAAAAATAAGTCCAAAATTACTAAATAAGGTAAGCTCGGGTAAGTGTGAATTTGGGGCAAGTGTGAGTTCACTGAGGAAAATATTTATTAACCGTAGCTAGAAATCCAATAACCCTAGCAAGAAATTCTAATAGCATAGGGGACAAGCGAGCTATCACCTGTGGTTATAAAGTCGACTTTGCTGATTATAACTCACTTGGGATAAATAGAAATTGTCGAATACCGTAGTATCTCGAACTTTGCTACCGCTATGGAGTGCATTTACCTGTGGCTAGTAGACAATGTTTTTGTAGTAGCTGGTAAGCTTTGCTACCGCCAGCGAGTGCACCTACTTGTGACTAAAAGGTATTGCTGTAGTTGTAGGAATCTGACTTTGCTACCGCTGGTGTGTGCAATTACCCATAGGGCATTATTCATGTTGTAGGTATGCTATGGTAACACATATATCTATTTCTGTAACTGTATAGTTTTCAATAAAAAATTATTGCAAAAAGTCTGTTGGAATGTGTTCTAACAGTGACAAACAAGAAAGAAATTTCGAAATGAAACATGTAAGACAATGGGTCAGGTGAATAAATTACAGCAGAAGCTCTTACTATTGATTCATATTGCGCATACTTCATTAACACGAATATTATGTGTGTCTTGAAAAAACTTGAGTAATAGCATTTGATTATATTCATTCACTTCACCCATTATCACATAATTCCTATGTTGCTTATTTGCACTATTCGGCACTATGGCTGGACTAGAACAGCCGATAACACTGAAACAACCTTCAAATGTTCATTTCGTTCGTGGAGGGGGTAATTTCCGTCAGAATTGCAGCAAAACTTCGAATAACCACAGCATGGAACAAAGTAGTCGTAAGTAGGTTCTTCGAGTAATATTTTAGTGGCAGGTTTACCGTAAGTGGATGAACTTCTATGCGATGATCCACTTATCGTGAGCGAAAACCTTACGGTCATAGGCATGTAATTCAATAGTGATTATTCACTTATGAAATTATTATTTTCTGATTGAAAAACTTACTGTCCTAGACTGACTGCCTAATAGCGACAGCATTATACCTACCTGTGGCAGAAAAACTACATTCAGCAAAATCGTTTTTGCTGCCATAGAATTTGAATGTGCTACTTCTATTCTATAATTTGTTATAGTAATAGTATTTCTTATTACAATAGTAAGAAATATCCAAGCAAAAACTTTAATAGCAGAATTTTCCTCAGTGTTTGCTCGCTATCTTCGCTAAACCGGGCGACAGCCCAATGCCATATATTGACGAAAAGCCTACACTCATAAATCCATAACCATCATATAAAATACCAAAGAGATCTTGTGAAATCCAAATATTTTCCCCAATTTTCTAACCTACAATTCATCAACCCGAACGAGTATAACGAGTTTATTTCAAGCTTTGAGTGTATTGTTAAAATCTAAGGTAAGAATCCATTTTATACACTTTTCTTCTACCTTAACAATTAATCTGACTATAGATTGTCGTTTTTTCATGAAGTTGTTTTTTTTTACATTTTTCCATTGCATGTCACACTTACCCCGAAATTAAATTTTATTGGGGATAATGTGACCTATCTGTCGGGGTAAGTGGGAACCTGGTACATTTGGCCAATCTAAACAGTAATATTTTTTCAGCTATAGTACGAAATTATATACGGAAGTCTCAGAGAGCCAAACAATATACCTGGCCAGATGTGAAAGACATTGATACACTTTCTGAGGATGAAATAACAATTGTGCTTCCATCACCACTCGTCAGAAGATGGGGATCAATGAAATTCTCATTCGATTTCTACCTGTAAATTTTTCTTTTCAACAAATGTTCACTTTCACGATTATTTTTTGTTTTTTCCAATGGGGCATTTCAAATTCAATATTAAAAAGTTCCTAACTATGTTTTGAATAAAGATATCTCGAAAAAAATGAATTGTGGTGAAAGTTCCTTTACTGTTTACTCACACCTGCCCCAAAGAGAGATGTATGTGCATTAATATCTTTAAATTTGGCCAGAATCACACTTGCCCCAAATTTCCGGGGAAGTGTGACCTATGGAGATGTATATCTGAATATATAAATAAAATTCATAGAATACGTTTTTCAACAGTTTTCTGTGGCGTGTTACAAAGATTGACCTTCGAAGTAAATACCTGCAAAATTTCATTGTTATATTAGCTTACCTTAACACTTCTCTTTTCCATACATGTTATCCTTAATGTTATCAATACTTCCAATTCAATTTCACAGCATCCAGTGGACTTTATTTGTCGTTAATACTATGGAAACGGTTTGTTGACACGCCGCGTTTTTGATTGTATTTGCTCGTAGTTGCTTCAATTTCAAGTTATTTCCAAGAAGATGGATGTTAATTAATTAATGATAGTGGTAAGTGATACCCCATCAGATATATCTTAGAAAGCAAATGCAATAGTATATAATATGTTACCGGCCAAATCCAAGTTAGTATACCAATTTCGTGAATGGTGCAACAAGAAACATGTAAAAAAGTTTTCTGAAAATGTGCCCATATGCTATTTTGAGGAAAAATTTAAAATTATAAAGCCTCCTACGTTATGGAGTGTCTACTCAATGTTGAAAAGTACATTGAATTTTAAGGAAAATATTGATTTAAGGAAGTTTTCAAAATTGGTCCCGCTCATTAAGAACAAAAGCGTCAGATACCGAGGAAAGAAATCTAAAGTTTTATCAAGGGCATTTATTCAAGATGCTGATAACGAAACAAATTTTCTTCACAAGGTACGCACGAACGTTTACTGTTTCAAATTCTGATTATATTGAGTTATACTGCAAGTATAGAGCACTACGGCCGTCTCACACAGAAAGTAACTGATTGTGTTTGAAATCTTCGAGAGGAAAATGTATTATACAACCTAAATAAAATAGGAGAAATTCCCAGCTTGATTGCAAAATGGCTTGAAAAAGACATGTATAAGAGCTACACAGGTCACTGTTTCAGGAGAAGCTCTGTAACTCTTCTGGCCAATGCAGGAGGCGACATTACATCCATTAAACGACACGGTGGCTGGAAATCTGCCTCCGTAGTAGAAGCATATTATACAGGATAGTTTGAACAACAAAAAAAATTGTTAAAATTGTTATATCCGTCAACCGGTTGCACCCCTACGTGCAACTCTCAAAAGTCAGAGACTTGTGCGAGCTAGGGGAAGACGTAGCCCTTACCTTTTATACGTGTGATGCCATGCACGAGACCGGTGGCAATGCTGAGATTCGAACTCACGCTCTTTGGCTTATGAGGCGAGAACTCAGCCCGCACACCACCGCGGCCCATAAGCCCAAAATTGAGATTTCCTACCAGATATTGAATTGTCCATCTTCTTCCAAACAAATTAAAATGTCTGAAAAAATTGTGGAATCAACTCTTCAAAAAATATCTAACGTTTCTGATCAGCAGCAACATGGAACATCTTCGAGAATTTATGTTGGAAGTAATAACTCTACTATCAATTATCATTCCAATAAGGGCCAGTTTTTCAATGTACTTTAACTTCGACCTGAATTTAACTCATGGTTAGAATGTGAGTCGATTCCTTCATTTAGCAAATGTTATATTCATTCTAACCACGAGTCAAATTTAACCGGGAGTCAAAGTACGCTTACACGACATTGATAAACTGGCCCTAAATGAAATTGTTTTATGATGAATTATCAAATAATAATTGACTCTGTTAAAAATAAATCGTTCAAAAAGTAAAATTTCATGTTTATTTTGTGAATTATTTCGGCAGTGAAAAAAAGTAAACATTTACGCATTAATAGAAATGCTGAAATGTCAAGTTTTTTTGACAGTTGTACAAAAATAAAGTATTGTATCGTATTTTGTTGAAATTCAATCAGATTTCGGTTCAGTTCTCAGCATTCGTCTCGATAAGATTTCTGTCGTCTTAGAGCTATCCGATATAATTTTTAGATTCGAAATTACTACTCAGAAAATTGTACTACACGAAATGCACACGTTGGGTAGCAATTTTCACGTGTTTACCATGCTCACCTGAATATTCCATAATGTGCGCGCGTGCAAATATGATAATTACGGGAACCGATGCAATCCAATTATTAATCTTGTTATGTGAGTTCCCCTTTGTTTATGTAAATATGTCGAGTTATTCGTTTGTTTACTTACAGACACTTATCTTACGTCGATACGTGCATTTTGGATCGACGATGGCACACAATTCAAGATCAACTGACCCCGATTTACGCAAACGGCGCATCGAATGACCTTCGAACTCGGGATTTTGAAGACGGAAAAGAAAGTGAAAAGTGAACCGTAAATACTTACCGTTTTGTTGTACCTAACATGTATGGCGATAGCCGAAATTCTATCCTCTGTTGTTCTACTTTATCATTGTCTGTGTTTATAACTTAACAGTAAACTGAGAATCATCTTTCAGATTCTCGAGTCATTGTTTAAGATTCTGTAATCTTACGTAAGCTCTGGCAGTTGTAATGAAATATTTATATCCTGGCTTTTTGAATATATTCTATTGTTATTGTTATATCCGTCAACCGATTGCACCCCTACGTGCACCCTCAGAAGTCAGAGACTTGTGCGAGCTAGGGAAAGACGTAGCCCTTACCTTTTAATACGTGTGATGTCATGATTGTACTGAAGTTAAAAAAAATTCCAAGATGATGGACGATTTTCTGTTCGTTTATGAAGATTTATGATCAGAGAAAATTTTATAAAATGTGTAGAGACGCCCGAAATGCCAGTATTCTACAACATGCCAGATCACTAGCATCTCTGGAACGATATCGAATTTGTAATTCGTTTCAGGATTTCAAAAGATTCTGTAGATATGCATCTTACTTCAGCAAATGGTGTATCTGTTGACCGTCCAAAAACCAGTGTTTCTTTCCAAATAACCTCAGATTGAAGTTTAATTGAACTTTTTAGAGCTTTTGGAGACACAATGCATCCTAGTTAACCGAAAAGCTGATATTTATGTACATTTCGACGGACCTCGAGTAGTTTTTTATCAATTAATTCTAACTCAAATTTGGTCAAATCATTGAAAGTGGTCCCTCCTGACAAGCCATTTTCGCTGAAATATTAACCACTCCTTGATGATGATTAATTATTGACTTTAGTGTGGCTGCTTTCCAATGAAGGAAGAAGAGCTGTCGACACCAAGTTATCAACGTGATTCCTAAAAGAACTTATAATTTTTAGGACATTATAAAAATGACGACATTAAAGGTAGTAGGTAGAAAAAACTATATACATACCTCAGGAAGAAATTGCTGTTCCTCCCGAGGATATTAATCAAACTGTCCGCGGGGGGAAAAGCATTTATTTCCTCCCTTGGTATGCAAATCGCTATTTATGTTGTTATTTTGTTATTGTTATCTACAGTATGTTTCACTTCTCATGAAAATACCCTCGTATCTTCCGTAATTTTTGACGAAGAATCATGAAATTTTCAGGATCCTGAAAATTTCATGGTCCTACGTCGAAAATTACGGAAGATACGGGGGCATTTCCATGAGAAGTAAAACAAATTACAATTTTTCAGGACTGAAATTTTTTTAGGAGACAGGTGGCTTGAGGTAATGATACCGGATACCATACATGAAGTGATAGATGAAAATGAAGCAAATGAACATTACCATGCGACCCGATGGGAATATACTGTAATAAAAATGCACTAATTTTGTTAATTTATTTACACACGTCTTAAACAATTATTTATATCACAGTCACTATTTTTATTTATTTTTACTGTGGCTCTCTACCTGCGGACTTTGGAACTGTATTTGTAACTCTCTGTGGCTGACTCTGACGATCTATCCGCCATCTCCCGCCGAGCGCCTTGCTTATATACCCGCAAGCAGATTCCATTTCGGTTCTCGATCTATCGAGATTACACTTCGACTTCTTAGGTGTCTCTCGAAACTTCGGTTTCGTTCATCAGCAAATTCGCGTTTCTTCTAGGCGAGACTCATGTGTTTGTGAGCGGAGAACTTGTTTACTTGTCGAGTGTGCATTATTAATTAGATGATCAGGGCTGGTCTCGAGGCCGGTCTCGAAATCGTTACAATACTAAAAAAACTATTTTATGGATTTTTAACACTAATGACAGTTAATCTCACTACTTGGAACTTGAATCAGCAATCGAACGTCACTTCGTTTGACAGTTTATAAACATTTGCACAATTATATTTGAACTTCTCTCTCTAACTATAATTAATATGGACTCTGATAGCAAAATTCTGGTATTTTATAAACAACATCTATCGTAGAAAAAATTGCATTCATACTCGAGATAAAATACGTTTTTTTCGTTCTCTCACCTCACGAAAATAATAGTATTTTCATCTCTTGTTGAAAAATATACTATACAGTTTCAGGTAACACCCTGTAGCGTTTTTATGTGAACAATCATATCAGCAATACGAGATTACAGCTAGCGAACAGTGTGAACAGAATTCAAATTGTTTAAAGCAGAAAAAAGTTATTCAGATTTTAACAGGGGCAAAATTTTGGGGTGCTACGAAATGAGTGCTGACTAGTTTAGATTCAAATGAAAAATATCAAATATTTCGAAAACGGTTGAACTAAAATGTCATGAATATTACTAAAAAGAATATTTTTATTTGGAATGCAAAAAATGTAATAAATCACACAAGGTGTTCTATGAGAAAAATAGAATCTTGAGGTTATACCCCACAAATTAAAAGTTTAAGAATTCCGGTTTTTCATTCGCTTTCTTCAGAAAAAATCTATAAAACAGTTGTCTGTGCGAAATCCAAATTTTTGCAAATATAAAGACTTAATTCCAAATCTGAAAATGCCTACATTTAAAAAAAACCTTAGCTTTAAAACGTCTTGACGTTTCAAGATGCGGTTTTCGCCTTTACATTTTTCTTGAAAATCGAGCTTAGCAAGTGGGGATCAGTTTTTTGCAACCCTCCTGGCAGTACCTTGATCCCCCAAGGGTGCTCAATTTCAATCACCCTGTAGGTACGGTTAATTAACACATATTTCATAATCGCAGATACCTATTCTAATCCGGCTCACTGTCGCCAAAGCACCACTGGCGCAAAATCTGCCAGCCGCACTCATTTCACGCTCAGTCTTAACGAGAATCGACTTGCCCCGACATTTCCACGCCGAGTTTTCGCTGATTCATTCGCAGAACGGTGGAATGTGGAATTGATAATTGATCTGTTAGCGAGTATTTCCAACGCAGGCATGGGGGGAACGACTTATGAATGTGTACGGCGAGTGCATGGGGTTTTTGCATAATCTACATTAGTTATTACATTTTGTTTTGTGTTATTTTAGTTGCGGGGGATTTTCGTTCAGATGTTTCCATGGCGAGCGAGGCGTGGAATACCTAATTGTTTGTTTTGGATTTACCTATATTGTTACGTCTGGGCAAATGGCAGCGGAAAACTATTTTTTGCTCTTTAATGGTACGAAAATTATCCACTGGCTAGCGATTTTTTGCGGTTTCGTAGTGTAAATTATTTTTCCAAAATTTATTTTATCTGCTTATGGCAAGAAAGAAGAAAAAAATTGATGTATTGCCCTCAACGGCGTCAACTTCAAGCTTTCAGTATGTCAATAATTTTGAAAGAGGAGAATTCTATTTTACTAGTTTTATAACATTTTTTGGGATTAGAAATGATTCATCGTAAAAGAATATTAAAAAAAGTTTGAATATTAAATATTTAGAAGTTTTTCGCTACGAGTAATGTCTCATTTTTATTCCAATTTTTTTCGTTTTTCTCTCTGAAGCTAAAAGACTGGTTCGGTAATAATTTTGTCAATACTGGAGTGCAAATTGAGTTATTAGGAAAATTCCGACTTATTTTTCGCTGTATCTTTTATTTGAAAAAGAACCTTTCATAATTTCGTTCCTGCTAACCCTGCGTTTTTCATGCACGTCGACAGTAACAAGTATGAACGTCGACAGGCGTGCATTTCTCATGCAGGGTGATCACACATGTATCTGAATCAGCTTTCAAGTATTTAACAGTTTTTGAAGTGCTTATTGCTCCCTGACTAGAATTACTTTTTGAAAGTACTCAGTAATCGCGATAAGAGTAAAAAAATATGAAGGAAAATTACTCCTTCCCCCCTCCAAATGAACTTTTCAACTCGGGAACTGTTCAAGATAGAGCAATTCTATACGAACGTCAATCAATTCAGAATGATCAAATTAGTTCAATCTGTGAATTTCGAATCAACTGGTGTAAAACAAAATTATTCAAAAAATCAAATAAAGTCGAAAGGAGTAGACCCCTGAAAATCATGAAAAATACAAAATCAGCAGATTCACTTGCAGTCCGCACTATATACACAAAATTTCATGCAGATTCCGAAAATATATGATTTTTTCATGCTCAGATTCAAGGTTTGACATATGAAATGAATACAACGTCAAAAATGTCACGAATAATAATGGAAAAAAAATTGGAGGGAAATTACTCCTTCCAACTCCAGATGAACTCTTCAACTAGAGAACGGTTGAAGATAGACCAATTCTGCGAACCCCAATCGATTCACAATGATCCAACCAATCGATGTAAAACAAAATTATTCGAAAAATCGAAAAAAGTCCAAAGGGGTAGAGACCCCTAAAAATCATGAAAAATACATAATCGGCATATTCACGAGCAATCCGCACTATACAGGCACAATTTCATGAAGATTACGAAAATATATGAATTGTTTATGATCAGATTCAAAAATATGGAGGGAAATGACTCCTTCCTCCCTCCAAATCAACTCAATGAAGGCAATCAACATAGCATTTTCATTTTGTATTTTATTAATGCATGTATCCTACAAATTTCAATAAAACATGTGAAACGAACAAATTATTTTGTTAAATATTGTCCGTTTCTCATTACATGAAAAATCAAAGAGGAAAAATATGTTTTCAATTATTTTACACGAGAATCAATTTTTACGGCAGTGAACTCAGGAAAAAAAACTATCAGAAAATTTTTGAAAGAAACGTAATATATTTATATGAAAATCAGGGCCGATTATCGGCAAATATATTTGCTGGTCACCTACAGTAAATAATAATAATAATAACCGTCTTCTACCCGCATATCAGGCCATATCATTGGGTAATATTGTAATTAAATCGGGCAAAAAAATGAGGGCTCTATGAATTGGGGCATTTTTCGTCAGTAATTCTTTAGCTTTACAACAAACAAAAAGTTTTGGATTTACAGACAATTTTTCAGTTTGAATGGAATTATTTGGACTTCCATTGTCCAAAAAAGAAAGAGAAGCCATATCTCCATGGTTTCAAGTCACGACCAGTGCCGTATTATCCGATAGGCTAACATGGGCTAAATAGCTATAGTGGAAGAAATAGGCGCCGACTGACAAACTTCGTGCAAATCATTTTTGCTGTAAGTATTTTTTTTTCGTGGAGATCGAGATTGTAATTTTGAAAATGAATGTATACAATTCAAATATTCTTTTCAAACTCTGGACACACCTGATTCTGAGAAAAGAACATCAAAAACTCTGTCATGGTTGCAAACACTCCGTAGCAAAAATTTTATTTGTACGTTTTCCAACATGGACATTATTTTAAGAATATATCTGTGTCTTCCAGTGACGAATTGTACGGGCGAAAGGTCCTTCTCCGTGTTAAAACGAGTAAAAAATAACTTAAGACGATAAAACTGCTGACCTCTCAATATTATGTATTGAATCAGAGGCACAAAAGGAAAGGAATTTTCAAAAAAAAAATTTAAGTATCTAGTGTCGTAAAATCCACCTGTAAAAAATCGATTTGTACATTTTCACAAATACATATATCTTTTTTAATGCGCGTTTTTTTACATTTATATCTTTACTTTCCTAATTTAGAGGCGCCAAACTGATGTCAGCCTAGGGCGCTCAAATACCTTAATCCGGCCCTGGTCACGACGTTTCGATTGTTGGATATCTACAATCGTTTTCAAGTGATTTCCACTTGGCGGAAATTGAGGCGAATATCTATCAGTCAACAACTACTTTCCCTTACGAACACTGAATTAAATCTGATATATATTCAAATGCCTGTTCATTCCCCGATGTGGTAATGACACAAATCTTGGAAGTTCGAGAATAAATATTTGTTAATAGTGATCTATTAGCGGTCATTAGGAAAATCATACTTTCCTCAAGTCTTAGAGTATTCTCCTACGAATGAAGCCCTGACTTACAATAAGTCAGTCATAGCGCCAACCACTATTTTTAGAGTATTTTCCAATTATATTTAGGCGAGTTTTTGCAGCAATTTTCCACGTCTTATTGGCTGTCTTTCTACCCCTAAGGGGACGGGAGAAAAAATATTTTTTGGAATTAAATGATTCGACCGTCCGAAGATTTTGTCAATATTTATGGATTTTTCCAATTTTATTTATGGGGGTCAGAGCCCCTTGACCGGGAGTTTTTACGTCGTAATTTGCCACGTCTGAAACTGTCGGCAATTTTTCCGAAATCTTACAGCCCGCTGCATATTGATACTCAGTTTACAAGAGGCAGAGCAGCACAGTCCTTGATGCCCTTTTGAAGAATTTTGCACTCCATAATTTTGCACGATGACAGATTAATTTTTCAATGCCAATCCCAAATCCTATAATTCACCATCTAATATCACCCAAAGGCTATCGACTTATGACCTAATAAGTAATGTATACTACTAAATTTCCATTACAGTTTTGTAATTATATTAAAGACTACCGACAACTTTTCTTCTAACACGGAGCGGTGTACTTAGAAACGACCCTGTACCTCTCGCCCACCCTTGACAAACCCCTGCGGCACCCTTCCTAGTTCCTACAATTCCTCTCGCTCGTAGAATCTCACATCCCAGAATTCGAATTAAATGCTGGTTTGCGGAAAGAGTCAGTTATCTGGGTCGCCTACATTACGCAAGTGGGTATTTCTCGTTTGTAATAACGGTTTCGCGCGACCTTAATAATTTGTGATCACGAGAAATGCTCAGACTGACACAGGATCCGAATATTCCGCTAAACATTTGGCGAGGTCTGTTCCATTTTCACTCACCCGCCAATTTCTGGGTAGTTTCTTGGAAATTTAAAGAGAGGAACAAGGATATTGACATGGGTTTTTCGTATGCCGGGTTTTGTATAAGGTCAATTAGTGAATACTTAATTATTCATTTCATATGTTTGCAGTTACACTGTAAAAAGGAAAAGTTGTTGTACCTACAAAATGCTTGAAAATTTTAAAAAGCCACAGAAGGCGTCGAGTCCTTGTGCATCACGTAGAATCAGTTAAATAATCAAGAAAACTGGCAGGTAGGTATGACAAACATAAAATATTTTTCCATATTCGTCTAAATTTCGTTTAGTTTTGAATGGATGACTAATACACAAAAAAGGACTGTTCATTTAATTGTTCATTGAATACTGACGGTTTCTAATAAACTGAAAATTAATTTCGTTCGTTACATAAAAGAAAAAGTTGAGAAACACCTAAGTTTATCAAAAGTTCATTAGATGTGAGATCAATTATTAACTATTTATTATTTTGACTAATTTAATTGGCTTATTTTTTCTCTATATCCCTAACCATTTTCTGTTTCGCTGTTGTATTTTCCAAAAGTTTTCAGTTCCCATAATTTCCTATATGTTTTTAAATTTCCCAGGTAGGTAATTTTAACAGAACGTTTTTTAATGCAGAATTCACTTTTCCAAATATGCCACTATTTATTTACTTTGTTTTCCCTAAAACTGATTGAGGGCTTTATTTGCTAGGCAATGACTTTATTTCTAATAGTTGAGTTTGTATAAGTGATGGACTTCCTAAAAGCTAAGAAACACACAGTAAGGTTCGGCAGATTAAGCGTTCAAAATGCAAAAGGCACAATTCCCCCCCCTCCGCGCCCGTAGCCATACTGAAATATCGAAAAAAACCGTCCTTTCATCAGATTTTCGCTTATATCTTCGTTTCGGTGCATTTTAGCTACAAAAGAGTTCTGCTAAATGTTGTGGAGAATTAAAGTTCTTGTAATTTACGTTTCTGATTTTGTTTCTAGGGCTGATATTCACGGATAATATATACTTTTTGAAAAATAAAAAATAAATCCGTAAAGAAAACTCTTAACTTTAGAACGCTGTAATTCCGTTATAGCCTAGGAAAACAAGTATTAGAGTGAAATTAATAGGGAATTTAATTACCTACAAATGTATGTACCTACATTTTTCAAACCAACCCTACGGATTAGGAGGTAAACATAAATTGTAAACATATTGTAAAAGTATCTAAAAAAATCACCAATTATTTTCCAGTTGGCTTGAATTTAGAGTTTGTATCAATCCTACTTGAGTTTCTTACATGTTACAGCGCAATGCTCATGAGGCAACTATTTCTCTTGAACACCTAGTGGTAAGAAGGTTCAAATAACCCACCAGCAGAAACATTTTTTGAAGATTCATTTATTCGAACGAAGTAAGAACAAAAGGCAGTAATAATCATACAGAAATCGGTAGTAATTGAAGTAAGAACTGAAAAGAAAACTGATTTGCATGCGCTTCACTCGTTTCGTAGGGGGTGAGTTGATGAAGTCGGGGTCTTCATTCTCGTCAAATAGTGAAGTTACTAGATCGGCGTCGTCTTCGTCTTGGCCAGCACAGAATTTGCAAAGGGAGGAACAATTTTCGCCCGCCTTTCTACAGCCAAGCGTCTCCACTGATCCTGGTGGGCTCCAGTCTTCCAGCTTATCTCCACCACCCCCACTCAATATGGTCTTCCACAATCCCCATCCACTCCATGACCTGGTGTCCTCAGGAAGTGGAAAGTACTGCTTCAGTCGTTGGAGATAATTTAGCCAGATTGAGTTTGCTGGTACTTGTCTTCAATCTGCTATAGCGAAGGCAACTCCTCTGCTGCTGAAATTCCTTGGGGACTAGGAGCAAGGTCCTCGAACCTGTTTGCCTGCTTCAGCAATAGTTGAAAGAATGTATTCGTTCCAAACCCAAAAATGTTTGAAATGGTTTCGCAGCCTGATATTGCGTACAGGAGCAAAATACAGCCTTTGGAGCTCTAGGTGGAGGAGGAGTAGATTGCGTCTGGATGTATGCATTTAGTTGTGGCAACTATCAACCTGTCAGCATCTTCGGAAGCTTGGTCTGTGTCTACGTTTGACGCTTGCATTTCACCGGAGAGCAACTTCACGTCTCTGCAACGCTGCAACCACATTTGAAAGACTGATGGGGAGGGTTCTGAGGGGACTCTCATGGAAGACGTGTCTACTGTATTTCAACGACATTGTTGTGGTTGACAGATCGTTTAAAGACCACGTGAAAAACTTGGAGGTGGTATTCCAGGGATTAAGAACCTCCGGATTGAAACTGAGCTCCATACACAATGCTATTTGATCCAGAAGGAAGTACGATTTCTCGGCCACGTTGTCTCTCGGGAAGGAGTAGCAGAATATTGAAATTGTTAAGGAATGGCCTATTCCAAAAGACATACACCAGCTTCGAAGTTTTCTTGGTTTGTGTACCCTCTATACGTGCTGGGATTTGCTAACATCGCCAAACCACTGACCAGGCTCACGAAAGAGTAAACAAAGTTTCAGAGGTCTGAAGAATGCCAAGATTTGTTCAGAAAGCTGAAAGAAGCATTGATCAACGTACCAATTCCGAGCCATCCCCTCTTTGAACGAAAATTTCATTTTGGATATGGACGCAAGCAAAGTGGGACTTGGAGCTGCCCTGTTTCAGATCCAAGAAGGACAGGAGAAGGTCACTGGTTACTTTAGAAAGACCTTCTGTAAGCCGGGGCTTAATTATTATGTCACCAGGCGGGAGCTGTTGGCTGTGGTTAACGGAGTCGAGCACTTCTACAAGTATGTGTATGGGAGAAGATTCCTATTATTATTAGATGAGGTCATGCGGGCAAGCTGAGCGTAATTATTCAAACAAACACGGTCAGGTCGGGCTCTAGAATTGTTACACTGGTTTGACTTTTTGACGCCAACCTAAACACTGACACTTCTAAGATATTAATTGTTGCTATGGTCTAGGGAAACGAATTTTTTTTCTCCATGCAACCGGTCTAGGATAACTAGATATCAATACATCCTTTTATAAATGCATCTATGCCGTTAACGATAATTATCATAATAAGTAATTGATACTATTAATAATTATTTTGATTTCATAATAATAAATGAACTATAAAAATTTCGCGAACCTCCAACTATCTTTCAGACTAACCAGGTCATTACATATGTAATTACTCATAGAAAGGTTGGATAATTTATACGTAATACGCGTTCTCTTTCGGAATTTCTACCGATTATCCGAGGCAATCTCCTTCATTTATACGGATGCGAAGGTTGTTTATTTACATCCGTTGATACGTAAACTTTGTTTAAAATAAATCATTCACCGGATTTATATATAAACTTGCTATTATTAGAACTTGTGAATGAGTAGGTGTGTGAGTAAACAATAAGGAAACCAGAAGTTCTCGTATACAGGGTAATTCAAATTCGAGGGCCACCTGTTGGATCTCGAAAACTATCTGAGATACGAAGTTGAATTGGGGCAAAGTTGCACATTTATCTGACAAAAAATATGCCTTCGAAAAAATTTCGAAATTCCAAGTATTTCCGGAGGTAAGGAAAAAACAGATATGTTGGAAAATCTTTTTATTTTTTCAGGATTTCTTAGATAAAGATCAAAAATAGTAACTGTCATCGTCCAGTAAATATTGAGGACTGCATATGGCTTCAAAGACATCATCCTATGAGTCAAAAGATGTATTTGGAGGATATTAATAAGATAGAAGAATTATAAGAAACAATTCTTGCACAATAATCGATATCAGTGAGAAATTCGGTTATGAAGTTGAGATGCAGAGCGTCAACGTGAAAATGTGTTCAAGTACCCCATCACCTCTTGGTGCTATTGTGAAGACGATATTTAGGTCTTTTCTGGAGAGAATGTACTTATCGCTAACAATTTCGGAATTCAGAATGCCAGTTGTCAACCAAGTCTCTGTCAAACAGATCAAATCAAAATCATTTTGGACTACATTGTTATATATGAGATGAGTTTTGGATCGCAGACTTCTGACGTTCTGACAAAATCCATGCTATTTTTCAGTTGTATAAGATGATGAAAATGCATCCTTGGATACATTGTATTACGATGATTGCTACTTGGTTACGAATGTAGAAGATTTAGGATAATTATTTTTTCTATAAATTGGACACTTTTCTCCATCCCATACAGCATGACCACTAACTGTTAATTTCGCATTTGTGCAGTTCATACATGTATTCTCTCTCTCTGGAACACCACAGAAAAGTTGTCGATCTGTCTCTGTTTTATAGATCCATCCAGTTGTTGTAACTTCGGATCCTTCTTTCAACTAACGGAAGGTATTCTCTGAGGCATACAGCCTAAATAAATTCAAAAAGATTTCCAATTCCTACATAGTTTCTTTCCCTCGGCTCGGCTAAACATGATTTTCTTTTTCGTGTGAATCAGAACAAAAATAGAACTGGAGTATTTCGTAGTTTCGTACACATCACATGAAATCATTCAATCAGATATGTCCATATGGTGACAAATTATTATCATCATATAGACGGTAACTAACATGTATTATGAATAATATTCGCATGCATGGATATTGTCGCCTGTTTCGTCAGTCGGTGCGTGGAAAATCAGCAATAAAACACGGAGGCGGACGTCTACTTCATGTTCTTGGCAGTGAATTTTCACACCTTGGCACGGTTCGAAAAGTTCATGGGAAGTCGATCTATTTACAATATTTCGAGGTAGATTTGTAATCACAGAATAGATAATTCTCAGATGTGTATGACGGCTGGGAAAAAATTGAGTTTTGAGATTAACGAAGATGAGACACAGTTCACGATTATTACTGAAATAAAATGGACTAAGAAACGCTATGAACGTGCATCATATTATTGTGGGAATAGAGGGTACAGAAAAATATTTTTATCTCATAAGACATAAATAGAATAGTTAGATTTAGAAGGCGCATTTGAGTATGAATAGATGTATGCACACCTTTTTTCGTAAGCGAGTTTCAACGTTCACTCCCTTGTTCATCTCGAACAAAGGGTTCGTGAATTGTTATTGATAGATTTATTTGACCAAGTTACAAATACGTTTTTGGCAAATCATTCAGGTATTTATATATAAACATTGTTTAAAAAGATTCAAAGTGGTACAATATTGAGCTTCAGAAATAACTGTCAAAGATAACAATACATTCAAAACAGTGTCACAATCATCTTATTAAGGATCATTATTGAGACATACAGGCGTAGGTACTCAAGTGTTCGTCAGTAGAATAAAAACAATGATTTAAGATATGTTTTTGACTTTCGATTTGAAACAGTTCAGATTCAGAGTTCTGTATGTACTCTTGGGTAGGGAGTTGTATAGTTTGACATCCAACGAATTTTTTCTGTGACTTGTGTAGTCTGATGATTATGAAAATCAGAGTTGGCAAAAAATGCTCGTTTGTTCTTATGCATCTCTAAAACTGTGGCAGATATAAATAAAGAATGAACAGGCATAATGGATAGATCTCTAAAAGTAGGTTGACAGTGATATCTGTAACCAGCACTAGTGATAACTCCTCTGCATTTTGAAAACCCTAATAGCGTGACAAGAGTTACCCCATACAAGAATGCTATAATTCATATGGGAGTGAAAAAATTAAAAGTAACACGTTTGAACTATATTGGGGCATGTATGGTTCTTCATATTACTCAACAAATATATGGAACTCGATACATGAGACGACCAAGACAGTCTGTCATTTATAACCACTCCAAGAAGTTTAATTCACTTACCATTTCCTGCATTTTTATTGGGAAAAATTAATTCCTGAGTTTTTATCTTCAGTTTGAGGTTGTTGGCACTGAACCAGTTTTGTGCTTCATTTAGAAAATCTGCTATTGTGGTGTAGAGACTTTCTACACCCGAAGTCGTATCATCAGCTTAATCCACACATTTATTGGGAATTAGAAAATGGAAGAGATCGTTCACATAAATAATGAATAATAGAGGCCCCAGAACGGATCCCTGAGGTACTCCATGTGAAATGTTTCAGAGTCGTTTATACCATCCGAATTTTTTCTTCATCCAGCACTGACATTCTGAAAAATGATATTAAGTGTTGTTTCATTTTCCATCCTTTGTACTCTAGACGTTTTATATATACATAAAACATTTTGGAACTCACGTAGTTTGGTCTCCTGAGCAAAAAATTTAAATAAAATGTTTGACGGTCTCAAGTCATTTCGAAGATATGGTGCTATTTTTGAGTGGTTACTGGCATTTTTTAGGACACATTTCTACCGCGGTGAAAACACTCATAATTCTTTCTTCTTTACACTAGCAGACTGTACATACCCTAATTCACCCGCTTTGCACAATTTTGTTTTAAAATACGGCATTGTTTATCCAAAAATTCAACCTTCTTTCAAAAACAAATTTATGCAAAACATTTAATGAATTTATTCATCTCGGGTTGGTGACATATTGATATTTTCATACAGTTCGAATGGTTTCTAAGAAAAATTAAATACTATTTGAGCCTATCAACACTGTTGGATATACTCGATATACTGCACCGTCACGTACCTCATCGCCCTATAGCTGTCCTGGTTTTAATAGTTGATGTTTTGGTTACTTATTTGAATTTGTTTCTGTTGATAAAAAATAAAATAATTTTGAAGTTGTCAAATAAAAACGTTACTTCAAAAGTAGTATCTCTTCCCATTTTTCATAAAATAACCAACAAACACCATGTATATTGATAATAATATTTGTATTTTTAACTTTATTTTTCATGAAGAGATATTCGTTTACTCGCGCTCTGTGGCTCGAATTTAGAAACGCTCTGTATAATAAATTTATACTTTTTTTCAGTGGAGAAATTGTATATGTTTGTACCTTTGTATATAAATATAGAGTTGTTCATTCGGAATTTGTTCCAACATGTTGGGAATCAAAGGAAAATATATTTAATGGAATCCTAATAGATATTGTTATTGTCTTCATGGGAGATAAATTTCCCGAATGGTTTAGCATTGCATAAATCTTCCACACAAAGTTTCAGAGTGATCACACGCCATTAAGAAATACAGTCTTAATTACATTTATGTAACTGATTTACCTGGAAAGTATAATGATGGAATGTAAAATTTTGAATAGGTGAAGTTAACTTAGAAAAAAATGCTAGCAGAAAGTTGTCACATTTGAGAAAACATTTTATAGATTTCCCAAGAAACATTCACTTAACAAAAGCTCTCTTTTTTTCGGATGAATTTTCGGCTTTCAACGAAAATGTTTGTGTGTAACTGGACCAAAGAAATTGACTCTTCATAAATGACGAGTCCGCAGGACGAGTCGTTTTATTTTGCAATTTGTTGAATCAACCTAGTTCCATTCAGCAACTGAATTTGAGTTTAAAAGTGGAAAAATTAGTTGGAAGTTCAGCTAATTCAAGTGGTTTTGAGATTATTGAAATCATACCACTCACTAGCATCAATAAGGAGGGGATACTGAGGGACAGTTCTTCCTCTCTGGTACACTATACCCCTTCTCGACTGTATTTTTTTATGTACCTACATAAGAATACTACACTACTTACTAGCTAACCTTCGGTGTATAATCTCAGTTCCTCTACTAAGTACTGAGTACCTCTCTAGAAAAAAAAATTATCACCTGCATTTATGACATGTTTGAAGGTTGTTTGCTCTCATCAGTGCTAGGATAGGTCAGACAACATTGGAGTCCCACTATCAAACGATAACACCCAAAGATATTTGCCTCAAATTTTCCACTTTGCGAGATGGTGTGGAGAGAAGGGGATTTCGGCTTTTTCGAAAATATTCGTTTAATTTATCAGTACCATTGTTTAAAGAGAAATCTCACTTACCATTTATTCTTTCTCTAGAAACAAGACTTTGTCACTTCATGCCTTACTAGATAGAGGTCAGTCAAAAATACGCTTTTCTTCTTGGAGATCTATATACTCTGTGATCGTAGTTCGGCTATTATTGGCTAGATGGGGGTGAATGTATCTTTTAAATATATTTTTTGAAACATGGGTTTTTCCATATAAAATGAAAAATAAGTGTTATCATGTTGGGAAAAAGATGTCTGGTAAATGTTGGGCATTGTTACTTTGTTTCTGATCATATGTTATTTCATCATTTTCTGTGCAAAGAGCAAGGTAAGAATTTTTTATAAAAATTACCTATTTTGTATAAACATAAGCCTATCTGCATGAAACAACGAAATAAGAGTGTTGTTTAGATCGACACAATCAAGATTTATGTAATAAGTTTAGAGTTTTACAATTTAGGATGTCAGAATAAACAGGATGCAAAACAGAATTGAAATATACAGAGTGTTTCATAATTGAGTGCTGATCCTGAAGGATGATAAGTAATCTTTGGATGATTTAAAAAACATTCTTCATATGAAGAAGCGGTCCACCATCGCTTAGTTTCTGAGTTATATGGTGTTGAAATTCAACAAAACAGTCAGTTTTTCCCCAATAACTCTAAAACAGCTCAGTATTTATTTTTGCCAAGTACGCATAAAAGGATAAATGTTTTTTTTAATTTTCATCAGTGGCGTCCCTGTTAATAACATGCCTCGCAATATTTTCAATAAAAATATTGATACGCTACTGTTTTTTTTTTGTCAAATAAATTAAATTTTCAAAATGGTTCTCTATTTTCTCACAAACATAGACTCCTGGCATTTTTTTCGTCAGACGGATTAAAAATTTAAAAAAACATAGGCCCTCGGGACGCAAACTTTGCCATCGATAATTAAGGCCCTTTATAATTCCCTTCATACATATATAACTATTGCTTCTGCTTCCTCAAGGCGTTGGGAGCTTAAGAAGATTCTGTCCATTCTGACAGGATTCCTTTTTTTGAATGTTATTGAAGAACTAGTAACAGTTTGGTGTGAAAGTTTAATGAGAGTTTCCTAAAAAAATTTATTTTTTTACAGGAGAACTAACCACACAATGGCGATTCCAAAGTGGTCACCAAAATCACCCGAATGGTCCAGTGACACATACAGTATTTTGGTCGATAACGAATTTGAAGAAATACCAAAACAAACAATAGAAGATATCATGATGAAAAGTGACGTTTTTCCTAAAGAATTCCCAGTTGATACAGCAAGATGTAAAATATTGAAAAACCTCGCACAAAACGAGATTTTGGAAAGAAATATAAACTCTGTGTATCCGGTCATCCACGAAAATGCCCTGGAGCTCTGTTGCAAGTTTATTCTGTTCAAGAGGAAGCACGGGACTTCAAAAGAAAAAAAACTGTTCAAAAAAATTACTCTCAAACAGTTCATTAACAGGCTTCTGGTTAAGCGGGCCGTAGTTTTTGTAGGCGTTTCTGATAAATTTCTCCTCCTGAATAAACAAACTGGGGCAGGAAATTAGGAATTGATTGGTACGGATAAAGAATCGCCTCCTCTGATCATCAAAGAATGTTTATCTTATGATGAAATGAAATTGTCCGCATTTCTGTCCGTCAGTTCCTACACCTACTTTGTGAACGAAGGGGAAAGGGAAAATTGTGCAAAACTGTCGGAACAAAGGCAAAACATCGCAGATGAGGGCATTATTATTGGACTGATCGGTCCAAGGCTGAAGAAAAGAGGTTTCATGGAATACCAAGAGATTGTTTCCACTAAAAACCAAAATACAAAACAAAATGGTTATGGCGGCAAAGTAAAGGCTAGCGTGCACAAACTATTTTCTGAGTTTTATGGGGAAACTTGTATGGATTTCGAAGAAACGTTGAAACTCAGAAACAGTGACGATGGAAGAAGATACACGAACTTAATGGGAGACGGTTATATTTTTGACAATCACTATTACTACAAAAGGCTCGCTATATCCATCGATACCTTGTTGGCAGAAGCTAATCATAGGGCTGAGGCTGCGGAAAAAACTGCTTTTATTCATGTTGTAGGATTGGGAGTGTGGGCAATATCATCACATCAGGAACAGGTGTACATGGAAGCTTTCGCGAAAATACTTCTGTAAGTTTCAGTGAATTTTTTGTTTTCTCGATATATACTAAGGTATTATTGGGTAATAACACCAGAGGATTAAAAAAAATATTCATTCATTAATCATAAACATCTATCTAAAATTTGGGTCATATAAAAAGGAAACTACAAGAAAATTATATTACAAGAAATTAACAAAAACACAGCTGAAACAGCATGCGCTCTACTTTTTTCGTTTTAAATCTTGTTTTGGTAGGTAATGAATATTCACAATCACAAATTTTCAGGACAATCTCACATCTACACATAGGGCTAGAAGAAATTATTTGATTCTTTTTATGCCGTTTAAAAAATGATAAATACAATATAACGTTATACCTGATGGAAAGTTTCATGGAATCCTTTTATTTTTTTGGGGCTTTTGGAGAAAATCTGCATTTTGTCAGCGATATCTGTTTCGCGTATATAAAACAATCGAAATGTGGAGACTACGGACACGGTGAGGTATTTAAACTGGAAGGACATCCACTCGGAGGTATAAAAATACACATTGTGAACAGAAACCCGCATGAAAAAGTAACAGAAGGTAATATATTTAAATGATAGATCACAATTCATTTAAGTTATCATGAAAAAGTTATCCATACAGGGCAATAGCGCAAGTGTGACATGACGTGACGTGTGAAATTTGGTAGACTTTTTACGGAACTTCTCCATTTTTTTACTGAAATCGCAAGAATTGTCGTTATTTTGTTAATCCTTTGTCGAATTCAATTTATGATGCTTATAATTCGAAATCATCTCGTCGAAATACGTATGAGGGGAATTTGAGATTTTTTCAAAAATGAAAAATAAAAATATTCTAAAATTCGATGGTGCGCGGTAATTTTTGACGTTATATCGCTTTTTTGTGGTACACGCCTTGTATTTGAGCATATTCAAATCATATATTCATATATTTTCGTGATCAACATAAAATTTTGGATGAACGACGGTGCTAATGAAAGTACTTTATTTAAATAATTATTGTTTTGTCATACCAATTGCGCATATTAGTCAATTTTGACACGCTCAACTTGAAAATAAGTTACAATCATCATATTATTCTTCATCTTTGACACAAAAACTATAAAAACGTACGTATAAAAACTGTGTAGTTAATAACAATAATTTTTTTTAGGCAAGTTGTTAGTTGTTTCTTATGCTTGGGATGGAAATTCTTCACCTGGAAATGAGTTCTGGTGTGGAAGTTTGAGTAGCAGCAGTGATCCTGCAGCAGCTTGTTCCACTCAAATTGCTGAACTTCATAACCCCCATATCAACCCTTTGGTATGCGCGGATGAACTTAAAGTTGTCAATAATGGAAAAATAGTCAGTTTCAAAGAATATCAAAACGTGATCAAATGCAGTAAATTGACTGAAAAACTTAGTCTATAATCAAAAATATATATTTAAAATACTTCATCTTGAAAAATAAACATCATCACTATTTTTATCATTCTATTTTCTCAATACTTGAATCTTTTTTAGGGTAAGTTGTCGAATCTGGAAGTAGGGTTTTGTGTTCGGTAGATGAAGAGTATGTATGAGTCGTGCATTCATCAACTACTAGTTTGGAAATGTTTGTGTAGAATGAGACAGTATTTCCCTTTATATCGGACGTAAAAATCGAGTACAAATGAAAATCATAGTATTCATAGTGTAACTTGGTAAGGCCGCCTACAGACTTCATGGCAAGCCAGGGGTGGGATTCTGTGTACCATAGAATTCTATAGTCGATAGTTATGTCTCTTTCCTTCCCATGAATTTAACGATAATGACATCTCACTTATTTGATCGACAATAGAATTCTATAGTACATAGTACATGGTACACGGAATCCCACCCCAGACAAGTCCCGGCCACTGAATAGGTAGTGTTACAGAAACGTCACTTCACTTATTCCACCGTTCCAAATTCGAATACGCATGCGCGGAATTGTGGTAGTTTTTTAATCAACGTCAACCCACAGAACACATACATATGTGTTTTGGGTCCTTTCTAATTATGGTATTTGGTAATTTCGTATTCAGGTATGCTGTGATTTAGTCAGTTATTATGGACCAGCCTCCGGACTCCGATCATTAGAAATGTTTTATAGAATCGAAATGTGACGTCATATTCGGAATATCGGTACTATGCTTCCCATTTCTAACGTTCGAATATGACGTCACATTCTCGACACATTTCGATGCTATGAAACATTTCTAATCATCGGAGTCCCAGTGCAGCACAACGTTTGTCAAAAAAAAATTTGAAGATATGTTGTAGCCTCCCCAAACGAGCTGGGTATATATTCCTGAACGGGGACAAAAGCCATGTAATGATGATAGATAAATTACCAGGGCACCAGGGTCATTCAATTTGGTATCACCAAGATCAAAAGTTCTTCTAGTGTGTGTCACTTCTGTAACTCTACCTATTCTGTGTGTGATCTAACCTAACCTAAGTTTCTGAATGTTTATAAATCTCTAAATCTCACCCTCATGTCTCATATTCACCGCAAAAATTAGACTATATAAACAATATTCTATTGTTCTATTGTTTTTTTAAGAGTAAATAAATTATCTAATTTCTGATATTGACTAGTTGCGACTTGGAAGTGAAATTTGAATTTAGATATTCTATTTATATCTTCTGAACGGTTTGAAGTTTGTGTTGCTTGTGAATAGTTCAATGGAGAGTGCTACGACAGACACTTCCGAAGTTTCATTACAGTCAACTTTGACTCCCAAAAGTGTAAATGTGACAAATGAAGAAAAAACTCCTGATAGTTCAGAAAATACTCAAAAACCCAAAGCCAAAAAACGCAAGAAACTCAAAGACACCACAGCACCCAGAGTGCCTCTCACAGGTAAGTATACCTTATATTTTCCATATAATATTATTACCAACATATTCTGCATAGGTTATGTCAGATATTTGAACGAGCGGAGAGAAGTTGTCCGAACCTCAAATCCTAATTTCTCGTTTGCTGAAATTACAAAAATGTTAGCTAGTGAATGGAGCTCATTGCCAGCGGATAAAAAACAGCAATATCTAGATGCTGCGGAACAAGACAGGGAACGCTATACTAAAGAATATAACGCATACAAACAAACTGAAGCTTATAAGTTGTTCAAGGACCAACAAGTTGAGAAGAAAGTAAAAGAACGGGATGAAACTGTGAAAACACCAGCGGCTGTATGTTATTTTATCATCTGTTTTTCATTCTCACCCAAATACTGTTTCAGGTTGTTCAGCATACTCCAACAGTGCCAACAAAAGATTTACAAGATGTTGACTTTGCAAATTTAGACATTCCTATTTTCACTGAAGAGTTTCTCGATCACAATAAAAGAAGAGACACTGAATTAAGGTCACTGCGAAAAATAAATACGGACTATGAACAACAAAATGCCATTCTTTCTAAACACATAGAAAATATGAAAGTGGCCATCACAAAGTTGGAGACCGAGATTATGCAACAGGAAAAAAATAATGCCTCCCTTCAAAAACATTTGAGTCATTTGAGGAATACATTGACTACTGGATTTGGGGGAGTTAAATTACCTGGTAAGTGATTATTATTATTATTACCGAATATTTTGTATTCCTCGACAAATAAATATTGCAAATTTTACTGAATGTCAATTCATAAAATTTAAATTCATACTAGTAAAAATATACACAAAGCAATTTTACAAGTGCAAAATGATGATGAGCATCAATTCTTGAGAATAATTCCAAATAATGTTTGAAATTGTGTTTGTCATGTACCTTTTTGGGGTTACCCTATATAATTATTGTTTGGTGTAGCAATATATCCATTGTTTCTTTTAGATTATTTGTTTTTTTCTTCAGGAATAAAAGAAGTCGCGACCCTACAGAATATAGATAATTATATGACAAACTTACATTCCATTTTACTTGAAAATAGTAGCCATGATGCTGCTTTACTACAAACCGTACGTGAGATTGTGGGAAAGTTGGAATTTAATGGATGACAAGCAAGTAGAACGTCCAAAAGGAAGCGAAAAATAAAAAAGTTTTTCTGAACTTGTTATTGTTTTAGACATGTTCAGTTTCTTAGGTTTTTTCAATAACTTGATGTAAAATGATTAATATTTCAGTTATATTAACTGTGATGTGTGACTTGATATTCAATAGATTGTACTCTTTAGCAACAGTTGAAATGAATGTTCAATGTGAATAATTTTATTATTCATAAGTGGTATATTTTGTCTGAATGAATAAATTATTTAGAGCTCCTTCCTGTTTCATTCAAATAAGATATATATTTGCTTTATTTTATAAACATACATTGTAAAGGTAGGTTTGAGAGATTTTTTTTATGTAAATAGACAAAATGTAACTATTTGAACATTCTAATTGAATTTATTAGTTTTTCCAATTTTCAATCTGTGATTTCTTCTTAGAATATTTCTTAGTTCAGATCTGATGTGCATGTTTTAGAAGGTAAGAAAAATAGTTTTTTGTTTGAATGAAAGCATCGTGTCTATGTTGATAGGTAATGAGATATTCGCATTCGCGATATACGGTCCGTTAGATGACAAGACAAATGGGTACGTTCAGCCGTGCTCAACAGTTGAGTGATGAGTTAACTTGTTCGGCGGAACGGACCGCTGCACCAGTGATCACTCTCAACCGTTGAACAGTATTCGCAGCAGAAATAAACTATGCTGACTTGCATATTAAACATATTAGGTTATGAAATACTTGTGTTTTATTTGAATATGATGGAATTTAATGCTAAAAATTTTTATTTGGTGGTGGGAGAGAAAGGCGAATCTGTTGTTCAAAATGAGTAACTGCCGAAACTGGTGCTACAGAATGTAAGTGGTAATTTGTTTGTCATAGTATTTATATTTATTTTTTTAGATCATATATTATGTTGACATTACCGCAGAATCATTAGCAGAATTTGGAATCATCTTCTAACAGTTCCTCAATAACTGGTATATTAGCTCTAGCCATGTTAATGCAAATAAATAATTATAATTAAAAAACTGGCTTTTACGATTTCGAAACAGTTCGAACTTTGATTAGGGGTTATTCATTCATTTCATTCTTAGTTTAATGGGATTCGTCGTGAGACATATACCCAGGTTCTCCCCATATGTGTTATGCAAGAATCCGTCCTGCCCCGGCCTCTAACCGGCGTAAATAACACGGACTTCGTCGGTGGATGAGGATTGTCTTGCTCGAAGCAATATCCTCACCCGTATTCAATAGTGGACATTCACAACATATAAACTCATTCACACAAGTGTTCTGGTTAGGCTTTGTTACTAACTCCATACGCCACCTTAGGAGCAGCATGTTTATTCGTAGTCCCGTCAAACATGAAACGTGGGAGTCATTCTTCAATAAACCAGATATAGTTTCTGAAGAAAAAAGATCTGCCCCATTGGAGAATCGAACCCACGACCCACAGGTCGTGAATCGAGCGCTTGGCCACTGCGCTAACTCGGTCGCCGATTAGGGGTTATGTTTATCTTTTGGGAAATGGTTACACACAGCGCTGTTAGCTATCGGAACGTTCAGCCGACCACGATCGTTGAATAACAGCGGACTCAACACGTTTGGTGATTATTCCCAACGGTTGCGCACCGCTGAACGAACCCAATCTCACCCTATGCTGTGCACCGAACACATATATTTATGTGTTTTGTGTTATGCTTGTGGTGCAATGCAATGACCAATGACAATGATTGCAAATAGGATATCCACAGCACAGAATAAGAGAGGTAACAGAAGTGTCATTTCCAATATTTTACTGTTTAAAATTGAATTGCGCATGCGCCAAATTGTACACAACACATTTATCATCAACACCATTCTATTTCCAGTATTTAATTTAAATCTTATTTCCAGAAGCAGTTTTTCATGTACTACTATTTCTAGAAAAAAATCATGAAAGTTAACATGAACCAATGTTTGCCAGATATCAACTTGGAATATCGAATTGATCATGAAACGTAAATGTTGTAGCCTCCGCAAGCGAGCTGGCTAAATACTCCTGAACGGAGGCAAAAGCTATGTTATGCCAGGTTATGGCGATTGAATGACAGAAACACCACCCAACCAAGGTCTTTGAATTTATAATCCTTGCTTATTCTGTGTATATAGACCTAAGCCATATTTTCTCGAAAGAAGATTTTGAAATTATTTCGAAACATGATTTTAATAACTATACGTCATCGTTTTACAAAATTGTCAATCGTCGAATAATAAACAATATCATAACCACCGAATCCAAACATGAACAGGTTATTATTATTAACATAACAGTAGGGTTCTTAAACAACCCATGAAGAAGATATTGAATTTTTTAATTATGTGTTTTTATTTTTTAATCCTAGCCCAAGTAGTCCCATCAGGGAAGATAATTGGTTTACAAATTTTACAGACTGAATTTTTCATACACTTCCGCATGTCAAAAAATACATTCAGTAAACTCCTGAAAGAAATAAATAATCATCAATTAGGGGAGGCCAATTTAGAAAAACCCTATACTGGAGGTGGAGAACCCATTTCCCCAGAGTGGCAGTTGCTTTTAACCCTTTCTTGGTTGGGACAATACTTTATTATCTGTCTCAGACATATTTAAATTATACCTTCTAATAGTCTGGCAGTTGCATAGTCTACTGTTAATAACATATCTTCCAGCTGTATTTGGACCATACCTTTCATTTCACACATTTCCATTTCTCTTTCAGAAAAAGTTATTCATTTACTGTTTTTGTTTGAAGTTTTTGTATTCAACCGAATTCAACGTCTTCAACTAAAAATGACACTTGACATGCGTCATACTCTTTTGAAACATCCTCCCGATGTGATTTTGAAATACTTTCAATGTTTGACAGTTGTGACGTCATAGTTCGAAATAATTCCATCGAGAAAATAGAATGTTTTCAAATTATTTGAAATACTTTCACGAGAAAATATGGCTCTAGTGTCGTATTTGAATATCCAAACCAAGTATTCCATTGGTTCATAGTTCAAAATTCAGGAGTTGGATTCCGTGTACCATAGAATTCTATAGTTGACAGAAAAGTGAAATGACATTATTCATGGGAGAGAAAGAGACATAACTATCGAACTCTATGGTACACAGAATACCACCAGTATGATTTTATGGTTTTATTACTGTTATTAATCTATTGGCCCTACTGATATTTCCGACCCCCCCCCATTCCACTTTGGCGCATCGGCCATTTTATAAAGTGTTTGGGGTTTGGTACTCTGGTTTAATGGAAATGTAAATTAGTATTACGTTTACATCAATTTCTTTCCAATACCTTAGTGTGTATCTCGAATTTTAAAGTTACGATTATAGTGTACAAACATAAACAATCAAAAGCTGTGAGTTTGTTTGGTAGCCGTAACACATTTAAAAAATGGACGAAAATGAGGAAGCGGGTCCTGGTATGTAAAATTACTACGATGTATTTTCACTGGAACTAACTCTATTTTGATATTTTTTATGTATATAGTACGAAGAACACGCTCTGCAAAAGCCGCCAAAACTCCTCCAGTAGCCAAACCAGTTAGGCACAAACCTGGTCCTCTGTCTAGGAGGACGCGTAAGAAAGTTGTTCTTATGGAAGTGGAAGTTTCCGATGATGATGATGAAACTCCACAAGAAAACAAATCTGCTTTAGATGCAGCTGAGGAGGAAAAAAAAGTCGAAGAAAAGTTGTTGGAGTCACCAGATGAGAGTAATGATTCTGTTGATCAGAAAAGTATTAGTGCTGAAAAAGGGAAAGACTCCAAAGCAATCAAAGGGGATGAGGAAAAGCATGAACTGAATGGAAACGGTCAAAACAGCGAATGTGTCAAGTTGGATGATGCTGTAACAGTGGTAACTAATATGTCACTTTTCATTGTGTCTACTTCCATTATAAAAGTTTCTCAGTGTTCAGTTTATTGCTTTTTCAAATATAATGACTTATTTATTTATGAAAAAATAAAATTCATTGTAAGTTTGCAATTGTTGATCGTATTTGGAATATATAATTTTTCCCATCAGATTAAATTTTTTTATACTACACCCTCATCAGCATGATTTCATTGATTAAAACAAAATCTGGAATCAAATCATGATTGAACAATGTCAAGGTGGATTTACCTGATCCATAATAGACAATTTATTGCATATGAGTAATTTTATTGCAAAATTCATTAAAATGTAACAGAACAAACAAACCTATGTAAGAAGGAACTATTTAATACATAACTTCAAAGTTCTCATTCATTTTACTTTTTATGCACTCATGCAGTGAAACATTAATTTATGAGCTTGACTGGACTGTAAATATTTGAATGTAGTTCCATATTTCAGCCCCATGGTTAATGTCAAAATCTAGTGCAATTTTTACTGCTATATTTTAAAAATCTGTGTTTTGTTTATCAAAGAAACTGAAAAATATTCTTGTGTGGTAGTCTTGAATAATGTTAAAAAATCTTGAATAGGGTGATTGGTCACATGTCAACCACTTATGAAAAAAAAATACGAAAGCCATGATAGTTACAATACAATTTGAAAAGTAAAACAAGTTCAACAAAACATGAGTACAAAACAATCTAATTATGAAAATGTATCATACAAAATTGTTTCTATGAACAGCTGTTGTATTGACATTGTAGGAACTGTATCAATGATATGAATGTTTAATCTTATGAAGTTATCATTAAATGTTCATCATTCATTGACAACATTCATGTATTTATGAATTATATAATGATGAAAAAAATTTCTGATCAATCCTTTACATATGTTTATGAAAATTAACATCCCTAGTTTTAGCCATTATTTTGTTACAAACTATTTTATTTGTTTTATCAAGGTTTTCAATGATGTTGAAATGCTCGAAGAAGCGGAAGGTGAAACAAATACTGATGAAAATGATGCCAGTAAAGATAAAGTTACTGAAGAGAAAATGGAAGTAGATGATGAAGAACTAATTGAGAAACCTTTGTTGAAAACTCTTGATAATGAAGAGTCTAAGACAAAATTGACTAGAAAAGACCAGACAGAAAGTCAAAAGGTAACCAAAAAATCTGTGACAACTAAGAAAGAGGAATCAAAACCAGAAATATCTATTAAAGAAAAGTCTGAAGCTGAAACATCCAAACAGGATGAAGCTAAATCTATATCATCTAAGAAAAAATCTGAAAAGGAACCTGAAGTCAAAGCTACTAAAAAAGAAGAATCTAAAACTGTAGTTACTGAAAAGGAAAAATCCGAAACTGAAACACCTAAAGATGAGTGTGAAACTGAAAAGCCTAAAAAGGATGAATCAAAAAAGGAAGTATTGGAAAAAGTTGCTGAGGCTGAAAAATCAGAAGCAGCAAAATCTGACAAACCTAAAAGAGGTACTCCCAAAAAGGATGAACCCAAAAAGGAAACATTAAAAAACGTTGCTGAAGCTGAAAAACCTGAAGCAGCACAATCTGTTAAACCTAAAACAGATTCGCCAAAAGAAGTTATAGTAATTATAGAAAAGTCAAAAAAAACTGATGAGAAAATAGATTCAAATGAAGATAAATCTAGCAAAACATCTGAAATAGTTGAGTTGAAAATAGATTCTCCCAAAAAGGCTAAAACTGTAACTGAAAAAGTTGAACCCAAAATCACCACCACTGAGGATAAACCCAAGGAAATAGTCCCTTCCAAAGAGGCTAAATCTGAAACCTCATCTGATGAGGTCAAACCCAAAACCACACCTGCTAAGGTTGAACTTAAAACAACAATTTCTGAGGTCAAACCTGAAACCACATCTGAAAAGGTCAAACTTGAATCCACATCTGAAAAGGTCAAACCACATACTACACAGGAAATTTCTGAAGTACCATCCAAATCAAAGAATTTGGAACAAGAAAAACCTTTGGCTGAAGTGACTGATCAAAAAAAATCCAAACCAGAGGTGTTGGCTGAAGAGAAATCTAAAGCTAATGAAGTGTCAGAGGTGAAGAAGTGTGAACCAGTGAAGGAAGAGAAAATAGAGGAACTTAAGAAGGAAGACACAGAAGAAAAACTCTCTCTTAAGGAGGAACTGAAAGTAGAAGAACCTGTTTCAAATAAAGGGAAGGTATTGGCTACTGAACAAACTGAAATGGAAGTTGACGAAACACCTGTAGAAAAAGCTCCTACAGATGAAAAGACATCTAAGGAAAAGCTAGAAGAGAAAAAAGAAGTTGAGGCAGCAAAAACTACAAATGAAGTAGAGAAAACGAAACCTGAGGAACAGGTACAGAAAGAAGAGGTTAAAAAGGAGGAGAAGCCTGACGATGCAAAACAAAAGGGTGATCCTGATGCTGAAAATATTTCTGAAGATGAGCTTCCTACTCTTCAGGCCGCGAAAGTGCCGGAAGCCGAAGAAGTTTCTGATGAAGAATTACCGGGACCTAAAAGAGCAGAATTACCCGCCGATACGGAAGTCGTTTCAGAAGATGAACTTCCCACAGTGAAGAATGAAGGGAAGAAAGAGGGCGTCAAGCGTAAATTGGATGCCACAGATTATGATCCGGGCTCTCCTACTTCAGAAAATGAAGCTCCCGCGAAAAAACCTTCTCTTGAACCCTCTGCTGATAAGGAGAAGGAAGAGAAGCCTGCCAAGGCTAAAAAATTGCCAGAGCTGGACAAATATTGGAAGGCTGTCAATGATGACCCTACTGATTTTACTGGATGGACGTATTTATTGCAGTATGTTGATCAGGAGGTGAGTATATCCAAGGATAATTTATAAATATCTTGAGTTTTCTTTTGGGCAATGTTTAACCAACAGCTCATTATTGATCTTGTTTTAGTTGAAGTCAAAATATGCTTTTCGGCAGCCATCCGAAAAGTACTCGCTTCCCTGACGCCAAGTCCAGGAAGTAAGTTCTTTTCGGTTTACGTACTTCTCGGATTAGACCGAAAAAATGCTACTTTCTCAAAAAGAAGCAAGCGTCCGAGAAGTGGGTACTTTCCGGATGGTTGCAAAAAAAATTGTGTACGCAACCCAAACATTTTTTCTGGACAAGACTTCCAGGACTCGCCTACGACTCGTCCTAGAATTTTGTCTACTCTTACAAAAAATAGAAAGTTTCAACTTGTATATAAAGTTTTGTTGGCAAATTATATTAAATTTTTATTGACAATAACAATATATCTAAGAGTATTTGTAACCACAGTGACAGAATACTTTGCACAAGTTTCTTGATGGCTACTGAGGGTTGCTTGTAAGGGAGCAGTCGGTTGACGGAAATGACAATCTTGGGGGAACAATCTCAAAATATTTCATAGATCTTTGGATGGTGCTGAGTTTATATAGGGATTTTTTGTAAAAACATTTGATGGTGTACAAATGGACTTTTTCCATACCCTCTTCATCATTAATTCTATCATTAGGTACAAATGCTGATATAAATGTGTTAATAGTATTAATAATTGAAAGGAAGGAATAATTTTTTGTAGACCTTGTCTTTGTTGTTAATTAAAACCAGGATGACTTCAGCTTAACAATATTTTAATGGATACAAAGTATACATTTGTTCAGCAACTCGTGCAACCTTCTATTACAGCTAAGCGAGAGAGAGAAATCAACAAGAATAAAAGAAACGGAAAACAGGTTGACACCTGACATCATTACATAGTTGTCACAGAACTATAATTACCAGAGAACATAAACACATAATATAGGAAAGGGTTTTAGCATATATTTCATCAGTCTTAACATGTATGTTCTTAAATGCAAATGAAATCGACCATTGATGACCCCTGTTAATGGCTGATCTGTCATTAATGCATGATTTCTCGGAATCGACCATTAATGAGACCTATTGATGTTCAATTTTGTAGCACAGCTGTAAAATGCGAGTTACAGACAGGCTTTTTCTGTACCTTCTTTCAATTTCTCTGATTCTACCAATCCAAATGTTAATATAATAGATGGCCATTACTGTTAATTTCGTTGATTAAATTTCTTCTAATCAAGAATTTCTTTGTTTCAACAAGGGTGAAGGGTGTGATCGACGGAAAAATATTGTAATCAACTCCTATATTAAGATGAGATTAATGATCTCGAATATTAACGAGCTCATTTTGTTCACACCTTAAAATATCTCGATCATCAATCGCCTTCATTAATTCACTAGTTGATAAAATAACTATTTTTTTACATTCTTTTGATTGATAGTACTCCCAGTAGTTGTGACCTCATTACTCATGTAAAGTCAATTAGTATTCAGTTATTAACTATTTAATGTGTGAACAAACAACTTTGTATTTTTCCAGAATGATATGGAAGCTGCTCGTGAGGCTTATGACGCCTTTTTATCTCACTACCCTTACTGCTATGGTTACTGGCGTAAGTACGCTGACTATGAAAAAAGGAAGGGCAACAAAAAGAAGTGCGAGGAGGTAAGCGAAATTGTTATAAGTATCATGAAATGCTTTAAATTTACATATAATTATTTTGCAATTCCTACAGCTCGGCGTTCGTGCGGCAGCTGAACAAATTCATTGTAGTAGTGAATATTATTATAATTGTTATTATTGTAATCTTATTATTTGTATGTTATTTAAGTTGTTTGTTAATATTTTACACCCTATCATTACTAGCTTGATATATATCTGATATGACATGCAAAATGTACTGGGATTGTAAAAATTCAGCGAAAGAGTCCTAGAGGTGATACTTGAGGCAATCAGCGGGCCAGCGTCGCTGGAAGGGTTTTTTCCCAGATCCAAATGTAAGGAAATAAATAAGCATCGTGAAATAGGTCATGTAATAATATAAAGCCTTGATATAGACAAAATTATACTTTACATAAACGTCTCTTTCAGCTCGAAAAACCAGTTGATGTGTATTAATTTGGTGAACCATGGTAAGCAATTTGATACACATCACCTGTAATGTTTCACTCAAATTTCTAATTCTGAATTCTGAAAGGTGTTCGAGAGAGGGTTAAAGGCCATTCCGTTGTCCGTCGACTTGTGGATCCATTATCTGACTTATGTAAAATCTACAAGGGCTGATGACGAAGAGTTCATCAGGTCACAGTTTGAGAGGTCGATATTAGCGTGCGGCCTAGAGTTCAGGTCGGACAGACTCTGGGACTCTTTTATCAAATGGGAGACGGAAGGCAAGAGATTGCAGAGAGTAACGGCGATTTATGACAGGTTACTAGCGACTCCCACACAAGGCTATACCAGCCATTTTGACAAGTGAGTATCGAGGATATTTGTTTATTTTTATTATTCGTTTTTGGCATAATTAAGAAGGCATATAAGGGCCTCTATTGACAATAAATTTATTTTTGCTAATTCCGAGATATTAAGTCAGAATTCCGACTTATCATCTCAGATTTAGCTGATTCCGAGATACTAGGTCGGAATTTTGACTTAGTATCTCGGAATTAGCTAATTCTGACGATGCAAACGTTCGTCGAAAAGCCTACAGAAACTATGTTCGACCGGCGATCGCTTTGAAATTCCCTGAAACTATACAAAAAACATTGAATTTTACGGATATGATATGGAAAAAAATTTAAAAAAATTCTGGCGGGCGCAGGTCAGCAGAAAAATTGTCAAAAATGATATTTCAATTTCGAGGCTCCTGACGATGCAAACGTTTGTCGAAACGCCTACAAAATCTATGTTCAACCGGCGGTCGCTTTGAAATTTGGTGAAACTATACAAAAAACATTGAATTTTACGAATATGATATGGAAAAAAATTTTGAACATTTCTGGCGGACGCAGGTCAGCTCCGAACGGCCAATCCGGGATCCTAACCCATATAATTGACCAACAAAAATACTTTCGACAATTTCAGATTCTTTTCATTATTTTTCCCGTGTTCTACGCCATTGATTTAACACGTCACGTTGAAAAATTGTCAAAAATGAAAATTCAATTTCGAGGCCTCTGACGCTGCAAACGTTCGTCGAAACGCCTACAGAAACTATGTTCGACCGGCGATCGCTTTGAAATTTGGTGAAACTATAAAAAAAACATAAAATTTTACGAATATGATATGGAAAAAAATTTGAAAAATTTCTGGCGGGCGCAGGTCAGCTCCGAACGGACAATCCGGGATTCTACCCATATAATCGACCAACAAAAATACTTTCGACAATTTTGGATTTTTTCATTATTTTTCCCGTGTTCTACGCCATCAATTCAACACGACACATTTTTGAAAAATTGTCAAAAATGATATTTCAATTTCGAGGCTCCTGACGATTCAAACGTTTGTCGAAACGCTTACAGAAACTATGTTCGACCAGCGGTCGCTTTGAAATTTGGTGAAACTATAAAAAAAACATAAAATTTTACGAATATATGGAAAAAAATTAGAAAAATTTCTGGCAGGCGCAGATCAGCTCCGAACGGCCAATCGGGTCCTAACCCTTGTAATGGACCAACAAAAATACTTTCGACAATTTTAGAATTTTTTCTTTATTTTTCCCGTGTTCTACTCCATTGATTCAACACGACACATTTTTGAAAAATTGTCAAAAATGATATTTCAATTTCGAGGCTCCTGACGATTCAAACGTATGTCGAAACGCTTACAGAAACTATGTTCGACCAGTGGTCGCTTTGAAATTTGGTGAAACTATAAAAAAACATAAAATTTTACGAATATGATATGGAAAAAAATTAGAAAAATTTCTGGCAGGCGCAGATCAGCTCCGAACGGCCAATCGGGTCCTAACCCTTGTAATGGACCAACAAAAATACTTTCGACAATTTTAGAATTTTTTCTTTATTTTACCCGTGTTCTACTCCATTGATTTAACACGTCACATTTTTGAAAAATTGTCAAAAATGAAATTTCAATTTCGAGGCCTCTGACGCTGCAAACGTTCGTCGAAACGCCTACAGAAACTATGTTCGACCGGCGATCGCTTTGAAATTCGGTGAAACTATACAAAAAACATTGAATTTTACAAATATGATATGGAAAAAAAATTTTAAAAATTTCTGGCGGGCGCAGGTCAGCTCCGAACGGCCAATCCGGGTCCTAACCCATATAATGGACCAACAAAAATACTTTCGACAATTTCAGAATTTTTTCATTATTTTTCCTGTGTTCTACGCCATCGATTTAACAAGACACATATTTGAAAATTTTTCAAAAATGAAATTTCAATTTCGAGGCCTCTGACGGTGCAAACGTTCTTCGAAACGCTTACAGAAACTATGTTCGACCGGCGATCGCTTTGAAATTCGGTGAAACTATCCAAAAAAACATTGAATTTTACGAATATGATATGAAGTCAGAATTCTGACGTTACATCTCGGAAATATCTTAGCGAATTCCGAGATGTAATGTCAGAATTACGACTTGGTATCTCAGAATTAGCTGATTCCGAGATGCTTTGTCAGAATTAGGAGTGACAGAACGTGTTCTAATTCTGAGATACAAGTCGGGATTCTGAGTTACTAAGTCGGAATTCCGACTATGCCTTCATACATAATAATTCATAAAGAAAGGAAGACGGTCTTAATTAAACAGTTTAATCTAATTTCACAACAAAATATTCAATATTAAGAAAAAATGAAGCTTTTGTGTTCACTTTCTAGTGAACAAAGAAAATAAAAATATATTATTAAAATACCCTAGATGGATCGCCAATGAAGTATGGATTGTAAAAACACAACTCATGCTTTCACATACATTTGATATTCCAGTGTTGTCTCTTGTTACGATCGTCGAATGCAGAATAGAAGAGAATCAATGATGGTTGTTATACACTTTCTTTAATTTGTTTATTTTTTTCAAGCTTCCAAGAACACATTGCATCTAACCCTCCGAATAAGGTTATTGAGGTGGATGAATTCTTGGCACTCCGGAAAGAAGTGAAGCACATGTTGAAACATGACGTAACTACAGATACTGCAGCTGATGATGGAGACGCTCCTCCTGGTGATGACGACCCAAGCAAAATAGTCAGCTCTGATGAAGAGACCAAGTCTATCAGGGAGAGAATTGTTTCAATTAGGAGGAAATTGCATAAGTCCACCGTTAATGCTGTGACGGCCAGATGGAACTATGAAGAAGGGGTAAGATTGAGAGATACTTTATTTCTGCAAGATATTGGGAAATATGTGTATAATCTTCTATGGGCTATGATTAATGGGGACAAAATAATAGGCCGAGCCCTATGCGAGAATACCATAATTCCTAGACATTTAGTTTTAGATACTAATGGGATTTTTTTGAGTTCAGTTGCAATTTGCAAATTCATGGCAGTTGGTGGTGCAAATTTCAATTGTATTATTACAAGGGTAGGTTCGCTTATTTAAAGTTGGATTAGTCCACATTAAGTGTTGGTAAATTGGTATCAAGCCCTGTTTTAACAGACATATTTGCTATTTTTTATATACAAGACCTCACGTGGATCCTGAAGCATAATAACTGTGTAAAAAGCATAATATACCTCTTCATACCAGTCGGATTATGATATTTGTGTATATGGTGAATAAGACTGGTTCTAGTGCTGTGCCCCGTGGCACACCGCACTCTACCAGACAAGACTCACTTATTGAGTCTCCAACTTCAACTTGGCAATACCTCTGATACCAAAATTGTACACATGTCTAAAAAAATGCGGTGTGACACAGCTCAAAGGCTTTTACTACCTTCAAGATTTTTTTGAAAATTTTGTAATCTATTACTTGAACGATCGCGTATTCCGATTCAAGCACTTGCCTTAATCATGATAATAGTTTATATTCTAAAAAGCAAACAAGTTTTATAGCTTGGTTAGTTTTATTATAATATACTATTTTTTTTGCTTTTGTTGAATACATAATTGTTTTCTACGTTTATTGAAATGAAACACTGGGGAGTTGAATGTTCTATTTTCAAGTGGGACTCTGAAGAAAGGTGTTGATTTGCCGGTTTTGGGCTTGGTTCACGTTGAAATCTTCAAGTTGCTGATGACGCCTAATAGGCAGAAATACTTGTCCTCTGGTGATACCTAAATTGAAAGGAATTGTGGAAGTCCTAATTATTTGGTTCTGTTCATATTGGTTAAAGATTTACATGATGATTTTGCTGTCAGGTTGTCTGATGTATGTGAACAAAAGACAGCCCTGAATTTTTTTGCGGACAGTGCAAGGGCCATCTGAATAAATCATTACACGAACAAAACATTTTTGTATAATTGATGCGCTGTAATGAAAGTATTCTTTTTATTTACAGATAAAACGACCATATTTCCATGTTAAACCCTTAGAAAGGTGTCAATTGAAGAATTGGCAAGACTATTTGGACTACGAGACAGAGCAAGGAGACAGAGTTAGGATAATAGTGTTGTTCGAAAGGTGCCTCATAGCGTGTGCCTTGTACGAGGAATTCTGGTTGAAGGTATGATGCGCAATCGATTGGCCATTGTTGTGATTTAAACGAATTTGTATTTTTCAGTTCGTGCATTATCTGGAAGGTCTCAAAGATAAGGAAATGCAACCGAAAATAAGGGACGTGTACGAACGAGCTTGTACCATACACCACTTGAAGAAGCCCGGTCTCCATTTGCAGTGGGCCATGTTTGAGGAAGAAGCCGATAATCCAAACCGCGCTGCCGAAATTCTAGTCAACCTGGAGAAATCGGTGCCCAATATTCTACAAATCGCCTACCGAAGGATAAATCTAGAGCGACGGCGGAAGGACCACGAAAAATGTTGCCAGCTCTACGAGCATTACATAAACAACTCGAAGAACAAAATGATTTCGAGCAACATTGCCATCAAGTATTCCCGATTCTGTTTCAGAGTGATGAAAGACATAGCGAAAGCTCAAGAAGTGTTGAAAAATGCCATCTCGAAGGATCCCAACAACCCCAGATTGTACCTGCAACTCATCGATCTCGCTCTGCAGAAAGAAAATGTCTCTCAGACGGAGGTGATAGAAGTGATCGATTCGTTCTTGGATAAAGAAAGTACTGATATAGAACAAAAAGTTCTGTTCGCTCAAAGGAAGTTGGAGTATGTGGAGGACTTTGGTTGTGATGTGCAGTCTGTACAGCTCGCCTATGATCAGTATCAGAAGATACTCAAACAGGGCAAGGATAGCATCAAGAAGAAAGAAATCAAGAGGTAAGTGATTACTTATAAATGAAGTAATTTCATGTTGGTAATCATTGCCTAAAAGATCTCTTTGACAAAGATCTGGTCTTCTATATAAAAATCCCCTTACCACATGCCTTTTTACATATTATCAGGTGCAGTATCTGGGAAAATGTACAAAAGTTGTGTGGTAAACAGAAAATATTGATTTATTTTTTTGGTGTATTTCTATTGTTACTCTATTAGCGGGCATAGTGGTGTCACGACACCGTAATTAACAGGTAGATAATGGTAACATAACATGTAACATCTGGTCAGGTAACCCAACACCCCAAGTAAAACAAATGAAAATTATTCAAAACAAAGTAATTAGCCAGGCTGTGACTATTGATTGCGAGGACCCTTCCTAATTTATACTGTTATTTGTATTGTTTTTATGTGTTGAGTAAACATTCATGCACAGAAAATATATGGAATACTTTTTGATTTCAGTGAAGCTACTGCACCAAGCAAGAAGGAAAAACCAACAACTCAGTCATCTTCACAGTCGAGTACTTACAATTACGGAGCTTACGGAAACTCTTCGGCAGCACAGCCTTCCTATCCGTATTCTGGTTCACAACAGCAAGGACAAAATTACTATCAGCAGTACGGTCAAGGTGGCGATCAGTACCAATACCAGAACTGGCAATATCCTCAAAGTGGTTACGGAGGTTATAACCAATGGGGCGGTTATAGCGGAGGTTATGGGTACTGAAAGCCTTGGGGGTTTTATATGTTGACATGTCAGATTGGTAGTTTTATATAAGTGCATATCTTTACTTTTTTATTGAAATTGTAATCTCGTTTGTTTACTTGTTGAACGAATTTACTTTGGTTTTTCCAAGGGATGATATATGTTAGTGTTATTCTGCAGGAACACGACGGTTCGTTAGCCATCTTGATCCTTGTGGGTTACACTTTGATTTATTTTGTTCAGGTATGCATGAACAATTTGATTCGATTTTTGTACGATTCAAAGTGCTTGAATGAAATTTCCAAAAGGGGTTCTCTGATGGAGAATAAAATGAATCGAACTCGCACTTATAGAAAATTATCGTATAAGATTTTATTCCGAGAAAATTTTGTCAGTTTCAAATTGGTTAACATGTTTTTCCATACAAGCACGTTTTGTAATTATTTTTTTGTAATTTATGTTACTCTGTGTAATTAGAACAAAGTAAAATAAATATACTAGATGTATAAAAAATAGTTTTAATTTCTCTATATAAAAATTAAAAATGAACATCGCTTTTAGAAAATAACACTATAAAAATTCTCAGTCAGGCTGAACAAAGCAATGGTGGGGTTTTCATATCTGGGATTGGTTTTTTGTTTATAGATCTCGCTACAAATCTCATCGAGGTATTCCCAGCCTTTTGAATGTCTGAAATAAATAAATGTATTAACATTCAGCAAGAGATATAAGTTAAGCAGATAATCAATTGTATGTCCACCCAAGGCTAGTTTGAGTACTTACTAATTATTATTATTATCAATTTTTCCCGTCAGGAATTTAGCACTCAGGCCCTGTCTCTGGAGCCCCGACATCTGGAGGGCGCGCTGGTGTGTCATTAACCCCAGTAAACACTCCCCTAGTTGTGGGGTGAGTGATTACTGGATTATGTGCTCTACAACCATTTTAACAGAATGGTTTGGGTAGAGACAACGGAGTTCAAAGAGTAGATCTCGATATTTAGTCTGTTATTCCATCTCTTTTAGGATTACGTTCGTTTATCGAGGAGCCGAAAACTCTACGAGAAAAATCGTCTTCGATGGTTGAGGAGGACTACGACAGGCTCATTGGCTTGTATTTGCCTGAGGGTGGGCAATGAGTAGTTTCAATAGATTCGGCACTTCTTATTCTCCACAACGGACTCAATATGCCCCGGAGCATAAGGCATCACCGGTATCTCGTCTATATCATACGAGTGTCGTAGATGGTAGAACACTCATAGCGCCGCGTTATGCCTATTCATTAGGCTGAGACCGCATAAGCTGGACAGGCTGACAGTATATGCATTATGGTCTCAGCTGCCCCACGACACGCTCTCCATGTAGTGTCAGATACCTCTATATCCATCACGCCAATACGGTAGACGAGGGTGTTCGAAGACACCGTCCTGGCAGGCCATTATGAATCCCTCGGTTTTTGACTTCAGCCCACTTGACCTGAGAAACGCAAAAGTCAGGTTTCTGGATAAGCCAAGTTCTTCAATGTTCTTGAAGAAGACACCTGTATTCGCTTATCATTAAGTAGCTGCAGAAGACTCTCACTCTCCGCAGCTTTGACGTGGGCTTTTTGCTAAACGGGTCCCAACTCGGTGACAGAGTTTGGGTTCGTCCGTTCAGTGTCGAATACGAGACCGAGTTCATCGGCTGCACGGGTTACTTCCTTGAAAAGGAATGCTCCTTTCCCTGCTGACTTTACAGGCTCCATTCAGTACTAATCTGTTATGTAGACACTCCATGCTCAAAAGTCAACGACCTCCCCGTTGTCTGGGGAAGTGTAACCAAGGAATGGACGATTTAGGACGCAAACTCCTATGGAGATGCATAATTTTTGTGAGTTTTTACGTCGAGTCGTCGCAGCTCTTCCTGAGTCCATATCATTACTCCAAAGGAGTAAAGTAGAATCGGAATGGCAAGCGTATTAATTGCAGCAACTTTGTACTTCCCCGACAGTTCTGATAACCAAATCTGTCAGAGTTTATAACACTCGCCGCGGAGAGTTTTTAAAAGTAGTTACCTCTTGGGTGTGGCGTTCTTCCTCCCCTAGGTAGGGTATACGTCTCTTCGGCATCCAGATGATGTAGGATCATTCCGTCTACGAGCTAAACGTCCTCTCCGTATTTCTCGCATTATCCTCTTTTGAGATGAACCGTGGCCCATTTGTCGATCCCAAACTCCAGTCCGATAACATGCGTGTACGCTTGCACCACCCTTGAGGACTGATGAAGAAAGTTTGAGGTCACCCATGTAAAACAGAAGGGTGACCTTATGCCTCCGGTTTGCTGGGGTACCGCAGTTGTATCCGCGGGTTTCCTGTAGTACGACGGACAATAGCAATAGGGAGATGCCGAAGAGAAGAGGGCTGAGGGAGTCTCCCTGAAACGCCCCTTCTAAAGATAACCTGCTCTGTTTGGACTCTTGACATGACCAGATGTTATGGTGAAGCGAGTCCTCCAGAGCGGCAATAGCTGTTCAATGCATCTCACTATTTGATCGGATACCGCAAGGCATCTGAGCAAATGCATGATGAATTCATAATCGATCAGGCCATTGAAAGGTTACGCTTATACTGCACGGATTCCTGCGTGATACATCTGTCGATCAGCAGGTTCTCCTTACAGCCAGCGATCCCCTTCTTTGACCCTCTTTGCTCATATATCGAACTGCGGAGAGCATTCGTACGTATAAAATAAAATACACGTATTTAGATGATATGATGAATTGAAATGTAGTCATGGCAGAAGAAATTGGGAAAGACCAGATTCAATCTTCAAAAATTAAATTACTTACATTTCCGAAACACATCTAACTGATTGCTGAAAGTGTGTTTTCGACTGAAATTCCAGGGAGGACGCAAGTTTTTTTATCACATTTCTGTCGACCAATACTCCCAAAACAACTACTGTTCCGGAAAATTTCTCGAACAAACTTTCCATCTTAGATTTGATCTATAAAAAAAGGGAGTGAATGGAACTGTGCAGATTAATCATACCGCAACAAACCTGAGTTTCGAATCGTTTCCTCGTATTAGGGGATATTTTATCGGGTGTTACAATTAAAATTTCTCTGATGGAATCCTCTGCGTTGTTTGTTTTACTGTCTGACCTCGCAAGGACTGAGGGCGGGATATTTTCCTGGCCACCCCAACCGTCCTTCACATTTTTTATAATCAGCTGCATACCATCAGCTACCTCGCTGGTAGTGAATTTATCATCCTGAAACCTGAAATATATGATGAGTACTATCGATTTTGGTATCGAAGGAAAAGACAGTACTTCTCTTTATTCCAGCTTCTAACTGTTACCATACCAGGTTCGTTATCTCTCAGCATAATGAAATGTGGCACTTTCAATTCATTGTGGAGATCCTGGATTTCCTCTAAAGTTGTATTTTCAATCAAAGAACATCTGATGTTCGCTCGCCACAAGTTCTTCAGTATCTATAAAATAGGTGTATTTTTAATAATTGACAAAAACTAGCAATAATAAAGACAATAACATTGGTATTGCTAGACTCTTACTTTTGTTTTCTCCTGTGTCATCTGCTTTGTTCCAATAGCGCAAACCACAGCCTCAAGATGGTCCATTTTGGGCAGATTTTCAAGCTGTTCTTTCTGGAGCACTTGGACCAACTTGTCCAAAGAAATGGAAACTCCTACAGCCGATTGTTTATCATCTTTGTTCAATAAGTGAACTTGACCTATGAGTGAACGGTAAAAGGCAATCATCGAGTCGTATCTACCGCCCGCCGCTACTTTTTCCTCGTTCTTTTTTTTGTGGCTGTGTTTTTTCTTCAGCTCGTAGACGAATTGAAAGATCATCCCAGAATACTGCTGAACATTGAAAACTAGGCCGGGCGAAATCACCATGTTAAACTGAAATTGTCGTTCCGAATGAAAATTTTGCAACATATTTTATTCAATTCAGTAGTAGGGACATTTATTTATTGCCGAAAATAGTCGTTTTAAATGGAATATGCTCGTTTGGCATCTTCAAACTAAAGTATATATACTTATTTCTTATTTATGTTCAAAAACCTTACTAATTACAGTTCGTGTCGTGCCTCGAAAGAAAATCTGGTAGGCTCAGGTTACTTTTTCGATATACAAACTGAATTGATACGTTCACGGTAGATTTCAATAATAAGAAAAATTAATTCATACTCAACAAACTAATTTATGTGCTTACCTCAACACCGAAGGCTTCCGCATTACGAATAATAACTTCAAGATCCCGTAATGCTTGTTTGGCTAATATACCATCTTCGCTAGATTTCTTCTTAGTGATCATCTTGAAACTACTATCAACTCTGGACACTTCTATATTTGAGTTGAATAGTTCCAATAATAAATTGATCATGCTATCTGGTAATCCGAGAGTTATGTAAAAATCACGCATTTCTGATCTCATGATTTTTCCCTCCTAAAACAATTTAAAGATGGAAATAATCAGCCATTGAAAGTTCGTCACTAAACATCTCTAATCAAGAGAAAATTTACATATTGGTATAAGCACAGCTCATTAATCCAAACCTTTGAAAAGGGGTCCAACGTTTACGTTTAGTAAGTATTGCAGATATCCATTTCTTCATCTTCTAGGAAAGAAATGCGGTGATATGTTCATGAACACTGTCATCCTATACGCATAAATGTCGTAGAAATTAGGTAAAAATTATAAAAAAGGCAAAGAAAGCGAATTCGCCGATGCTTCTGGTAGGATAGAAATGAACGTACTTACGTGAAAATAGAAGAATAAAGAATTGAAAATTGAAAATGACGATTAACTTCCCATTCTTCCTAACAGAGAATCAGAAAATGATTGAAGACCTGATAATGCTGACGAAATTTTACCATCAAATGAAAATTTAATACTCAATCTGATCAATAAAAATGACAGCGACGATGTTATCCAAAAACTTCTGAAGAAAACCCTATTTGTGGAATTACATACTCAGAAAAAAAAACAAATACTTTCAAATATCATATTATTTTCAAGAAGATGACTTAACCACCCAATCTACAACACAAATATAAAGAATGACCAGAATCGCAGGTCGTTCTTACAGTGTTGTCGAATTTCTTCGCCATGGCTTGGAGTATTGAGAAAGCTATGAAGTCAAAGAATATGAAATTAAAAGTATTCTTTGCAAAATTGATGTGCAATTTGAAACTATATAACGCAGACCAATTTTTAGGTACCCACCTTAAAATCGAACAATACGCTGTTAACTTTATCATGTCCATCTTTTATTCCACAATATAAAAGTATAGCAGACACTAGCTGGGTATGGTTGAGTTTTATGACAAATCTCATATCTTTTATAACAGGCAACTCTTTCAGAATTCTACAAACTATACAGAGAACCTCAGCGTCTGCCATCAGTGAACCTGAAACACGGCACATTAGGGAAAATAAAAAATACAGGGTGCTGCTAGATTGATGCAAAAAAATCAGAAGATTCATTAACGTAAATTATGATAGATATGTGACCAATTATTAATTTTTACTATTTTTCTTTCTTTTTATTTATATTATGATTTTTCAGTATTTTTGTATATTATGATATACATATAATTCGAGGCCTTAGGGTCACAAAAGCGAAACTACATTTTTTTATAAAGACTCCGGTGATTTTGGAATATTTTTCATCATTATCAAGTTTTTCAAATATTTGACATGGTCCCTGCATATCAAGTAGTTATTCATCTGAAAATATATATCCTATTCTGAACATTATGGTCGTTACTGATGAATTAAGATGTAAAATTTAGTTATTTCTGTTTTTCTCAAAATCAATAATTTGTAGTTATACTTCTGTGACACCAAGTCGTCGAATTAATTATCTTAATTAATTTTACATGATCATGGACAAGTTTTAAAACTTATTTGATCATGTTTCCATGAAATATTAATTACTTTTTATTATATTTCAAAATATTTATTTCTCATTTTTAAACAAACAAATAAATAAAGAAAATCTCAGTACAACTTCTTTAGCGATATTATTATCATCCCTGAAAAACGTTTTAGAACAAATTAAATACAATATAATGTATGGTAGATACCTTGTACTATCTGCTATCGTATTATGAAATAAAGTAAGTAAAAAATTTAAAACTCTATTTTACTTCTTTTCGGGGGTGATAAAAGGAATTGGACTGATGAGAACAATTTCATGATAACATAATAAACTTTTGTAAAATTTGGAATCAATGGGACTCAGAGGTAAGGTATGCTCGGGTAAGTGTGAATTTGGGGCAAGTGTGAGTTTGCTCGCTATCTTCGCTAAACCGGGCGACAGCCCAATGCCATCTATTGACGAATAGCCTACACTCATAATGAGTCCATAACCATCATATAAAATACAAAAGAGATCTTGTGAAATCCAAATCTTTTACCCAATTTTCTAACCTACAATTCATCAACCCGAACGAGTATAAAGAGTTTATTTCAAGCTTTGAGTGTGTATTGTTAAAATCTAAGGTAAGAATCCATTTTATACACTTTTCTTCTGAATCTGACTATAGATTGCCGTTTTTACATGGTTGTTTTTTTTTTACATTTTTCCATTGCATGTCACCTATCTGTCGGGGTAAGTGGGAACCTGGTTCATTTGGCCAATCTGAACAGTAATAATTTTTCAGCTACAGTACGAAATTATATACGGAAATCTCAGAGAGCCAAACAATATACCTGGCCAGATGTGGAAGACATTGATACACTTTCTGAGGATGAAATAACAACTGTGCTTCCATCACCACTCGTCAGAAGATGGGGATCAATGAAATTCTCATTCGATTTTTCAGATTTCTACCTGTAAATTTTTCTTTTCAACAAATGTTCACTTTCACGATAATTTTTTGTTTTTTTCCAATGGGGCATTTCAAATTCAATATTAAAAAGTTCCTAACTATGTTTTGAATAAAGATATCTCGAAACAAATAAATTGTGGTGAAAGTTCCTTTACTGTTTACTCACACCTGCCCCAAAGAGAGATTTACGTGCATTAATATCTTTAAATTTGGCCAGAATCACACTTGCCCCAAATTTCCGGGGAAGTGTGACCTATGGAGATGTATATCTGAATATATAAATAAAATTCATAGAATACGTTTTTCAACAGTTTTCTGTAGCGTATTACAAAGACTGACCTTCGAAGTAAATACCTGCAAAACTTCATTGTTATATTAGTTCAGGTTCATCAGATGGACTAAATTCAATGCGAACTAATGAAAATCACGGTCACACTTACCCGAGCTTACCTTGCTCTGAAAAAACTTTCAATTCTCTTTGAGGAAATAAGACAATCAGTATATACCAAATGTAAAAACTCAGTTCATTGAGTATCAATAAGTAAATTAGAGCTTTTTATGAGGATCTACTTTGGGACCCTTCTTGTATTTATTCAACATTCAAAATATCTCTGTAATAATCAAATTTAATTTTGATAAAAAACTCTGAAATTCTTAGTCACGACACTAGACAAAATAACTTGTTTTACCCTGTATGCGATGACGCAATAATACAAACCTTGATTTGGAGTCACAATATCAAACGCGCACTCATATAACTCTCTGGGTTGGAGATCAAAAACTTTCTTTTCCCTAAACACGCGTTCAATGGAGTAACGTCTTAAATTACTGATTTCGTTCCAAGCAACATACCTAGCAAAGGGTACTCTGGAGAAAAAAGAAATTAGTGAAACGACCTTTTTTTTTATTGAAACGCACTACCTGAGATTGTACGGTAGAGAAACGACACCTCCAAAATGAGTCATTACTTTGACGCACGAGTCCAAATCTTCATAGAACTTGCTTTTTGGCATCAGGAGTGGTGTAATCAAGTTTTGGCCACCGTGTTGCTCGAATATCTAAGAGAAAAAATAAAAAATACATTTAATTAAAATCGATTAACAATTAGAATAATAATAATAATACTCCCTAATAAACACTCGTTGAGTGTACCCAAAGGCATAGCCTGTGCGGGTAGAGAACGGCTATTATTATTATTTGACATGGCGCTCCGGGGCGACTTACTGATGTTTCAGGTGATGTATCCACTTTTCAGCTGTAGGAAAACCTGGAGCACCACCTCGGGTGGTCGGTGTGCACTCCAAGCTAGCACCAGACGAGATTGGCATCTAGACAACTCACAATACACTTGCTTTTCAACAAGGCATGCGGTCGCCTATCGATCCGATATAAAGTAGTTGAGAAAAATTCTCGTACCTATATCGGACTTGAACCGACTATCGCTATGCTGGAGTTTCGAACGGCCTGTGCCTTAGACCGCTGATCCACCGACCACACTGAATGAAACTATTATTTATGTGATGTTATTGCTAGGTCATTATCGTATTTGATCAATGATTCGTTCACATTTGGAACATTTCCAGATTAAAAAGAGTCCAAATGTATTCCTGCTTACAAAAAGAAAGGCTCAAAATCTGAAATAAAAAATTGCAGGTCGATATGTATACAGAGCCAAATTTCAAAGATTTTTGAATTGCCTTACTCTGTACTCCTCTTGTTTATTCTTGAAACCAGAGAGAGAATTCCAACCTTACGTCATATTCTCGCTCTTTCAAAGTATTTATAAAAGTTTCATTTATTTGCAACCCCCAGAAGTCTTCAAGAAACCAGTGGGAGTCATGACACGAGCCTTTTTAATTATGCTAAGCAAGTACAATGACTAAAAAACAATAAATGATCACTATTCATTACCTTCACACATGCTTTCCTCACACATTCCCGCAGTTGTAGATGATCTATGAAATTCGGTGGTAAAGATTCTTTATCGTAAGCTACATCTTGGGCAGGTGTCATTTTCTGATTGAAGCAAGCCGCTATAAGATACTTGTAGTTTTTGAATTCGGGATGCTGCAAGGTATTATTTAGAAGATCTTGGAATTCACGTTCTTTGAATAATTGAGCCGGCATGTGGCTGGATCGTAAAAGTTCTTGAGACGTGGGACGTTTCGAGACATCATGAGTAAGCAGCCACCTAGACACAGAAAGCAATGATTTCATGGATATCTGTGTTCGTAAACAGAGACTGAAGGAGGGGGTCACTGGCCCAACATTATTTTTTCTAACAACTTCAACAAAATCAGTTTTGAATGCGCTATAATTAGAATTATTGTACCTATATGCACGGCAGCACTACCCAAGATTCGGCGCTAATCATTATTCTCAATAAATTAGGCAATTTCCTTTTTGAAAAACAGTTGAGCGCCATCTCGTTTCTTAATGTGAAGGGTATGTGTTGCACCTTTTTTTCGAAAAACTATCAATTTTTAATTCAGCTTCATAATTTAAGAACATTTTGGTTAGCCATTTAAGAATGGCACCAATTTTTTATTTCTAATGACGGTGGTACCCGACATTTTGTTCGATAATTAATTTTATACAGACAATTTAAGGGTGAACTAATTAATTAACTATTGCCCAATACTCATCTAATACATAACGACAAGCACACTCTTCACACACCTGCTAATTTTATAGTCATCGCTGTTAGCGATCTTCGCCTAATTGCTGGAAACTCATCATTTGATTTATTTTCTTATTGTACCTATGAGTTTACTTCGTGAGAACTACTCTATATACTGAGTCTTCATGACAACTTGTATCTCAGGAACCTAACCGTCACGTGATTACAGTGGACTAAGATGTTGAAGACAAAATCGTGATAAGAAGTCTAACTCTATTATTGGCTTACCCTTAAACTATTATCTATGTACCTGATAAGAGTGACTTGTTTTTCGCTTAGAATATCTAAGGAATCATCCGGAAAAATTATTTCTTCCGCTCTCAAATTTTTCAAGACTTTGATTCTCTCCATGCCGGTAGCTAAAGGTTTGTAACACATTTCGAACAGAATGATTCCTGAAACGAAAATAAAACAAATTGAAAAGGAAAAAAACAAATCAATTCAATAGTAACCACAGTTGTTTCCTTACCCAAACTATAAATATCGACCTTCTCGTTGTACACAGCTCTCTTAGAAACATTAACCTCTGGTGCTACATATAGAGCAGTTCCGATGAGGCCTGTTTTACTTTCATCCAAGTGGGCTTCATTTAGGCTATCCAGTGGACTTTTCGATCGTGTATGCTCATTTTGTTTGTTTAGTATGCTACTGGTTGCTAGTCCGAAATCCCCGATTTTTATTTGATCTCTTGAATCCAAGAAAATGTTGACCGGCTTCAAGTCTCTGTGTATCATATGATGACGGTGAATATGGGCTAGACCTTCAAATAATCATTAAGCAATAAATTCGACGAGGTCGAAATAGCCTTCTCGCGAAAGCGTCCGTAAAATTTGAGAGCTATCCGTGATGATTTATACAATTTTTTAACTTCAACCTCCATAAAAACGCCACCGAACTATGCAATAGTATAAAAACTATTGTCTCATGTTACGATTGCCGGGTCAAGGTGCTTCGATTCTGATAATATGTTAAGTCTTATGAATTTCTTTATTCTACTCTTCAAAGTACAGGAAAAAATCATTGACAATGTTTCTTTACGGAGCCTATTATGAGTTTCTTGAAAAGCATCAATTTTTATCACGAAAAATTTATTTTTCAAATAATTTCGGGACAAAACAAAATACGCCTAAAACTTACCCTCCACTATTTCCCTGAACAACCTCTGGGATCGTTGTTTCTCCAGGTACAATTTTTCATCAATAGCAGTCCTCAAAGTACTTTTTTCACAGAATTCCATTTGTAAATACAAAAATTCAACTTGTTTTACAACTTCTTTGGAATTTTCCGTGGCATCTACCGAGAGCGTGTTTTTTGAATCTTCTTGAGAACCGTGATCAAATTTTATGAAATCTGACTCTTCTTCTCGAGATCTGTAAGTGCTTTGACTATTCTTCTTTTAAGAAAATGCAAGTGTAGTAATACTTACGTTGGTGCCTCGTCTTCGTCACTTGATTCCTCGTCCGAAGAACTCGCAAAAGCGGACTGCGATTTACTATCGTATGTAATTGAAAAGTTAACACTTATTAAAGAGGCTGCTTGTTCTTCAATGTCATCACTCAGAGTGAACTAAAAAAAAAAATTACCAATCCAGTTATATCAACTGAAAGCTTCTGTCATTTTCTGAAGACTCGAATGTTATTGGCAAAGCATGAAGAAACGAATTTCCTTCACAAAATAAGACTCTCAATCAATATTCAGTCAGTCATTCTGAGAATTGTATTATACCACAAAGAGCATGGGGCTCAAATCATTAGTAAATTCAAATCAAATCAAATCAAAATATGCTTTATTGTCGGAAAAAAATAATTTTTTGTTGACAAAGCGAGTACTTAAAGGTAAATAAATCAAATCAAAGGTTAATTAACACAAAAAACAAAACATATAAGACATATCATACATATAAAATATATTATAAATAGTCACACTTTAAAATTTTATGCTGATATTCCTATCTGAGTATCTAGTCAAATCAAATCAAATTATACTTCATTGTCGAAAGATGAGTATCTTGTAGACAAAGTCATAGTAAATAAATATAAAAACACAAACGTAGGTACTATCGACGAACAAACACATCATCAAATACAAATAAAAATATCTCTATCATTCAACATTGAACAGAAGTAAAATAATTTTAAATAAAATAAAGCATATATACATATGCATATCCAAGGTGAGGCAACGTCACACGTTAACAGAAAAATGAGAGATTAAATGATTAAAACATAAATCCAAACTAAACTAGTTGAAAACCATATCCACTGCAAGGAACTAATAGATGAACATGTAGCAAGAATCAACTTCAAGTCATAGTAACCATATCTTTATCGAAGTAGTCTTGAACACTATAAAATACCTGTTCAATTAGTACTTGCTTTACAGACTTTCTAAACTTATCGTGTGATTGGATATCTTTGAAACATGTTGGAAGGTGGTTATATATTTTGGCTGCATTATAGACCAGCGACTTTTTTATCAAATTTGATGATGGAATGGGCAGTCTTAGCTTGTCATTTTGGCGAGTGACACCAGCAACAACATCGTAAGATGATCTGTTCTTATGTACTAGGCACACAGTTTCAAGAATAAATAATGAAGGAAGAGTAAGTAATTTTTGCTCCATGAACAGGGGTTTGCAAGACACTCTGGGCTCAACTTTGCACAGATATCGAACGGCGCGCTTTTGAAGAATAAAAACTGTATTGAATAGCTGTTGATTGCAGGTGCCCCAGAAGGCTATGCCATACCTTAAATGTGATTCAACTACAGCGTGGTACACAATTTTTGCTGTTACAATACCCAATTCTTTCGACACCGTTCGTAAAGCATAACATCCCGAGGCAAGTTTTTTGCTCAGTATTTTTATGTGGTTATTAAAATTGAGGTGAGTGTCCAAATTTATTCCAAGAAATTTATTGGAATCGGTATGTGAAATAATATCATTACCCAAGGGAATGCCTGCCAAATTGCAATTAAATGAAAAAAGATTGGTTTTGTCTATATTGAATGTTAGCAGATTGGAGTTGCACCATTCTCTCACACTACCAATATCTTGAGATATTTTGTTATGCAGATTAATTTCATTAGTGTCCTGCCAGAGTATGGTTGTATCATCTGCAAAAATAGTGAACACTCCATTTGAATTGATATAAGCCAGATCATTAAAATACAACAGAAACAGTACTGGTCCTAGTACCGAACCTTGAGGTACACCATGTTTGATAAAACCAGTATCTGACAGCATGTCAGTTCTCACCACTAGGGTGCGTTGACCTAAATATGATTCGATCCAGTTGAAACTTTGATTTCTGAAACCATAGAGTTGGAGTTTGCGCAGCAGTATTTCGTGGTTCACACAATCGAAGGCTTTCGACAGGTCACAGAATACTGCTACACACACCTTTTTCGAGTTCAACTCAGTGTAAAGTTTTTTCAGCAGATGGAATATGGCATCCCCTGTGCTCTTTTTGGATTGAAATCCAAATTGTTGAGGATTTAAGATTTTGTGGGTGGATATAAAATTCATCAGCCTGATTTTTACTAACTTCTCTATGATTTTTCCAAGAGTGGGAATGAGCGAAATGGGTCGAAAGTTTGATGGGTCGGAGGTGTCACCCCCCTTGTGAAGGGGAATCACAACATTTGTTTTCAAAAATAGCGGGTAGGTTCCATTAGTAAATGAGTTATTGATAAGTAGGAATAGTAACTCCAGAGCAAAAATTGGCATATTTTCAAAGATTCTTATCGAGATGTCGATACCACAAGAAGTTTTATTTTTTATTTGTTTTATTGTGTCCATTAGCTCGGTTAAATTAGTCTCGTATAAAACAAACTCTTCAGGAATATTTATGTTATTCATAAATGATATTGGATCTGGGGCCTTATCTATATTTTTTGATAGTCGGTCAGCTATGGAGCAATAAAATTCATTTAGATTATTGCCATCCAAGGTGACTTTATTTGCCAGATGAGTTTTGCCACGAAATTCATTTACTAAACGCCATGTTTCTCTGATGGTATCCTTACTTTCGGAGATTCTGTTATGGTAGTAACCACTTTTTGCTGCTATAATAACTTTTCTGTAAATTTTCCTAAATTTATTATAGTATTCATGAAAGTGTGGACTATTGGTGAATTTTTTTAATATAGTGCAGACTTCTCAGATTCTTAGCAGAAGTGCGAATTCCTATGGTTATCCAAGCTTTTTTGGTTTTGTTTTTATTTTTGATTTTCTGTTCAGGAAATGATAACTCAAAACACTCTATGAGGAGGTTGTGATAAGAAAGAAAAGGATCGTCAGAGTCCAACACAGAATACCAGTCCATGTTCAAACATATATTATAAAATTTTTTGTAATTTGTTTTACTGTACAACTTTCCAAACTTAAATTTTTCTTCGATAATCTCATAATTAAATTTCATATCACAGTACACAGCCTCATGATCCGTAATATTTACTGGTATAACAGAGCTTGTGACATTTTCTCTCTGCAAATTCGTGCAAATGTAGTCAATTTTACTTTTGGAAAATTGTGTAATCCTAGTCGGTCCGTTTGTGTGCATGTACAAGTTGAAAGTTGTAAGAAGATTTTTCAGTTGTTGAGTTAGAATGGACTGTTCATCATCAAAGTTGATATTGAAGTCACCCGCCATAATGACGATTGCCTTAGGTGGTAATTTACTCAAAAGCAGCTCTAATTTTTTCAGGAAAATGATGCCATTTGCGCAAGGTGATCCGTATATACACAAGGCGAATATGTTAGCATTACTAGAATGTGCAAGTGAAAATTCGAATTGCTTTTCCACAATCATGTCATCGTATTTATGTAAATGAATCAACCCGAGCTGAGCTGATATGGTGTCCCGAATAAAAATTAGAGTACCTCCACAGCTAAATTCATTCCTACTAAAATTAGAAACAACACTATAATTAGGTAAATGACATGGTTCATCTCTTTTCAGCCAATGTTCAGTGATTAACAAAATGTCAGGAAATTCTAGGCTTTCTAGAAGTAAATACAGATCATCCAGTTTGTTGCGTATTGATTGTATATTAAGAGTTAAAACAGAGACTATTTGCTGTTTTTTTCGAGATGAGGGTGGTCTAAAAAAATTTTTCGATTATCATTCGAAGGTGAAACATTTACATGTAATACAGAGTTATCTGTTTTCGAAGTATCAAGACTACTTTTACTAATATAAACAGAATCATTAGGTAATATTGTTGTGAGAACAACATTTTTATGCCTTGGGCCAGATAAGCTATGTTCAAGTTGAATACAGATATCAAATTTACTACCTTGGTGATTTTTGTCAACAAGAAATTCAATAGAACAATTCCTCACTAGTCGACGGGTACGGTTCACAGCATTACGTATTTTATGATTTATCATGTGATCAATTGGAGTGTCACATTCTGAAATTTTTATTAAGTTAGTAGTTTTACCTATTAACAAAATATTTTTCAGAGCGGAATTCAATGTTTTAGTATTACTTATATTCTTGGTAGTGAACATCACTATAACATAGTCATTATGACCATAGCTCAAACTGTAATCAAAAATATTGCATGTCAAGTCTGATAATTCAGTGTCCGGCTTGATGATTTCCATCACACTGCTGTTTAATTTCTTTAAACGCTTTTTAACTACCTTTGAGAAGCCAGTCGCATACTGATCACCTAAAATAAGGATTTTTGATACGTCTTTTACCTGCTGATCTATTAGATCTGGGCTACTATCAATATTTTCCAAGGGTTTCTCCATACAATCCTGCTGTTCCAATTTACGAAACTCATCATAAAGGGTTGCATCTTGGTTGATTATCTCTTCCACGAATTCCTCACTGTCTTTTCTTTTAACTTCATTTTTGATGGTGATTTTCTTATTTTTACACTGATGGCATCTATTGGCTCTTCTTTTTCTTTTTGGTTGAATGTTTTTCTTAGGCATCCTTACAAACTTTCCGCCCAGTTGCACTTTTTTCTTAGTGCTATTTTTTTCCACTGACCTTTTTCTGTATATTCTATGGCTCTTCGATGTCTACGCCACTGTTGAAAGGGATATCAGTCATTGTAGACTGGTGATTCATATGATAGGTGCATGTTTGGGTTTCCATGGTTTTTACGGAGACTACTTTTTCAGCTACTTCTTTCTTCAATTCACTAATTTTACATTCCATTTCTTCAATAAGTTTTTTTTGCTTTTCTATGAGTGAATTTTCTTTCTCAGATTCTAATGCCTGGTGTATTGCAGTTCGGTTTTCATCTTTCAATTTTTGAATGAACTTGTCTTTCGAAAATCCATCTTCCGCAAGTTCGTTTATTGTTCTTTCTAGTAGGCTGGTTTCTTCTTCGTGTTCACCCGTGAAACTCTCTTCTTGGCAGCAGATTATTTTATTGTCTTTAACAAATTTCACCTTTTTCTTCATGTGTTGCTGCAGACAACTTTTGTGAGCAAATTAATATCGGTATTGTAATAAAAATACACTCAACTATATTTCGCTAATTTATTTCCACTTTAAACAATAATTTATTTAAAACATTTATTTCACTATCACTGTCTATTTGCGAACTCTGAAACTAGCTATATCTGTGACTGCCTGCCATCTGATATTGAGTGCCTTATATACCGACAAGTCGATTCCTTTCAACATTCTGGAACCGCCGAGTTTCTACAGTGATCTAATTAGATGGCTCCCGTCCATTCTCGATGCGGATAGAAAGTGGATGATTGATGCTTTCACCGTAAACAAATCGAAGTCGAATGATTAGGCGGTCGGGTTAGGCCTCAGAATCGTTACAGTATGAAACAATGAGCCTCATATAAAAATTACAAAAATGAGATCAGATTTCATTATTTTGAGAACAGAACTGAATACTATTTATGATATGGTGACAATATTGTCGTTTTTTTTTGGGGGGGATTATTCAAATCTTTGTCATTGTGTAAATAAATGACAATTATAGAAGTTTTTAGGAGACCAGGAAAAAGCATTTGGCATTTATAAAATTATTTCCGCCACTGTAATTCACCTCTCTGGGTTATTGCTAGTAGGTTTTTATGACATGTTTACCTCATATACATGCATACATACATACCTCATCTTTTGGGCATACTGTTCGCCCTTTCTCTTCCTTAGAAGGCTCTCGACTATTATCAGAACTACTGATTTTGCTTTTGGTAGTGGTTTTTTCAATCCAGGAGTTGTAGTAACGAACTATATTTTCATGATTTACACTAGAGAGCAATTTAACCTCCTTCAATATTTCCTTCCTTAGAGATTTATTTTTGGGGTTCAGCTTTATTCTCTTGATGGCATAGGTACCCCCATCTAACTTATTCTTGACCTGAAACAGAACCAAATGATAAGAGGTGGAAACCTTTTGGCATATGTCATTTGTTACTTTAATAACATCACCAAAAGCTCCGCTACCAAGGACCTGTATAGATTCGAATTCCGTGTTTATTCGGGCCTGACTATTAGCCGTTGATTGAGATAAAAGTAACAGATCATCAGGGTTCATTTCTGGGGAAAGAGTTCTTTCCCTTTCTTCAGGAACAGTGTTTGGAGAAAGATGTACACATTCATTAAATAAAGAATGACCTAACAGCTGAGTAGCAGTATACCGTTCTGCTTCTTCTTTTACGAGACATCTGAAAGTGAAAAATGAGTTGAAAATTAATCTTCACAAGAACTAGTGCTGGGGGATCAAACCTTGTTAAAAAGTCATATAAATCCGCCTGAATTTTACTCGGTATTTCCAAATCGTCTACAGATACAGGAAAACCTTTCAAAAGGGACAGTATCAATACACCAAAATTTAAAATATCAGTCTTTTTTCCATAATTTTTTTGGCATCCAGAACTCAGATCTGATAATCTCCTATGAATACTGCAATTCAGAACTTTCACGTGATCTGGAAAAAACAAATGACGATCCATTTCATATATGCCATTATGGTACTTTACCATCAGACAGGTATACAGATGTATCTCTGATATCTCTGTGTACAACGTTATTCCTATGCAGGTAATCCAGTGCAGTGAGGACTCCTCGTGCGATACGCTTGAGAAAGTCTATGCCTACTTTTCCGCTTTGGTTCAGGAAAGTAGACAAACATGAACCTGAGAGAAAAAGAGGTATTAGTAGAGACCATTGTTTCAGGATTTTCACATTACCGAACATGAATTCTTGTAACAAGTAAACAGTGGCATTATTTTGGCTCATTCGATATTCAATGCTAAAATACTTCGCCAAGTTTGGATGATTCAGAGTTCTTAAATAGTTTAATTCTTGCTCGATACTACTGATTTGCTTTCGAAATTTCGGCATATCTTCTACCTGTTGGAAATACCATTCACTCACAAACACCAGTTCCCCTGATTGCATATCAAACCCACAGAAGGTCGAATAAACAGGATCCGATGAGTGTTCTACAATTGGAAAATAACAATCATAATGAAAATCTGTTTGAAATATCATTTACCCAGACATTTCCCTCTTTTTATACTTCGTGTACCAAAGTCAATAAGCTCCGTTTTTTCATGTTGGCACAACGTATCATCAATGTATTCCATGGAACTATTACTCTTTGTCCTAAAAGTGAAATAATCAACTTAATAAGAACAATGAAGAATCAGGACAATTTATTAAAAATTTCTATTTAACCAATCAGACGTGACAGCACTGATAACCCAATACAAAGCCATCAAAGTTTTTCCCATGGCTCTAATTTTTTTAATTTTTTTTTATCGTCACAGCTTAAGGCTAGTTTAAACCTTTCCGAATAAACGCAATTTTTGGCGATTCGCATATCGAAAAAAATCGCTGCATACGGCAAAAAAAATAGGGTAGAAATTAAAACCCGTTGTACACGTATTTTGATTATTGAAGACGGGAAATCAACATAGGGATCAAATTTGATAAGGGAGTTGTGAAATTATAGTTTGTCATTCCGTCTGGAGGTGGATATAGAAAATATGCGTTGTACATGTAGTTTGAAGACGTGATACCATTCTAGAGCTCAAATTTGATAGAGGAGTTGGGAAGTTACAGTTTATCAGGCAGTCTGGGGGGCGAAAAAAGGGTTGATATAGAAATAAATAAGTATCTCTGTTGATAGGCATTGTTTATGTATTTTGAAAACGGAAAATTAATATTGGGATCATATTTGATAAGGGAGCTGTGAAATTATAGCTTGTCAGGCCGTCTGGGGGGTGAAAATTGTAATTGTTAATTTATTCAGCTAAGTAAAAGTTCAATTCACAATGTAAATTCAGAACTAGAACTAGAAAAACTATCCCAAAATGAAATATGATTATAAAAATAATCCAGACTTTCGCATATTTTCCTATACTATAGGAATTTAGAAAAACTATGAACTAAAAAATTGTGGTTCAGGCTGAGCTATCTATAGTCTAGTTCTTAAATTGTAGATAGTGACTCATCGTACATTTTCTGGTTTTTACGGGATTTGAAAGTGCGGAGGGGATGTACGAAAGAGACAAAGTGAAACTTGATTTGAAGCCAAAGTACCTAGCTTATTTCTGTTCTATTTTTTGATCTGCTTTATATGAATTATGAACCGTACAACCGATGAGTCACTATCTACAATTTAGGAACTAGACTATAAGCAATTCTAGTGTTGTTGTCATCAACTTGAATTATAAAGTTTATTTATGTTCTGAAGTGTGAAAAGAGATAATAAATTTAAACATAAGTTGAATTTGTTACGATAAGGGAGAGAGAGTATGTTAGCATATAAATATTTTTCTTTTAAATAATAAAAGGGGTAGATATAGAAAATAAATATCTCTCTTAATACGTGTTGTACATGTATTTTGAAGACGGAAAATCATTCTAGGTATCAAATTTCATAAATGCGTTGGGAAATTATAGTTTGTCAGGCCGTCTGGGGGGTGAAAAAGGGGTGGATATAATTATCTCTGTTAATAGGCATTGTTCGTGTATTTTGAACACAATAAATTAATATTGGGATCAAATTTGATAAGGGAGCTATGAAATTATAGTTTGTCAGTCCGTCTGGGGGCAGAAACGGGAGGATATAAAAAATAAATCATTATCTCTGTTACAACACATATTCATTTCATTGCGATATATTTTTCTCAGTGTATTTTGTGAATTTGGCTAACTTCATTTCCGTGATTTGTACAAGTTCCTTTCTAAATTCTAATGGTTGCAAGAAGTCCACTAGCTCAGACAGTCTTTCGAAGACTTTTGAGGGTTGTACTCTTAAGGGTTTGCAGCTGGTTGACGGAAATAACAATTTTAACAAATTAACAACAATATGTTTTTCGATAAGTTTCTGAAACAGTTTTCCAATAAGCAGATCCATATGGAAATTGAAAATTGTTGTTGTTTCAAATAACAAAAAAAATCTGCAGTTTTGGGACTTTTCTAATTTTTCCAAATTATTTGCCATATTGATGTATTAACAAATTGTGAATAAGTTTATGGATCAAGCTACTTGTTGCATCTGAAAACGTGGAAACTTATACTGTTTCTTCAAACAATATGTTTTCCAGGGTTGCGTTTGAAAAAGGTGCCACTGAGCATTTGTATTTTTTAAAATAATTCTGGTTGGAAAAACTTATGAAAGAAACCACTGAATTACTTGATAACTCAAAACTCAAGGTTTACCACTGAAATGAACAAATGCAAATTTTACATTACCTTCTAGTTTCACTACCATCTTCATTTTCAGAATTGATCCTATTCCTCTCATTCTTTCTGATCCTAGCCTCTGATTTCAACATTTCTTCTCTAAGTTTCATCTCCTTCAATATTTGCTGGTTCTGAAATAAATCATTTATAAGTAATTGAATCTCATTTTCAAATATTGGCCATTATGCTACTTACCTTTTTATCCAGTTCAATTTGTTTTTCAAGCTTCTCCTTTTCTTTTCTCTCTTTTTGTTGCTGAAGCATCTCCTCATGAAAGCTTTTGGATGCTGGTTTGTTATGCTTGTGCAAAAATTCTTGTACATACTGAGAAAGCTGCAAGATCATCTCTTCACCTCTCAGATCATTTGCCATTTTATCAAGTTTTTCTTTCAGTCCAACCAATAATACGTCCGCCAAACCTTTTGGATTTTCAAGGGAAATATTTGGAACACTACCAAATACACAATACAATAAATTATTTTCACAATGCAAAGTTGTCGAACTAGGTGTGAAACATTGATATTCTCAGAATACTCTTTTTTCTGATTTAGAAAATATAGAGTTCGAAAACTTCGAAATGTTTCAATCAGAACAACAACACTTGCCTGTTAGGGTACTCTTTATTACATATTATGTGTAAATCAACTTGAACATGAAGATCTTCTGTACCAGAACTTCCCTGTTGTGGAATTAACGTGATGGACAAATTCAAAGGGGTCCATAGGTTCCAAACAGATTTTTTACGTAGATCTCTCAAATCTCCTGCGTATATTGCCTAGGTATTTCAAGAACAAGATGAGATATAAATAACATTACACAATATTTTTACCTCTAATGCTTCAAATTCGTTACTCTGGCGATTTTCCATAGACTCTTCACAGTCTCCGCGTTCCATTTTTATTTCTTCAGACACTTTTTATGAATTACATCTCTCACAATATTAAAAAAACAATAGTCAACAATAATAAAAACAACTGATACAACCATCAAATCCTTCTAAGTATTGAAGACATTTATCAATTTCCATGTAGAACAGCATAGGATTTTCAACTACAGGACTATTAATCACATCACAACTTGGTCAAATCAAATGCACTGATATTGTGATTATCGTTATTTCCAATTTTCGTTTCAATTCATTTGAAATAAGTACCTGAACATTCAAATTTTTTTAGGTCGTACCTAAAAACCTAACCTAACCCACGACTGTCAAGCTCACAGACAAGTCAACAATGTGAATGTGAAGCGCTCTCTTGTAAACAGTAGATGAAACTTGATATAAACAGGCATTACAGATTCCTCTTCTAGTTCTGGGAAGATGATGCGACATCTATAATTATTTAATTGAACTGTACTTTTAGGTATGTATGCTTGCTGTGATCTGTACGATCCACTGAAATGATATTATATTTATAATTTCATTTCAGTCATTCAGTGGTACGATCTGTTAAATGTTTCCGCATGATAAATCAATTTTTGGACAACAAAATGAGTCTAGCTGACTAGTGATATTCTTTATTTCTTTAGTCTTCAGAACAAGTTGATTAGAAATTGCGGCAGAAGTCAAAAGTTCCATTACTACTTAATGATAAAATGTATATGTATTCTGTATATTTCATCAGTGTGATGAATGCATCATCAATAGAACCACAGTCACAGTTTCTTTTACATACCAATAACGAATAAAGAGTTAGGCAAGACATGGCAATGTCTTCGTGGACGAAAAATGTATGGTATGGTAAACTCATTTCATCTTTCAACATCTTCAGAATTTAATTCAAATGACAATGAAATTAAACACAAACACTATGGCCTCTTGAATTTGGCAGCTGGTCACCATTATACATTCACATGGATTATACATAAAATACTCTTTAAAATGGTTTCGCGCTTAAATTTTGAGCGCCATCTAGCGGGAAAGCATACTTCTCGATTTACTTTGCTTTCCTTTACTACTCTCTCTACACATAGATGGAGGGGCATGCGATAAGTATTGAATTAATGAATCAAGTAAAATAGAATAAGAATCATAGAAACGGAATTTATAATTGCGTACAACTAAATTTAAAATTCCAAACAAATTTTAGTTTTATTAAGTTATTTCGAAAAATATAAAAAAATCGATTTCTTATTTTTTTCTGTTATTTTTCGCCGCTATCGTCACATTTTTTTTCAATGTTTTCGCCAATCATTAATATTATGTCAACACAAACTTTTTATTTTCTTCAGTTTATATTCTATATAGAAAATAAGTAAAATGGACATTCAAGACATGTATTTCATATTCTTACTTTATAAAAAAATGCTCAATTTGAATCACATTAATCAATCAAACTCAAAAGAAACTAAAAAAATACTTATTAACAAAAAATATTGATCTTAGCATTACTAACCTCTAGTAATTGAGTAACTTCGTCAATCGGCTGCACTCTCTCACAAGCAAAATCCTCAGAAATTTTGTGAGACATGTTAGAGCTAGGAAAGATGAGGGCCTTACCTTTGAACGTGCGATCCCAAGCTATATATATACAATATCTGATATCTCACTTATAAAAAATTGTATCAAATATATAAACACTACACTTAAAAAAAAAACTCTTTCAAAAACACAGTTATGACTCAATTACTCTGCAACGGAGGTTTATTTTCATTTAAATTTCTTCTCATTAGGAATTTATTCACACTATCATATCTTCATATTTCTATCGGGAAATGACAGTTATCTAATTTCTCATTTTTAAGTCAAAAATCGAGAATTTTCGATGTAAGTGGTTCATAAACCAGAAGAGAAAATAATCGGAACTAATTACCTTCAAGTAATTATTAGTAGACGCAGGAAATATTGATCACGTATTATATTGTGTGTTGAACGAAATCAAACAACAGTTGTGTGAATAAAGTAGACAATGTGCTGACTTGATTATGCATATTCTTTCAATTTGGATGTCCAATATGTGTCAATGATTGACGGTGTTGTTCACGATATTCACAAATCAATTGAAACAAAAAACTTTCAATCCATCAACAAGAGTAATCGAAGCTAAGCATGATTTGTTGGAATCATATGCCTTGTGATTATAAATATAGCTTCCTGCTTTTTCAACTTTTGAAGGCTAAAATCTGAATAAAATGAGATCTGAAGGGGGTTTTTAGTTGATGTGCCCCCCTGCGCAATCTGTCGAGCAATCACAATGTATTTTATTTCAAAAAGTAGTATCGGTGAAACCCTTCAAACGTTTTTTTAAAGTCGGTACGTCAAACCGTTCAAAAGTTAACAGGGGGGGGGGACTATTAAAAGCCGCACTGTATAGTGGTGAGTCGGGGGGAATTCAAGGGATTTTTTTGAAATTTTAGAAGTCAAAGCCACTATGATCCCTTTCAATTACATCCTCTTGAGGAACATTGCACAATATATGTCAACTGTAATGCAATTCTCGTCGCGGAAAGTAGTTGTTATCTGTAAGAGATATCTACCGCATATCCTACCTGGTAGGATTATTGGGAACCATATTATTTGTATTTCGACGCTGCATAACTTCATTTTTATCCTTGAAAGTGGAATCCATGCCGCTGATAAAAAATTCAGTCATTATATGTAATAAAAATGCTCCATATGCAATTTGTTTCTTTACTTTTCAGCTGCAAGTCGCGACAATAAAACAATCAACTATAAAATCAAATGTTTACGGCCGTCACAGTCTTGTTTAGCGATTAACATCGAAATTCACTTTCGCTGAACTTTCCCCATATCTCCCTTATTGCCTTACAGCCGAGTTTATAAATATATCTCGAAGGAATCTACGTTAGTTACTTTGTTTATCTCGTTTACGGTGAATTGGTTGATAAGGATTATAAGATTCAAGGTAAAAGCAATTGTAAAATATTTTTTATTATTTTTCTGCGTAAAATTAAAATATATTGGAAATTTTTTCGTGAATTTTTTTAATTTTTCATGTTCAATATTCACATTTTGAAATATCTCAAATGGAAGTAGAATTGAAAAAAAAAAACAGAAAAATTTTGATATATATCCTGTAATATATCATTCAATTTTTTTAAGATCAACTCATTCATAGAGTGGGCGTTATTAACGTAGCGATGTTGGTTGCTATGATTTGTTAACAAACAAATATTGCATCTCTGTGGTTAATCAAATATATCATAAAAGAAACGAGATATAGAAACATTTGATTAATAAATAATCAATTCCCAAGAAATTGATGGATATTTTGAAATATCCGATGAAATTAATTACCTCTACTTCAATTATTGGTGATTTTTTTTCATTTAATTACGTTTCACGCTAGTGAAAAAAAAATAAGCTACTTTCGACATATTGGCGTTTTTTGACTGACATTGTCAAAAAGACACTTTTAGCGTCTTATGAACAACACTTTTTCTTCAAATTTGGACAAAAAAAATCATAAATATTCAACTTTCAGAAAACAAACTCATAACAATAATATCGATAATAGTCCTGAATTATTTAACGACATATTTGAAACAATATTACATGTGATCCAAGCAATCGTAATGGTATTAGATGCCACTGGGCGTACAATCTTTAGGCGAAGCTAACTTTGGCATTTCATGTTACTTCTTGTCGACGCCCAATATAATTAAGAATGAGATGAAAATATTGTTATTCCTGAGAGTATCAATACAATTAGTGTTATAGCATATTTAATCTCTATCAAAAAAAAAAATTAAGTCAGCTGTCATCTACACCATGCTTTGCCTTAATTTCCTAACAGAAAATATAACACGTAGCGCGTTTGTTAACATTTGTTTTCGCGCATAGTTTCTTGATTTTTTGTGTACTTTATTCGTAGGAGGTTGTGGAAAAAACGCATTTTTTCAAATAATACGAAATAAAGGGCTGAACTTGAACACGCGCAAGATTTTTGTGAACATGTTCTCATTGTAGACAACACCCTGTAATTCAGACATTCAGCAGACGATTTTATAAACATTTATTGAACACACTCATCTAAATTGAAAAAATATATTTTTGCCAAGTATTGCCATCTCATTTATTTCTGGAGTAATAAAGGAAAAACTGAAAATTCCAAAATTTTTTTTTGCAGATTTTGTTGAATTAAAAAAAGCTTGTGCGAGCAAGGGATATACGAAACCTACAGCTTACGTACAGGTGGATTCTGAACCACTTTAGTTCAGTGGCAGGCGGTGGGGATCGAATCCTGGCCGCCTGGGTAGGAAAAAACGCTCCAACACCACGACCACTTCGCTTCGTTTTGGCACTTTATCGTAGCAACTCATTTTGTAGACTTATCCAACTAAGTGACTGAAAATCTTATACGAAAAGTATCGTAAAAATTGGGCATTCTCTAATTTTCATTTTCAATCGCGGACCTGTGTATTTTTATTGTATTTTTCAAATGCCAAGAGGTCTCATATTGGCTTGATATTTTCAACTGAACTAGAGGAAATATTGGATTATTCCTAGTGAAATTTCAATTAATTTTTAAAACAGCTGTAATTGAAAAATGTCACTTCTTATTCTCCGATATTTTTCAACTACCAGCTGTTATGAATTTCAATAGTTTAATATTTCCGAAACAATCTGTAGTTAAGATGAAAATACTACGCCAAAGTGAAACATGCGAACATGACCCTTGGCATTTGAAAAAATGCAATAAATGGTAATGGAAAATAATAATTTGAGGTTGGCCCAGTTTGTATAATACTTTGTATACAATTTTTTATTCACATATTTGGATAGCCTACAAAAAGTTGCCATGGGTAAGTGCCAGAAGTTTTGAAAAGCATTCACAAAATAAAAATATACTGGCAAAATAATTTCGATCTTTTTCATTTCAAAGCTCCCGAACTAGATGAGATTTTGACTTACATAATTGAACTTTGAAATACGCTTTTTGCGCCAATTTAACCAACCTTATATCTCTTAGCTTCACCTAGATCCCATCAATGCAAACTAAAGTTAAATAGCCTTGTGTATCTAAATAATTAGTGTTGTTAGCCTCATTTACTCATGAAAATCGGATATATTGTAACGATTTCGAGACCGGACCCGAGACCGGCCCTGATCTAATTAATTATGCACCCTCGTTCAACTACAACAGCATATCTGCTGGCCTATCGCCGAGAACAAGTTGGAATAAAATCGATCACTTCGATACTGTTCGAAGAGCCATCTAGATGAAATGTTCTATACTCCAGAATAATCGAGAGAGCCGTGGATGGAATTTGAAACTTCGGAACTCGTGGGAAGGTCCATATAAGATCATGAAAATGATAAACGACCTAGTATATCGCATATATAAGCCACCACGAGGAAAACCTAGGGTAGTCCACTTCAAAAGGTTGTCCCCTTACGCCGGAAACCACGATCAATTCCGCACAGTCAGATCACCGGAGGACGAAATGACGTTTCAGAGGTTCATGTCCCTGTACTCGAACGGACAGAAAGTTCAATATGGGGTAACCCGAGGGGAGTCACGAGATCTTTTCAAGGTGCCTGCTGATTACGCGTTAGCTCACTGTGTGGCAGAAGATCTCCAAATGTCCAGAGGCATTGCAGTAGTTTTCTCCAAGATGTTCGGTCGAATCCAGGAACTGAGAGAATTAACAGAACCCGGAAGTTGGAGGGGTGTTACAGCTGAGGAAAGGCCAGAGAAACATCTACTATCTGGTTACCAAGAAGCGTTCTCGAGATAAGCCGTCTTATGAAGATGTTTGGAAGAGCCTCACGAGATTGAGAGACACGATGCTGGACTAGAATATTGTAGACCTGGCAATCCCAAAATTGGCCTGTGGGCTTGATGGGCTGGACTGGAGAGTTATAAGAAGCATGTTGGAGACAATATTCAGATCCAGCGGCATCAACATTCTGGTGTGCTGCAACCATCTTCCTCGACCCAACTTGAAGACTGTGGAGTGCTACTTCCATCGAACGTCCAGGTGCATATATGGAGAATCTTGCAGATATCTTCACACTCCAAGAATGACGTTTCGGGGCGAAACGTCTTTAAGAAGGGGGCAATATAACGATTTCAAGACCGGCCCCGAGACCGGCCCTGATCTAATTAATTATGCACCCTCGTTCAACTACAACTGCATATCTGCTGGCCTATCGCCGAGAACAAGCTGGAATAAAATCGATCACTTCGATACTGTTCGAAGAGCCATCTAGATGACATGTTCTATACTCCAGAATAATCGAGAGATCCGTGGATGGAATCTGCTTGCGACTATATAACCGCTGGAGGACAGTCAGAGTGGGGAGTTAGTAACAGTTCCAGAGTTCGCTGATAGTAGAACTAAATTGAAATAGTTATTGAAGTAAATGTTTTAGTGAATAATTGTTGTAAATAGTGTTTTTAAATAAATTAGGAAAATTAGTTAGTGCAGTTTTACTACAATATAATAGAATGTCATATAACATATTATCTTCAGATTTAATTACAATTTACTAGGGTCAAACCTATTCTTCATTTGTGTAAAACCTTGTAGACCTTCAATTTTTCAATATTCCAAGTTGCAAACCTTCAAAAACAACAACAGTATCATCAGCTCGAAGAGTTCTCGATGGAATCTCTTTTACTTTACATGTTGCCAACATATCCAATCTAACTCTACACTGCCATTGATCATCACTAAGTAGGTACGGTACTTTTGTTTTATGTCGGATATTATATCTTGATGCAGTTTCACTTTGTTCTCAAAATTCGATTACACTGGCAAAGAAAAAAATAGAATAAGCTGTTTCAAAACCAGTTTTCTGTTATGACTATGCATAATTCATTTTGAACAGATTGGTATCAGTTATAAAATATTCTCAAGTCTGTATGCAGTACTGGTAATGTGCAATAGCGATAATTCATAAAACATACGCGGACAAAATAATAAGTAATGAGAACCCATTCCATATGACAGGTGGAACATTTGGATTTGGGGTGTGGCATTTCGATTCGATGATTTATCATAGCAAGATTTCAAGCGAGCGGAAATTAAGCCCCATTTATGCAATTGCTCTGTGCGGTAATTGGAAAACAACCGTGAATATCAGACAAGTAACATTTTTCCTACAAGGTAACAGCAATTGCAGTGGACTGCTCTCTATTATTGCCAGGAGTGATTTAATCTGTAGTAGGTCGCTTTCATTCACTTCCTTATGCAACTAGAAATTGCACTCTTATTTGCATATGTATCATTGCAAAGAGAGGATAATATAAAAATGACATAACATGATAACATAGATATTTACAATATAAGTATCGTAAAGCCGAAGATACAATAAAAGTTATATATAATGAGTTTTAGGTTTTTTGCGAACTGACATGAATATCAGTTTTTAGAGTAAAATCACCGATGGAAAAATATTGAGTTGGATGAAATTTATCCAATAAAAGAAAAGTTCAATGTATTTCGACAAGATAAATCGACAAATACACCACAACAAGAGGTGATTACCTTCATTGAAACGTTAGTATTTGAAGGAACAGTTATTGACAATACAACTGATATACTTAATGTTTTTTTGTGATTAGTTCAGACGAAACTTTCCCAAAACGACTCGTATTGGGTCAATAATATCTTAACAATCATAGATGACAAAGAGGAAAATTGAAGTGACAGTCGCTTACTAGATTTGAGGAACAGGCATATTTTATCAACAGTAGAAACAAGAGCTTTATTTTGTCGGATAAATTTCGTTCTTCAACGAAATAATTTTGCCAGTCAGTAATTTCACGAGAAAAACTGACATTAGACAAAATTGCTCGACCTATCTCGTGAAATTACTGAAACTCAAAAATCATAGCTGACAAGACAGAAATAATAGTGATGGCCGCTTACTAGATGAAGTCTGGTTTTGAGGAACATGTATTTTTGTCGCCATATTTCATTCATGATGAAATAGACCAATCAGACACCACCTTTTTTCGAATATACTTTGTTTAAATGAGTGATTATTTCACAAAAGCTGTTTAATCGCGATTAAATTTCCGTCCTCCATGTTATTGGTTTTCGTTGTGTCGTTTTTCAGGGATTGTTACAATTCTTGGGAACAGTTTATAAAAAAACAATAATTTCTTAATAGTTTGAATGACCTAATATTGATTTTCATCAGTGAAAACTGCATTTTCGATAGGATTTCTACACAAATATTTTGACATAAGGCAACGAAAATACGTCAGAATTTGAAATGTTTACATGCAAAACTCGCAACAAAGACTTCTTCAATGCATTGTTGGGATGCGTAATCAAAGTAAATATAAACAAACATCATCAACGAAGCGTTTGATTCTGAAACGTCTCGTATTTAAAGCTTGAGCAAAAATGAATTCACGTTTCAGTAATATTTCGTATGAAGATATCGATTTGGCAATTCATAATAGTACACCAGTCAACACTATGTACCTACTTATAATAAAGAAATTGTAAGAAAATTCTGGTATTTATTATCAATTAAACCATTCAAGAAATCATCTTGTCGTATATCACACGACCTATAAATTTTAATGGATTAAACTATAAAAATATTTTTTGCATGATTGTGCTTTTTTATAAATAATTTCATGCATAATCATTTCAAAATACCGAATATAGATAAAATCACAAGTCCTTTAGGACGAGTTTTCATATTTTTGCCAGACAAAGAATTTTCGTGGAAAATAAAAAATTATTGATAAAATTTTAAGCACTCGTGGTATTACGTTTGATAAATCAACTCCCGTAAGAAGAAACCCATTTGATGATGAGGTATTGGGTCATTCTGACAGCAATTAAAAAATTGCATAATTTTTTATAAACGATAAAAACACAAGAGCTTTTCCATATTGAATAAAATAATTTTGCCAATCAGTAATTCTACAAGAAGAACTGACAGTTTTTCGAGTAAAATTACCGATGGGAAAATTTTGAGTTGGAAGAAATTTATTCCAATAAAAGAAAAGTTCGAGTGTTTTTTGGCAAGATAAATCAACGGCAATATATAAATGCACTAAAATAATAATTACCTTCATTGAAATGAGTATTTGAAGGAGCAGTAATTAGAAACACAACTGCCGATATGTTTTTTTGTGATTTGTTCAGACGAAACTTTCCCAAAACAACTCATATTGGGTCAACAATATCCTAACAATCGTAGCTGACAAAAGGAAACTGAAGTGACAGACACTTACTCGATTTGAGGAACAGGCATTTAAATCGCGATAAAAAAGGACGAACCTTTTTTATCGCTCTCAGTGACTCAAACGTCATCATTGAATGTGTCTCTTTCTACAGGAGTTAATTTATCATGATAAAAATGATTGTTTCTCGAATCTAGTAAGCGACTGTCACTTCAATTTTCATTGTGTCAATTATGATTTCTGAGAATTGTTGAAGCAAAATACATTTGTACATTGTGTTAGTTTGAAGAAGGAAGAATTTTGAGTGTTTTTCAGCGTTAGAAATGTGTCCTAAAAAATTCCATTCATCACTCAAAAATAGGCCCATATCTCCGATCCTAAATTAGTTTAGACCGCCAAAAATTTCATTTGAATTTTTTGTTCAGGAGGCCAAACTTGTTGCTATTAGTTAACGGAATTTTACCCTGTTTTGATGTAACGTAATTTCTATCGGTTGATTTTACAAAACTTGAAGCAAACATTTTTTCTGGTCAGATTTCTTCGTAAAATTACTGATTGGCAAAATAATTTCGCTAGAATACGAAATTTGACCGTTAAAAAAAAGCTCTTGTGTTTTACGAACGCTGAATAAATTCAGTTTGTTGCAGATGAATCATTGGTTGAAACTCCTGCTTCTGTCGGCCTTGCTAGGATTTGCGAAAGCGCACCATTTCATAAGGCTGGTTATCCTTGCTGGTCTGGGTCTTGCCGGTTTGTGGATGGTACACACCCTCGCTCAAGATTTCAACAAAATACAGGATAACAATAACCGTAACAACGATGGCGATAGAGGTTTATTCAAGAGATCAATTCCAGAAAAAAACTGGATTATCGACTGGGAAATGGTACTCACGAGAGATCCTGTAAGTTGCGCAAGGAGTTTTCTTTGTCAACTAGCAGCCACACAGGAGAAGCTCCTAACGACAGAAGAGAAACACATGCTGAGTTTGGTGAGGTTAGTTATTTTGCCACTTTTATTTATTTTCTTCAAATGTAACTAAAATATTGTGATATTCTCCAGGCATTCATCTCAAGAAGAATCCTGGGCCAGTAAACAACTCCAGGAAGCCCTGAAGAACGGAGAGAAAATGACGAGGCCAAGTCAGTGCATGAAAGTTTACAAATACTGTCCTTTCACCAGTCAAATGATGATGACATTGTTACGAATGTTCGGAAGATGAATTCTATATCCCTTCAGTTGATGATTTTTAATTTTAGGTTTATTCCTTCTATATTGTATATAGCTATGTAAATTATTCGTCTTAACTATAGACATTATTTGAAAAAACGTACTGACACATTTGTAATTGATTACAGGAGTTACTGGTTACCATTTGCTTCTTAATAAAACTATGATTGTGAATGCTTGTTTGGCAAGTATACAGATTCGAACATGTTAACACAACATAGGACATTCAAGACAAGCAGACAAGAAACAGATTAGGGGAACACAAAAAATTACCGCGCCAAATCACAATCTATTGGGAACCTAGATCAAACTAATATAAGCCTGTTTCTTTTTACACTATTCGATTCTGTATGTCTTTGCTGATATAAACTGTTTTTAATTATTATCACCTTCAATATTTTCAGAAATGTTCCACATAGGTACGAATTTTTCATTATTAAAGAGTAAAAAAATATAATAGTGGTAATTCTAATACCTACAGATTCTTCAATTAAAATTAAATCCGACCCGGAATGCTATAACATTAATATCAAGTAGTTGTCGTTGCTAAAATGCACGTAACAGTTCATATAATTTGCAGTGACAGGTGAATTATTGATGCATCAATTATCTATTGCCTGTGCCCCATCTTTTCTGTTTTGTTGAATCTTACAAATAATATTTTCATAGCTATCAAACATTAACCATCACAAATTTTTGGAACAATCTGTAGGTGGTTTTAAACCTGTATATTTGTAAAATGTCTTGATGAGATTTTTACTTTATTGAAAATTTTAACATGATGTTCACAAAATCAGAAGTGGGATCATCTGCGGCTGAAAGAAAAAACCTAAGTCGCTATTTTCCATTGTTCAAGATGACCCTCTTGGAAGGTATTCATGTTGGGAAGGAAAATATGAATTTCCAATAAAAAACTGGATAACTGAAAAATCAACTATCTGAATGAAAATGCAAATTTTCACTTTACAGATCGTTCTTTTCAGTTAATTCATGGAGAACTTTGAACAAGAAGCACTGAACTCTGCGAAATGCAAGCCGTCGTATTGGTTTCATAATATGGAGGCATGGAGAACTAGAACTACTGAATTTTCACAACCACCTCAACTCCTTAAATCCGAAAACCCAGTTCACAATGGAAACAGAAAAGAACAACCACATGGCTTTCCTAGATGTACTGTTTGAAAAGAAGCCGAATAGAATACTAGAACACAGAGTTCAATTAAACTATACATACAAATTCAATCCGCACGTACCAAAGACAGAGGCTAATTATTTGTTCACCTAATACACTTAATAAATATCATTTAATAAGAGTATATTTATTTGATATGATCAAAATTTTACAAATTTCTCTTTATTTTACATAAAAAGTACAAATAATATTACAAATATTAGGAATTAACTATTGAGTACAAATAAATAATTCAATTTAGGTAATTTACATTTAACTAGGTATTTTGACAATTAAATTTCAAAACCCAAAATTTTAAATTTCTCTCTTTAAATAAATTACTAGACATTATTCACAACTCTCATAAATTTACCTCATTTCTTCCCTTTTTTACTTTTCTGAGCCAATGGAGAACCAGAAGCTGTTGCAAGCTGATTCTTCAAAGCTAGAAGTTTTTCCACCTGCGGTTGCCATAGTGATTTTTGGGCCCCACCCTCCTTGAGCTTCCTCACCTCTAGAGCCTAAAAAGCAGTAAAAAAATAACAAAATCCAATTTTAATTTCAGGAAATTATGAGCCAATTTTCAGGTAAATCTATGATTGACCTGTCAAATTTGACTCACTTGTTTTGTTACTTCCTCCTCAAGTTTACTAACTAGTTCTGAGTCAATTTCACCATTTTGAATTGGTTGTTGCGGCTGAACGGCTGGGGTTTTCTGGGCCACCTCCAGTTTTTTCTTGAGATCCAGAAGCACAGCAACTTCAGGTTGCCAGACTGATTTTGCGGCACCACTAGATTTCAAATTCCTTACTTTATCCCCCTGGAAAGTGAATAAGAGATCAAAATCAGCGAACCTAGTGCTCAAGAATATTCAACTGAATGAAATAAATGTAAGTTGTAAGACTCCTACACTTCCTGTTGACCCTATGAAATTCAAACACTGCACTCACTTGTTTTGTTACTTCCTCCTCAAGCTTTTTAACTATTTCTGGGACAATTTCACCAGTTTTAATCGGTTGTTGTTTTTGAACTACTGGGGATTTCTGGGCAATTTCCAATTTTTTCTTCAGATCCAAAAGCACAGCGACCTCAGGTTGCCAAATTGATTTTGCAGCACCACTCGATTTCAAAATTCTTACTTTATCCCCCTGAAATGTGAATGAGACATCAAATTTCTACTCATTACCTACATTCACTGAACACACAATACAGTCTGTACTAAGTCATCTCTCTACCATAAGAGTTACTTGTACACCTTGGACACAAAATATTCAACATATTGGAAAATTCTATAAAGAATGGACCTTTCCACGGACTATGAGAAAACACTGTAATTAGAAAGTAGGTATATATGCTAATATCACTTGTTTTTTTTTATTTATTATTTCTGATCGCCAGTTAATCTATAATTTGAAAACAGAGGTTTCGTGACGTCAAGTTCATCAAAATTCAACTTGGCAACGTCGTGTAAGTTGTACACCATGGAATCTCAAATTATCATTTCATCTGGATTGTGTTCTATGATAGTTGTCATTTGATACCAGATGGGTTGGTTCGTTTGTTTCACAGAGCAGATCAATAACAATTGTTTCTCTCTGTTTAACTCATTTGCTTACCTTATGTGATACAAGATAAATGCTAGTAGATCAAATCTGTATTCTGAAAACTAACAGACTCATGAATATTTAATTTTCTGAGGTTGAAGCGGTTTTCAAAGTCTTGTTGTTTGTGTTTAGTAATTTATGTATTCCTTATAACAGTGAAAATGTCTAAAAAGTGCTTTGTACCCAGTTGTTTGAACACTGTTTGTCAGAGTAAAAATTCAAATAAACTGTATGTCTTCTGCAGTAACAACTTTTGTTCCATATGAACTGTAATATAATTTGCGGTGTTGCCAACAACAGTTTTTCATCAATAGGCAGGTTCGTTCAGAAAATTTGAAAGTTGCAAATAATATAAAAAATTGCTTTTACGTAATTTTTTTTATTTGTTGATCCAGTGACAAAGTTTCAATTATTTCTCGATGGCTCATAATAAACCAGTAGCTATATTTTATGGGAGAACGATATTCCCTATTTCGGAACGTGGATTATGGTGGGGGATGTTTCCGATGAACGTGACGTCAAAGGCACACTTTGAAATGTGATATTTTTCTTGAATAAATAGACATTTTAGACGATTAACAATTGACTGAAACAAGTTTTGCAATAAATTTTTTGTGAATGTAAAGGTCCATTCACCAAATATTTCGATATTTAAAGCCAGACTAAAAAAACATCTTGTAGAGAGAAACTGCTACATCGTTGATGAGTTTTAATCAATATTCAATGTATTTGTGGTTTCATTTTATTTTGTGTTCTTCTTTTTGAGTAATACTTTTTTTCCTTATTTTATTTATATGACCTGCTCATTGTGCAAAAATATAAAAATAGTAGAAGCTATATATTTATATTTTATTTGTATTAAACAACTATGACACTAGATCATTCATGTTTTTTAAAACTATAATGGGGATTTCCCGTGTATTAAATAAATAAAATTAAAATAAATAGTCAACTTAGAAATATATAGGAATATTCAAGTGACAAAAGATGTATAACTCTAACCTGTTTGGCGACTTGCTCTTCCAAAGTTTTGATTTCTTTTTGGTCACCTCCAGCCCTATCATTCTGTGTCCCAGCAAATTTCTTTTTCAGCTCCTCAGCTGTCGTCTGTTCGATTTTGGCAAAAAGAGGAAAAGGCTCACCTATTTTGTGACCAGGAACTAGCAATTTAACAATTTCTGGATTACTGAAATCAAAGATTTGGTAAAATTAAGTAATGTGTATGTTTTTTATCAAAATAAAATTGATAAAACTATAACATTTTCTATATAAACATAATAAAAAACTGTTCATAAATTATCATAGTTCCTATAGGATGTAATTTTGATATTTTATTATTCAACAGCTTTGGACAAATAGCACAAGCTTGAGAAGAAAAAACGATAGAGGTATACCCTTTTTATAATAACAAAAAAAAATTGTGCAAACTTGAAAGATATTTTTAGCATTTTAATAAGTGTTTAATAGCACATAAGCATAGAGAATATATTCAAAATTGTATAAACTGAATTAATAGAACAATTTGTAATAAACTGAAAAGCAGTTAGAAATATCAAAATAAATAATTTATTAGAAGTGATGTCCATAGTGGCACTATCTGAGGAATTAATTGTGTTCTATATGATATCTGTCACAATATGAAGAGGCATATAGGTTTTTAATTAAATGGTGATTGTGGTATCATAGCTTTTTGTCTTACCTTGGACTAATTACTACATTAGAGCAATTCAGCTGCTTCCTGAGACTCTCGCTAGTATTTGGCATGTAAGGTTGCAGAAGTGTTGCCAACAGACATGCGAAATTACAGCAAATACCTATCACTGTTCCGGCACGTACCCTTGAAACAAATGATTAGTCATTCAAATTTGAGAAATGATAAAATCTCACTTTTCATCATCTGATCCTTTCAACAGTACCCACGGCTGGTTGCTCTGCATGTACTGATTGCCGTGTCTAGATATGTTGAGAATATGCCTTATACCATCCCTCAATTTTGCTTTTTCCAAAGATGTGATGTAACCTTTCAACTCTCTAGTGCATAGTGCCAATAAAGTATAATCCTCACTATTCGGTTTCATTTCTGGTACAGTTTTGTTAAAATTGTTTTTTGCAAACATTAAAGCCCTACAAAAAAAATCATTAATGCAAATTAATACTCAACTCAATACATTGAAATTTCAAGACATTACAAAGAGTATTTTTTAGGGAACAAATGAGTAATTTTGGAGATAAAACTAGATGATTTGAATATTGTTTTTGAAACAATTAACGAAATTTTGTATAAGACACTTTACCTGTTGATAAAATTCCCAAGGTTGTTCAACAACTCTGAGTTGTTTTTGATGACCAAATCATTCCAACTGAAACTGGAATCTTGCGATTCTGGTCTGACATAGAGTAAATAAAACCTCCACACATCACTAGGTATTCCAGTATTCTGAGCATCTGTTCCAAAAACACCAACTCCTCTAGATTTCGAAAATTTACCATCCTCATAGTTTAAATATTCTGGAAAATATAACTTCTACACAAAAAGATTTAGTGAAAACTGGTGGATTGTGATTCATTTTGTTGATGGAATTCACTTTAATCATTTTTATGTATTAGAGCTACATATTTGAAAAATTAAAATAGCCGAGTGGTTTCAATATAAACCTCGGGGAAAGATACAAAGCAAAATTCTTCAATACTTATTTCAAATGGCAGTGTTTGGGAATTTCAGTGAATTATGATTCAGCTAATGTTTAATACAACAAGGTAACACGGGTTCATAATGCTCAAAAATGTCGTACAGACAAAAAATGTTGATAGTTAATCTTTATGAATTAATAGTAACCAAAATTATATTCATCTTTCTTGATCATATCAACGATGATTTGAGACAGCCATGAGAGAAAATAGGGCAAAAAAAGGGAAATAGCATACATATTAGCACATAAAATCGGTGGAAATGCTTCACATACACTTTTCTGTTGAAACTTTCTTCAGGTGCTGCTTGAAGATTTCATGGTCTGTGATGTTTTTTAGAGAAGATAGGAGATGGTTGAAGAATCTTATACCATTATACTAGGGACACAAAATTTTTCACCAAATCTTGATGAATATTAATAATAAAAGAAGTCGTTTTTAGAAAATTCAGGGAATTGTTTTCTATCTTTCATAATAGACTAGAAGACTGACGGAAATGTTGAAATTTCGGTTTTTCTTAGTTTTCTTAGCACTATTATATGATATAGGTGGTTAACGGGAAATAAAACAAAAAACAAAACAAAACATGAGTAAATAGTAGACTTGGAGAAGCTGTTTAATATTGAAAATGTTTTTAGTAGCAATACAGTTTTTACAGACTCAGACAATATTAAAAATACGACTCATAACTGGTTGATAAAAAAAAACATGTCTGAAATTTCATTCTTTATCGAATCTACTACGAGTATATGTATTATTAAGCTTTTTTTTTGCCATCTTTCCTTATTCAACCAGATTTTACCGACATTTATGGAAAGGTCATCATAGATACTGGGTTTTGTTTTGCAAAACTGAAAACTAGCATCTGTTCACTCAGAACTACTATCAATAAGAATAATCTTAAATTTTTTTATAACCCATTTTGACTTTGATTTAATTACAGTGTCTTTTGAGAGGAATATTGAAGTTACATATTATACTTTATATATTTATTTTTATTACTTATTTGCTAGTAGATTCTACTTGTCATTTATCTCTGTATATTAAATTGTATAGTCTGTAATTTAGTTCAGTTCTTAGATCTGTTTCACGTGCTTGAGAGTTTTCCCAAAGTTTCATTTTCATATATTTACCATCATGATTTTTATACATAATTTGTTAATTGAACTTTTATAAAAGGGACGATCCAGTATAAAAATTAATAAAAAAAGAGTATCTATGAATGTACCTGTTGCCATTATATGAGAAACCGTAATATATCCCCTATTAGTGCCCATTAGCATAGCAGGAAACAAAATAGAGTGGAAAGGCACATTGTCCTTGGCCATGAAATTGTAGAAAGTAACATCCGTTCCTTTGGAAGGCCTCCACCACTGCTCAAAATCTTTGGAATAAGCTTTACTGATAGATATATATCCGATTAGAGCATCAAACCACACATAGAAAACTTTGTTTCGGTAACCATCTATAGGTACCGGGACGCCCCATTTGAGATCTCTTGTAATACACCTAGGCTTGAGGCCTTCTTTCAGCCAAGATCTCGCTATAATCTGAGCGTTATTTGACCAACCAGGAGCTGAAAGCTTTATCCAGTGATGTATCAACGGCTCCAGCTGAAAACAGGAACAAACAAACATACATTAGTTATCAACAGACTGTGTTATATCATACCTTCGGTAAATCTATGAAAAATTGGTTCGAAGACCTCAACTTTGGTGTATTTCCGCATATCTTGCATCTAGGATTTTTCAACTCAGTTGCATTAACCAATTTACCGCAACTGTCACACTGATCTCCTCTGGCGTCATCATAGGTACAACCCGGATTTGGACAACCTCCTTCAACAAATCTATCAGCTAGAAACCTGTTACAATTTTCACAATGTAACTGTTCAACAGACTCTGTGAACATAAAGCCATTATCATTCAGTTGAAGGAACATATCCTGACATATCCTGAAAGGAATGAATAATAATAACAATAACCAAAAGCACGAATATGAATAATCTAATATTTTATAATAACATATTTATAAAAATTCATACAAAAATATGTGGCACAAATGTCAGTAACATCAAGTCTGTGAAAGAGTTTATGCAGTACCAGTCTTTAGTGATGAATGAATGTGTTAGTGAATTTGTATTCAAAATTCGCCTACTTTTGAAAAGACACATTAATTTATTCAATTGCAACAGTAGAAATTTCACAAATTTCGAAAATACCCCTGCAAGAAGTGCTGTTTTTAATGATTCTTAATGCTCTTTGTACATAGTGCTACCATGGTGAGAATGGCGCAGTGTGTTAAGTACCTGTAAGTAAGTAACTTTATTCATCATTAAAACATATACACAATTCAACCTGCTGGTGAACATATAGATGCTTATCAGACTAGTCAAAATCTCAGTACTAGGGCTAAAAGTTCGAGCAATTCATGAATATAAAAACACTTAATATATTTAAAACTCTATAAAATAATCTTTAATCTATTCAATATTGATCAATTAAATTATACTCACTGTGTTTGCTCAGGGTAGGTGGTTCTGCCAAAATGATCAAAACTTATGTTGAACCATTTATAAGCCTCGTTGTGAATGTGAAAATATTTATCGCAAATCTCTTGACACGAAAGCCCTTCTTCAAGTGCTTTAGTTTCTGTTGCTGTGCCATATTCGTCAGTACCGCCTATGAAAAGGGTGTTATTGTTGCATAGACGGGAATATCTTGCAAAGACGTCAGCTGATAAAACACATCCAATAATGTTACCCAAATGGGGAATATTATTAACATAGGGTAATGCTGATGTAATGAGGACATTTCTTTCTCCAGGGACAGGTAAACTAGAAGCAAAACATGTTACCAAGTACAAATTTAAACATGCAAGATTAATTCAAAGATAGACGCTTATATGTATTTTTAAATAGGTTTACCTTAATACAGAAATATTTTTTAATCATTCTTAAATTCAATAAACAAAATAAAACATATATAAAATTAAATTAAAACAAGTAATACAAATTGATTTGATAAATTATAGGAAATACATCCATCCCATTTCAATGTGCAAATTCAACAATTAAAAAAAAACACCAAGTACAGTGTTTAAATTAGTGAGGAATTTAGAGCAAACATATTCATTGGTAAGTACATAATTAGGGATTTGTTTTCAAAATTATTCACATTCTGAAGTTATAACTAAAGTCACCTTTGGTTATATATATTAAGTTCTAGCATGGAATAAGTATGTAAAATTACTCACATATTGTTTCTGTGTTCTTTCAATTTGGGCAATTTTGAAATATCATTCTGCCAAGCCTTTTGAGCAGCTTCTAACTCTTCAGGAGTTAGAGTTTCTTCAATGTGAGATGGTTTTTCAACATGAGATGGTTTTTCAACATGTTGGGGAGATTCCCCAAGTGGTGCTGGATATTTTGCACCACTCATCAAAGCATAATATGATGAGCCTATATCTATTTTGAATTGAGATATAGCATCCTGAAATATCAATCATCATTATGTTTATACATTTCTGTAAGAACCATGTTTGAATACATACCTTGAAATGTAAATCAAGCTCCAAACCTTGAACCCATTTTGAAAGATTGGCTAATGGGGTGATAAACTCTTTAGTGGCCTTTGGACATGTGGATAAAGGATACAGAGTACTCCATATAGCAATATCAGCATTTGTGATAGAATTCTAAAAAAAAAAAAACAAGAATAACAATCAAGAAGATGAGATGTTCAATGTCTAGTGGTTAAGTCATAACAAATGAAAAAGCCCATTGCAAGAGTTATCCAATTTGCAGGATCGTTACATTATATAGCTGTAGGACATAGTTACATTATATAGCTGTAGGACATAGGTGTCGAAATTTTAATTTTTCAACCTCTTAAATACCTTCAATAACACAAAATCTTACCGCTACTAAGAAGCTCTTATTCTTCAACTCTTTGTCTAAAGTATTCAAAGCACCCAGCAATGCTTTCTTTATTTTCTCATTTTTTGAAGAACTTCCGAACAGGTAGGCCAAAGTGGGTGAGAGAATGCTGGCTTCCCATTCCAGCCAGTTGTAAATCTGCACCGAGTCCCCTCCAGGAGGTAAGAAATAACACAAGGCAGCATTTGAAGTGAAGAGAATCTTATCACTATCCACTTCTGTACATGGTAAATGTTTGGGTTGAGGAATAATACGATCTAGAACAGATATAACTAAAGGATTGGAAGTACAAAATTACCATATTCAATATGTTTGTGTTAAAGGGAATACTGGAATGTTCCAAAAACATATGTCCCTTTAGAGAACTCACCATGTGGATCAACTATTTTTATATCAACTGCAACATTGGCAATATTTTTGGCTATTAATAATTTTAATGTTGCTGGGTTATATTCATTAGAATATATAATTACCATTTTGAAACCTCAAAAGTGTTCACTCAAGTGACTCAAGTAGACCTCCTATTTTTTAATGTTAAAAACAGTAAAAACACCGGGATTTCCGCAGGTGTGACACAAATAACCCCACTCTAACCAACTGATTAAGGATGACGACACGAATCTGATTTCTGTAAGCAAACACATTGCACTCACCTCGTATATGATGGCCTTGACCTCTTCTGTCATTTCAATCACGAGCGTATTAAGGCATTGTACAAATTCACAACTACGCTGCGTTGCAACGCACACCGTCGCCAGCGTCTTTTTTCGGTCTATGGTTGTTGAATAAAAAATACAGACTGGCCAAGTGGCCGAACCAAAAGACAAGTCATACTGTGCCCAAACGAAAGACCTTTCTAAGATTTTCGTGAAATTATATTTCAAAGCAGCTTAAATTGATTTATCGGTATAGAAATCTAGTCTAGTTGTATTAAATTATTATTTTTGGAGAAAACTGATACTTTAAAATACGTAGTAAAGAATGGGACGGTAGGTAGGTACAGTTATGAAAAATAAGGTCAAAATTTGTTAGCTTCAATTCTGACTATAAATCTATTTTTACTGAACTTTTCACGATATTTGATCCATGTCTCCTTGTCATATTTCGGAATCTAAACTTCAAAATGGTTAGAAAAAGTTTATTCATAACACAGCATCCACAAAAAGACCCCAAATATTATAATTTATTTATATTACAAAATTAGCTTAATAAAACAAATTTATTCAGCATTTACTTGCACCTGAAATATTTTTTCACCTGTATCTCACCTGCAAACCTGTTTTGCTCAGCGCATGAGCAGTACAAAAAATATCAATCAGAATCGCGTGGGCCGCCATTTTGATAAAGTGCTTTGTGTTTTAATGATACCGTGAAAATGTTATAATAATTATTAAACTGGCATTACCAAATCAAAACAACAAAAATCTCTTGAATCATCGAGGTGAGTTGATAATGGTTCTTTTGAATATTATTATGTGGTAGTTTGGCTTCTTGAATAACGAGAAAAAGCGTAAGAAATATTTTTGGAAGCGGCTTCTATGTTTGTAAACAGTTTGTGATTCTACAAAAAACTGAGACGCGATTCTTCCGTTTACAACTTCGCACGTTTAATTTGTTATCAAGTTTTAAATTTTAGTCGTATTTTTTGTTTATTTTGATTCTCTGACAAGGCGGGAAGAGCGTTGACGCCTATTTTCAGCATAGGAATCTTTACCTCATTCACAAAATCAATAGGGGTTATTTTGGCGAATTTCGAATTTTTCAGATTCATATTTTTTTTGTTATTTTTGGCATCAAGAATATTCGTTTATAATTACGAATACATTCGGTGCAGCTCTGCTGTTAGAATTACATGATTCGCGGTTGAAGTAAAATCAATATTTCGTATTACAGGTGCTAACAAGTATGAGACTAATATCGGATTCGTAATTATATGCATTCCGTCTAAGGTCGCCGCTGATTTCAGTTTTTGATTGTTTTTTATGAATAAATGATTATTCTGTATTTATTTTTATGCTCTCGTAATTTCTGTTTATTGTCTACTGAATCAAAATAAAGCCGTATAATGAAAAAAATCCTTTACTTACATCCTGTTTGAATACTTCTCATTTTGATGATGTATTTTGGTAGATAATTTTCCAAGGTCAATGTTGATCTAGCCGAGGTAATAGCTTTATTGAGGGTACTAAACTATAGAACAAGAAGTCAATCTCAAAATTAAATACAGTTTTTTGTTCATAGAAATTTCTACAAATAAATGAAAACTTGCACCAGCAAATTTAGTAAGGACTGTAGCTTTCTATTATTTTTTAATCATGACTGTCTCACTCTAGGCATACAAAAATGATATACCTAAATAATGTACAAAGTAATATTTGTTTTAGAAAATGTAAACCTGTTCTTTCAAATTTGTGTGTTGTCACTGAAACCCTTGTCAAGGTATTAGAAATGGTGGATATATATAACTATAATTCAAGGATTTTTCATCAGCTGAAAAAGGGAATACAACAGCCAAAATCAGTTAGCCCTAAGCGCCACGGCAAATAATAATAATAACCGCCCTCTACCCGCACAGGCCATGCTAAACCAGTGTTTATGAGGGAGTATTACTATTTTTATTATTAACGTATTGAGCTATAATAGATGGTGAACATATTTCTTATATCACCTAAGAAATATTTTTCTTGTATCCATAGGTAGGTAGGTGGTTCAGATATACAGATAGTACGAATCTATTATAAATTTTGAATTGTTTGACGTTGTTATCAATAAGGCATTATATGAATAAAGTACTTGAAGAAAATCTAGTTCGAAGGACCAGAAGCTTTTACTCCTTTACCAGATCCCCATCGATTCTCCAAATGGGTGAAATTTATTAGAAGTACTAGTTCAAACAAAAGATTTTAAAACAATGTGAACAAGAGAAGGAATCAGTCTAGTCGACATGTGGATTTTCACTCGATATTTATTAAAAATCCGACAAATCCTTGTGACAACTTATTTTTCTTTTGCATCATTTTCAAAAATAAAATTTTTATACAAAAAATATTTAAATAATTTCAACCATAACTATTATGAAAACTTATTTTTCAACAGAGTCGATGAAGTTTTGCGCCTGACTGTAGCGAATACTGGCAAAAATACTTCGAGACTGGTCCAGTGTATTTGTAGGGAGCCAGCCAGTCAAGTTGGTCGTCATGGGCACTTTTTGTCATTTCCTGGTGTTGAATTAAATTAAAAGTCTTTATTTAAGTTGCAATGTTGGTGTGTTAAGTCAAATCTTGCTAGCTAAATTAATTAGAACAACTTCCCGTTATCCTACGAAGATTAACTGTTCAGTTTCGATGACAATACAATAATGTCAAAAAATGTTACCCCTTACTACCCCTACCCCACCTGAAGACAAGAGAGAAAATGTATGAGAATTCGGGAAAATTTCCGTTGGTAAAAACTCGTGAAATTAAAATCGATTTTTTTTATTAGTGAAAATTATCTGACCGTCGAATAATTTAGTTTCAAATAATTTTACACCTCTGCCCCTCCTCGAAAAAATAATGTTGGTGGGGGCCTCGGACTTTCTAGAAGAAAGTAGCGAAAACGCGCGAAAATAAAATCGGAACAATAATTTGTAAAAATAGTGAAAAACATCGAATAGTGAAAAAATTCAATTTAAAATTTTTTCACCGCCCTGTCTCTCCTGGTAGCCTAAATAGAGAATGCGTAGAAAATTAAAACGACAAATAATATCGATCGGGGCTGCTGTGAGGCTCCAGCCTCCTACTTTCAGAAACAAGTTTGCAAAAACTCTCAAAAATAAAATCGTGAAGAACCTTCAAATTTTAAAAAATTACAAAACTTCCAAACAGTTTTGTAGCTTGTGTATTTTTATTTATAGTACGGTAGGGTAGGGTCGAGAAAGCTGGGCACCTCAAACAAATTCTTATGTTGAAAAGTACCTACCAAAAAATGGAAATCAAAAATAATAATAAAAAAAGATTTGAACACGCTAAAACCAAAAAAAATATTTATTTTGAAGTAAATCATACTTGTTATTTATTTACTAGGTACTTACTCTCGCAAGAAACTTTTATATCATTTAAAATTTTGTTGTGTATTTAACAAAATGATGGGTTTAATTTACCTCATAGTTTATTTTCTTCATTTTAACGCATTTAACTAAATAAAAGTTGCATTTTTCTACATAATTCACAGAATTAATGTAAGAATCCAACCACCATGTTTTCCCAATATTGAAGAGTCAAAATTCTTTATCTTTTTCAGGATTTATTATTTTTTCACCATAGCAATTATTTAAAGCTGCATTTTTCGTCCAATAAAATGTTTGCCCAGAAAGACTATTTTATACAAAGTTTTTGAATTTGGGACCATCGGGTAAGAAGCTGAAGCAAGTTGAAAAATTACGAAATTTTTGTACTCGACAATTAATAGCGATTTTCGTCGGTTTTTCGCGATAACTCTATACATTTCTTGAAGAAGCGCACGTACAAAACGAAAACGTGTTATTTCTTTTAGATCTATCCCATGGGGAGTCGTTAATATGCAATATATCATTTTATAATAAATTTTGTATTTCAATTAACAATTCTAACAATTCTGAATCTTACATTCAATTGTTTTGAATCACATGCAACCTTAAAATTACACTATAATTCCTGAACTGTTGATATAAAAACATTTATCTTGTCTTATGTAGTGTTTTTGTATATTTTAGTGTGTTTATTATTTAGTTATGTTTTTATGTTATTCATTGTCTAAATATTTTTACCTGTGTACCATTTTTTGGAATTTTATGTTATTTTGTGATGTACTATTATGAATAAATAAATGAATAATAAATAATTTGTGTGATAATTATCTGTAAACTAGCAAATATTATTGTTGATTGTTATATTTGGATTTATATTTTAGTATAAATGGATAGACATCATGTGGCTCCGTAGCGAAAAGCGAAGCAGGGGGTTTCACAAGTTTTCCATATGCACAAATAAAAAAACCAGAAGAACCCTCAGGAAAAATGGTTGGGTCCCAAAGGCGCGCACAATTTCACTCTACACGAGCTGCATAAAAAGTTCTAAAAAGAAATTTCCCAAGCAGAACGATCTGCAATCCGAAAATCTGTCGGTAGAATGTAAAGAAAACTATCAGGCTCAGGTGGTCCCTGAAATATACGAGGTAGCCGTTGAAAAAAATGTCGAGACATTAAATGATGTTCCCCATGTTAGTGATATGTCGACAGCAAATCAGTGCTACTCGTATTTCGACAACGCCATCTCTGGCACGAGTTCGTACCAATTACCCCCTGAAACTGTTAACCCAGATCTTCCCAAAGAAATCGAATATTCGTCGATTCAATTGAATGCGACGGGGACTTTTTCGGAAAACTACGCGGAAAAAATGCAGTTCCACGTAACTGACAAAAAGTCTTGTGATTACCAAAAAGACAAGTACAATTATGGGGTATTCACTGAGAAAATATGCGAGAGCATGTATTACGAATACCCCCCATTGAAAAACGACTATCCGGAACTGCAAATAGACATCAGCGATTTGAGCAACGTCAATACCCAAGAGTTCAATAACTTGCTGGATGAGGAAATGTCGAAGAACGTTAACATGGCGAACGTTGTATATGACTACAGTACTCTGTATCCCTCGAATATTCCGGATAGTCATATGATTGCAAGCGTTACGGCTCAGGAAGTAGAGCGTCTCGATAGGCAGCCTGAGCATGTGGAAGTTGAGGATACTTGGGAGGCTTTCGATCCTTACCTGTTCATTAAACACTTGCCTCCGTTGACTTTCGAAATGAGGTCGAAATGTCCTGCACTGCCCCTTAAAACGCGGTCCAGTCCTGAATTCAGTTTGGTAAGTTGTTTTTTTTCAAGAGAGAGATTGATTCGTAATGAAAGATAAAACACAGTAATAAATGACGTCTTTGAGCTGTATAAATTTAGTTTGCAACAAAAATGTATTATGAATGGGTAGAATATTTTCTCCATCAGAGTTGTATACCAGAGAGTACTTATCAAATCGGTTGATAAACCACTGTTTTTATACCAACTCCAAAAGTCAATATAACCAAATGATTATTGACTAAGGCAATTTGAGTAATATTATGCAATATTTTTTTTTTTATGAATCTTTTATTGGTGTCCCTAAAACTTGTATATTCGTTGATGACCATATATTTATTAGTTGACACCAATATATATATTGAAACTGAACAAATATTTCCATTTTAGCGTTCATTCATTCATAAATATATCGTCAATGCATATTAGCAGCGAAGAGCAATATATTTATTACTTGTTACCAATCCATATATAAAAATGAGCTTTCGATTACCACCGCTAGGTGGCGCTCACATCATGTTTTGGAATATAATTTGTTTTGCAAACCTGTTATGTTGATATGCATTGCATTCATACTTTTTGAAGATATGCAATGATGAAAACTCGAACAATCTTTCGATTATTTTCAACATAGCGGACGCGTTGCGAAGAAATGGCATGAATCGGTTACATGGCGCTGTCTAGTGGTGGTACTCAAAAGCTCATTTTTATATATGGATTGGTAACAAGTAATAAATATATTGCTCTTCACTGCTAATATGCTTTAACTATATATTTATGAATGAATGAACGCTAAAATGGAAATATTTGTTAGGTTTCAATATATATTGGTGTCAACTAATAAATATATGTTCATCAACAAATATATTTGAGTAAAAATAAAATATATGAGAACAACTACTTTTGACACTAACGGCGCCCCATACGTACTCCACAGGTCACTATATAAATATAATATGTATTGGAGCAATGTACGTTGGGTTGCATATAAGTACATCGTTGATTAATAGAAAATCATTCATTAACAGGGGTCATTAATCAACGATTTTGAGTGCGTTAAAATACATCGTAAATAAACGGTCGACGGAAAAATCCATAAGACTACTTTCATGAAAGAGCTCCCTCGTTCTACAATGGACTACCACAAAACTTCAAAGACAAACAAAACATTAATACTTTCAAGAAATATTTGATACTAACTAGGTTCTTCTACAGTGATGAAGAGTATTTAATATGTGAAAGTGTTTGAGCACATAGCTCTGTGATATAGCATTCTGAGGTGTGTGCAGCAATCAATTATTCATACAAAAAAGAATATTTGAGGGATCTTTTCAAAAATCATCAAATCCTCGCAATTAGTTCAGAGTCGTGCCATCAAATCACACTCGTTCGTTGTAAAAATTGAGATTTCCATTACCGTCAACAAAAAGCAATTTTGCTAAAGAATCTATCATCTATACCGAGTTGAAAACATATCATTGCTTACCGTCACATTTAAGGGATATTCAAGCGTTTGGATTATTGAACAAAAAATTTAGAAGAATTGCTTTACATTCATCTTATCTACAATTCTATTGTTTTTTTCTTTTATTTTGTAATACTTCAAGTTGAAAACCCCCTCAAAAATAAGAATTTTCTCAAAGTGTCAGCAATTATATTCGTTGTAAATTGATCCACTAAGTATCATTTGGATTTGCCAGAAAAATAATATGTATGTCATATCTGATATAACCAGAAATGTAGTTAATTTTTTGTAAATTCGAATTATTTCTGGTTTGGATAGAGCAGTTTATGATTGAGCCAACCTTATAAAGTCATTATTATTATTCCTGAGATGTCTATTTTTTTTAAATTTTATTTGTATTGTTATTTCTAGTTTAGATACATAGGTAGATGAAAAAAAAATTCAGATTGTCAAATATATTTCAATTAAGCACTGAATTGTTATATCCATTATAAATATGAATACAGTAATATACAAAATATTTTTACAACACACTATACTGGAAAAATTATAAACAAACCATACTATAAAATCGAAAATGATTCAGTTTCAATAAATTCTAGTATACTTTTGTAACAATTTGTCATTTTCTTATTTTTTTATATACCATACATATCTGAAATTTTCACTGATCTCGGTCAGTAGCATTTCATTTGTAAATTGTATATTATTACATTTATAATTCACTAAATATCATTTTACTACGAATGAATTGATCTTTATCAGTAGGAAACACCCAAATTAGAAACAATACAATTTTTAAGTCTGTAGTTACGGTTAAGTAATAACAAAACATTAATATTCAGTGATTCTATAATTTGCTCAGATTAATTGGATCTCATAGAGCATGAAGAAGGTACAGCATTTTTTTATACTACATTTCATTTTAGTAATCATGGTAAAAATACGCCTGTTAAGAAAACATTGCAAATACTGAAGGATTAATATTTAAATTTGCTATATGAAAGCTTGATACAAATCAACAATAAAAAGGACATCAAGGATTTTGCTCAATTGCCATGTTATTGAATTTTTCATAACTAAAATATCATTTAGATAATGGATATGTTCTACACTAAATGGATTAGTCACAGATTCAGAACGTGTCTTAAACCCACATCTTTAAAAACATTACAACTCCATTCTTCAAGTTACGTTATTATGGTTGCTATTTGTTTTCAGTGACTTGCCAGAGTAAGTTTTGGTCTGTCAAATAAAACAATCAAAAACAATTTTGTTGTTTTGATATTAGTTCGAAGAAAAAGTGTGGTATGTAATGCGTTTATAAACTCGTCTAGAAACTCAGTACTGAAAGGGCGTTTAAAATACTTGTTACGTAATATACTATTTTGTTCCAGTTCCATAAAGGGCCACAATAATTCATTTTACTTTCGTTTTCGCTAATATTAACTCAGAATTCGGGCTTGGTATATCAGAATTAGCTGATTCCTAGTTGATAAGTAAGAATTCGGACTTAGTGTATAGCAAAATTAGTTGATTCCAAGATACTCAGAATTTTGAGTTAACAAGTTAGATTTAGATAATTATGTGTTACTCAGTCAGAATCGCTACTTGGTATTAACTAATGTTACTAAGTCTGAATTCTGATTTATCTTACAATTAACCAATGTCAAATTACTGACTTCGATTTCCCACTTGGTATTACAGAATTAGATAATTTCGAGATACTAAGTCAGAAATCAGCCTTAGTATCTCAAGAGTTAGCTAATTCCGAGTTACAAGTCAGCATTTCAATTTAGTGACTCCGAATTAGCTGATTATAAGATATCAAGTCGAAATTCTGGCTTAGGATCGATGAATTAGCTAATTTTGATGTAATAAGTCGAAATTATAACTTGGAAATTTGGAATTAGTTCTTCAGATACCAAGTTGGAATAGGTTGAAACTGATTAGGAATTCTGAGTTAGTGACTCGGAGTCAGCAAATGTTTCAGATATCGAATCGGAATTCTGGCAAAAATAAATTAAAAAATTATCCACGGTCCTTCTACTCCTGTGTAGATGTTGCTAGAAATTATGTTTTGTTTATACAATGAATTTTAAAGCTGCCAATACACTTCACCGTCATCTGATTGAAATAAAAACTGTTCCTCTGTTTGTAGGTGCTTGATCTCGATGAAACCTTGGTACATTGCAGTCTCCAGGAACTGAAAGATGCCAGTTTTCACTTCCCGGTGCTATTCCAGGATTGTTCCTACACAGTCTACGTGCGAACTCGTCCCTTTTTCAGGGAATTCATGGAGCGAGTTTCGCAGATGTTCGAGGTTATTTTGTTCACCGCATCGAAGAGGGTGTATGCCGACAAACTGCTGAATCTTCTAGATCGGGAGAGGAAGTGGATTAAATACCGTCTGTTCCGTGAACACTGTGTTTGTGTTAATGGTAATTACATTAAGGATTTGTCAATTCTTGGGAGGGACCTGTCCAAGACCATTATTATCGATAATTCGCCTCAAGCTTTCGGTTATCACGTAAGTTTACCGAATGGAAAGTGGGATTGATATTGTTTATTTTGATTTTGTTTTACAGCTAAACAATGGTATTCCAATTGAGAGTTGGTTCGAAGACAGGGGTGATTCAGAACTCATCAAGCTGTTACCATTTTTGGAGAGTCTCGTGGAAGTGGTGAGTAATAGTAAAATGAGTCATTTTTTAACAAAAATTACAGGGTCCATTAAATAATCAGAGGTAAAAAGTATAACAACGTTGAGGCTGAGACACAATCGAATTTTTAAGCTTTTAGCATTGAATTATAGGCTAAGGCATTCGCGGCCGAAATTTTCACTATCACTATTTTGATTCCAGTTTAAAGGCCGTCGTGATTTGAAATATTTTCCTAAGTTATTGAAAAATTCCATTTCCTTGATAACTTTTTCGTGTATTGAAGTGGTTATCAATACTGTATTGAGATATTTTAATGTGTATTTATTTTTCAGAAGGAAGATGTGAGGCCTCACATTCGAAACAAGTTCAAGCTCTTCAGCTATCTACCTCCAGATTAGACTAGGTACGCATAGACAATCTTACTTGAAAAAGTTGAATAATACTCTTTTTTTCCGTTAATTCTCCTCAGTTAAAGTACTGACTAACGTGAAAGTTGAAGTACGTGCCTTTGTCGTAATAGTTTATATTGTCTGTCCTAAATTTGGGGCAATATATCAGTTTTATCAAATGATGAATTTGGAAGCCTGATGAAACAATTCGAGTAATTCTGAATTAGTTCAAATTCAATGTTAGTTCACGGTTTCGCTTCCTTCCGGTTTTCAAATCAATGAAGGAATAAACCAAACATGAGGAGTTTTATTTCGAATATCGTGCAATAAAGAAAAATTGGATTTATGGCAAAAAAATCTGTTTTGGAAATACAGTGAAAATTAATATTGTACAGTGTTGGTTGGTCAGTATTTTAATTATTGTATCTATATAATAAGAAAAATTCAATATAGTGATGTAAAATTCCTATTGAAAGTTCAGCGATGTCTGATAAGTTTGGAATAAACTAAGTGAAAATGGCGAAAGATTTTTCTTCAAAATCTTCTCGAACATTTCTAGAGTTTGCTCTGAACTTTCCGCTCGCTTTGTATAGGGGAACAAAATTAGTTTAGATTTCTTGCCATAAAGAAAAAAACAAGATCCTTAGAATAGTCGCAATATTATGCACAAAGTATTTTATTTGTTGTTTGTTATTTTAGAATCATACATAAGTATTATATCTCCATGTTGTAATGTTTTATATTTTATAATAAAAATATCATTTTGTTTTCGGAAAGGTCCACGGTTTGTTTGAACCGCATTTGCTGAGGTTGTTGGACGGTGAAACTTTCTGTGTTGTTCTGGAAAATTTGTTTTAATGAAAGAATGTATGAGAATTTGGCAGTGAAAGTACTAAAACCCAATAATAACCTTCTTCCATATTCCCAGATCGTTATTCCATTATTTATATTTTTACTAGGTTAATATTGAAAAAGCACATGTTAATTCTATTGCCTTAAGTTGGAGTTAATTTATCCTGTTTGATGACTCATTAGAGGGGTATTGCAGTACTAGATAACGTCAGGCCCTGAGAAAGTCGCCGATATTTTGAAAAGTGCGCAAACACAATGTGAACTGGAATATGGACGACTTTCTTAAAATAGTGTACGTTTCTTTAGCTCCACTTCAAGCAAGATCATTAATTATCGTGACATGAGTGGATATGACATTTTTTATGACTTATAAATCTATATGATTTTCCACAGTAGTTGATGTTGAAGATGAATTCCATCTAATTCCAAAATAAGAATACACATGCCTGTGTCAGTCTGTAAATAAGAGACAAATAGACGAGAATATCTCTGTGTTTAATCACAGCATAGTACCAGGTCACTATCGAAATAAAGTTGCCTTAAATACTGTCTGGCGTCATTGCAATATCCCTCCATTTTCCACTGCAGTTGAAGGAAGTTCTTCAGTTTCAATTTCATGAACATCCCTTGACGGTAAACCAACCGTTCAAAGTTCATTCTGTATTGTTGTAACTGCTCTCTGATAGCTCAATTCGTATTTGAAGACTGAACTTTGAACAGAAACATTCTTCATATCATTCAAGACAGTGCTTTGATGAACCTCTTTGGCTTTAATTTCTTTGTTTTAATATGAAAGGGATCAATTTCCCAAAATGTAAAACTATATTCATCTTGAAAAATGTACGGATAAACACTAAACAAAATTCAAAAATCTATCTAAACCAACTACTTTTTGAGCTATTAATTTCGGTTCAGTTCGTAAACCAAATAAGCATGGTTCAAACAACAGATTTATTCATGAAAGGGTTCAAAAGTGAATTTTTCAACTACATCCATGAAATTTAAATATTTTGGAAATATTTCTATTTTCCGGTCAATACAAAATGGATAAACTAATATATTATGATTTTGGTTACAGAACCAATTCATTTATCTTATTTTTGGATATTTGTTAAAAACTTTTGTTCTCTTTCAGTCCCTATCAATTTTTTATAAAACGCAAACATTGAAACGTTTTGATACGAACAAAAGTTTTATTTGTACATTTATTCTATGAATATTATATACTGTACCTACTTTGTATTTGGTGATAATTGTTTATTTTTGATATTTTGCTTTAAATTAGCTCGGTGAAATGTAGAATAAAGTATACAGAGTTGGATATTTGAGGATTCCGGTATCAATTCGTGAAAATTATCTGAAAAGGTTATGTTATGGCCTTGAAGATGACAAATCAAGGATATTCTTACTAGCTCCACAATATTATTTCCAATGTTTTCTAAAGTAGGTCCATAATTTAATGGAAGGAACATGATTGTTGGAATGGAATGATCATCATCATTTCTTCGAGTTTAAATTGTGCAGAATTTTACAAATAAGTAACTTATGTAATAATTTTGTCTACATTGTCATCTACTCATTAATCTTGTGATGTGAGTATGATTCCAGTTTGGCAGAATTTTTTAATTCCCTTGTGAAAGTTTTACCTGTTTGATTAGTTACATAAAATTATTCATCACCCATTTTTTAATTAACAAAATACCAACAGTTAGTGATGTTTCTCATCAAGATGTATATGAACAAAAGCTGAAGTTCTAATTTTAATCTTTTGCAATCTATATAGCATCAGTGTGTCAATATTTGATCCAAAGGACTAAGTTTTGAAATCTGCCAGAACATTTTTCGCGTACAACTTCTCATGAACCTATTAGTAAGAGATGCATTGAGAAAAAAAATCGTCAGTATTCATTCATGACTTATTTATTTGCTTATATATTTCAGAAAGAATTGAAAAAATCGTTAAACTTCTTCCTAAGGGACACTATTCAGCTGTCTGCATATTTTGTCAAATAATGAAATTGGAACACTACATGTTGAGATGACAAATATCCATTAGTTTGTACTGACTCGAATTTTCTTCATCGTTATCAGGTATGGTCGATTGGGGCATCTGAAATTAATCAGTTCAATGGTGAATGGGGTGATTATTTCGTTCAGAAGCTGTGTAAATGATTTGATTTCAGGTTCCTCTTTCGATGAATATAAATGATCAACTTTATTATTGCACAGATGAATTACATTCTGATTTTGCTTTAATCATCATACAAATACTTTTTATAGTGTTTTACCTACTGTTGAATTACTGTATTTTTTGTTTCTGCTGTTATTTTTAGTTGGTTTGTAGGTTTTCTGCAATAAATAATTCATTATAATACTTTGACTTTTTTATAGTTCCTTTCACTTTTTTATAGTTCCTTTCACAGTTATCAATATTAGTTTCAAGTTATCAGGACATATTAGATTGTTCCTGATGAAATAAATCCTCAGTAACTCTACTCTTTTCTTTGTTTTCATCCGCAATAGAAACAACGTCTGGCAACCAGAATATTTTTTTTATCTTTATTTAGTAACTGTTGAGAAACTTGAAAAACTGTCAATAAAATGAACATCTCAAAGATGTCTTTTTCTTGGGTGATGCTCCGATAATCAACACTAAACATTATTTTTACATTTAATTTGTTTTTTTTTATTATTACATCATTTTCATTTATGTACATGTACTTAATAACTAACGAGCATAAGGATGCATTTGTGCAGCACTTTTTATATTAGTCTTGATGGCTGATGGGGCTTTATTCATAGCCATTGATTGGGAGCTGGATGGGACTTGCCCTTGGCCAGGTGGGCCCCCAGGTCTTCCTTGAGGAGCTACCATCATCCCACCCGATGTGGGATTTGGTTGACCGTTTGGATTGGGTCCCATCTGAAAACGTAGAAGATAACTAATTAAAAAGAGACAATTATAGATTCTATAACTACCTTCAGCCCTTTTCCCATTCCTACTGCAGCCACCAAAAGATGGGTGTCTGCAACACTTGAATTTTGTTGAGTGTTTCCCCTAGACGAAGATTCAACTTCCCATTCTTCTCGTGCCTTGCTCACTATGTCCCATACATGGGAGACGACCTTTTGATATGTTGCTATTTGTTTCTGAAGACATAATGAAAAAAAATATATTTGAAAGTTCATTTGGAGGAACATTTCAACTGCCAAGTTAATAATTTACCTGTGCATTATCATATTGTAGGCCAAGTGCTTTAGTTTCCAACTGCATCATTTTAGTTTCTGCTAGAGGTTCCAGTTTTGTCCTCAAGTAGTCTGGCACCAAGTCGTGTGCAAACGTTGTTACTCTATGTTCAGTCATTTGTGCTAGCTGTTCATCTCTTTCAGGAGACAACATGAGTGGCAGGACTGTTAAATTCCTCAGTACCGGGCATTTGTCATGGCTCATCACTTTGGACAAGGAGGTGAGCTACAAAAGAACCTTCTGAAATAAAGAGATAATGAACCTGGAAGATATTTACCTGGCCTGATATCAATGCATAATTATCTAGAAAGGAGGGCCAATTCATAGTCTCATATTCGTTCTCTATTTTCAAGATCATTGAAGATATAGACTGTTTTAAGTCATTTACTCTTTGGATGATGGATTCTAAAGCTGATTCTAATTGTTTTTCCTCCCGTTGCTGCATTATGAAGAGTCCAAACCAAATAATCTATGCATCAACCTAACCTCATAAATATAAAGTTTTAATGCCCTTCGATTCTTCGAAACAAGAAATTAATTTTGCAGTTTTTGTCCTTTTGCATGTAGCACCAACATTCTTCAGTCTTTAACTATTATGTCAAAATAATAATTTATATTTATAAATAAACTTTACTTTTTCTTCTTCTTAGTTTTTTTTGGCGTTTGCTTCCTTTTGGTGCATTCTGCCTGTGCGACTCCGGGGGTTACAACATAGTCTGGCGAATCGTCACGTTGCAACCCATGTTTGAAAAACTCAAACGTAATGGGACTCTAACACGCTATCAACTGACATCATAACTTCTTGTCATTCAGGTCGTAGCTATTCCAAGGGATTTCTTGTCTTCTTGTCATTCAGATCGTAACTATTCCATATCCATTGTTGTATCAGCTGTGTCAGTTCTAGAATGTTAGTATGAAACGGACATATGATACAAACACAGGTGTGGGGTTATGATATTGGAATAAAATAGAAGGAATAGAAATATAGGTAACATATCAGAATATTAATAATCCTCCTACCCAACTGAACCACAAATCAAGCCATGATCAATAAACTTTACTATTAGCCATTGTCAATTGTCACTCAAACTCACATCAGTCACATCAGCACATCACTTCCCGATAGGCGATCCGCATGGACCAATCAGAACTATCCTGGCCAAGGCGGTATATTTGAATCGATGCTAAGGCGGTATAGTAGTCCCAAGTATTCAACTTGGATAGCAAGGTTAGTTTGGTTAGGTTAGATCATGTTCCCTTCTTTTTTCATTTTTAATCCATAAAAGAAGGGAACCTGCCCCCGGACTCCGATGATTAGAAATGTTTTATAGAATCGAAATGTGACGTCATATTCGAAATATCGGTACTATGCTTTCCATTTCTAACGTTCGAATATGACGTCACATTCTCGACACATTTCGATGCTATGAAACATTTCTAATCATCGGAGTCCCAGTGATGATCTAATCTTACACTGCACTGGGACTTTATGGGTGTTTATGAGGGAGTATTATTATTATTATTATTTCGATTCTATAAAACATTTCTAATCATCGGAGTCTGGGGGATGGACCTTGATATCCAAGTTGATCCTCAACGTAACTTAAAATTACATTGCACACCACGCAGGCGCAACTAAAATAGAGTTTTGATTGGTCCATGCGGATTGCCTATCGGAAAGTGTTGTTGATAGGAATTCTTGCCACGACATGACAGGAAGTAGCAGAGTTGCAGAATAGCTCCGACTAACTCCGAGCGCTCCGAGTTGTTTCTGATAACAGGTGCGTTCGGTTAGTAAAATTAGAGCGGAGCAAGCAGATGCCGATTGATCACCGAGCTAAATATTACTCCGCACTTCACTTTGTAGTAAACGAATGAACCTATTTTATTTTCCGTTCATGTAGTTGGCGCCACCACTGCTCAAGAGTCAAGCAAGACAAAATTCAAAATGTTGATGTTTGTGTTATCAACTTTTATTTTATTGTGTATAAAGAATAAATAGGTATATATTTTTCGAACAGAGGAGGTGTAATCGTTAAAATTTATTCTGGTTACAGAAATACCTCAACAGAGCTTTCAAGCACCCCTTTGCCCTTGGAGTCCCTAATATACATGAAGGAAACTAGTACTTGGTAAGTTGACAATTTATAGTTTGAGGATCACTAGGAGTAATTTGAAAACCGAAATCACAACCATAATTTGCTTATTTATTTATCACCATTATTTACATGACATGGGGATTTCACTTTTATGTACAAAAGTATTTAAAATTTAGTACTTGAAGTATAACATGAATATTCAAAAAATCCGTTTTGAAGTCAAAATATCACAAGTGAATAATAAATTATTTAACTAAGGAGCGGAAGAGATATACAAAAGGGAGAAAAATTGGCATTACCTCTGCTGCAGACACTTCTCGTTAAAAATGTGACTTTCTAGCACACTAACTTCACCATTACTTGATTATCACATACATAACTATTAACTAAGTAAACAAATCAAAGATATGGAACACATTTAATGTAGTGATGTGAATTTTCAAGCCAACAACACCTGGTATTGTTAGAACTCGCAAAATAGGTCAGAGTTTTTTGTTGCCAGCAGCCATTTTGGTTTAGTACCAGCGGCAGAGACACTACCAACATGATCACTAAAAACAATTAATTAACTCCATGAAACATTGTAACCCGTCCACATTGCATCTGGTGCTAGATGTACCATTTTTCCTTTGAAGTAAAACGTAACAATTCCTTTATAGGCAGTTCTTGGTACGCCACTCTGCAAAAACAAAAAAGTTGATGAAATCAAGAACAATGAAATGTTAGAATTGAAAGAATTACACAAAATTATTATACCTTGAAGTCATCCATCAGTCCCAACTTCTTAGTGATCAGCTTGTATTCTTCCTTGGTTTTATAAACAATTCTCATTGGAACATTATGTCGTGTTTTTCCATCTTTGAGATCTTGGTAATTTATTACTGGACTTTGGTAAACTTTTCTGACAAAATCGTTGTCATAATTATCCTGTGGAAAAATATTCTTAGAGTTATGAAATACATTTGTCTCTGATATTAACAAACCTTCAACAAATAACTAAGGTTCATTTTTGTGAAAGGCACAAATTCTTCATTCAGTTTTATGAATTTCAAATGTTTTTCGAAGAACATGCCACTGAAAACAAACAAAGTGTTAAACTGTTGAAATCCATCTGACTGTGTTAGATACAAGTTATTGAAATATCTTACAAATAAGACAATTCTTCAACAAGACTTGACTTCTCTCTTCATTGGTTAATTAATTTACAATGATTGATGATTGTGGTCCATCCTTAAAAAGTTTCATTCTGTTACATTGTTCACATTTTTTACTGCATAATTTTTGAAGCAATGACCTCTTTAATTAATATCAGCTTTAATAAAGATTATTGTTTGAAAGAGTGGTTTTTTGAAATATATTTCTCTCTCATTTGGCAATCTGTCTTATCTAAATACATTTCCGAAATATTTTCGATCCTATCACTGTAAAATCATCAGCTGCTTATCCTATACTAAACTAAAATCTGTTAGGTCATCAGTCCATACATATAGTGATATTTTGATGAATAAGAAATTTTATAAACTTACTTTGAAACACCAGCTTTTCCAAATGTACGTGTCCTCGAAACCTCTGGACGAACACAAGACCTGTCTTTTCTTTGCAAGGGCTCACGAATCCAGTCATCCCAGTAACTAAAACAGTACTCGTCAAACACTGGGGAAATAACAAGAAAATCACAGCCACTATTTTCTGAACTGAATACAAAGTGGATGAATATAGACCTTTTCTCATGCTAAAATTTTGTGTGCACCATTTCTTAAGGTTAAGTGATATCTAGATAGGTAAAGACCATAAAATAATTTTGTTCTCTCAACAAATCCATTTGTACAACATCCAAAAGTTCCTTGTACTTAACAATAAAAATAAAAGGAATGAAACTGCGTGGGTTGATAATTTGGAAGATATGAAGAAACTGGAAAAAATATTAATCAAGTATGTAACATTGTAGGAGAGACTGAAGAAATAAAATTCTGCAATTTTTTCTATTTGTCTGTATCACACTTGCTTTTGCGTGTTTGCTGTTAGTTTTTTCACGGAAGTATTCAGAATCACAAAAGGAACCGGAAAATTAATTTATCATTCTATGGAAGATTGGATGAATTAAATTCGTAATTTTTTTAATTTCACCCTTATTTCACTTGATATACGGCAAATTTTTTGTTTTTTCGATTCCTCCCACTCAATACTTCTAAAAAAAAAAGAACACAAAGTCGAGTGAGATACAGGGTGAAATGTAATAAAATTGACGAAATCAATGCCTCTAGAGTCTAGTAGAGTGATACAAATTTAATAGTGTTTTTTTTTTATTTCTGTTATGATTCTCAATGCTCTGTGAAAAACCATTAACACTTTAAATCAAGTGCAAGACAGGGTGAAATTTAAAAAAATTGATGAGTTCTATTTCTGTAGCTACATCTTTCTTATTCCTGTGAAGAAATTATCAATGAAAATGCACCTTCAATAGTGATATAGACTGGAATGGAAGGAATTCGCATTATTTCTTCATCTTTTTCCCCCTGCTCATTATGTACTTCAGCATGAGTAATTCAGTGAAAAATTAATCATAGATCACTCAATAATAACAAAAATATTTGTCAAAATGTGTTGAAGAAATAACTTGTTTAATGAAAATTGCGAACTGTAAAGCAGCTTTTAATGGTACCTTCAACCATTTTGAAGCCCTGTATGCATGAAATTTATTACATAGCTGGAAAATCTTGAATAGCTTCATACTAACTTGTTATTTTGTACATTCAAAATAGAAAATGTTATTAACCAACTTACGCTCTGGGCCATTTGGTATATAGTTCAAGCCATATATTTTTGGTGAGCATCCAGCCTAATCCAGGGAAGAAGTCAGTACGGTACAGTAAATCTGGCCTATCAGTATTAACTAGACCTTCTTTGCCATTGTCATTCCAAGCAGAAATACACCAAAGTGACGAGTCTTTCAATAAAATAGGATAAGTACCAAGGAAGTATTCAAAGAAATCTGGAGCAACTTCTAAATCATCTGGAAAATATCACGTTTTATCCAAGTATTTACACCAGTGATGGTGGCTAACCTTCAACTACAATTACTGTACTGAAGTTAAAATTGAAAAACATCTGTTTCAATGCCCAACCGTAATGCCTCGCTATTTTGAAATAGCCTTTGAACTTTTTCTCTTTCGGCGGAACTTGAATGTCTGACTGATCTGGCTGCTGAATGAGCGAAACTTGTGTACCATACTTTTGGATGGCATCTCGGGTTTCTTCATGGTTACAGTCCTGAAACAAATATTTATATGCTGATGCAGGTAGTTATCATACTAATATCACTACCTGGCTGACAATTATTGGAAACTGATCTGGATCGGGCCTATATTGGATTAGGTTATCCAAACACTTGGTGACAGTTATTCTGTTACAAGCGAAGACTAGAACGGGAATTTTAACATCTTGCAGTTCTTTGTGCACTAGTTTATTTGAGGTTGTTTCGCCTTTCTTCTTTATTTCTAGTAACTCCTGAGCATCTTTTATAACAACATTGTTCTTTTCAAACTCTCTTGATATGCCTTGTTCCAAAATCACAATCTGTTTAACTACATCGGAAATTTCATTGGAGTTGATGGAATGATAGGAAAATGTTAGATATAACACTGAAGACCATACGACTAATAATAATCCTATTACTAAGCTTGTGCGTTTGATTCGCATGTTATAATCAAAATTGACTTGACCAGCAACTCTGAAAAATATAGGTATATTGTAATTGAAATATTAAAGACATGGCTTGAAATTTCATACCATCTCAATCATATTGCAGATAGATGGCTATCAATTCAATTTGAAATATCCATCTACATTGTTATTTGTCTCAGGACTCGGCCGAAAAAATAATATGCACTCCATAACCAACTTTAAGCCACCCATGAAGTTAATAGTTATAACTAAAGTCTAAACGATCTACTATATTCTAAACGTCAACCATTGTGACTTTGAACTATGACGTGACGAAATCGGCGTTGCCACGTAGTTTGTCTGAATATTCCACAGTACAAGATTGAAATCTTGATGTAACGCGGCCTTAACCCATTCGTCTTCGGCAACGCACTTTGCCTGTGTTTTGTGAAAAAAACATTTTTTCATTTGTGCCCTGGCAAACTTCCCAACGTGAATAGGTCATAGGTAAAACAAAATAAGAAGAAGAAAATTTATAATTAGAACTAATTTTAAGTTTTTTTACTGAATGATTTGTGGGGTTATTAAATTGAAACAATTTGTATTATTTGTAACCGGTTTTTCAATGTTTTGAACAACACACATTATTTCCACTAAATATTGAATATGTATTTCATATAATTCAGTGAGGAGCTTCCTGATAAAATAAAACTATGTCCGAGGTAAGTAAAACATAAGTATTTCTCCTAGTAAAAGATAATGAAGAGTGTTTATTTCCAGAAGCATGAGGAATGGTCTAAGTATGCGAAAGTATATGATCCAATAAAAATTGGTTCTATTGATGGGACTGATGTAGAACCCCACGACAGAGGAATAGAAAGAGCAATAAACTCTAAATATCTCGCTAACCGTCACATAAAAGGAAAGCCAGAGCGTACAATTTTCGTAAGCAGATTAAGTCACGAAACTACCAGAGATACCATCAAGGAGGTATTTTCAAAGTACGGAAAACTAAGGAGATTCAGATTGGTTAGAGATGTTGTCACTGGAATGCCTAAAGGTTACGCATTCATTGAATACGAATCTGAGAGTTCTGCTGAGGATGCGTATCGTAATGCCAATAGGCTCAATATAGATGGCAATATTGTATTTGTAGATTTCGAGTGTGAACGCTTATTGAAGGGTTGGAAACCTAGGAGACTCGGTGGTGGGTTTGGGGGGAAGAAAGAATCTGGTCAGCTGCGCTTTGGTGGAAGAGATAGACCATTCAAAAAACCAGTTAGTCTTGAGCTCAAAGAAGAGGAAGAGAAGAAAGAGCGGCTTAGAAAAAGAGAAAGAGAAGAAAGGGAGATCAAAGATAGAAGACACGAAAGGAAACGGCCACTATCTTCTAGGAGTTAAAAGGATAATGATTAGATCAGAAATTGAAAGATTTTGTATTTTGAGGTGTAAATATTGAATATTTTGCTGAAGGGACTCTGGATTTTGAAGGCAGTGTTTTAACTAGATTGATCGTTCCTCAGGTTTGAGACTGTCTTATATAATCTCTTTCTAACATTTTGAGTGCGAAATTTTTTGAACTTGAAATAAACTTTTTTTGATGTGCTGAGATGATAGGGATAGAGTTCTTTTGTTCGCAGAAGTACATACCCTAATTAATGAATGTTTAGTTGGTTAGTAAATATGAGTAACACTACAATAGCCTTTGTAAGATGTTTGCCTTTATTTCTCCACTTGGAACGCTTAGAGAGAAGGGTACTCTGTATTCATTTCACATTGTTGATACCTCTCTGGCAAATTATTTTCGAAATATTACTCATCCCGGGAGTTTGCGCTGCTTGAGATTGTTTGTCTTGTTCATGATTTCACGTGCGGATGGCGCTGCGATCAACTTAAGCTGTGAATCGTAGTGTCATCCGTGGGGAAATATAAGTTGAACGGTTGATTATTATTCATGTGGCAGGGACAGGACAATTATAATGTTGTCCGACCTATCCTGTCACTGATGAGAGGCAATAAACATAAAACATGCATGTCTGCAGGTGGTCATTTCCAGCCAAATGAAGGATAATCTTCTGTTTAACTACAAGACAAGCACTTGCAATTGGGTCTTCTTAGAAGAACGTTGCACAAATATTTGTCAGATGTAGTTCAATGTCCGTCGTGGTATTAGCCAGGGAAGTAGTTGTTTTCTGACAGATGTTTGTCTTTATTTTTCCACTTGGTGGAAATGCTTAGAGAGAAGGGTACTCAGTAGTCATTTCACATCGTTGATACCTCTCTGACACATTATTTTCGAACTTGTTTTGAAATATTACAGTTTTTGTAAGGCAAAACAATGTCATGGTTTTAAATATCCGTAATCATTGAGAATGAAGTTTTATTAATAAAGTTTATATATATGTATCAGCTACATCACTTCAACAAAATATCCTCCTGCACGTTTCAATGAAGTAAATTGTGTACCAAAAAGATCAAGAAGGATGATTTCGAGATAAATCCCTTTCTGATCCCTCGCATCAACCATGCAGCTGACGTGAGATAGATTACAATAAATTATGTTTTTTCACAATATGCATTTGAAATGTCAGAATAAATGTGGATCTACAGGGTTCCCACAGACCTGGAGAACCTGGAAAACAGGGAAAAGTCAGGGAGATCAAAAAGTGTTGAAAAAATCAGGGAAAAGTCAGGGAATTTTAGAGTTTTCAGCAGAAGTCAGGGAATTCAACGAATGTATATGGAAAACCAAATCGATATATATAATTCCTTATCAGTTGATTTCAGATAAAAAAAAAATAATTAAGGTGTCCCTTTTGTCTTCTTCATGAATTTTAAATTTCGCGGTCTTTCATCGGCCACTGCTCTTTACTCGCACATGATTGGCAGAAATTTGAATACGCCTACGATGTTTACTTCTACCTCGTGAGTTTTCGGTTTCCCTTTGTCAGAATCAAGAATTCCTACCCACAACACTTCCCAATAGGCAATCCGCATGTCCAATCGGAACTATCCTCAAGGCGGTATATTTGAATCGATACTAAGGCGGTAAATTTAAATCACCGATATATTTTCACAACGCATGAATAGTAGTCCCAAGTCTTTTGTTTTCATATGTAAGTGCAAATATGCAGTCAATTGTAGATAAGATGAAATATGGGACTATCGGACATTATTTTGGAAAATGTAGCAATTGTTCATTCCTCAACTTAACCTAAAAGTACATTGCACACCACGCAGGCGCCACTAAAATAGTTTTGATTGGTCCATGCGAATTGCCTATTGGGAAGTGTTGTGGAAAGGAATTTTTGCTTGTCGGAAAGCAAAATATGATCCCTTTCAGTGTTGTTCCTGGTTGCACGATTGTGCATTTTGACGCCCTTTTTGAAATAAGTGCGCACGTCGGCACCACTTTCCTCATTTCTTCCGAAAAGTGCACCTTTTCATTTTTATTGAAATTGGCAATCAAAAATTGAGTACAAGTTGTTGAGAAGAAGAAGAAATATAAATTCTGTCGAATGTCAGTTATTAATGACAATCTGTCAAATGTCAGTATTGACAGTTGACTTGCTGACAGTTGTAATGACTGTAATGTGTCAATTGTCATGTCCTTATTCAATTTTTTTTAACTTTTGTTGCATATTTATTTATTTCATTATATATTGTTTTTTTTTATTTTTTCATAGTTTTCAACTTTATTTGTTTCACATTCATTGAAATATACGTTCGTTCGAAATTTTTAGTATTAATTTTTTGCAAACAATACCTTTTTCTGAAATCTTTAAAAAGGTATGTAACAAATATTGACACAAGGATATTGATATTTAAACTTAAATCTAGTAAAGACTTTATAGTTCATCTAAACGTGACTCGCATAGTTGCATCACGCGTTAATGGAAATCCAGCCTTAATCTTTGAGTAGTCTGGCATCACTGTCACCTGTCACAAATTAAAGACAGAGGGCCGCGGCACGCACCATGTGAATGTTTCCTGCGCATGCGTAGAAAGTTGGGTAATATGTAGTAGTACTAATAAAAATCTTTTACAAAAAATGTGCACCTTTGACATCGGAAGTGCACTATTTAACTGACAAATAACGCACCAAAAAAAACAACCAAGGAACAACACTGATTCCTTTTTTATGTATGATTCGAGGTTCGAGGAAATAGTAACGTCAGAGTGTGGTAATGTTTACTTAATTTTTTCGTGAATCGTTATTTCGAATTTTTCACGGAATGGAGTATTTGGTGGTTGTTGCAGCATTGAAATACCTGTTCGATGGTTTTTAATGTTTTATATATTATGAATTAAATTTTGATGAACACGAGTTTTTCATTTACTAATTTGTATTAATCACTCTATGAAATGTGACTTCTGGTCCTGAAAAAAATTTGTGCATGGTCAGGGAAAACCTGGAAAATCAGGGAAAATTTTCTCGCTTCCAATGTGGGAACCCTGATTTAGCGGGTTGAAGCCCTTTTCTTACCTGACCACGATAACTGTGATGATGTGAAATAACGGAACAGAATATTTTTTGAATGGAACGAAATTTTTAATTAAATTATCTTTTCAACGATGTGACACACGACCCCCCCTAATGCCATTTTAAAATTTTTAGTTGATGTGTCCCCTGCGCCCCATCTATCGAGCAATCACAATGTGTTTTATTTCAAAAAGTAGTATCGGTGAAACCCTTCAAACGTTTTTTTTATGTTTGTATGTCAAACCGTTCAAAATTCAACAGGGGGGACTATTAAAAGCCGCACTGTATAGAAAGAAAACACAATATATTTCTTAATTTTATTAAAAAATACTGAGCAAGAATTCTATGCTGAATCGAACAATATGTAATAATTCAAAATAATTGATATGAACTGTAGAAAAAGATGAGTTGGAAACGAGGAATGAACACCAACACACTTTCCAGGTATGTACAAAATCAACGATCAACGTCGGGTATTAATGAGAAATTGTGCAAATTTTAGCTTTCATCTGCTGGTTCGGGTTTTTTATTGACGGATGTTTCTTGTTCATTATTGGCAATCCCACTGGAATTTTCCTGAAAAAAAAACTTGCTATTCCAGCAGACATTTTTTTATCTAGTTTATTACCTTTTCAGTTTCTTTTTCCTCTAAACGATCAAGAAAGGCTTTCCGGGACCCTAAAAACATTCCAAGTATAGTAAATTTTGATTGGGAGCAGATGAAACAAGTTGTGAATTTAATAATGAAAAGTGAATTTCCCTAATTTGATATTGTTGACAAACAGCTTGTGCTGTTCAATTGTCGAAGAAGATTTCTAATGCTATTTTTGTCAAAATAATTAAAAATAAAGATTTATTCGGGTGTATAGCATTGTTGCTTTTTAGAAATTGCCGACGTATCGATCTCTATTTCAGATCTTTCCTAAGGCTAGTAATACAGAAAAGTCTTATAATGGGAGCAATTATTTAGACAACGGTATATTCAGTTCTTGACTGAAACATTACTAAACAATTACAAACGAATAATTGCTTCCATTGTAAGACTTTTCTTGTAGTAGCCTCGAGAAATATTTAAAATAGATATTGAAACGTTGGCAATTCATGAAAATCAAGATTGGTATTTCATCCTAAATAGTTGAGGACATGAACCACAAGAATATGACAAAATAAGAATACTGAATTAATATGGTAATTGCGATGTTTTTAATCCTTACAAGCTCAGAGACTATGGCTTCTCAGTAAAATCTCAAGTATGCAAACATGTCAATAATGAGTATATAGAATCAAGGAGTTGCTCTTGGATGAATCATATTGAATGAATGTATTTCAGTGACTTCTGTTGTGCATCATTTTATTTTGATGTATTTGCTGGCATGTTTTTCAGATTCATAATTTCAGAATTCATAAAGTCGTGAAACCACCTTTTTAGATTTGAGAAAGTTGCAACTCATGTCAACATAAGATGTGAATAAAATAAAAAATGAGATTGCCTCCTGGGACACTTCAAGATTGGATTATCTTGATTGATTTATATTATTTTCCCATCAAATTTCCAATATTTTTGTATAAGAAAAAAACTTACTAGGCTCAGAGCACAGCACAAATATTTCTGCCTCGGACAAGTCCAAGTCCTTGCAATCGGCCCTGAAGCGTGTAGCTAATTCTGTGAATCCATCGAAGAAGCTAACTGAATATTCAGGTAATTTCACCGCTTTCTGAAACAATTATCTCTATGAAACCATTCGACACTCGACAAGGCTTGACCCTACCTTGAATTTCGCATAAACACTTTCTGCCATGGCTCTAACTTTTTCTGCCTGACTCGTAAATTCGGCCAAGGAATCGTCGGACATATTCCACTCCCTGGTGTTTCCAACGTACTTGCGCAGCCTTCTCACCATCTCGACGATATGCAAGTGCTTTTTCAGCATTACGTCGTCGAAACTAATTTTACACATCTGTTCCAAATATACCAATGCCTCCTTGGGGTCTGCTTTATCTAGCCCCAAACAATTCTTGATCTTCACGTCCAGATTGACAAGATCAGCTTCCATTTTTAACCTGTCTAATCTTGCCTTTTTCGATTCGATTTCTTTCAGAAACAGAGATTGTTTGATGTCTTCAGCAGTTTGTTCAATGTTTGATATGAACAATTCATGGTTGTTTATTATACTAGTATCGCCGGCTAAAATTTTTGCTTTAGCGTCCAGAACCCGTGTGGCGACCGATTCATCATACAAGGCACGTTCAAATTCGTTTTCGAGTTTGATTGGCCAATTTAAATGAAGTTTGATACCACCCATCACGCCAGATGGTAGTTTCACCGGTAAAACTTGACTAATGAAGTCTTCCCTGGGTTCCACTGGTTTTTCTACAATAATTTTTTTTTAAATAAGATAAAAATTGGATCTTGACAGAAAACAAATACATGACAACCACTTCCATGCCAATGTGATATCGTAATGATCATATTGTCAGACACAAAATTAATGTAATCATTCTCTTTGAAAGGCTCTAAATCTAAAAGCATATTCATTAGAAATTTGGATTGATGAAAGCTTGAAGTGGAACAAACCTATTAAAAATTATCTTCCATCACTGGAACTTATTTTCTTACTGTGATGTATAATAATAATAGTCCACAAAATCATTATTGAAGTAATCAGTATTATAAAAAAAAGTTACCTTTGTAGATTGATTCCAATTCCTTGATGTGGTTGGCCTGAAAAAATTTGAAATTCTAGTGTAAAAATAATAAAGAATATAGGTCAAAGAGGATAGGTTTATTGAAACTACTTTTTGAAGTCAAGGAACAGAATTTTAATCTGGAGAAGGTAACAACCTGCAAACAGGTTTTGTGATGATTAACCTTCATCGGTATCTGCCTAGATCGTCACAGATCTGTGTCCCATCCAAATCCAACAAGATCAATATTCGAGTCTACAAATGAAGTAGTCTATATTTCACATTTCACCTCGCAAGCAGAGCAGTTAGCACTGTCCCAAAACAATATTCCAGACAGAGTAAATATGCACAAATGTCATAAACATTTATTTTTGAGATTGTCTGCTTTGCTTGGTTCATGGTAGAGATCAATTTCAGTGGGCGAGTTATTATGACCGAGAATGTACTAGGTCTACAAAATAATCTAGAAATATAGAATTGGAATAAAACTTTGGAGAATATGAGATGAACAAAAACAAAAGTGATGGTGATCTCTAAAGAAGAAAGAAAAGCGATAAATATACAAATTCAAGAAGTGAACATGGAACAAGTAGAACATTAAAAATATTTAGGAATAGAAATACAAGGAAATGGAAAACAAGAATTAGAAATCAACAATGGAATACAAAACACATTAAATCTATACTATTCAATGAATAAAACCTTCATAAATAAAAAAGAAATTTTTAAGAAAACTAAAATGAATATTTTCGAAACATTATATAGACCGATTTTGACATTTGGTTGCCAATCCTGGGTACTCTCACAAAGACAAAAAAGCAGAATTCAGGCCACTGAAATAGAAATATTTAAGAAGAGTAAAAAGAGTAACAAAAATTGGCAAACTAAAAAATACGGAGACAGGGAAGATTTAGAAATAAAAGCAACACTGAAGTTTATTGAAAAGAGGCAACTCAGCTGGTGGGGTCAATGAACGCCCGGTGAAACAAATATGGCGGACGAAGAATCAAAATAAAAAAAAGAAAAATAGGAAGAGCAAGACAAGCATAGGATGGGGTGATTGTGGAAATTTTAAAGACAAAGGGAAAATCTTATGCATATGCAAGAACCTTAGCAAGAAACAAGAAAGAATGGGCGAAGTTTGTATATGATTAAGAACATCAATATAGTAACACATAATATTCCTATTCACCTAAAGAAGATCTATAAATAATAACTGAAGATTCAGTTTTTTAACCACTTTGGCAGCAAATTCACAGTACATTTCTGTTGATGAGTTTTCAGTACCTTAACTCTTCCATGAACATGTGATGTCATCAGGGTGCTGTCAAAAGTTAACTTTTTGTATGTGAAAATATCTGCCCAAAAAATGGTAATGAATATCAGGGTATTTCTACCTGTGCCTATGATGGAATCATTTGATTTTACACATTTGTCACTTTTTGACAAATTTCTCAGACTTATGCTTGAAATCTATGTGGATACTGATACTTCTTATACATTTGCTGATCTATAATTTTCATATTTCACGATATTGGTAACATGTGATCAAGTACTTACATAGGCAATATTATTCTTCAGATACTTTTCAGATACAATCCCTACTTTGAAGTCAAGAGACTCGGCTTTTTCTTCTACTTTTTCATGGATATCCTTTTGATCAAGATTCTCATTTCCATCTTTAGTTTCGGATTTCTTGGCTTCTATTGGAACAAACTCAAACCTTTAAAAAAATTATTATTTTATCACAGAAATCTAGAATTGAGATAAAAATGGTACAAAGTATCCAGGTGATATGTAAAGGTAGGTTCTTACTCTTTGGCTTTAGTAGACTCTTCTTCATCATTCTCTTCCTTATCCTTCTTCAACTTGGGTGTTCTCGGAGATTTTTTTATAGGAGACTGTTCAGGTTCTATTGTGTCATTCTCTTCAGCTACTTATAATTAGTACAGAAAAAGTAAGCAGATTAATATCGGTAAAATGTAAATGTACGAATATATAAATGCCATTATTGAAAAATGTATTTTACCTTCTTCAGATTTTGACACGCGTGACGATTTTTTTACTGGTGTAGCTTCTGTTGAAGACTTTCCAGAGATAGATCTATCTCTTTTCAATTTTTTTTTCTCCTTTGGGCTACTGGCAGGGGTTTCTGACTGACTCTGGGATGTCTATTAAAGTGAAGAGGATTTTGAATAGTGAAGTAGTTGTTGATGAACAATATAATACTCACATTACTTTTGCTAGTTATGGATTCATTGGAATCCGCGGATTTTGTAGCTAATTTTTTCGGTCCTTTTTTTTCTTTCACTGATATATTAAGTGATACATTCGAAGAGTTCATGGAAAACTACAATAACCAATATATAATCTAAATGAGAAATTTAGGATAGAACTTACATCAGCAGTAGAATCGTTAACATCAGGTGATGCATCTCCATCACCTCCATCTTCCTGTATAGCAGTTTCAATCTCATCAAAAGCATCAACATAGTCCTTTCGCTTCAAAGGTTTTTGGAATTTCTCTTTATTTTTTGTATAATAGAAGAGATCTTCCAGTTTGATTACACCCCTAAAAAATGGCACTGTATCTTAATCTTATTGAATAGCAGGTCAATAGGAATTCAATTGTTAATACAGTAATTGTGAGACACTATGACATACTAGTTCCTGACACATTGGCTTTTTGATATGACAATAATAATTTTGATGATTAGAAGGTAAATGTAAGGAATTATCGCACAATCATTTCAGACTCGACAAAAGTTTGTCGGCAAATTCCTATTTTTCTAGGGCGATATTCTTTGCTAAAAATAATATTACTCTCTTCAGCTTTAGAATGCCCAAAATTATTCTGTAAGTATGCTGCACTTACGTTTCTCTCGTTCCATAGAATTCTACATTGAACCTTTTTCCATTTTCTGCTATAATCTGAAAGAATGCTTAATCAAACCAATAGCCTGAAATTACTGATGATATTACATACGTGTGCAGGCCACGGTGGGTATCCCTTTACTTTGGCAAAAACTTTATCACCAACTTTAAAACTCTTTTTCATTTTCATCTGACCAAACAGCTATTACCATATAAACCAGTTTTCACAGAGGGTCTTCGATGTTTATTTTGCTACGCTTGTGATTAATTACCAATTAAATCACGAATTTGAAATATCAAACAATCATTGAATTATTTCAATCAACCAAAAACATCAACATCAACAGCCTCATAATTTCATGGCGCCCAAATCGGTATGACGTTTTGACATTTGGCGGTTGACTTGAGTTATTAGCTGCGTTTTAGGCCGGAGTCTCATGCATCCGTTTATCCGACGGTACGATGATGCGAAAGTGTTTCTATTGGTCGAAATTCAAATATGGACGGATAAAATTGGAATTTCGACCAATATGAACACTTTCGTATCATCGTACCGTCGGGTAAACGTATGCATGGGACTCCGAATAAGCATGAAATCAGTTCGTCGCCAAAATATCACTTAAGTTTACATGCACGCTCTTGATGTTATTATAAAAGAAAAAAGTAGTTTTTGTGAATGGAAAATAATCTGCAGTAAAGCCTTGTTCATACCCTCGCGAATTTCTCAATTTTTCTGCGAATAAAATGGCCCCCAGTCATGCCGGACCAAACCATTTTATTCGCAGAAAAATTCCGAGGGTATGAACAAGGCTTAAATATAATGGTACACCTGCCACAAAAGAAAGGGATCATTTCTCACAACAAGCTGGGACATAGAAACTGGAATTAATGATATGTTATAAAAATAGAAATTGAATCTATCAACCAAACATATACATAATCACACATTTTGACAGGTATCATGTCATAACACAGACTTCCCCAGTTTCTTTTATTGGGAACGATCAGAAAGCAGTAGAGAATTTCTGTAAAATGCGTCACCAATCAGAAGGCGTGACGCGCGACGTGAAAAGCAAAAACGATGCATTGGGAACTTACCTTAAGTTCCCAATGTATATATGTGTGGATATAGACAGATGTCATTTTCTAGCCAATGACTGAGCTAGAATAAGAAGCCGTGCTTGAAACCATCGACAAAGGTTATGTGTTATGTCAAAAAAATTTCCCAATAAACCGAAAGGAAGTATTCATGCGTGTCCATGCAGGATTTTTGAAGCACGTGTGGTTTGAACGTCTGTCAATGCTACAGTAACGCTATTTGGGTTTTTCAAATAATCCCGATGTATTTTTTACAGTCTTTAAGGCCGTTTCAGATACATATGCCGCGTGCCCACCCTGCATGCGATAGAAGATACAAGGAAAATATTAGTTCAACAGTTGATTACTATTCATTTGGCAGGGACAGGACAATTAAAATGTTTTCCGACCTACCCTAGCACTGATGAGAGGTAAAACCTCGAAACATGCATGTCTGCAGGTAATCATTCCTAGCCAAATGAACCATAATCGACTGTTTAATTACAACATAAGCACTTGCAATTATTGGGTCTTCTTGGAAAACAAATATCGATCAGAAGTCGATTGAATTCGTTTTATTATCGTGATACTTCCAGCACATATTTTCGAACTGTGTTTGAATTGATTGGAAAGTGTTTTCATTTCCATGATAGGCTGACACTTTCATAAGAAACCATAGCAAGGTTTTCATGACTGGTATTTCTTTTGGTTAGTTATCCGATATCCCAATCAAATATCTTATATCAATATAGATATCGTTTGTATGGTTCAGTTGAGTAACGAGTAAAACTAGTACATACTGTTTATCAACATCTTTAATATATAACTAAATCATCATATTATATATAATAAAATATTTCATAACACTACCTACCATACAAATAACTATCAAATTAATTATTAGTTGGTGTATTACAAAAATACATCAATAACTTAAACAATGTACCTCGGAATAAATGTACAAAAGTTATAAAAATAAATAGTTTCCAAGATTTTTATTTGGATCATGAAATACTCAAATTATATTTGGTATTAGAACAATGACTATATTACGTATCACAATAAGTACACAGGTGTCAGTTATAGTTGGGTCTTTTAGGTACTTTTTAAATAAAAACTTCCAAAGTTCAACTAAACCTATGCCAAGAGAGTTCTTGTTGACACAGTATCGTAAAAATTTTAGTTTCGAGTTTATGTTGAGGACGATTACAATTTTCTAAGAACTTTATGACAACACATCAATTTTAGTAACGTTGCTGGTTTCATCTGTGATTTTGCCAATTACATAGTAATTTAGTGCAATTGACGAGGTCTGACATGAAACAAGTCTATATAATTTGTGCATTAAGTTATCTAGAGGGCAGTATATATGAATTCAGTACATGCTGGAACATTATCATAACTTCAGGAGTGTGCATGAAAAACATGCTTTATATAATCTGAAATTAATTGGCGGTGCACTGTTTGTCAGAAACCAATGGCTAAGACCTGGCAACCCAACTATAACACAGTGCTAGAAACATAAGCACCCATCAAATACATTTATATATAATTTTCTTTGAATTCGCTACACATTTAAACTCACATCAACAATGCCCCTTTTATTTTTCAACTACTGTTCCTATTTTAGAATCACTATCTTCCATACGTCACATGAATTTTTCTGCAGCAATCGCAACCTTAATCTGTTCGATAACAGCATGGTTTTGAGGTTAGTAACTCCTTGCGCGTGAAGTATAGTTGCCAAAATTTCGGCCGGAATTGTCTGCCAATTTGTTGAAAGATACGTAGCAAGCCACATATCAACTTCCGGATAATTTTGATAATATCCAAACAGGAAAAATTTTACGGTAGTCAGACTTTGATATTAGCTCCAGATTTCAGGGCCAGCTCATCGGAATTGAGAGTCAGACAGCCTACGAGAGCAACTAGGGTTCTATCAAGCCAAGTAACTGGATTTGGGTAAATGAGGCCACCTTCGTAAAAGCCTAAATGACCACCATGGGCTACTTCTATGTAGGCAGTATTAGTTTTTTCCGCTGAAAAAAGAGTTAAAGTTACTTATTATAAAGTCAAAAATAAAGTTTTATGCCAAAAGAAAGTCATTCTTGTGAATAATCACATTTTTACGAAGGCTTAGAAGGGCTACAAATAATTAAAAAATATATAATTCCGTCTTCACAACTCAGAATTAGCCTAATTCTGTCTTCGCAACTCGAAATTTGTATAATTCAGACTTCACAATTTGGATTCAGTGAAATCATTGCGGTTCCACTCGTTGACATTGGAATTCTAGTGGAAGTGAAAAGAAGGTTGAGAGGATTGAACCTATTTAGATTAAGGTAATTCACTACTATTCCACAATGTACCAATTTAAATGTACTGGAGTTTTATCTCAACACCAAACCGCTATTTTTACACTTCGACACGTGTTCTTGTCACCGAGTATCCATGTTCCGGAGATAATAGCGCATTCACGATAATAGGAGCAGAAGACAGGAAGTGCTCCGAAAAATCCATGATGGGGTCACCAGAGGACATCTGGGAGTGACAAAGACCCTCCAGAATGCGAGGCAAAGGTTTTACTGGGCCAACAAATTGCTTGGAAACACCACGAGTCCGCTAGGACGAGTGGTGTTACCTCAAAGCAATTTGATCGAGTTCAAGATTTCTGATAGATTTAACGATATTATTGTGAGCGAGTTGTATTTTTTGAGATAATTTCAAGAGCCAACGAAGTTAGGAAAACGTATATTCTTGATCATTTTAGTTCAATGAATAAAAGCTGTCAGACTGACATTTATAATGTCATCTTTGCTAGCAAGATATACCTTCATTGTTGTTTGCATGCGTGGTTGCCCATGACGACGAGTATTACCGGCTCAAAAGGAAGGAACTGTGTACTATCAATGAAGTTCGGTCGCCAATAGGAACTTCGTGAACATAACCCAGAAATTGGAGGAGTGCTGCAATTAAAGAAGGGCCAAAGAACCATCTACTATCTGGTTACCAAGAAACATTCTCGAGATGAAAGCCGTCATATGAAGATGTCTGGAAGAGCCTTACTAGATTGAGAGATACGATGCAGGAGCAAAATCTTGTGAACCTGGCAATCCTAAAATGTTCTGAGGGATTGTTGGGCTGGACTGGAAAGTTACAAGAAGCATGTTGGAGGCGATATTCAGATCCAGCGGCATCAAGATTTTGATATGCTATAACCATCTTCCTCGACCCAACTTGAAGACTGTGAAATGTTATTTCCATATAACGACAAGGTGCAGATAAGGAGAATCTTGCAGATATCTACACTCCAAGAATTACATTTTGGGACGAGAGTCGTAGAGTAAGATATAGTTCGAGAGTTTACAACTAGACAGCAACAGTGAAAATAAATTGAAATAGTGAAGTCAATGTTTCAGATGAATGATTGTTTAAGAATAGTTTTAAATAAATTAGCGAAATTAGTTTAGTGTATTTTCACTACAATATTTTCAAAAGCATTCGTATATTGGTGGAATTCATTTCGGTCCGTTCCGAAACTGCTTACAAGACAATCAGTGGTCTGAGAGACCGATTCTCGCGGGTTGAGGGTTGAATCTATCTTACATGATCTGAAACACTCACCGGCTAGTTTCTTGACAGGTTCCAGCAACGGCAATGGTACAATGGGGTCATCCAAGGCGTTTATGAAAATCATAGGTACCTTTATGTCATTCAAATAGTACTTGCTGGAACTCCATTTATAGTACTCAGATATCGTATTGAACTCGCTCAGTTTTCGTCCGTAGGCCTCATCTAATTCGGGTAGAGTAGCTGCAGAAATGATTTCGTGCTCGTTCAAATTGTAGCGCTTCTTGATATCGTCCGAAAGAAGTATTTTGCGGTGTCTCAATATGGTGTTCTTCATGTTTTCAGTCATCACATACAAATAGAATCTTCTGAAGTTCTGCCAGTTGAGTAAATGTTTGGTCCCTCTGAAAAGCAAACTGTTATTATATTGATTGCCTCTGAAGATTTTTCAACAACTGCGTCGTTGCTGCCGACAAATTAATACGAAGTATTTGATCCGGAATATGAAATTATTCTTACTCTAAAGCACAATATCCTTGACAAATGGATATTCCTCCTATCACACTGGACGGTTTTGGTTTGTTTTCTCCCAGATATTTCGTAATGAGATTTCCACCCAAGCTGAAACCAACACATACAATCCTTGTTTCAGGATATTTCCCAGCGATACTCTTCACCATAGCTTCATAATCGTCTGTATGTCCTGAAATAAATAAAATATGTTGATTTTTCATAAATTTGAGTGATTCGGGTATTTTTACTACTTATTCACCGAGTGTGTTACTCATATGATAGTCATATGCTAGCGACGCAATTTAAGGCAAGGGCCTTTAGATCAAGGGATGAATATCGCTTAATAATTTTGCTATTAATATGATTAAGATTCACCAGAATATTTGAATAACTCAGGAAACACATTTACGTCATTGGGGGAATCATTATCGATGCTGTAACAACCCTGAGGCCGGACCTGGCCGCGATATTCATTCTCAGCCTGCTCGGGTGATCTCACCTCTGCTCGTTAACGGTACACCTATGACTCATCGTTCTATCCGCGTCGAGAATTTACGGGAGCCATCTGAACAAGTCACCGTTTTGTTTCGATAGTTCGAGAATCGAAAGGAATATACTTGCCAGAGGAGAGAGGATGGAGAGGAGAGAGGAGAGAGGAGCGAGAGGAGAGAGGTGTGAGAGAAGAGAAGGAAGAGAAGCGAGAGGGGAGAGGGAAAAGAGGAGAGGGGAGAGGGAAAAGAGGAGAGGGAAGAGGAGAGAGGGAAGAAGAGCGAGAGGGATGAGGAGCGGGTGAGAGGAGAGAGGGAAGAGGAGCGAGAGGAGAGAGGGAAGAGGATAGAGAAGCGAGAGGAGAGAGAAGTGAGAGGAGAGAAAAGATTAGAGAGGAACGAGAAGCGAGAGGGAAGAGAGAGAAGCAAAAGGAGAGAGGGGAGAAAGAGAAAAGAGAGGGAGAAAGGGGAGAGAGACTTGAATTTTTCCGTAACAGTGCAACATTTACCTTTACTTGGAGAAGCCATCGCATGGCAAAACAATTATCGTATTTTTGTAATTCTTTACTCTGTGAAAATCGATGCAGTAGAACTTTTTTGCATTCTTTTTTAGGCAGTGTGATACCCAGTCGGAGTAAAGATTTTTTGTTTCAATCTGTAATTACTACACGATGCAAAGTTGCATTCTAATAACAGTGCTACTCTCAAGGTGGCGTTGGAGCTAGTATCAAAGCCTACCTAGAACACATAGGGATCACCTTAATCCTCAATGATTGTGGTGTCTCCAAAAATACAATAAAAATCGTGAATGATTTTTGTTACATGAGTACACTACTACTTCTAGTGAAATCGGATGTCAATCAGCCTGAAAAACTACTTCACAAGCGAGAGAAGAAGAGAAGATTGTAATAATGATAATACTTTCTCATAAACACTCGTAGAGTGTGTACCCAGAGGCATACGCGGGTAGAGAACGGCTATTATCATTTGCCGTGGCGCTCCGGGCCGATTTTCAGATTCTTAATGGTAACCCTCACAAGTGTTCGACAGACTTGTGCGAGCTGGAGAAGACGAGGCCCTTACCTTTTGACGCGTGATGCCATGAACCAGACACGACTATGCGAATACTTACCATAACTAAAAATTCGAGGAGCTGTAACGGGTACGTTCTTCAATACTCCGACGTGATTCAAAACAATGCATCTGTAGCCGTGATATTGAGACCAGTGAACGAATGTGCGTACGTAAATGCTTTCTGAGGTATTACATATTCCTGGGCAGATCGCTATACTGATGTCATCTGAAAAGAGAAGCAAATTATTTTGACACCGGTTGAAGATACTGTAGAAATGATAATCTCCTAATCTTTCTAATGTATTAATATTAAATCTCAGAAATTTGTGCATTTAGCAACTGAGTCAAAGTAAAAATTATTTACTTTATACTATGAAAACTTTTATGCAAAGCTCAATTTACTTGATGATAACGGTAAAATTAATTATAATTATAAAGTATTTTCAATGTTCTGAGAACAGTATAATAATAAAATCTGAAAAGTTACAATCAGTCAGTAACAAATTGCCCCATAAAGAACACATGTTCCGAGAGAACTAAAAATAGATATCGATGGATTCAGCACAAAATAAATGAATGTGAATTACACACATTGTTGAGTGTCAGTTACAAGGACTTCAGTGTGTTGCAATTATTTTTTTCAAGAATTACACTTAGTTATTTTTAGGTTTCTCTGGTTAAAAATATCTTTCATTAAAATATTTTTTTTCTGTGTGGAGTAAACCCGTTAAGGTTTGAATAACTTCGCTAATACTTATATTTGCGTTAGTCCGGTAAATACATTTTGACAGTAGGAGTAAAATGTTACCGAAATTTCGAAAGTTTATCGGACATGTGCCTTGTCCTCTCACCTTGAAAACTAGTATCTATTGGTTGATAGACGTCATAAGTGACAGTTGTGCCGTCTTGTAATGTGAGGAACACCCTCTCGCCTATAGGCCAAGGGCATTTCACCCTTCCAATGATGCTGTGAAGTATTGTTTGAACGTGACCGCTGAAGCCCCACAGTCTGGTTGGAATGTATCTGAAACAAAAGTTATTGTTCACATCAAAAAGCCCGGTGGCAGTAATACAACAGATTATCACTGATATTAGTGATGTTCTTCCAGTGACAAAAATTGTTGCAAATAAAAATTATGATTGATATTGAGTGTTAATTTTCTCATAGGTAATATTATGTGCCTATGTTGAATGAAGTGTCAATCGTTTTTTTGTCTAAGAGCAGCGTTTGTAGAAAAAATAATGTGTCGTTGACGCTCTCCAAAGAATAATCTTTTTGTCGAGCGACAATCAATCACTTTGCGCTCTAAACACACAAAAAGCTATTAAAGAACTAACGTTGAAGAATCATTTATGTTTGATTTTTACCAGAATACAGAATATACAAGATGTTCTAGAAATTACGGAAACAATTTTAATATAATAGATTCACAAGTTTCATCGTATACAACTTACTTGAAATGAGGGGGAGGAAAAGTACTTTCCTCCCTGATTTGAGGGAAGAAAGTGTGTACTTTCTATAGGGGTAGGGATAAAAAACCATTTCTTTGAACTAGAAGCTTCCATATAAAAAAACATTGAAAAAATCCATGAGCAACGTGCTTGATGACAATATTGTTCCTTGATAGAAATCTTTGTTTCAAGAAATTTTGCTTATTCATTATTCGTCAATAGATGTCGCTAGAATATAACTTTGACAAATTTGAAAATGGATACATACAAATAAATGAATTGATAGTTTGTTTTTTGCAAGAGAGTATATACTCTATAAAATTGACAATAGATAAGGTAATAGGTTAGAATAATTTTTTTAGTAGAATTGATGTTATGTCGGAACGTTGAAATTTTCATTTCTAAATTAATATCATATAGGAATAATGGTCTGGGATTTATATTTTAAAGAAAGAAAAACAGCAAAACCACTCAATTTATGGAACTTGCCCCTGAGTAAAACAGTATAGCCAAAATTCACAAAATTATCTACTTTAAAGTTTATCTGATTATATATAACTTATTGAACTCAAGCAAACAAAGTATAAAAAAAACTTTTCTATAAATTACAGTATTTAGAAAGTAGACTTTTCGATATATATATATATCAATGCGTGTTATCTAAAAAAAAATGTTGATACAATGAAATCCTCATTTATATTTCATTTACCAAGAAAAATGTTATCACTATTCTAAAGATGGCTCAGATGAAACAGATTTTTATTTGCAACAAATATGCCTTCGAGTTTGATTCGGAAAATCTAAGAATAAATATTGGGAATTTGTGAATAAAAAATGATGTTATTTCTACAAGAATAAATTCATTTCCACTCTATGTTGAATAGGATAGATAATGCAAGTACTTAGGAATAAGGATTAACAGATTTGTTTATTCACAAATAATAAAGTCAGATTTATCGGATTCATAATGCACAATTTAATGCATTATTATGAATTAGGAATTATAAATTATGAAATGGGTAAATGGTTTCCTATGAATCTGAGTTTTGAAATGTTATCAATTTTACTTCAAAATTATGCATATGCATTAAATTGTGCATTATGGATCCGATAAATCCGCCTTAAGTGGTGATATAATTTTATAGATACCTATTTGTCACCGGCAGAATTACTAGTAAGTACATGCAAAAAAACTAAAAAGTTTTACTAGATCGATTTTTATTTTGGAAACCCTTTCATACAGGGTGATTTACATTTATAGAAATTATGGGGGCGTTGTTAAAAATGAGAAGGGAGTAAAACCCAGTGTTTTTTTGGCATGTATAAAGCATATACAGTCCAAAGAGGGTAATGGCATAGTATAAAGATATATAATAGTAATGGTGTTCTCGCTTCAGTATAATTAACTAAATTATGCATGATTTTCGTTGACAAAACAGCGCAGAATGGTTCAGTGAGGTGGGACAAAAAACATTTCAAATAAAAAATTGTGTTCTACCGCCCCTGGATTTTTTAAAACAATGAAACTGGATTATTCGGAATGCATATTTTTTCATTACACATTTGAGCATCGGAGCCACTGCATGCATTTTTGCAACTAAAGGATTTATTCAAGCAAGTACTTTAATCACAGTCAAGTGTACCGATATATTTATACGCACCGCATCAGAGCTTGAGCTAGCTTCATGTTAAATGTTAATTGTCCTCGCCATACAGATAATTACGTGGGAAGACTAATACCTAAATATTATCTAATTAATCTAAACGACGCGACGTAACAATTACCTGATAATTTACAGAGATAACACATCCACGATTTTGGAGAAACGGAAATATGTACACTTGCAGGAGGACAAGGTCAGATTAAATCCATTTATTAAATTTCTGTCGTCTAGAACCGTCAATAATATTCAATGGCTTCACTCTTAGATACACAGGGTGGCCAACGACATTTTAGATGAACGCTCAGATCCGTCGAATTTTGATTAAGTGGGGAATATTCTTTTCCGGTATTTTTGACTCCGCCACCACCACAAAATAGTAAAGTGATCTTGTGGGTAAATAGAAGAAGGAATCAGCAACGGCACCGAATCAGTCAGGTTTAACGAACACTTCGTCCGTTACCGCACCGCCTTCGAAAATTTCTACCGCAGCTTTAGACGAAACGTCAGGAAGAATCACCTCGAGACCACGACCAACAAATCCGAAAACCACCGAAAGTTTTTCTAATTCGTCGCAAGCTTCCCATATCAACTTTTATATTGTATTATGCACGAGTCGTTTGTGAACATTCACCTTCGGAATGTTTCTTTTTTTCAACAAAGAAAACACGGGTTTGGCGAATTTCCTTACCGAGAAATGCTCTATATTTGATTTCATGGTCGTAGCCACTGCGTATTTCTTTTCAAAATCAAATCATTCATTCACTCACTCCAATCAACGTCAGGTGTGTCGATTATTTATTCTAGGCAAATTTAAGTGAGCAACTGCTTTATGTTTTATCTGCTCCCACAATGGCAACTACACTATTGTCACATGGTTTTTATGCCGGTGAGGGTCGTGAGTCGTGTTTCAAAGGTTTTTTTTTCAACCCTATCCAGAACATATACCCATTTGAGTAAAGAATACTTTGGTAGGACACCCAATATATTTTTTGTAACATGAATAATTATTTGTGAATACTAATAATCCCTTACGCCGACCCTGTCCTGCGACTTTTTTCTAGTTGACAGAAATGTAATGTCCTGATGTTCTCAATTTTGACACTTACTTTACTTTTGGAAATAGTTTTTGCAAAGTGTTCATCTTGCTGTGTTTGTTCAAGTGCATTTTAATAAAATAACATCCTTTTTTGAACATAATCATTTTCTAAACGGAGAACCACAACAACACACCCATTACATTTTCCATATTTGGTTGAGGATCATCATTACGAATCCAGTTACCTATAGACTTTATGGGTTTATATTATATCAAACGGATTAAAAGATAAGGCGCAAAAATTTTTCCATATCTTGCACTGAGTGCGACAGAAATGTTCAACCTTCCGAATCGTGCGTAGTCTTAGTCATACTCATTAGAGTGACGTTTTTGGACCATACAGGTTTACCATCGAATTTGTTATCACACTTGTAGCGTATTATTTAGTAATATCGTAACAATAGTTTCCCATGCTCCCACAGAAGGTTGGTTATCACCTCATGCGCTCTTGCAGTGCAAAACCACACCACAGAATATAGGTCTATATTCTGTGACCACACTTCATGATCTCCAAGAGCAAAATCGAAGAGAATGGCAGGCATGGACGATATCGCTCCCGCCAGAGAGCGCTAGTGTGAGTGGAGGTCATGAGTGACAGTAATAACAAGTAATAATAGACAATAACACTTCAATTAGTTGTTGTTATGGAGCAATACGGCCCTTTAAGTGCAAAAAGCCTCATTTATGAATTGAAAAAAAGAAAAGCAAAAACTTCCGGCCGTAAATAACAGTTGATACAGAAATGAGTGGATGGAATCGGTGCATAAGCGTCAGTTTGTAGGTTAACTTGTCTATATTTGGTGAAATTTATTTACTGGCTATAAATCTTATTCTTTCACATTACTAGATTATGATAGGAATAAACTTTTCATGTCCGTTATGCACTTATCAAGTACTCCAATCTGACCTCCACTAACAATTACGCCATCTACGTTAAGCTTGCCAGAATACATGCCGATATCACCGACCTATAATAAAATTATTATAGGTCGGTGGCCGATATTGGTCGTTGTTCAGTTTTTTTTTATTTGTCTTGATTGTACACCCATTGCATAATGAATATCCACTATGTACGTGTGTAGATACAAATTAAATCATCCTATTGGTATAATTCCTCCAAATAATTTACTGGGTAAGAGTTCTAGGTACAGGCATTTGATAAGCACTGAGGCTGCTTTCATACTAGGCGGAACGCGGATCGCGGAAATTTCAAACTTTGATTTCAGGCCAATCGAAACGTTTGATTTGAATCTCAAGGTCATTACGGCCCAATTGTTGAATTATATTTAACTTTTTTAGGCGGAATTTGACATTTCCGCGCTCCGCCTAGTATGAAAGTAGCCTAAAGCCGTAGACACAATGGAAGTTTTATGTAATAAGTTTTAAGTTTTGGGATTTTGGATATCAATTTTACAAATAAAACAAGATGCAAAACAGAATTGAAGAATTAAGCTTCAATTTCACCAACAAGATTGTTTGTGAGGCGTGATCAGAATAATAATGGCAATGACAGTTTCGTCTTAAAAAAATATCCAAAATCATGAAAATTAAAACTAAAAACATAAAACTTCCATTGTGTTTCAGCCTTGAGAGTTACAATGTAGTTATTTCTCATTTCATCTGAGGTTCTATCTGGAAACAACTTTCTTCTAGCACACAAAACAATATAATGATAAAAGCTTCACAAAAGTGTTAAGGCGGACGCAACACGCAACTTTAGTTTTGATATTATGAAGAAATCTTCGCAAAGTTTTCGATGGGGACGAAACTAGTAAATTTCCAAACTGAAATTCGTAACATTTCTATACTCATTTATATGAAAAAAAGGTATGTTTCATTAACTCTTCATGTATTACATTGTACCGAATTATGTAAAGAACGTGAAGTATTTAAAAGTAAGTTTCATTATGTAGAATGCGAATTGTGAACAAACCATGAAGTCACACACGCTGGCTGGATGACGTCAAGCGAACTTGAGTGGAATTAAAATGAATCACTTTGTTTGATATCAATTACTGTCGCACCTTTTCAGAACTTGTTCGAGTATGCCGATGTCAGACTCTTTAATCTGGTGCTTATCTCACCCGCCTGTTCCTGTGCACTGTATAGTAATGATGATCGCTACAATTTCAGTTTCCAAGTTCTCTTCAGTTTATAGAATTTCGGAACCTTCCAGTGTGAACTGATGACTATTAGAAATGATAACAGAAATCCGCATAAAAAATAGAATTTTGATTTTGATGTTATAATCAGATTAAAAAAAAAGTTCGGTATACCTACCTATGAAACGCGTTTATTAACTCCTTTAGACACTAGTTTATTGAACACTAGTTTGTAAAATGACGTTTATAACACTTATTCCATAATATAAGTACTATTAAGGGATTGGCATATGTTTGTACGCTGAATTCTGGGAACTTCCTGAATCAGTTTGTTGTATTTTGGTGAGTTTTTACGCCGGCTTGATTTTTTTTAGAGCTAAATTTTTTGATGAATCTAGAGTGTTGTGAATTTCAGAGTGATAGGTAGACATATAATTTATTTTCCAAGAATATTATCATTGACAAAGATGAAAAATATTGTAAATGTCTATTTTGTTTCCTAATGTTTCGTTAGCACGAGTGGCTAACCTCTTCAGAGGTACCTTGTGAATCAGGCACTTCCAGAATGAAGATGATCGCTAGAGTTACCAGTCTCTGTTGTACAAAAAGATGTCTACAGCTATCTCTATAGTTAGCCCTACATAAATATCTAAGAGATATCTTTTGCAGAACAAATACCTACTTTGTTTTTTTCCAATGGAACACCCTGTGTTTGATTTGATTGGAATGATTGAATTTATATTCGTTTTTATTTGAGTTTTTTATTTATTTACGTTTCATATATCAAAATTATCAAAAAGTTATTTATCATGTCGCTAAGGGCAACAGAGAGTTCTTGATGATACCAACAACTTCAATACAGGGGGTCGGAGCACAATGAATATAAGATTATACACCCTGTATATAATATCAATTTATAATTCATTATCTGTTTCCCAACGATTTAATGTTTTTCATATACCTATCTGTTACATTTCAGGAAATAAAAATTAATTTCAATTTTTTTCACCAAACATGTACCTACTTCAAAGAACGCTAATAATCTAGAACCCTCTGGTAGTAAGACGATCAAATTCGAAATTGAATGGAGATACCATGAAGTTCTTCACTTCAGAGCCATATTTTAATTTGACTCATACAGGGTGGTTAAAAAATGCAGATACTTTATTCACATGAAAAAATTTATGAAAGCCACATTTTTCAAATGGAACACCCTGTATATTTTCACATTTTTGAGATCCAATTTTAGATAGTGAGCTGTTTTCGAGAACTGTTTTGAACAAAAATTGACGTGGTTTTTGGAGATTTTGGAGATTTATCATTTATTTTATACCACATAATATTTCTGTTCGATATAGCTTTTTAAAAATCAATTTCAAATTGCCTGTACCAGATTTCACGCTTCTATTATAGTGTTAGACAGTCTTTTTGTAGTTGCCAATGAAGCATTCAACTTCAATAACTTTCATACCTGTGGCCTTGCATTCCTTTTATACATTTCTTGAAATACTTTCCATTACTAATTTGTGACTGATATCCCTACATATTCGAATCGGTTCACTCATTCAAAAAATGTATAATACCCTTGATTGCTTTACCCAACAGCATGTTTTTGAGGCTTCCCTCATTTATTGTTAATCCACATATTTTTGCATGTATGTCCTTTGAAATTTACCAAAGTATGAATTGCGTTTTTTTTCCTTTTTTATTTTTGAAAATGCATTTTTGAGAACATGTGTTCATGGGTTTAAAGTTTTGAGTGACAGTTCATTTAAATTCTATTACTAGTTTAGTTTCTTACAATTGCTTTGCACTACTAAACAGATGGATAAACGTTGCGAAATATTGCCATTTAAGCCAAATTACAAAATTGTCTTAATTTAATGTTTAGACAAAAAATTATCTGGATAAGATAAATTATTCACTATGTAAAAGGTCACAGTTGACTATTTTTGTAAAGTATATGTGATAACAATACTCTGAGGAAGCAATGTTTATAATATATTTTGCAATAAAGATACATGATAAAATGTTCCTACAGATGATCATACACCCCATTAGAACAGAAATGTCAGCATGATAATATTCCGCACCGTACGTCATTTCCTGATCTTTTTGTTCACTCGAAAAAGGAAATATTGATTTCGAGAAAATTGAGGAAGCTAATAGTGTATTGAAATTTTCAAGTTTTCTAAAAATTATGTGCTTCTAAAATATTAGATAAAAGCTGACAAATCCATTGGTTTGTCCTGATTTAAAGATGCTCGGCATATTTCCGAACTGCTGGCGAAAGGTTGGAAAGATTGAATTCATCGGGTAAAACTCTCAATGGCCTATGGTACTCTTAAGGGCTTGGTTTTTCATTGTTCAGTAAAGAGTCTCAGTTAATTGGCAGATTCACTTGCAATCCGTATTATGTATACTCAAAATTTCATACAGATTCCGAAAATATATGGTTTGTGTATGCTCAGATACAAGGATTGGAATATAAAACGGATTCAAAGCTAAAAATGTCACGAATAGGACTGAAAACAAATATGGAGGGAAATGACTCCTGAAAATTTTTAAAAGAAAGCTGATGTATTCATTTGAAAATCAGGGCCGATTATCAGCAAATATATTCACTGGTCTTCTACAGTAAATAATAATAATAATCGTCCTCTATACGGAATGTACCAGTCAGGCCCTGTCTCCGGAGCTCCGATACTATCGGAGGGCGCGCTGGTGTATCATTAACCCCAGCAAACACTGCGGAATATTATCATTAAATTCGGACAGAAAATAAGAACGCTATAGCTTAAGGCAGTTTTCGTCAGTCACTCTTCAGCTCTACAACAAAAATTTATTGAGCGACTCGTAGTGAAATGGGAGGCCCCATTCGTGAATTTCCCGGTAGGCCCCTTGTTAACAATCCGATATGCTGCTAATACCGTATGAAACTAGTGTGAAACAGGGCAATATCCATTTTTTATCATATCCAGAAACTTATCTCTATGTAAATAACAGCGGAAAAACTTTCTCGAGTTCAAATGCAAGCCTAACAATATTCAACATTTTTTTCGCCAACTAGCTAAACTAATGATAATGATACTGAAAAATAATAAAAGTGATGTGCAATTAGTCACGGAAGTTTGTTATTTGTCTTTTGAATTTCAGAAATGATATGAAGGTAGTTACACTTAAATGCAAATATCGAAGGTAGCGTGATATTCTTAAATTACGAAATGGGAAATTTGAAGATTAAGCGAAGCATATCGAATAATAATGTGCTTTAGACTTTTGCAATAATACTCAACTAGGGACCAAAAAGAGACATATTTGGATACAATTCCTATACAGCAGTATTCACAGTGGACAACATTAAATGATAACTTCGGATCATCGCCGCACAATTGTTAATTGCTCTGGTATTTTTATTATTCCTATGTTCGAAGTGATATGAGAACTACTGTATATCTAGATAGCACTTGGTAATAGCTGTATTTTTTGTTATTTGAGAAGAAATATTTCAAAACTTCAAACACAAAACTGAAAGACGAGAGTTCTATATCTAACAAAATATTTAATAAAAGAAAATTTTATAAGTAAAGGCTCACAAAATGGATGCAAAATTCAAGAAAACTACGATATTATTTCGATTCAAATGAACCAATGAAATTACGGATACGTCGTTATTGTTTATCGGTAGTCACCTGATGACGATCATTGGTAGGTATGTAATTGAAGTTGAAACGCCGTAAAAAACTTTCAACCCATTTGGACAATGGACGTTCGAAAACGAGATTTAAGTTACCTCGTCGTTTACAACCTTCAAATATACTAAACAATATGTTTCATATAATGAGCTAATTTCTAAATACTTATATTGAAGGACATCAAAAATTCAACGACTCTGATGGATTCTACACAATGTTTGCATGAAATCATTTTGATACAATCACATTTCATTATATTTAAAAATTTACCACAACTATTTTTGTTACCAACAGGGCACCTTTTAAAAAACCTTTTCGACAAGAAAGATAAATTAAAATTGTTTGAATCTTTCAATAAATGGGAACTCTCCGTCTATGGCATCTTCCGAATAATCTATTCTCATTTTAGTAGCGCTATCATTTTAATCACACTGCTATCCAAACATAAACAAAACCAAATGTTTATGTAGCTGGAAAGTAGGATATGTTTTGTTGACTTACAACCTCTAGCAAAATTTTTTATTGTAACATAATTAAATATATAAAGGATGAGTTATAGAGGAAACAATGAGTTTCCGAATTTGAATCTCAAAATTTCGTCCATTTCATTCTCTTCTTGCTATTCGTATCTGGCTCAAGCTAAAACCGCCATACACAGGGTGTCCCAGGATTCTATAGATGAGGTTGAAATATCACATAACTTTTTCCCATTCCCATAAAGTCCTTCGTTGCTAAGTTAGGGGCCCTTGAACATACAAAATGAAAAATGTTCTTTGATAACTTTTCAAGTGAATATTATTACGGATTTTTTTTAAGAATTGAAATAATAGATAAAAATGCAAATATTTACAATCTTAGTTTCGAGGAGAAAAGAAGGAGTCCTTATCAAAAGTCATCTTTTTAAATACTAGTGAGCCAAGGTTTTATAAGTTTTAGTGGAGGAAATGTGGAAGTATTATTTGAAAATTCTACATTTTGTCGGTAAATTATTACTAAATGAAGTCTTCCATGTAGCCAAAAGCAACTATTGCTTTCTCGGAAATTTTCTACATATCCGTAACCAACACAGACAAAAGACCCTCATTAGGTCCGCTGAAAACACATCGTACGGGAATCATTAGAATCGCCAATATAAAATTACTCGTAAAATTATAATTATGAAATGACAAAGGATGTATGTCCAATAAAAGCGAATCACTTTCATTTCTGCTACTTTCATTAACAATAACAGTGGGCAAGTCTCGAATGTATTGCAAATATATAATAACATAGTTTTAGTGTCAATTTTGCGATCGATGAACTTAGATTTCACAAAACTAATCTATCAATTCATTGAAGAATAAACTGAGCGAGTCGATCATCGACGATGAATTGATTGGATCCTTCAAAACCGGATTTTTTCATGCGTATACTCGACAGATCATAGGAAGCTGCGATCTTTCACTATTATAAATGATTAGGCAACGGCCTAAAAAATAAAAATTTTAATTTCCGAATCACCTTACACATTATAGGAATTTTATCGACAAGGGTCAGCATTTATCCGTTGCCCTCGTACCAAGGTGTTCTTCCGAAAATAACTGCGAATGCTTTATGAGAACAAAAGAAGTGTTCCCCTTCACCACACTAGTAATTTCATTTCTAGATGCGCATTTCCTTAACTAAGTTGGCCATAATAAATATTTTCACAATTTTGACAGCTAATTTCGTAAACTCCTGATCTATCTAAAATTGGAATTTTGTCTTTCGGGTTGCCTAATATCATCTTGAAAATGTTCGTACTGCTATGTAGTATGTACAAGCTGAAGGTTTACATCCCGGAAGATAGAATTGAGACCTCTCGTAATCCGTGAATATCCGGGGAATATCCATTGTTAATGGATTTTCTATGCGAATGCTTTCTAATTTGAAGCGAATACTTATCACTTGCCCTTCGAATGAATTTACATTTTTTTTATTATTCTTAAAAGAAGAGCGATACATATAACATACTAGGCAATTGCAACTTTTCTTTATGAATACACATACGGGTGTGAAGTAATCCACATCCACAAATGTACACTGAGAAAAATATAAAAAAATTACAGAATGCACAAATGGCTCTGCCCACGTTTCTGCTTGGGCGTATGAGTTTGCCATGCTATGATTTTTTTTCGGAAACTCATGCACCCTCATTGCACCTCTTCGGACGGCCTGACAAACTACATAACATATCCCAAGCAGAAACGTGTACAAAGCCGTTTGTGTCTTTTATGATTTTTCCCCAGAAAGTCACCCTCATTGCACCACCTCGGACAACTTGTCAAACTCCAACATGGTATAAGGGATGACAAAAAGAGCATTTTCAATTACATATCCCAAGCGGAAACATATACGGAGTCATTTGTGAATTTTATGATTTTTATATATTTTTCTCAGTGTACATTTATGGATATAACTTCACACCCGTAAAGTAATAAGTCTCTAGCTTTTCCTCCCGCGCACACCTATTAATCGAACAATAATAGTGCTAGAAACAATTCCGATGATGACTCATAGAAACTGATTAGGAAGTTGAGCTGCCAAACGAGTTTGTTTGTGAATGTTAACCGGATAAAAATAAATATTTTAATAATCATTACAAGAACATCAACTCAGTTCACCGATCTTACAGTGTCATAAAATATTGTTTCTTTATTGTCGCATTCTTTAATGCTTTTTATTGCTGATGAAATACGAATATGGCCTCTCACTAATGGCATTCAGTTACTGGAATTGCCATTTGACCAACGTTTCGTCATTAATAACTTCAAATAATATAAACAGCAAAATGAACTAGAATAAATATTACACGATAAGGGGATCGTATGGTAAACGACAAGGATGACGTCAAACTATCTAATATTGTTCCTAATATTTATATTATATTATCGGAAGATAAAAATTTGCCAACATTCTTAGCCATTATTCCTTTTAATATTTTCTAATCTACAAACAAGATATTTTTTTCAGAAAGATGAAGTCTTAGTTAAAAATTTTGCTTTGCAGAGGTCACCAGGTCACAAGTTAACGACGCAATCAATCAACCCAATGAAACAGCCAGTAAAGTATCAATAAACCAATTTACTTATGGGCCGCAGTGGTCATGATGGTAGAACGCTAGTCTATCATTCAGAGGGACGTGGGTTCGATTCCCAGCATGGTCACTGGTGTCGTGATAGGAATCGCACGTTAAAAGGTAAGACCTCGTTAATCCTTAGCTCGCACAAGTTTCGACTTCTGAGGGCTGTCGTTCGTAGGGGGATGATAGCTGGTTAACGGAAAAAACAAAACAACAAAAACAAGGTCATTTCCTGACAACCTTGGAATAGCTAGGGTCTTTTTTACATAAAAAATTATGTTAAAGATAAGTCAACAAATTTTAAATTAGATTGCTATTTTCAGGAAAAGAAATTTCAATAAAATATGTAGCAAAATATCAAAAAAAAAATTAACTCACGACTAGTTTCGCGGACGGTATTGAAATACTTCGCTATATAGTATCTATCAGAATTATTTTTATCGAGGTCAATACTAAGGTTCAAGTGAATAGGTATGACCCAGGGTTCAATTTTTAGGTCCCATAATTTTCATAACTTTTATCAACGACTCAACTCCGGCATCTTCGTACTCCATATTGGTACGTACTTTACATCGAACCAAAAAAGAACTATTGCCATTATTCCATCTATCCAAGCAGTATACTAGATGGTTGAGAAATAAAACAATTTGTTTAGTGAAAATATGCGTTTCATTGTTAAGAAAGATTGATCCATATGTGGCGTAATTGGGATCTATAGGACTAGACCTAATCCCAGTTGATCTAGGTCAGCAGACTGAAGTACTGTTTGCAATACTTTGTCAAGAAATATTCAGTGAGATGATGCCATTTACTTCGATAGCCTAAAGCAGCCTTCTTTTTGAGTCAACTCTAGTAGACTCAGTAGACTGTTTGGGTGCCATAATCAGGGCGTCCCTAAACTTGGTACCAGGGTTCAAAGGAAGGCAGATAAGGAGAATAGCAGACCTCGTAGATTCCGGTTCATTTGCGTAGTTGCAAAAATGACTCCAAGGACATCGGCCAGAAGATGAATGCAGTCCATATACCGACAGCGACGAAGAAAAAACCCTCGATACTCTCCTGTAAGCAGTTTTATTGAAATCGACCCTTCTGCTATTAGCAAGAACTCCTTCAAGGATTTAACTTTTTCCAGCTCACCATAAAGACAAAGAAAATTTGAAACTCACCATATTTATTATTAAATAGTCTCTTCAGATATACGAGTATTTGGAACCATCGGTATTAATACAATTCAGAAGCATAGAATATCACCAAAATGGTCGATTGTATCGTTGATTTGTGACCTGGGATGGGATTCCGTGTACCATAGAATTCTGTTTTTCATCCAATAACAGATATGACATTATTGTTGAACTCATAACAGAGACACGAAACATAAATAAGTATCGACTAATTCTATGTTACACGGAATCCCACTCCTGGAGAACTCGGTAACATAAAATTTGGAACTAAAACGTTATTTTGGCTTCGGAGATGTCAGAAGTCTAAAACAAAAGACATATGGCCAGTCAGATATCCACTTGTATACGCTGAAATTGCAAAATTTGCCAAGAGGAAATCGATGATAGTGGCTTATAATTAATGTTTATCTCCCGATAATGAAATATAAATATTAGGAACAATGTAGATAGTATGACGTAAGCCTTGTCTGTTGTCATACGATCTCCTTATCACCACTTACCTATATCGATGAGTAATCCTGAAATATTAAATCTAGTTTACATTGCTGTTTGAACTCTTTGAAGTTAATCACGCCACTCGCGATAAAATGGACGGAGAACTCATTCCACCCCTGTCGTAAATCACCAGGAGAGGATGATCTCTAGTTCTGTTACAAATCGGTCTGGAGCTGCTAGTAAGTTCTCGTTGAAAGATTCTTATAGAAGCAGTTTCTAGCAAAGATTAAGATGTTTGGCATTGTCATAATAACAGATATCAGTACTCTTGTCCTCTCTGCCACAATCCCAAGATAGTGATGATAAATGTGGTACTTTTTTCGATGTGATTCGAGGAGGAATTGTTTTAGCTCGTCTTGGAACACCTAAACAACTTACTAACGTTTGGATTCCTAACCTAACCTGTAATAAATCGCTAGAGTGTTGGGCGACGATATCTTTGGTTCAATTTCAAACTGACACCAAAGCAAACAACCACTCCTCAGTCGCCCACCCTAGAAAGTATTGTTTTATTTTAAAATTAAGATTGAAGTATTAGATGTTAAATACTTTTGCTGCCACCAGACTCAGAGTATAGTTTTGAATCCGCTCTGAGCCACCCGGATTTAGGCTCAGGGGATAGCCTCATTAAATTTATCAACACAGCGTGAGATAAGACGCTGGATATAACATAGAAACACATAAAATTTCCTCAAATTATAAAATACCGATTTATACAGGGCACACCATTAATGAAAATAACAGTGCTCACTGTTACAAACCTTTCAATTTTCGTATACTAATTATAAGATCCTCGTCGAGACGATATCTACGGTGAAGATGCTCACCACAGTTGTAATCGAAACTTCCGCGGAAAACATCTCTACAGGAGTGAATCGGCTAGAGCCTCCAATCCCGGAAACCATAGTTCTTCGATATATGCAAATCTTTCAGAATTAGTGTATGATCACAGGTCTAGATCTCTTTATTCTCTTCAATAACTGTCCATCTGCTTCATTGTTACATATGTGCCCAGAATTGATTTTCAAAATAGCTCTTTGCAGGTCATCAAAACAAATTGTCGAAAATTCTACTGTTTGTTATTTTCGTACTGAATTTTCTTCTTGGTAGGTGGGCTTTTTAATACAATTATCAAGGTAACATTGAAATTAGCAGCCAGTGGCCCATGAACTAGCAGTTCTATTGTGACGGTATGTATGTTCTTAGAGCTATCCATCTAGCTTGGTCTTTCTGAAAAGACTCCATAGCTTTGAAAGGGCCTCAATTATGAAGTCTCAGCATTGTTATCTGCTATGACCTTTCCATCTTATTCTTTTCCATTTTCCTTTGCTAGACCCTTAGAACAGTCAAAGGTTAGTCTAGCCCAATCGTGAATCAGAAAGACTGAATTTGACCCTTAATTATTTCTAAACTCTTTTACGTCATCGAGTTAAAGACGACTTTTTTCTCGCGCTACTGCTGAAAATATTTGGAACTTGACGCTTTTTACGGAATAGTGTATGTGCCTCCTCATTGCTCCTGCCTTTTTCAACTACCAACCAATACCGGACTTGATATATAAGACGATTGGATTATAAATGAGAAGCAAATGGAACAAGTCGTTCATCAAGGGCCGATTTTGGAGATTCTGGACAAGTGTCTTTTATGGTAATGAGTTGAGAGCAGAAAGAAATAGGTACAGAGAGAAGTAGTTTCAGATCCTAGGTATGAGCTGACATGAGCCGTAACTTACTGCCTCGACACACAATTTTCATCATTCTTATCGGTACGTCGTAGATGGGGAATCTTCTAACGGTACCTGTTACGAGAAAGAGATCCTCTAAACCACCAAACATTTTAAATTTCTTCATTAATAGTCACACGAATCAGTTGTTTCATATTGAGTATCTTTTCGGCTTGGTATAATGGTTCTGCTTTCTAGTAACTGTCTTGAAGAAAGAATCAACAACAGACTTTTACTTGAGCTAAGACAGACTAATTGTCTGAGATGTAGGTAACGCTTCTAGGATACCAAATAAGATTTGAGAGTTTGTAGGGCCGTTTGACTACTTTTAGGTGTTGACTTTGTCACAATGATTCTTAATCATATGATTTCATAAATAGATGAACTATCTATTAAAGTCCTTTTCTTGGCTTCCGTGGCGCTTCGGTGTGCCCGATATTGAATGCCAAATGGTAATTTTTGGGTGTAAACCCCAGTTTCCACCGCACATCCGACTTAGTATCGCGGTAGATAATATTTCCTGTGAAACTAACGACCTATTAATATCATCTAATTCAGTAAATTGCATAAAGTTTTCAGCATTTGTTATCCTTCGGAAGTTTCAGCGTTCACCATAGGTATTTGCTAATGTTATTGTTTTGTGTTGTTTTTTGTAAGTTTCTATAGAACGAACGTGTCGCAATATATTAAAATTGAGATCATTACACAAGTGTGAGGCTTATCATTTTCTGTACTAACGATTCTTTTGCTTCCATTCGCATGTATGATCATTATGTTTCTGAAAAACAATAACAAACTATAAATAGCCGGTTCTTATACGCATAAGTATGTTGGTTCTAATCCTCACAAATTACAACTATTCGCGAATATGTATCAAGTATTAGTTTTTCCTAATAAAAAAAAAGAAGTTGTACAGTGTAATGCTATTTTTCCCATATCAAATATTGAATGAAGACTAAACCAAAATTAAAGTACTTACTTATATATTGAACTTTTCTCATTTCGATTGTCCCAACGAATACTGTAGAAATTAAATTTTTAAGGAACTGAGAAAAACGTACCTGACGAATGTGACATGAATTTGATTTGTTTTGATGAAGATGCATGTAAATACAACATTTCGAGTATTGATAACAATTGAATCACTGTACAGTCACCCTTGATAAAAAAACTCACATGCAACGCTCATTTGGAAAATGTTCTCCACAAAGCGAGAATGTAGGAGGATTGTGGCCTAGGTCCCAAACAAATCCACTAGATATATGTGATAATTGTTAGACCATTGATCACACTGCAGCTATGGAAATCCTACTAGACCTACCTCATCTCCACATCTTCCTGGAGAGAGAGTCTAGATGGACAACCTACAGAATCATGAACATGGCCATTTACATGCAACAGACTTACACAGAGCCTAGCAGACTGCTGATTGACACTTAAAGTCACAGCATTCGGGAAATGCCTCCAACGGTAGATTTTGATCTGCTTCATACCGTTCTAATTTCGAAGAGAGACGACTATGTCCTCCAAGAAGCAGATCACTGTTGGTTCACAGATGGTTGAAAAACATCCTCAGGTCCTGATGCAGGTGTATACAGTCGTATACCAAGAATAGAAATATCAACCTGTCGAGGGTTATATGCGGAAATTCACGCCATCGATCTATGTGGAGAGAGACTGGAAGAAACTTTTCTCTGACTGTCAATCGGCTTTGAGAGCAACTTCTACAGAAGGCTCTCCTCAATAGGAAGACTCAACAGTCTATCTCCGGTCCGGATTCCCGGCCACCCTAGTATGGAGGGCAATGAAACGGCGGACCTTCTTGCAAGAGGAGGTGCCGATTGGACCAGAACCTGCCATTGGCATTTCACCAAGATTTGCCAAATATACATTGAACACCTGGACAGCAAGGAAAGTATTAAACTCCTGGCAAAACCTACCATAAGTGGCTCGTTCCAAGGCATTCATACATTCCTTGAAGAATTTGATCAAAACACGATTAGACTCTAGCAGGGATGACCTGCGATAACTAACAGGCCTACTCACAGGCCACTGTCGTTTGAATCATTTACATGACAAGACTGAAACTGTCGGAGGACCAGACATCTCGTCTCTGTCTTGAAGATGATGGAACAGCAGACAGCAGAGCACATATTTTTTTGTCTGCCCCGTCGATGTTTGGCAGAGTTTCGTTTCACTCTCTCCCTCGGACCTGAAAGTTCATACACCAAATGAACTAATCGACTTCGTCAAGAAGCTGGGTTTATTTGGTGAAATATGAATTGGTATGAGAAACAATAGACCCTTACGGATCGCATTTTGAACGTTACCCTAACCTACCTACTCTACAGTCTTCGTCGATTTCTAGATACTTTCCAGGGTATTTCAATTTTGATTCAAGGCTGTACCTATTCATAATGAATAATATTTTCTACTATTAATGAGTAGGAATTTTTGGGAAAATTCATTGAAACTTCAAATTCAAAGAATTGATATTAACCTTAGAAAACACCCCTTGATTCATCTCACATTCCCTACTTAAACCGAACATTTTCATATTGGTTGTTTATGAAATTAGTTTTTATAACATTCGTACATCATACTAAAGATAATAGTCGACTGTACAGATGTTTCAGACGACAATCTGGTCAGCTGGTTCAAGTTTGAGGTTGTGATAATAAAGAGTTCGTCTCTCTGTTTATTTTACATTCAATTTGGCTCTGTTGCGATGAGCCACACATTTTAGTTGTCCTGAAATCAATAAATATTTACGTTACAGGAGTGGAGGCTTCAAGTTCTGGAACGTCTGGAGAATATGCACTCAAGTACTCCGATCAATAAAATTTTACGTGACCAAGGTTATGGATGAGCAATTGCAATTGATTGTATTCAGTTTTTTTTTTGCTGAATTGACTCGTTTCGCATTCAGAGCATCGTTATTATAGATAAGGTTTTTAAGAAATTTTACTCACTGTTCATTGAGGACCGGCGCAATCTTCAGAATGTTGTCTAGGAATTTATTGTCACTGCACAAAATCGACGGTATTTGGGGCTGGCTATTCACATTCAGTAATCTGAAGAGAATGCATATTATAACAGCTATCGCGGCTAGTACGGCAGTCGACATCCTCCTGTGAGCCGTAGCACGAGCTGCAACCACAACCTCACCTCACTGAAAATATAATACTAATCGGAAATTGCCCGATGCCGGCATGGATCACATATAAATTCGCTCGGTTGTTACGAAGCTTCCAGTGGCATGTCCCGAATTCGCGCGAGCATCAGCTGTTAGATGGGCGTGGAATAATGAGATAATCAATCAAATAAGCACTGGAACGGATTTTCTGCGCTGCACTTTGCGCTGCTTTGGTTTGTCTGTCCTGGTTTTATTTACGGTAAGTTTCGGAATGTTGTTTCACTCACATCGCGATTTAGTCTGAGGCGCCAAACCGCCTAACTTCAATGTTTGTTTTACGAAATGGAAGTCGAAAATGATTATTATTGAAATTGTTGGTGGTGACACTGGTGACTCACGTCTAGGCACGTCAAAGTGGTATTTTGTCATCGGTGAAATCAACATTTGTCAAAAAAAGGAGTGTATACTTTGCCGACCGGCCGTTAGGATTGTGCTTTTTCTAGAATGCCGGCTGGATTCACTCATGTAGGGTAGGTAGGGACGCTTCTGGTTACACACACTCGTTATAGAATACTAGAATGGAGACACCCTATGATCTTCCATATAATCGTGTATTGAATAAAAAGGCCCTGCCCTCATCACTACACAGGTGTGGTAGGGTTTGCCGCAGGTGTGTCCCACGGCGATTTTTTACATGTCAAAAATATTGAAATACTGTTGTGGTTGGTTTACGGGTTTTGCCTCAGAGTAATAAGAATAAGACAAAAAGATGCCATGCCAATACCAACACAATACATGTTTTGAAAACCGGTATCTGACTATCCTTTTCTGTTCAATTTATAGGCGAGGTGGGCGGTGTAACAGTGGGCACTGTTATATGTTTTTAGTGTACCCTGTATTATAAAAGGCAAATTCGAAGGAACCCTCTGCTATCTCATAGAAAAGGAGCTATAGACTACCTGAAGATGGTGCCTCTCTGTGGGGTTGAGAATTAACCCATCAAAAACCACAGTGGCACCATTCACTAAAACAACAAAGCTTCAACACCTAAGGACTGTTCGTCTCGACGGAGCAGACTTAGAATGGCAGCAAGAGGTGAAGTATCTCAAGTATCTAGGGCTTACCCTAGACTCAAAACTCTCTGGAACAGACACGTAGAAAAGATCGTTAACAAGGCAAAATCATCACTGATGGTGTGTGGGATCATTGCAGGAAAAATGTGGGGCTGTAACCCATCGATGCTGCGATGGATGTACTCCATGATAGTGAGAGACCTATGAATTCTGAATTTGCCTATCTGAAAAAAATTCAAATTAGCTAAATACTTATCTTTTTCAAATTTGTTAAAGTTTCGGAAGCTACTGTCTCCGTTATCAAAATCAAAAAAAAAAAAAGTTTTCGGCGAGTTTTGATAACGAGGACAGATATAGCCTAGTAAACCTACAGCACCATCCCGGAGTGCATAAATTATGTTTCAATGCAGAAAAAAAAACTAACATCATTGGATGCTCAATTGATGAACCTTTGTTTGACAAAAGCGTGAAAGGAAATAAAGATTATACTAAATTTCTAGGTGTGCTGATGGATAAAAATACAAAAATTGATGACCATGTTAAACAAGTCCAAAGCAAGATATCTGTCGGGTATATTCATGGCAACGAAAACCCAAAAATACTGTCTTGGAAGAAATATTTGACAATAAAAAGGCAATTGAAACGTTCATTGCAGCTTGTTGGGATCATGTAAAAACAATAGTATTTCTATCTCCGAACGGAGAATCTTCGTTGTCGATATAGTCTTGTCAGTACGACAACGCTGCATTTGATATTTGATAGAACAATCATTTGAAGCTACCAGTGTCGTAACTATTGTAACGATTTCGAGACCGGCCTTGATCATCTAATTAACGCACACTCGACAAATAAACAAGTTCTCCTCTCGCATTCTCGCAAACACATGAGTCACGCGTAGAAAAAACACGAACTTCCCATGGAACGAACGCGAAGGTTCCAATAAGGACATCTAAGAAGTCGTCGGAGAGACTCGATTTATCGAGAACTGTAAATGCGACTAAAGCCGCTGGATATCAGATGGCGGAGTAGTCAGAGACAATCACAGAGATTTACAAATACAGTTCGAGAGTTCACAGATAGATAGCCACAGTAGAAATAAATAATAAATAAGTTAGTGAAGTCAATGTATTAGTGAGTAATTGTTTTAAGTAGTGCTTAAATAAATTAGAAAAATTAGTTTAAATGCAGTTTTACTACACTATCGAGATAGGGAAACCAAATTGGAAACGAGAAAAATTAATGAATTATGAATGCAATTAGAGTATCGGCTGTTCTCCTCAAAATCCTGTGGAGATTATTTCATCATAATTTCATCAGGTTTCCATTCCATATTGGATTTCCATTCCACGCAAGACACTGCCGTTGGGGGAAGATGTCCCTTACACACAAATCTTAATGCGTGTGCGGCGAGTTACTCATCTAGGTTGTGTTATTTGATCGGAGGGTGTTACCCATTTAAGTGCGGCAAGTATGGAGAAAATTGCCAGAAGATTTCTGGGTGGGGAGTTTCCCAATGGAAAGGATGGAGTTGAACAAATGTAAACGGGGCAACTTTCTAATAAACAGCAAACTCAACTTGAAAAACTCTATATTAATGATTTCACTGCCACAATCAAGACTACAGATGATTCATCGTATTTCGAATAGAAATTACAACATATCTTTTGTTTGTTGTATGTGCATTAGATCGAAAGAGCTATTAAAAAAGTGAATTCAGTGCAAGAAAAAGTGACAGTATAATGATAAAGAGTTCATACTCTCAGAGCAATCATTTTACTCAAATCCAAATACAAGACAAGAATCTATAAATGAAGAAAAAGAGGAAGATTTGTGCCAAGAGGATGCCTAGCAACTATTAATGAAAAAAAAACTTTTCCACTTTTCAATATAGCTTTGTTTTTCACGTATGAATGTTTGAGAAAACTGTATTACAATTTTTTTTGACTTCAAATTATTTGTCTAGTTTTTCACACATCAAAAAAAATATTGAAATATATTTCAACATAATCTGAAATAGTAAATTTCATTACGGTCCTGTCCCGTTACGATGTCCATTACACTTGTTGGTGACAAAACATTGTATTTTCATAATTTACTTTTAAAAGTTTGTATTATTGCATGTTTTATTTTCAAAACTCTTTATTTTCAACAAAATTTCTTCAATAAAAAAATTCAGAAATATATCTTTAACAAAAACCAACGCAATAACCTTCATATTAACTGAGAAAAATAGGCGGGTCCATACATTTGATTAACTCTGTATAATCACTTCTAGCAAACCAACCAAATGCATGTTTCGAGTAGGCTTGGTTCTCCAAACGCGTCAGAGCCACTCGGCTTCAGCAAATGTCAGATTGACTATTAGAATTTTGATCTGTTATGATTGAAATAAAAATGAGTGAAAAAGTTAATAGTTGTGATTGCGGAAACAGTGCTAGTGAAAATAATGAGATCTACACACCGCAGGATTTATTCGAAACGGCGAAAACAGCAATTCCGAACTTACTGCTGGAAAAATAAAAAAAGTGCAATATTCGAAAGCATATGCGGAGTTCTTGGAGCAGCAAAACGATCCAGGCACATTAATTGTATTACAAAACTCTCTGGGAAATATTTCGGTTATGGTGCTTGTAATTGTGAAGTATAAGTTGATCAGCTTCTGTAGAAGGTATGGACAAAAACAAGGCATTTTGTGCGATTTTGCCCGAAAAATTTGTGTTTTGATCGATTTTCAAGATTCCAAACGGCAAAACTCAAAAAGTATTGGAAAGCGCAGCCACTTTTTTTTGGATTCGTGTTCAGGAGATGAAAATATGTGAGTACCACCGCTTTTTCTACTGAGTATCACTCTGGTAAGCTTACATTTACCTTTAGGCTCTGGTATGCTTACCTTCACCCTTATCAATATACGCCTACAGCCGTTATAACAAGGATGATTTGGAGTTTTCGGGTGTGAGGAGAATAACAATGAATAGTGAAATAATTCTGAGATTTCACGACAGATGGATTTTATAACTAATACATTATTTGCAATGCTTTGTATTTAGTTCATATTTATTATGGAAACAAACTAGTATCAACTGAGAACAGCTTACGTTGTAGAAGGTGGTTTGACTACTCATTATTGTTAATGAACCACTTCAGTTGTTTTTATTTAATTATTCTAACTTTTCATTACGATTACTATGTGCAATGTTTGTTATCTTCCTAAATTTTAGTGCTATTGATAATATATAATCCAATTAAAATATTCTATTCCATTCATTACACAATCTGGTACTTCCGATTCTGTTGGGGCAGGATATGTCAGTTTGTGAAAAACAGAGACTTAATTTTTCGAAGAGGAAACTTGATTTTTCTGATATTTCAGATAGAACTGCTAGGTGTACAGTTGTAGAGTATCTGCCTGTTATTATTTTCATTTCTTTACTTGACTGATATCACTTCTTTAAAGATAGAAGTGTCAGGAGATTATTTTCCTTTTAGGATAGTTTGACCCTATGTAGTTAAAAATTGTGTGAAACAAGTGATAATTGCTTTCTGATACCAGCTGTGTGATAAGTCTCCAAATTCAACAAATGTAGCATTAACATAAATATCTTTCTCAAGGACAAAATAAGAAATAAAAAACGAATTCTTAAATATCAACTTCTATTACAGTTTCCTTAGGTGTAGGATAATAAATATTAGAAGCTATGTGAACCTTGAAATATTCTGGACCGTACTCTTCATACATCTGCTTGGTTAACAAATATTTTTTATAGTCCTGAGACTTTGCAAACTGTCGTGCTCCGTACCATGCAGACAAACTACAGTTAGGCATGATATTCACGTTAACTATCGACTTAAACGGTCGTATCGAAATCAAATCTATCAACAAGCGATCCTTCAGACCCTTCAAGTTCGCTAACCCACCGGTAACTATAATATTTGATGCTAATTTCAGTTGGTCCTGTTTATTAAATAGTGACAGAACATAACCGATCACTTCCGATAATCCCGCTTCTGAGGAACCCGACATGTAGGGTTTGAATAATAGTTCGGGAGCTCTGTAGCGCTCGATACCCACGTGAAGTTGGTGCATTTCTCCCAAATTAGTGTTCTCGTCCAATTCCGTTGGTTCGTGAGTTCTTATTATTTCTTCAAATTCCAGCAATTTCTCGTTTTCAGCTTCACTGTCTGAATCACCACCTATAATAGAAAATTGTGGGGTTCATTGCAATTTGAAAATCAAAGTTGTATTAGTTTCAGCAATTTTATGATTTTTTTTCTTGTTTTAGTTAATGTGACTCACCATCCTTACTGATAGTCTTATAAATATCCCAGTCTTCATCTCTTAGGCCAAAATCATCATTCCCCTTTTCCTTCCTAGCCAACTGTGATATTATTCGCATTCGCTCTTGCCCCGCCGCGGTTCTTCTTTTGAAAATGTCTTGCTTCCTTTGTTTCCTGATCAACTTTTTTGTGAGAATATCTTGTCTCTAAAAATGTAAATATTCAACACTTTTCTAAAATCAATTTTATAATAAAAGACCAATTTAAACTTGATTTAAACACAGAATACATGCTAAGCTTTATATTTGGAAAATCAACCAAACTGAATTGATGAAGACTATAAAAAAAACTCGTATCAAGAAATAAACTTTCCAAGAAGGCTCTGAAACAACCAGAGTTCACTATGAGATACATACATACATATTTATTTGTCTAAAGAAAATCGATATTGGCGACAAAAAAATCGAAATGGTCCATGATCTTTGTTTTGCAAATATCAGAAAATCGACAAGGTGTTTGGAGATAACCTACTATGGAAAACTCTCCAGGAAGCAAGGCATCTACTTATTGTAATGATTTCGAGACCGGCCCTGATCATCTAATTAATTATGCACACATGGGTCACGCGAACTGTCTAAGGAACGAAATGAAAGATTCGAGAGAGCTATCACTGGATCGACGTGTAATCCCGATTGATCGAGAACTGTAAATGCGGATATATAAGGCGCTGGATAGCAGAGGGCAGAGTTGTCAGAGATAGTCACAGAGAATCGCAGATATTGTTCGAAAGTTCGCAGACAGAGAGCGATAGTCAAAAGATGAATTTGAAATAGTAAAGTCAATGTTTTAGTTGAATATTTGTTTAAGTAGTGTTTTAAATAAATTAGAAAAATTAGTTTAGTGCATTTTTTACTACATTATTTAGAACAGGGATATGACAAATGTATTACCAAGGAATTCTTGTAATTAATAGTCACAGCCTGGCTAATTACTTTGTTTTGAATAATTTTCATTTGTTTTGCTTGGGGTGTTTGAGTTACCTGACTGGATGGGATGTTGTCATTATCTACCTGGATGATTACAGTGTCATGATTACCCTGCTTACCTGCTCTATTGTGATGCCTTGAATGATGGTGTTGTTTGATGTTTGTGTCATTATCATTAGTAGTACCACAAGTGATTTTATTATTATTTATAGATCTATTACAATTATATATTTTCATTCCCATTTACTATTCCCAAATGGGTCTTTTGAATGAATAAATTGATATGATATATTATAACCACTGTCATTTCAATATTTATATTGGAACTTGTAAAAACATTTCATGAGAAATGTGTACTACTTGGGCGAAAGGTTACTATTGCTATATTGATAATAACACCTCCTTCTCACTATTTTGGAATCAACTCAGCTCACCATTTTTTTTACATTTTCTAAAAATGAATGCAAGGCATCTTCATTTTCGAAAATCATTTTGGAGTACTTTGCTTGTTTTACAGGAGGTTCTTCAACCTCCTCCAAATTACTCGAAGCTATCTTTTGTTTAATCTTGTCTATTTTCATATTGAGAGTCCCTATATTTTTCTGCAGTTCTGGTATACTCTTCAGCTCATATTCAGCCAGAATATTTTCCACTTCATCTTTGTCAGCACCAAAGTCGATGATTTCCTGGATTTCCAGAAACTGTCTGAGTTTTTCTTGATCTTCAGCTAGTCTCTCTTCCCTTTTTCTTGCGTTGATTTCAGTCAGTCGCCTGGCCAACTCTCGCTTTCTCTCTTTTTGTTGTTCTACTAAAATAAATAATTTCATAAATGCTCATCAATATAAATATTCATCATCAGTTTACCGTATTTGCTACTCACATGTCAAAGCTGATGTAGTTGCTATAGATGTATAAGGTAACTGAATTTTGGTAGTGCTGGCCTCATAGTATTCACTATCAGTCCATTTACTCAATTCCTCGCGATAATCAGGGGCAACAGCGCAAATATTATGTAGCAATTCTTCTGCTCTGCTTAAAGTAATAGCTGCTGCATGTGCTGGGTATTTCAGTTGAAGAATTCGGTGGAGATAAGTGATTATATTGCACCCCCCTATGTTTAATCTCCTAACATTCTCGAATATTGTATTATTTCCAAGCACTGGAATCACATGACAAGTTTGATAACCCAAGTTGATTACTAAAGCATTTTCTGACGGTTTATCTTGTGCAAAATGGTAGGCAAATTGGGAGTCCACGCCATATACTATCCCAGGTATTTCATAACCCTCAAATAGAAGTTCAGACATTACTAAAAGAAAACATTTATTTGTACTAAATCTACCAATGAATAGGTACATGATTTTCTTACACTGTCTTGAAGTGTTAGGATTCAAGAATGCTTCAGTCAAAATTATTGGGTGATCAACAGAATTTTCAGTATCTATTCCCAGGTGTGTGAAAGTGTAGTCAAAGAGATGTTCTTGGGCCTCAAAGTGAGTGACAACATTGCGATCAAACTGGGTTTTGAGTTGAAACCTTACTGCTTCTATATTCGCTATGTCATTTCCAATTTGGAGTTGTGGTGTTTGAGGAATTTCGACAGTGTCTTTTTTGAGCCTTTCCTTGCGGGGCTTCGCAATTATGTTTTTGAAGAGTAGTAAAGGTTCTTCATTAGTTGCCCAACCAACTCTGGACATATATGATCCTGTAAATTGAATAATTATATAATAGGAGAAATTAGGAAACAAGGAACTAACCATTATCAATCACAATTGGCACCTGATTCTTCTTTAGAATTGGTGTGTATTGATGTACAATATCAGGGGTGAATTTGGTATCCTTGAATTCCAATACATCCATTTTGAGAACAACTTTCAATGCCTTTCGTATTAACCCTATTTTATTTATAAAAATGTATGAACATTAATATGATTTACATTATTTTGAGCTTTTATAGTTATTTATGTTTGTCACATCTCCCAGCTAATTGCTATCATTTACATTTCAACTCTTCATCTAGTACTTTTCTTCCAGCGATTATAGACTGCTTTTCTTCCACCAACTTTGTTTTGCTTTGTTTGAATTGTTTGTGACAATGTAAATGTGACACAGAATATTGGAACTACTGTAGTTCCAATATTCGATGTTTGTGATATGTGTTCTATGGATATGAGCCGCTTTCTATTTGAGAGTTTCGAGCACCGGGGCTTCTAGACCAGTTTAGTGTGACGTCATGCCGGTTGAGTGTCAAGTGCCATTATCCAAACAAAACTCATTTACCATTGAAAGTATGTGTATGTGGTATATTTTATGATTTTTTGTCAAAATTAGTGCAGAGAAATGAGCGAAATAATCAAAAACATTGCATTCTCTACCATTTTCAATCTAGGATGAAAGTTATATATAAATATATTATGTTTATATTTTACCATAGTAACTTTGTTACAGTATTATTTACACAGAAGATAATTACTGTGGGTTTATACAGTAAATAAGATAAGATAAGGAATAGGATAAGAAACAAGCCACAAATAGATCCGTTTATACAGATTAAATAAGAAATAAGAATCAACCAATAAAATCACAGCTTTCTTGACATAGAAGTCATATTTGCTGTCAATTCTGTCAGAAATTTCAGCAGCACATGCGCATTTATATTTTCAGATAAGAATAAAAAGTTAAAAGTTGGCCATCTCTTATGTTATCTCTTATTTCTTATCTTATCCTATTTGGTGTATAAACGTTCCTATTGATTTATGTATGTTGAACATTCTTATCTTATTTCTTATGTTATCTTATCTACTGTATAAACCCACCGTTACAGTTATTCGCTTTGAAACCTTTTAATAAATCAAATATCCACAAAAATCCAACAGCTTATATAGCAATCATACACAAGACAAGTTTGTTTGGATAATGCATATGAAATAACTCAACAAAATTGACAGCTCTGACATCACCACTAAATGGTGTATTGATGAATTTTTCTAACCAATGATTGAGCTAGAATAAGAAGCTCCGGTGCTTGAAACTCAAATGGAAAGCGGTTGTATTTGTTTACTGCACCAACGCGTCACGTCACGCATTCGATTGGCGAATTCCCTACGCTATCCGCCGAATCGCCAATCAGAGCGACGCAAACAGCAAAAACGATGCACTAGGAACTCACCCTGACAGGTTTATCCTAACGGCGGAGTCTCATGTATCCGATTATCCGACGGTACGATGATACGAAAGTATTCAGATTGGTCGAAATTCAAATTTTATCCGTCGATATTTGAAATATGGACGGATAAAATTGGAATTTCGACCATTATGAACACTTTCGTATCATCGTACCGTCGGATAAACGGATGCATGAGACTCCGACCTTATTCATTCCATTTCGATACGTTTGACTGTCATTCATGTCATATTTATCATTGTATTTGTATCATATTACAATAATAAATGCAGCTAATGATAATAGCCACTTTCTATTTGAGAGTTTTAAGCACTGGGACTTCTCATTCCACTTGCAATTGGTGGAACTGAGAGCTCAGATTACAAAACGATCTGTGAGAGTGGTGCTGGATGATGGTGAATGTGAATGTACTGTGATCTGTGACAGAAAGATTAGTTTTGTAGTCACTTTCCAATGGCCACAGCTTCGAATAAATTTAGTGAGCTCCTGAAGTAATTTGACAGAATACGGAAAATCTTGTTCCAATTAAATTCTACTTGAAAATGGTTAAAAATAGTCTACCACTGAAAACGCATTTTTTTTGTTTTCTAGTTACGCCTTTCAGTTCCCCCACGCATTTTACAATCCTAGGAGTGTCCCCAGTTTAAAATTCCAACTTGTTTGATAAAAAATTGATATAAAGTAATTTATTTGTGGTTATGTCAGATGAAATGTTGGCGGCCTGATACATTTTCACATTAAAAAAAGAAGAAGAATAACTTTCCGAGTGTAAAATAAAGAATAAATTATAAATGAAAGATTTAAAATTTAATAATCAGTACCAGTTCGATCAAGTTGTTTGTTGTTTAAGTATAATAGTACTTTTTAACACCATTTTAAACGTACCAAAAAAAATACCAAACGTCTTTTAACAAAAAGTGAAAACTGTATCTGTATTGTATATCACTTTATCACGTTAGAGATTGCGGTGTACATTTTCTGATTGGTCAACAAATGATACATTTATCTCCTCATCAGAAAACAAACAATATACAGTGTAGGCTGTTATGGCAGATGTATGTCAGAAAACAGCTAGGCCCCTGGCTAAAAAACTACTTTTTTTTTTCAAAACTATTTTTATGTCTGGAGAAAGAACTCGCCTCTACAGAAAAAAACTGTAGAGATACTTAATTTGCAAAATCTTTTATAAATCAAGGAATATACAAATTTAATCTTACCTAAAAAATTTAAAAATAAAAAAAAAGGAGATATGAAAAAAATATTTGTGGCCCATGGGGGGATCGAACCCGCGACCTTCGCGTTATTAGCACGACGCTCTAACAAACTAAAATAAATAAATAAATAAAATATATTTTCCAAAGTTATTCGTCACTTCTACACTACAGACTGTATGTTCATAACTCCAGCGACTCAGCCAACGCTTCGCCCAAGAGGGCTCAGGAGGGAAGAGGGCGGGAGGACGCACCGAAGGCCGCCTCCCTTACTCCGCAGACATTGCTGGCTGCGAAGCGAGGGAGCGCCTGTGCCAAGGGGTACACAGGGTCCCGACAAGAGGGGCGCTGGTATCCGCCTCCGCTGATGTTGGCGGAAGGTCGAACATTCAGTCAAATAGAGGTGGTAGCTCGCATAATACATGCCTCCTGCAAAGCTTATGCATGTCGTCGTTCGGTAGCATTCAATGTAGATACTGCATTGTCGTCTAATTTTGTTCAGAGGTGATTGTTCCGATGTAAACCCCGGAAAAGGCTAAGGCAAAAAACCGGGTCGAGGTCTCTAACAAACTGAGCTAATGGGCCGATGTTGCCGTGTGAATTTTTGCCGTATATGATTCTAGGAAAGTAGTCCAAAATCAAAATACAAAATCAAAATTTTTCCATCCTGTTGCCAGGGGCGCGCTCTGTGATTGGTCACCATAATGGCGGGGAGTTTGAATGACATGACAGCTACAGTTGAAAATGATATTTATACTCCCTGACCTTATAGTAACCAATCAAAGAGTACATTCCCTGGCAACAAGGACGGAAAAATTAAGAACTTTCGTCTCTTTTTATTAGGGTGTCCAGATCCATTAGAAATCTCTATTACATTGAAACTAGGTTGGTTGTAGTTAGATGTTCTGTGTTCCTGTGTAGTGTTTTGTGTCATAGAAAACATACATGTATATGTTTTCTGTGTTTTGTGTCACTAGTGAGACAGCGAGCGGCTAGACGTCAAGTCCGTCCAAGTGATTGTAGATTTAAAATCTTGAAGGTCGAAGGTAGGTTCATGTTTTGTTTTTGTTGTTTTTTATAATCGAAGTGATTTGATTTGCCGTGGGATGATGTGGCAGTGGCACTTAATTCATGCGCTGTGACTTGACATTCATTTTTATCTTTTATCAACTACAATTATTGTCAATAGTTTAGTTTTACAAATCCAAGACTAGTCGCGATAGAAAAAACTTGTTAAAAAAATAATTGAAAATGACTTTGGATGTTGTTGGTCTTCTGTATGCTAGTGTAGTGGCTGCTGGTGGAATTTTTGGGTATTATAAAGCTGGTAAGTATCGAATCAGTCGATTATTTATGAAACAATTGGGTTGAAAACCAAGTATGTGGAAAGACCGGTTAGCAGAGCAGTACTATTTTGCTTTATTCATTAAAAAAAATCCATGTTCCAGGTTTTGGTTTTCTTCCAAGATACATTATTTCATTCATTTACTACATGTTTGTTCATGAATATATTGAAAGCATTACTTCATGGAAAACTTTCCTCGCCCTTTTCTTGAAATATAAAACGGAGAATTTTTGTAAAAATAAACACAAATATTTCTGAAATCAATAAATGAAAATGGAGATTTTCAGGAACCTCTTCAATATTTTTCTACTATTTCAGGTTCCATTCCATCTCTGGGAGCTGGACTGCTTTTCGGAGGAGCCCTAGCATATGGCGCTATCGAAGTCAGCAGGGATCCCTCAAACTACACAGTTCAGCTGGCTACAAGTTCAATTCTTGGCGGAATCATGGGATATCGATTCTATAATTCACACAAAATCATGCCAGCAGGGATAATAACTGTTATGTCTGTAGCCATGATAATTAGAATTGCTTTGAAAGCAAACAGTTTGACTGGTCCTAGACAGAGCTAGGTTATCTTTGGGTGTGTCAGACAAACTAGTAGATTCACCTCTATCGTAATACCAGAATAAAATACAATATTTTACTGTACCCAAAAGTACGAGTGACTTATTTATATAAGTTTATTCAGGAAATATTTTCAATGAGTATTTGTGCCATAAGCAACAGTTTTCAAATTGAATGAGAAAATGTGATGCAATCTATTTATCAAACACTTCACACAGATTATGAATTTTGGGATGAGAGATAAGGGATTTTTTGGTTTATTTCTTTGTGCAATCACTTTATCTGAAACTATTCTATTATCTATTACTTTTTGCTAATCTGTATACATTCTAACTAAGCAGAAAAAAATGTGTATTGCACTTTTGGAAATTTATTGATTCAGTGAATTGAGAGGAAAACAAACGAACTGTTAGCGAAAAATTATTGGTTTGTTCCATTACTTCTGCGCCAGTAACATATATATATATATATATATATATATATATATATATATATATATATATATATAAAAATTTGGGGTTGCATCAAATATTGCATGCCTTTTGAGCTTTCTGTAATAGTGCCTCACTATTGCAAGGTACTAAAATTTCTTAATTTTTTCGTTGTTTTATGTATAGTTTTTATCTATTTTCACATTTGATTCATTATCTTTCAAGGTGTTTTTATTGATAGGTGGTGAAAGAGAATCAATGACATCGGTAGTTGTAAGAAATCGATTTTCAGGATAGAAATGTTCTAGTTTATTCACTGTAGTCTTCTGATAGTCTTCCTATAGTTTTAGCCTGTATTACTTCCAAAACAATTATTGTTTTCCAAAAATATTGCAAATTGTAGTTACAGATTTTATCTAAGTATTCTTTGTGCTAAATAAAAGTAATCATAAAAATGTTCAGTTTTTATTCTCCTCTTATAATTTTTCTTCAAAACTAGAATCGTGTTGTATACCTACTGTCTGAATTTTAAGATTTGACAAATGTTTCATTATATTGAATATGAATTGTTATTTTTGTTCGGTTTATTTAATTTTGCGGTAAATTCCGTTAACTGAGTAATATCCACGCTAGCAACAAAATTTTTGGAACTTACGTAGTTTGGCCTCCTGAACAAAAAATCGAAACGAAATTTTTGGCGGTCTCAACTAATTTCGGAGATATGGGCCTATTTTGAGTGATGACTGGCATTTTTTAGGACACATTTCTACCGCGGAAAAAGTTCTTCCTTGTTTAAACTAACACGATGTACACACCCTAACTCACCCGTTTCACACAATTTTTTGATTAAAAACGGCATTGTTTATTCAAAAATTCAACCTTCTTTTAAAAGCATCAAAACAACACATTAATTTAAATGTTTAGTTTAGAATTTATTTATGTCAAGTTGGTAACTTTAAACTTTGCATATTTGAACAGCCAACTTTTCCAGGCATTTAATTTCAACATGAATAGGAAATTATTCACTCACTTTTTTTCCAGAAACCAACTTGACATGAATGAAATTTTGCCTAGGTTTGTTGGTCATGTGATTATAAAAGAAGGATGAGTTTTTTCCTGAAAAGTAGCGTTTCTGTTCAGGATGCCAAACTACCAAAAAAAATTTTGTTGATAGCTTGTGGGTATTAGTAAACGGAATTTTACCAATTTTACAATGCTTACAATATTTGTGCTCAGTATTGTTTTATAATTAATATTAATCATTCATTATGAACAAAAATAAAAATTTTCTGAAAATAAGGAGCAGGTACTTGATTGAAAACATCTGCGAAAATTCTCTGTATTCTGAAATATACTGTATATATTTCAAGTATGCTGAATTTGTAGTCTGCCTTTTTTCAAGATGCATGGTTATTATTTCTGGTGTGAATGTAATTCAAAACTTAGTCAAGCAATTAAAGGAAAAGTGAATCTAATTTTTAGCTCCATAAAAGCGCCCAATAAATTATAAGAAAAAAACTAAAAAGTACATTTTTAGTTTTCAAAAATTTTATAGAAATAGAACAAAACTTTTTATTTATTTGATTAGTTGATTTGAAATTGTTTATTTGATCATTTATCTACTTTGAAACTTCCATATAACAGAACTTGTTCTGGCTGGAAGTTATTTCTTTAATAAATAAATAAAATTAATATAAAAACACCATAACTACATTATTTTGAAATTTGAAACAACGCTTGTTCAACCTACAAAACAAGTATTATCAGGAGCTACAGGGTTACTGAGTTAACATTTCCTGATGATTCATATTACATTTTTGGAGTAGGACAAGGGTGAAAGTTTCTGAAAGACAAAATTTGGGGGTGGTATTATCGAAGAGGATTTTGGTTTGTAAATAACAGCCAAATATTTGTTTTGAACAGTTTATTGCACATTCGCTCGAGTTTAAACTAATAAAAAAACATACATTTTCTGCTTTTTTTTCTTGGTACGATAATTCCTCCATATTTACTTAATAAATAAATTTGTTGTCTTTTTGCATAAAAAACATGCGCGCTACACAATACACCAACAAGTGTATCTACTTATCTTTGTGATGGGTAAGTATATTCATAACCAGTCTAGATATAATAAGAAAGTGGATTATTTCCTTCACATAACCGAAGATTTATACAATTTATCTAATTAATATGCTGTTATGTTAGTGTTGGTAGTTCAGCAGAAGATCAATCTGTTGAATTGGTTGAACATATTTGATAATAAAGCATGGATTGAAGCGAAATGTATGAAGTAAAATACTTATATTTGATTAATCCATTAATAAATATTGAAAATCTTAGAACATCCAACAGAAAACAACTACTGTCTCTTACTACCACGGAATTATATCTGTTACATCCTGGTGTGCTTTCTATGATAGTTGGCATGAAATCAATTCAAAACTGTTTTTTAATTCATTAAATGTTTGGAGCCATAACAGGTCAATGTTTTAGAGATGATTTTGAATTTTCTCGAGATGGAAGAGAGGAACAATGGAGAATGTATTCGAAAAAAAAGACCAATAATAGATTTTTGCTGTGAGAAGAAATCGTATACAACTTTGTAGTTGTGGTTAAATCTAGAGCTCGCGGTATCAATTAATAACTGATGCATTACCAACACTATGTCATAGCAAATCGACAGACTGTTTTTCTGTTGAACAACAGATCCTAATCGTTAAAATTCGCAAGATTATTATGAATCAAACTCTTGAATTGAGAAAATATATCAGAATTGGTTCAATGAACTGTGTGGGGTTGATGTTTTAACTAGATTTATCTTCTGTCTGATTTTGAGTCCGTCGTACATTGGAATTTCTTTTTAACGGTCGCTAGGGGCGAGCTGCTCGCTTTTCTAGAGATGCACCTAGATTCGATGTTGGATGCATGATGCATACCAAAGTAAGACATGCTCTATTTATACTTTGATGATGAGGGCGGGGCTAGTTTTCGTGGCGTCTGATTGGCCGGGGTTTCCTTGAGCTAGGCGTTCCTGATTTGATTAAGCTTCAGTTCTTCTATTTCCGATTGAAACGCTGGCCAATTATGAACACAACGAAATTCATTCAGGTATGAATATAGCATATAGCGTTTGACTGAGGTGAAATTATAAGTCAATCTGTTGGCAAAACATTTAAAAGAAATTTCAATGAACGAAAACACATTTCCATTTTTACAAGCAACCCTAAACAATTTTATAATCCCATTGATAATTAGGCAAAATATACCATAATTTCTTAGTTTCGGCGTCCAATTCACTTGTTTGAATTCGATTCAAAGACACAAATCCACTTTCTTACCTCATATACAGTAAGGACAATTAATTTCCTCAAACACAGAAAGGAAAAACGGTGATGATTTCGACGTTCACGAAACTAACAATTCGAATAATTTAACGACCTAACGCGTTCGTCCACCATCTCTTAAATATTTCAACACTTCGTTCTTATTCATTGACTGTACACATCTTAACACTAAAAGATCACAACCACTGAAAATGTTCGTTCCAAACTTCGTTGGGGCCAGTGAGAGTTCTTCGAAGAAATATCCTTCATAATTTTCTCAGCTGCAAAAAAAAATAAAATTTTTAGTTCGATAGAAATCAGTGAATTTGTTCATTAGTGGAAGTGTTGTGGAGTGTAAGGATGTTTTCATGCAAAAACTAAATGTAATGGATAACTTAAAGATTATTCAGGAAAGGGACATGGTTTTGCGATTAGGAGAAATCCTAGGTTTGTTTTACGAACATTCACAACCGATACTTCCGATAGTAGATAAGCTTTGCGGCTACGAGGCCTTGCCCCCTCCTCATTATGGAGATTAATTTTATTGGGCTCTGAAACGAATATGTACTTGAATTTTCACGAATACATCTTGGTACCGTGTGCAGTTCAGATTGAGGCACTTTGTTCTAGAAGTTTTAGGAAGGACAAATACAGGGCACATTTCAGGGAGGAAAGTTGTGTGAGGCAGAGTTTTTTGTAGACACCTATGAGCACTGACGGATCTGACGGGGAGGGGGGCATGGCCATGGTCCTCCCTAGAGTTCTGAATAAGTACTCAATATTGGTTGAACAACCATGGATATGCAACTAATCCTGGATTGATTATTAACAAGAAGAAAACACGTTATACAAACCAAAATTATACTTATTCGTATTGAATGTTTCCTCACAGACTCAAACATCCCTAATCAACACGTTTTTCAGTTTCATAGGAGAACCATGAAACAGAAATATTCTTCTATGAAGTGCGAATATGTGAAAAGAACACAGACGGTCAAATCAAAGGGCGGAAAAACATATTACCATAGAAGAAAAATAATTACTTTCGGGACTGGGCTTCAATAAAATGCATTTTATCATTAGCGGTGGCGGTAAGCGGTAATATTCAAAAACAAAGGAATTAAGTATTTTTTTTTATCGGAAACCGCACAAACAAAGAATAATTCTATTCTACTTGGTTTTGAAGGAAAAGGGTCATTTCACATTAGGTCCTCAACTTCTCAAATATATCAGTGAGATTCAGTTCATATTCCTATGGATTTAATTTCTTTGGTTACAGGCGCGTATATAAGGGGGGTAGTTGGAGTAAAAATCCCCCTACAATCGAAGAAAATTCAGTGTTTCAATCAAAATTAACATTTACCTGTATATGTTAAAGTAAAATGTATTTAGTTTCAGAATGCATCTCTGTTAATCGTATTTTATCTTTTATCATTTATTAGGTAAATGAAAAAAACTGAATTTGACATGTTTTTCCCACCTTTATGATACCCCGCTGACAAACTTAACTATCAATTTAAAGGCATTTTACCTTGAACAAAAAAAAAATTCACGTGTATTTTCTGTCACTTCCGCGCCACGAATTACACCTCCCCCCCCCAATGGAACAAAGTTGTATACGCACCTGTTTGGTAAAAAAAATTATCAACTCATGCCCCCCCTGAGAAACTCCCTAGATCCGCCAGTGCCTATGAGTAGAGTAGAGTATATCTTGAAGGATTGAAAGAAGTTTTTATAACCCTCAAGGGCTTTTTCATAATATGTGACAACCATTGAAACTTGATGGCCGTGATGGTCATGATGGTAGAGCGCTTGTTTCTTAACCTATGGGTCATGAGTTCGATTCCCAGCATGGTCATCGGTCTCGTGCATGGCATCACACGTTAAAGGGTAAGGGCTGCGTCTTCCCTAGCACGGACAAGTCTTTCGAAGACTTTTGAGGGTTGTACTCTTAAGGGTGTGCAGCCGGTTGACAGAAATAACTACAATTTCACTGAAACTGTATGATGGAATGAAATTTTATTTTGGTTCATTTATGATGAGATAAATTATATACGAATGGTTTGGATCACGAATCACCATCCATGGGTGGTTTCTTGAAAATTTAAACACGAATAAAAAAAAATGTAGCCGAAAATTTTATTCATATATATTATGTTGCCCCAACCTAATCTGAATTCACATATAACTAGTTAGTGACATTGGAAAAGGTGTTTGATGCCTCTGGCAACCCTATTTGTCAATATCGGGTTATTTCAACAATTTACTAGTATAAAACTGTGATTTCAACAGGAATTGGACCAAAGGAATTATTTGATCAGGAATTGGAATTATAGGAACAGCTATATTGTCTATAAATATAGAAAGAAATTCATTGAATTCATATTTTGACTAGAGTTGACCATAGAACCATAAACCATGCATATATTCGAAGAATTGATATCTAAAATTAATGTAGAATGCGAAAATAAAAGAAACATGCATACACATATAGTTTCCAAAGACATTGGGCTACTATAGGGATAGAAGAAAAAAGAAAAACGATATGTATGACAAACCTTGGAAAACAATTTCAGGGATTACAATCAAAGATCCATTCAAGAAGGTAGTATTACAGAGTGAAAATAGAATATAAACTTAAAGACCACTAGATATTGAATAATAGCAAACAGCACAAAAAGATTTCGATCTGATCAAAGAAGAAATGTGAGAAACTAGAACTATACCAGTATGTTAACTAGAGCTGGTAATAAAACGTTAGCAGATACACTTACAGTATGGACTAGAAAGACCCAAGATGATTTTTGAATATATTCGAAAAACGGCTTACCCTATCTCAAGAAACTCTCGAATCTACAACAACGCCTTTGCTAATACTACTGCCCTCACTAATATAGCTAGTATCGCTGTAGGATCGCTTAAGATAGTTGTTATTCACGCTACCTTCAGTGTTGACGATATTGTATTGATTTTGTGCAGTTTTTCCAAAATCTCCGAAGTCATACGGACTTTTCGTAGTCTGCCGTCTGACAGTAAAATAATTACTAGGATAAGGATAATTGGACAAAGTACTAGGTGTTGTTTTGGGACTCAGGCTTGTGAATTGCTTTTTGAAGTTTTCGAAATTGTATGGGGATTTTGTGGTTGAGATCGAGAAAAACACCGACTTTTTGGTGAATGTGGTGTCGTGGGAATTTTGATAGTGATTTTCATGGGGTTTGTTTTGGATTTGTGTGTTTTCATTGGCCATGTTGTAGTACTTATTAGCGTTATTGTCATAAAACTTTGAAACTGTTGCTTTGTTTTTATTAACAATATCTTCTGTTTCCTGTAAACTATGTAAAAAAATCATTATTGGAATTTTATACACTCGAATAAATTATAATATAGCAACATATTTATTTATTACAATATAACGATTCCGCAAAATGAATGTATAAGAACAATTACCTCATTATTAGAAAAATAACATAAAGAATACTGTCTGAGAAGTTTGAACAAACAGCAAATCACTCATATTTTTCTTTAAAATGCTCACAGAATGAATGATGATGAAGAAGATGATTTTATTATGTTCTGATATTTTGATTTTGATGAAAACATTCTTGAAGATGATTACTAATTTGAGAACACTTACGGAGATGCCGAAATTGGTTGATGAGAAAGTTGCAGCAAAGATTTCGGCTTTTATGTCATTAATGAACAACAAAGAAATCACTACTCCAATTAAGGATAACTTCCTATACTTACAACGGCCTTGGGTTTCCACTTCCTCTGACATACGATGGTGCATTTTGGGAATAGTCTGGAATTATGTTTTCGTGCTCAGCTACACACCTTCCATCGAGACAGTACTGTAATAACAAGCTTATTATAAGATTGATGAATTGAAAAAAAAAAAAAACAATGTGTGTTTCAGATCAATCCTATAGTAATGGAAGCAGTGTAAGATGTTTTTTGAGATGGATATCTTACCTGACCATCTCCACAAGGTGATCCTTCTGCCGCTGGTCTATAAGCTACACAGTAGCCACTTCCGGCATCGAAACAAAATAGCTGCGCGCAGACTCTGTCGTCTTTCTGAAAATGCATTTAATTATTATTATTGTTAATTATGATAGTGCTTGACTCATATAGTGAAATTGATATAAAATAACTAATTTTCATCAGATTATCCAACATCCCTAAATATTTTTCGTGAAAGTTATTTTATTATAATTATACATTACAGTTCCGATAAGCGAATCCCCTCAACTTCTGTTGAAATGATGATGGTCGCACACCGCATAATTTTCAGGACATACTTTATAGTATTTGATAACTCAAAGTATTCAACGTTATGTGTATTACGAGCAGAATTACAGGTCGTTCTCTTTATCGTATGCTGACACATCGAAAATGGTAATAAGTGCGAAAAACGCAAAATGAAAAAAGTGGCCATGACCTCTAGAATGATGCTTCAAAATCCTGAGTTTTGTACTCATTCTCCAATCGAATAAACGAATATTTGAAACCTTTGGTTTGATTACAATTGAAATAGAAACTACCCAAACACCTTCAGGAAGAGTTTCAAGAGTATTTTCTATTTTCTGAATTTATTCTCCAGTCACTTCAGTTTTGAACATATCGAAAAGTGGTAATGGAGTATGGTTTTTTCGAAAACGTCCAATTGTGTCATTTTCTATTCTCGTTCGTTATGACAATCAACAATTATTGTATACTTACGAAACAGGCACTGGTTCCTCGATCTCTCCGGCACTGAGCGTCCAAAGTTAGTAATTTTCCCGGTAAAACCCTAGGTAAATTATCATCCTCATGCGGGGCATTGAATAGACAAGTTGCTGTATCACCACTGAAAAAAAAAATATAATGTAATTTTTATTGTGATGATGCCTACGGAGGTGGATTAACCGAAAGATGTTACGGACGGCATAACATGTGAAATGATAAACATTCTTTGGAAGAAATCAACTAAGAGACCTATTGATGCCATAACTCACTTGAGAAAATGATGAAAACTAGACACGGTGCAAGGTGACCATCTGAATCCCCTTTCTGTGTGCCTCAAGTCGGACATGATGAATCCATCGGTCCACTGACATTTTTCTGCTCCTGGGCCACCGAGATAGGATGGCGGTGGACTGCCGTCGTGAACAGCGCCTAATCTAAAACATATACAGAGCGTATCAGAATTCGAAAACAGGAACATGAATTAATCAAATGAACAGAAGTAGTTACGTCAATGCCGTTAAGTTTCATAATTAATAGCTGGGGAATTACGGATGATAGATGCGATCAACAAATTTTACTATAGATTGAAACTACAGTAAAATGCATATCACGCGAGGAAATTGCCTTTCTGTTCTGATTCATATCATATTTTGTGGATGCGATTACGCGAATTGAAACCGCCAATGAGACCACTTGACATTACGCTTCGTGATCGAAGAAGTCTTTGATTATTTATTTCTCCTACCACAAAAACAGAAAAATAATTTGATTTATTGAGCTGTGAGTTTGAACTTTTGAAATGAACGTATAAAAAATTTTAAATTTGGGTATCTATGTTACTTTTCAGAATGTATAGAATTGATTTCGAATGTCTTGGAATATTTTTAAAAATATTGTCATCTGGGAATACTCGTGAATATACTTTTCTGAAAATAAAATGACTTTTGACTATAATTACTACATGACAAGGAATTTTTAAAAGAAGTATTTCTAAGACTTGCATTTCATTTCTGATTAATCCAGAAGGTGTGTGTAGGTATGTATTTCTTTACCAAACAACTGTTTTTCAGCTACATAATATTTGTTTGAACTTATCAACTGTAGGGAAATGTATGAATTGACTATCGATGCTGAGGTTTTATCTGTGGCAGAGGGATGATGATGGATATCAAAATGAAAATTTCTTACAAATGGCCGACTTCATGGGCGGCTACGATTATACCGCTGAATCCCCCGGTGTCTTCGATGATGGCCACCGAGTTGACTTTTTCTAGCCTCTTGTTGACCACACATGCTCCTCCAACGTAGGCAAATCCTGGTAAAGCATGTTCGTGGTGTGAGTTTCTATGCTTCAATTAGCTACAAACGACCCTTCACCATCTGAAAACCTTCACCAATTCTAATGCGGGAATGTAATGGAGATCGAAATTCTAGTTGCGATTATTTACAAGCGTATGGTTTGGGAAGTTTGGTGTTGCGGTTTTGAGGTTAGATGTTTTAGAAATTAGGAAGTACTCCTTAGATGAAGTCTCAATGGAATTTCATAGGTATTCACTATTAGGTCCATATTTCAGGAACCGAGAGCATATGGTTTCAATTCGTAGGAAATTTTTGCGTGAATACATTTTGGCAAACAAAATCCCTTATTTCCAGTGTCAGTTTTAACAAATAAGCTGATTAAAAATAATTTGTCCAAATTTTAGGAATTATTTTCAATACGATTCTGACATCTAAATTCAGAAAAATTAATTAACATATATACAACAACATATTTTTTATTTCTTTCCACAGTCTCAATGGCTAATTGTAGGAAGCTTACTTTTTGCAAATATCGTGAATACTTATGAATCCATTGACGTTCCATTAAAATAATATTACCCAACAAACCCACTCGAGAATAAATTGCTAAATTTATTTGTGCTAGTTGAATAATCGGTCAGTATTGAAAAAAATGTTTATTATTTTACATTCGGAAATGAAATTGAATTATAATGAAACCAGAAAACGGAAAATTGAATGATATGTCGGATAGTGTAATGATCACTTGCTCATTGATTTTCTGAAAAAAAAAATTGAATGATTCTCAAGCTTTTTTGAAAAATTTATGTTGATTCAACAACAAAATTTGTGAAAAATATATGAGCGAGTGGGATCATCAGCTAGATAAAGTGTAGTGAGACTGATAAGAAAGACTGGAGTGACTGTGCAGGTTGGTGATTTCGGGTTTTTAGATAAGTTATTTTAGACTGTAAACTGGGTTTTACTGTAATAAGATGATAATTCAGCGGTTTAAATTATAATGCAAGAGTAGATCCATTTGCGAAGTATTTTTATGGAACCTGTATAAGTAAATATGGAACATATATTATATTTTATATTTTTTGATAGAATGATTTTAAATATTTCGTGGAATTTACAATGAAGTATCAATATACGTACTCAACAAAGGCGGGCCAAAAATTGTTTCCTGTGATATGTCAAGTTTCAAAATCATACTATCTTGCTATCAACAAAACCTCTAGTCGAGAGCCTTTGCGAAAATATTTGGTAACATGGCTCAGCTTTTCCTCTCCATATTTTGCAATAAAAGTTCAATGATGACTTTCACAACTTTTTGTTTTATGGAACAGTGACAATTGTTTCGCCATACAATAATGAGTATTACATAATATACAAGAATATTTTGAAGTAATCTTTTAAATTCTAGCAAATTCTGAGACCTGTTTTACCCTGAATCACCGGAACATTGGAAAATGGAAGGGTGACATTTTGTTAATCACTCATTTTGGTAGATTTGTTTAATTTTAGTCATACAATTCGGTGAAATTTAGGATAATAGTTGACCTGAGGAATTGGTGTGAAGTGAAGGAGCTTGTGATATCGGACATATTGCCGAGTTTTGGCATACAGTGATTGGACTTGATACAAGAACGTGCTTTTCGGTGCGTAAAAAAGAAACTACAGTGTTTAGGAAAGAACAGACAGGTATTAGGGTACGAATAATCGTGCGAGATTTAGTTTATTGGGTAGTACCTGCCGTGCCGCGATTGCATACGTCATTCGGGTACGATCTTCTGCACATGTCTAGTCTGTAAAAATTAAAAAACAACGCGATAAATAACAGGTTCCTAATATTTGATGGCCAAATGGGACGCAAGAGTGTTTCTTGTGTGGATCCTGTGTGTATCATACTTATATAAATATTAGTCAATTTCACGAACGTATTCCTGCAAGAACACGAATCGAAATCATTGACCATGTTGTGATGGTCCCCAAGATTTTAACGTAGGATCTAGTAATTCACCGATTTGCCGTTTGTATATGGAAGAATGGAATATAATTTCCATTTAACGTAATAGTCGATCATAGAATATGCCAGGTGACCATTTGATAAATTACAATGAGGAAATATCTAGGACCAAGTACAATATCAGATATTTTTCAGAAGTCTTTCGTTGAATACTTATAGTAATAATAATATGCGCATTAAGTTCAGTCTGACTAATCTAATATATTCAGTTACAATTCTATGTTCTGGTGTCTTCCTCGGACTTGAACAGCATAACAACGCAGCTGTGTAATGATCTGGGATGTTCGAAGGTTTCAGACGATACAGTGAATTGATTCGGAGGTCATTTACTTGAAGAAGATTGCAAATACAAGTGGTCGAAACGTCATAAAAAATTAAATTCATGAAGACGTATCAAAAATATTTGCTCGATATCCCCCCTCTTCACCAACCATTGTGCTTACAATTGTGAGAGGCCAAGGCATCAGCCTCCATATATCGTGTCATCTGTTTGATTGGAATAAGAGTTACCTTGTCAGTCTACCTCGGAGCTCCTGTCCTCCTCAAATCGCAACTCTTATTTGGAAACTACGGTGTTTTCATAAGTTTTCCATGGTTTTTCCGAATATGACAATTCTTATTTATTTTTATTTAATGTAAGGTTTGAGAAAGGCTGACTAGTCGAATTGTAGCACTTTGTGTACTTCACTAAGTACAAGTTTGTATTGTTGAGGATGGTCACCATTAGAAACACGCTTGAAGAAGGTTGACATCTTTCCCGAGCGGTGACAGGAGATGGCTGTGGTGAAGGCACGCTTTGAAATACGCCTTTAGTGGCATCAAACTGGTTTTTTTGAACTGGTTAACTGTTTCAGTTTATGAATAGAGTTACTTTATTTTTCAACCTTTCAAGTTTAAAGATGTTTGTTGAAAAGTTTTCCATGTAACCCTAATTTATTATCTCTGAATTTTGGTGTCGCCAAATTTTTCATTTCAATCTACATTTAGATGAGTGAGTCGGATTTCTCAAATGTTCTTGAACTGTAAGTGCATATAGGTCTTCTTTGTATCAATGAAAAACATCTGATATTTTCAAAACGAGATGGCTATTATCAAAACCAGCCAGAGCCATTTTCATAATTTGTTTCCGCAGAATTGTAACTTTTGACATTGTCAAGGAGTGTAAAAATAACTAATTATTCTTGAAGAATTTATAAAAAAGCCAACATGTTTGCAATGATTCGATGTACGATTTACCGTTATTGCAGGAAATACGGTTGCGATACATGTTAGGAAGTGTCGGGTATTAGTTCATTATTTCTTCCAGCTTTGTAGCATCCCCACACTTGGTGTACTGTGTTCCACGTTAGTAGTCCCAGCTATCGTATATACAGGCTGATGAAAAAAAAAAAAAAAAAGTTAAAATAGCAGAAATTTACCAGCTGTTCCCTTGGTGCAGCGCCCGCCTTTTCTACGGCGACACATGTCGTATCTAAATATCAATGGAAAAATTAATAGATTAATGATTAAGTGATATTCGTAATAGTCTTCGCATAATTTCTGGCCCACATTAAAATAAGATGTCCATGATACCAATAGATTAATCTGATATGAATTTTGGGGTCCAATTACTAATGGATGAAATAGAGACAATATAGTCAATTTCGACAAAGGCGTTTGTACCTTCCGCTGGTCCTGCGGGATCGTTCTGTTCCAAGCAATTTGATCTCATTGATTCCTGACATAATTACTATATGTATTGTGAACAAGGTATCAACCCCGAAGATCATGCTTGAACAAATGTTTCTGTCGCTACAATAAAACATACAAATAACAGATTTGTAGGGAAATCAATATCTGAAAAAAACATCCAATTTTGATTTTTCAGGACAACATAAACTAAATATTGCTCGTAGATTCGATGAGGTTTCAAAAGGTTACCAATAGCAAGTCGATATAATTAATTAGGTTGCCACTTTGGTTCAAAGCTTACAAATATTGCGAAACTGATAATCCAGATGGCAGGTTGTAGGAATAATGATTTCCAATAAAGTTTGTCGATTATATCCAAGTAAATATTTGGAGACCTGAATATTCTGATACTGATGGGAAAATCCACGAGATGCTAAATGACGTAGACTGAAGATGGACGTTGATTTACCGAAATCCCGCTGATAACTCGAGCGGGGCCGAAAACTCACCCAAAAATCGAAGGATGTTGCGATCCAAGATCATGATTTTAGAGCAGTGGGGACATGGACTCGAAACTCTCCAAATATACTACTTATTATTTTAGGTGTTAATAGTGGCATCAATTACTAAGATCATTAACCACTATTTGTTCTGGGTAGGCTGTGTTACCAACTCCATTCGCCACCTTAGGAGCAGCACTGTTAATTTGAACGCAACAGTGAATTGTGCAGGACTCACCCCAGCCAAGCCACGACATTTTAACAATTTAATCGGTGAAATTAAATTGAAAAAATACCAGCCCCGACTGCGGCTCGAACCCGGGACCTTTAGCCCTAAACCCGGACGCTATACCACTTGCGCCACACTTCGACGTACTACTAGTACTTATTATTGTTTGACTTCGTAATAATCTGAGTTACAAATATCAAACTGAGTTCACATTTGAACAGCTTTGATGCGAATAAGGCCTTTGAAAACGAGAAATATTCCATTTCAGAATCAGATCCCTAGAAATAAAATTATGCTTGCGTAAAACTGCACAGTACCTAAATCAGAGTTTCAAAATAACATTTGAAATTATGGATACATACAAGTAAACGTTGATTAAGGATACCTACGTACTTTGTTATAGCGACAGCTATATCGTAAACAGGAAGTCTTCGCTCTCTAAATAAATATTTTCCCATATCAGTTAAGGCTGCAGCAGAGTCTATGGCATCCCTGCCAACCCTATTCCGTTCGAGGTAGGGAGTGGCATCTCTTCCCTGAAAAATAATCGATGCTTTATAACTGAGCTCAAAGCGGTGGTGTATGATTTGTAATGAGACCCCCAGGGAATAGTACTAGGGCCGCTGTAATTCTGAATTGACTATTCTTGAATTTTTTAACGTTTTTTCAGATTTGGATCATGGCTTGTAAGGACGCCGTTTTGAAGTTTCTGGAGGATCATAACAGGCCTTTCTCAAACAACGAAATTCAGAGTAGCGTTCCAGGTGAATTTGGTAAATCCGCCATCCAGAAAGCACTGGACAGTTTAGTTCAAGAAGATAAGGTCAAGGAGAAAGTGTATGGGAAGCAAAAGGTATCAAAACTAACGATATTTGTTATATTGAACAGTCGCATATGACGCTGTACTGAGACATAATTAGTGCAATTGATAAATATCTGACAGTATCAATACCGAGCCGTCCGTTCGTTCTAATTAAAAATATATCTGGTGTGCCTCTAGATCCATTTGTAGGACCGTTAGCTTCGGTATAAAAACACTACTTTATATAATAGATATAATCGATTATATCAATAAAATTGATAAATTGGGCCCCATCACCTTGCCTATAACCAGGAGGTCGGTCGTGGGGGGCTCTTTCTCGTGCATCTTGAACCGAGTAGTAGGGTATACCGGGGGGTTAGCCTAGTATACCCATGTATATCCATTTGTTATCATTTTCATCTATATTATTATATTTCAATGATTTATACAGATTAAGAGAGTACGAAACCATGAATGCTCTTACATTTTGAGGTGATATTGTTGAATACCAACCTTTCATAAAATACATTTTGAGTAACTATCTCGTTCAAGTTCATATTAGTAAACTAAGAACACGAAGCTTCAGCAATATGTCTGACTTATGATCAGAAGCCCCAAGTCTCTCAACATTTCTGATATTTCAGGTGTACTGCATCGTTCAGAACAATGACGTTTCCGGTAACGAGCTAAGAGAGAGCCTACTAGAAATGGACAGAAAAATCAATGAAACCACCTTGCAACTCAAAGAGGTATCCGACCAGCTCAAAGTCAAGTCGCAACTGGTCACTCAAATGAAGGGAAAAATCAGTCTGGAAGACGCCATAGATAAAAAAATTAAACTGGACGAGGAACTCCACAGCGTCAGACAACAGTTGACAACATTTTCTAACATAGAGTTGATTCGCCCAGAGAAGATGCTGACAGCGGAAAAAGATTACGAAAAGTTTTTGAAAGAGTACAAGAAGAGAAAACGCATGTGTATCGACATAGTTGATTCGATTCTGGAAAACTACCCGAAGACAAAGAAGCATCTGTTCGAGGATATCGGTCTGGAAACCGATGAGGATGCAGGTTTTTCCATTGAAAAGTAGCATCGGCTATGCAACTATAGAAGTTTTGTTAAGTTTTGTATTTTTATATTTAAACACTAGCATTGGATAACGATACCTATCATGCAAATAAACATTCAGTTAACGTTCATTTGGACAGTTTTGTTCACACTCGAATTTAGAAAAAGAACTTCGGATGATTTTTCACCCTCTCTTTCGTATCCGTATCTGTATGATATAATACAATACCCGTTGTGGAATCAGCCAAGGGAGTGGTTGTTTTCTAACCGATGCTCTTGTCATCAGTATATGTGGATGGAGAAGAAGCTTTGGTTGTTAACAACTGTCGATAAATAGATACAATGGCGTTCGCAAGAGATGCTTATAAACCGTGCAAAAAATCATGGTCCACTATCTTCAAACAATTCTCAAGTCATTATAGGAAATATGAAGCAAAGTGGTCGTTATGTCACTAGCCGCTTGCCACTGGGCTAAAGTGGTTCGGAATCCAGTCTTATCCAAGCTGTAGGTTCCGGGTCTGTCTTGCTCGCACAAGCTCTGCTTTTGAGGGGGTTTCTCCTAAAACCTGGGTGATTCGTTAAAACAAAAACAAGAAAAACTCGATTTTTTAAAGCCAAATTGACCTCGTTGTTATTCACTTACTCTACTAATGATTATCCCAGCAATAGATATCCTGATCTTCGGTCCTTTCAGGAGTTTATATCTCATATCAACGCCGTTCCAAAACGAAACGAAGTACCGCTTGATTTGCAGGTTATCGCCACCATGTAGTCTGTATCCGTCGTAATCGACGATCACCAGGATTTCTGGATATATCGTGTACGGAGCTTCTCTCTTGTTTCTCGCTTTGGAATCGTTCGATGTACTCCTTTTGAAGCGTTTTGACAGGTGGTCGGGTTCCATGAGAGCTGAAAGCAAAATTGGATAGTTTTCTACATTAACATTTTTATTCGTTATCAGTATCAGTTTTTCAAAACACTTAGAGCGTAATAAAACAAGTTCCAAAAAATGCTCCAACCAACGAAGTTTTTATTTTATTCATCAACTAACTAACTTGATGGAAATATATTATATCAAATCAAAAAGATACCATGTCTCAACATATCATCTAACCAGACAATCTGATAATCTAAAAACTGTGCAAATTAAAACTCAATTTGGCAAAAATTCATTATATTATCGCGGTATTATGCCTAAAATAGCATACCGATATGAATAAGGTCGATTAATTACCTCACCAAATTGAAAAATGAATGAAAAAAATTCTCATTTCTGCTGAGGATGAAGTAGCATAACTTCTCCAGACAATCTCAACTGCTCATTACTGATTCATCCATTTTATTTATATTCAATTGTTACCTATCAATTGTTTAAAATTGTTTTTTCCGTTAACCAGCTGTCATCCCTCTACGAACGAGGCCCTCAGAAGTCGAAACTTGTGCGAGCTAAGGATTAACGAGGCCTAACTTTTTATCGTGATCATGCTGGGAATCGAACCCACGTCCCTCTGATTGATATACTAGCGCTCTACCTTCATGACCACTGCGGCCCATTGTATTTTTTTTATTTTTCATGTTTTTCATATTGGTTGTCCCTATATAAATATTATATGTTTCTTAGGATTGAATTGACGGACCAGTGGCTAATGTATCTAGCAGTGGAACTTCTGGCTCGCATCAGACAGACGTTTGAGGCTCCGGTACGCGCGAAATCTGTTTTCTCAAATACGTGGGCCTCTTCAGGTAGCCACATGCCTTGATGTGAATCAAGTGTGATGTGGGTTGCCAAGATGCCAATCCAGACGTCTGGTGCTAGCTTGGAATGCGCACCGACCACCCGGGGTGGTGCTGTAGGTTTTCCGGGTTTTCCTACGACTGAAAAGTGAATACACCACCAAAAAAATCTATCACTGAGTCGCTCTTGAGCGCCACGGCAAATAATAATAATAGCCGTTCTCAATCCGCACAGGCCATGCACACTCTATGAGTGTTTATGGGGAAGTATTATTATTATTATTATTTTAGTAAAAATCACAAGAGTCATAGTGATGGTCGAAAAGTTGGAAAAGAACATGATGTTTGGATCCGAGGTCGCTTTTGCGAAGGCAATATGGATTCAATGAACCTACAAGGTAATTACAAATTATAGAAGTCACAAGAGCGGAGTGAAAATTCAAATACTCTTCGAGGATTTTTTTTTGATGAATTCTTCATGTATTACTTGAAAAAGTCCTATAGTTGAAAAAAGACGCATGAAGCCAAATCCGGAGAATTTGGAGAATGCGGTATAGTTGAACGAACTAAAAAAACTGAAAGAAATATAATAGATTTTGCCGCTTCGTGCCTATACACCGAATATAGGCAGAAATTATTTTATTTACTTGAAATATCTCAGCTGCTATTTCTTTTTCTTTTCAAATGAAATGAAGTGAACATATTCAACTGAATTCAGAAAAACTATAACAAATAGGAAGGCGTGAAAAAATGTACATAACTAAATCCGTGATGATTTATATTGATTCTTCATTAGCCAACCCACGACTATATGCTACTAAATCTAACACCCAAGTTTTGACTCTCTGCATACGATTTCCCGTTCATCGCCGATGACTGGTCGTGGATTCAGGCACATTGGTGACATTACATTTTACAATTGTATATGTGGTCTATTATTTTCAGTTCATTGCAGTGATGACTGAAACAATATTTCGACACATTTTCATCAATCAATCGTTCAGAAGGCATTGATACCTAAGACTCGAATGTAATTTGTGCTCAATGGAACCCTGCGTCCGCGTAGGTACATGGAACGTTCATTCGACATTGTGCTCTGCAAGATGAACTTATTTTTGCCACTTCATTAAAAACCACCAGCTCCAGTCCCATGGATGATGGAAGCGAAAGATCACCGATTCTGGCTGACCACGGCAGAGGCAGCGTTTTTTTACATGTAAAAAATTTAATTTTTCTTCAACGTTTCACTTAGCTTTCCACTTCTTTTGTTGGGAAGAGTTCATGGTATAATTTTCCGCGAATTGGTCATAGACCACCCTTTACACACATCGTGGTTACCACAATAGAATCTATGATCCAGAGAATCTCGATAATTACCGTACAATATAAAATAACTAGTCATATTGATTTTCTTTGAAAAATTATTTTCAATTGTAAAGTTTTTCTCCTATAAATTGGCAAAATTTATTTCGATTTGCACAGAAAAAATATTATTATTATATCTACAAAAAAAACACTTACCGTAATCGCTCATACTATCCTCCTCGTCCTCTATCTTCTTGAACACTATGTGGTGGTGAACGTTCTTGTTTCGTCTGATTGGTAGGCCCGTATCTATGGCTACTTCTGCGCTCAGTTCGCCGTCTTGATCTAGAAACATCTCGTCGTCGTTGATCGAATCCATATTCGATTCGTTTTTGTTTTTCGATCGAATCACAGAACCGCGCAGGCGCGATGGCAGTGGTCTGATGACCAAGTGGGATCCTATGCTACCTTCCTGTAACAAAATTATTGAATTAGGAAGGAATATAATAGCTGAATGTAAATGCAGTAAAGCCGCAAAAAGTGAATTCATAAAGTTCACATAGTATACGCGATTATAGTTATCACATAAATGTTGGGAAGAACCTGGAAAGTCATGTGTTCTGGGGATACCCACTCTCCACATCATGGGCACCATCATATTTACATATCTCTAGAAAATATATACAGATATCTTGCCAAAATAAAAAACTCATGATCCAAAGATAGATAATAAGTTGTTCTAGCATCCAAGCGTACCTGGAATCATCATAGTGAAGTAATTGAAAGGAAATTGGACATTACTTTAGCTTGGGAATACGGATTTGCTTTCTTCAATATTCAGCCCTATGTTGTAGCACTTACCTCTTCTCTAACTCCTGTTGTTACTGGCTCGTATTGTTAAGATCAGAAATCTTTACATTTAAGGAATAAAGGTCCGTTTCAAAAAAAATTGTTGCGTTTCACTGAAATTTGAAGTGGACGAAATCGCCTGAAACGTGAATTAAGCTAAGTTTTCATGTACACGAATTATTTATTTTTCGTACAAAATCTGTCAAAAGCTGTTCAAATATATTTCGTGGCGGCAAATTATAACTGATGGTACGAATAAATTCAAGAAGTTGAAATAAAAGCTGCTTTCCAACTGCCAGGGGTAGTAGCCCTCAGTGGAGCTTGTTACCCCTGAACTGAACCTGAAGTGAACCGCACCTGACTTTATAACTGGGTTTAAATTGGAACATAATTTGTCAAATCACTTTATGTCGGTTATGTCTGTTTGTAGTGTTTGTTTCCAGGCATATTAAAAATTTCAATGTCAAATATATGGACAGCAATCTCATGATTAATAATATAAGGATAAGAACAGCCGTAATATTTTATATTTAACTGATTTTGTTAACGTAAAATTTTTAAATGAAGAAAAACAGAAAAAGGGCTTCTAAACGTTTTTGGATGAGACCTATTTTCAAACTACGAAAATAACCACAGCATAATCAACGAGCTGAGGAATTTACTTGAGAAAATGGTCGGTAAATTAGGGGGTTGACGTTGAATATTTCATTTAAAGGCATTTCGCACAAATGAAAACCGCTCAAAATATCATTCGTACGAAAAAGTGACATTTCTTTCAAATTTCCAACGAAAAACCGAAAATTCGGATGCATGAAAACTCAGCTTTAAAAGAAAAAATCTTGAAGGATCACATCTCATTTTTAGAAATGGAGATGATGAGTTGATTTTTTTATGTTATAAAAGTTTCAATTGACAGATGTCAATGTCAGTAGGGGTTTTAAGCACTGAAATCAAATAGTTGCCATATTGAAGTATTTTAAGAATGGAGTTGCCATGGTAAATATACTCCGTTCGTTAAATGCCATTTCAGTTATGTAAGTGGAAAAACATTATTACTTGATTAAAATTTCAGCAAATCGGAAACTTCACTTTCAGGAAATGATTATTCAGGAGAGTTATTGTCTATAGAAGATGCAGGGAACCAAATACCCGGAAACAAGGTAGAAGCGCTACAAATGACAATAATGATAATGCATAATAAGTAACCATTGTTCGATAGAATCGCAAGCTACTGAACAATCCGACTTCGTCTCCACTTTGTTGCAGTTGATGTGCATCATTAGATAACTGGATAATCGATAACTTTCAGATAATTCGTTATGTGCAAATCAACTTGGTATTTAAGTTTCCTACCGTACAATATTTCCAAGTATGTGAACCATTCCCACGATTTCAATTAACTCGGCATCACTCAAAATGTATTTTTCGAATCTAAATCGGTGTTGAGTGTATAATATTACATAACCTAATAGGTTTCACATTATAACGTTCAACGCTCACCTACTAATCCGGGGTGAAAGCTCTAGCGATTTAATTTTTTTTCTGGGTGCAGATGATCGAAGCATTAGTGGAACGATTTGGTCAGATATCAAAGCGGCTAATTAAACTTGCCGGCTCGATTGGGCACTTGATTTCTTCATGATTCAATCGTACTCAATCTCAACACTGGTGTTCTATAGGAATCTATTTTAAAACCGATTATATTTGTTGTAGGTCTTCGTTGTATTCTGTTGCTTGAACTTTTTTCCATATGCACTTTAAATCCAGATAAACAAGACTTGAGCAACAGGTATGTACAGAGTGGGCCAAATTGGACAGTTTTATAGGGAAAGTACAGCATGTTTTTCGAAATTGCGCATTTCCGAAAAGTTGCTGCAACTATTTTCCTCTCAAAAATTTCATGTATCTAAGATATCCATTGTTATTAATAGAAAAATATTTTTTCAAGAGACACCCTGTATATTTCTGCATATTTCAGTAGCTGTCAAATTTTGATTTAAGCAGTAAAGACGCTCTTCAATTCGAGTTTTCTGTTCAATTTTCAAACACATTAGCAATGAAGTATGAGAATTATGAAAAACGGGATATGATAGTGTGTTTTATACAAACCGGGGAAAATGCAGAAATGAGACAACCTTTTAGAGACATTTTCGCAAGATTGCGACACCACCTAATTGATGGTGGTCAATTTGAAAAGAAAAGACTAGAATTATATGAATTAAATAGGGATAAGGAGTTGGAAGAAATAGTCGTTTTAGGAGCTGTTGAAAATAATCCCAAAACGCCAACGCGAAATTTGAAAATATTAACAGGCCTACCAAGAAGTAACGTCAGGTGGATTTTGAGAAAGCACAAATACATGCCATACAGGACCAGAAGAGTTCATAAACTCAGACCAGGGGATTTTGAACGCCGCATGGATATTGCCAGTGGTTCCTGGAAAATTGTAACCAAGAGCGCGATTTTTGTTGAAATGTATTGAGACAGACGAAGCTTATGTGAGCAGTTCCGGCATTTTCAATCGCTACAATTCTTTTACTTGGGCAGAGCAGACACGTCAAGAAAGATTTGTATTTAGTGTGTGGGAAGGTGTTTTCAGAGGTACACTTATTGGCCCGTTCATTTAAAATGATGTAGGAATTTTAAGGCAAAATATTGAACCCCTTGTCGATGAATTGCCAATAATGGAGCTCAGAAAAATATATTTACAATTGTCACCAACTTTTTGTCTGCAAATTTTGGTAATAATTGAGTAGCCAACCAAGGACCCAACCGTTGGCCGGCCAGGTCACCGGACCTAACGCCTATGGACTTTTTCCTCTGGGAAATGTTGAAAGATCTTATTTTTAAATTGCCGACCAATTCTAGATACGAATTGGAAGCGGCAGACATGCAAGGTTTTGCTTCTCTCACTCCTATTGAACTAATTGATTCGGCAAAAAACGTTCAGAAAAGGTGTCGCCTCTATGTAGGAGAAGCTGGGACATTTTGAACATCTTCTCTGAAAAAATTAATTTCATTGTTTGTTCTTGATCATTATGATTATTATTGTTGATTCATTTATTGGTAGTTCTTGGTCAATATAGTATGAATTGTTATCAGTTTCATTTACTGCTGTGAAAAGATTTCTCAACATTTGATAGCTACTACTGAACAATATCTCTCTATTTCATCGCCGTTTCGCGTCGTCCAAAGCCAACTTGTTCAAAGTGTGCGTTTCAAAGTCTACATGAAAGAACCTAAAAGCTCTGTATTTCAAAGATGACTCTAGCAAAACATTAAGTGTGCTACATGAAATGAAATATGCAGGAATATAAAGCGTGAAAAAAAAAAATTCCATCAATAACTATGGATACCTCATTCGAAAAAGTAAGTTACTTACACCATTAAATTCAAACTGGTGTTTCTAGAACTGGGAGGGTTTCATTCATGTTGGGAGCTTTTAGAATGAGAGCTAGTCTGTTATGCAAATAAAGGAACATGTGACCAAAACAAAAACATTTGTTTTTCGAAGGAAATTATGAGTTCATTCACACAATTAGTGTTTGTTAGAATTAACACAATTCCCAATGACGAACTGCAATATTTTCTTTTTTGTTCAAAGTGTTTATCTTTTATTGCTTCACAGAATTAGCACCCAAATCATCTACGGTCGTCAAAACATATGAGATTTCATCGGTAATCAACTTTTGAAACATTGAAGCTGGGTTTTCACCACGGAAAAGGTGAGATTTATCGTGAATTGTTTTCGCCTAGATGAAATTGACGCACTAGAGAATTATTATAAAAAAAACAGTGTTAATGATTTCACAGAAGTCATCATTAAACAGTATTATCCCCAACATTATTCAGAAATGATTCAAAACTGTCCGTTGATCGTTGAAAATATTATTTTTAAATATCCAGAACTTTTTTAAATTTAAAAAACAGATTTACCTATATCTTCTCCAAAGTTTGCGAATAAAAATCAATTTTTGATTAAGAATATTTGTATTTTTATCATGTTAATTCAAATTATTATCATTTCCAGTTCATTGAACATAAAAACAAATATGGTTTTCGCTGTTGAAGTCAAAATATGCGTGTGGGTTTGTAGAAAAGATTTTTTAATGCGCTTGTAGATCCGTGATCTATTCGAATCGGGATGGTTTTAGGTTTCCTGAGAAGTTTTTGTGGAACCATTTCTAGGTTAGATACCCTTGCTTTGTGCGTAACTGTATGCCGACAAAAAATTACGAACTACTTTAAATGTATGTTTGAAGTCTATCAACAATTCAAAACTCACTACTTGATCAGAAAAAACAATTCGACTCTCACGTTGACCAATTTGTTGGGAAAACAGAATACATTTCGTACGTGTAATAATTGTAGACTGCATGAGAAAATGTTAGTAAACAAAGACAGTACAGCTTCTGAGAGAATTGAGTTAATGAAACTAGCTATAATTGACAAGTTTTACATAATTAACACGTTACATTGTTTCAGCATCATCATACAAGTTGAGCCATAAACATACGGTGAAGGTATATGAAAACGAGCAGGTCATACTAATACCGAGTGGCAACTAGAACGGGCCCAAGCTATTTATGAACCGATTTATTTGACATTCGGAACGTATTTTTGAAACAAAATCAAATTGGCCGCTTTTTGGTCTCAATGGAAATTACATTATATTTATTTTTTTAAATGAAACACCATATAAAATGGAATTATATCCAAACACAATGCCAAAATTTTAAATGTCACTGAAAGATAAAAAAAATGTTTGCCTTAAATACCCCTAAGTAACTGCGGTAAAAATGTTAATAAATTTATTCATAATAAATCAATTGCACGTATTTTACGGATCAATGAAGTTTAACATTTAGGTTTTTGATAAGACTGTATTTTTATTCAACTGAAACACTATGGACCGGGGACTGTCGTCATTATATATGAAAAATAAATTGTCATTAACACGATATATTATTGTATAATTTTCATTTGAAATTGGAAAAAGTGAACCAAATTCAAGATATTTTTCATTTCCATCATAACAAAGTATATGTAAAGTTGTGGGTACACTTTGAATAAAATATTATCAACAGTAAAAAGACAAGAGTCGAATAAATTTCGTTCTTCGACGAAATAATTTTGCCAATCGGTAATTTCTTGAGAAAAACTGACATGTAGGTAGGTCGAGAAATTTTGTTTGAAAGAACAGTTCTGAAAAACACAATTGTTATAAATGTTCAGGGTCAATTTGTTAATAGGGTTTAATCGAAATTGAAGATGAATGTCCAGTTATTTTTATAAACTGTTAATCTCTTATTCCTGCTTTGGACAACTGTGTAACAGTACTAACACGGTTTGAATTATTGGTAATATTGTTAGTAGTATCTAGGCCAATTTTAGTTGCTGAAGTTGTGGTCCACGGTACTTCCCTATGGAATATTCTTAAACTATCCGTTCGAATTTGGAGTTCGTTCGGATGTTATAGTTTCGTTTCTTCTTAGAGTAATTTAAGCAATCTAACGGAACAAATTCTTTCATCCATATCATTTTTGGTTATCCACTTGCTATCTGCCAACTGTTTCGACCCACCTTGTGCCGTCTTGGAAAATATTGAATTATATTCAATTCTTCCTGTTGGAGTTCCATCTCGAATTTTTTCTTCTTTGACATAGTTGATTTTGCAATTTACAGTTTCTCCTTTCCTCCAAGCTAATTCATAAGAAACTGTATGAAATAATCTTTTTTGTAATCCATCTGGTTCATCTATATTCTTTAAATTTGCCATTCTTTCTTGTCTATCGCAACAGAACATAAGTACCTTTCTTTTACCTGAAATAGCTTGTAATTCTTTTCGTTTACTAAAATTCGCATTTCGAGCTTATCTGAAAGTTGTATCGGTGAAAGGATCGAATTTGATATTGTACTATCATTGAAATATTTTACTTGAAACATCTTCGCAGTTGAATTCCATATCGTGTTCACTACATTTTCTTTGTAATCATCTCTATTTCCCTTTTCCGTATTTCCCTTTTTCATATTGTATGACTAATTCTCCAATATCGAAGTTTGTTCAGACATTTCGTAATTTTGGATATGAAAAAACTCCATAAATTGTATCCATATTGACGATTTCTTGTATTTTCTCGATTGTGGGATTGCTTTTTTTATGTTCTGTCTGTTTTTCTCAGACGAAATATGTCCAAAAAATTCATGTTGCAGGTTTTGTATCAATGAAACTCAAAAATCATAGCTGACAAGACAGAAATTAGAGTGACGACCGCTTACTAGGTGAAGTCTGGTTTTGAGGAACATGCATTTTTGTAAGGTACACTTTTTTTATCGCTGTCAAAGTGACTCAAATGAGAATCTACAAAAACAAATTCAGAAATAAATCTCATCCAGAACGTACTTTTTTTCTGGTAATAGGCGGTATCGACGTACCGAATGTTCGGAATGGTTTGCACACTTTTTATTTCTTTACCGCTGAATTGTCGACCTTGTGATTTGCTAATGGTTTCTAGTTGATTTGCAGTGATTACAGAACGAGCGAACGTGATCATACCCAGTTAGACGTACTATTGAGACATTTACGTTGGTACATACACCTATTTGAAATCGGTTGGTCAAGGTCATGCACTTGCCTCACTTCTCTAAGGAAATAACCCAGTAAGTTTTTTTTCGAAGGTTACCTCAAATCAGTTGTGTATTATGATTTATATATTTATTTTTTCTTTCTTTTACTTCAGTAACACTCGAAAATGATTTTTTTTATGGTTCATACAAATACGAAAATAGGAGAAACCGACAAACATCCTGAAAACCAAGAAAAAGTGAAGAATTTCTGATGGCTGTATGTCTTACCAAGTGAAGAGTTTCGATGATTTGAAACAACGAGCCCCGATAGAGATATGTTCGGCAGGTCTCCAGACTGACTGCAAGTGGTGTAATCTGATTCGGAGATTCAATAGTAAATAGTTGAAAATTTGTTTATTATGTCGAACAGTTGAAGTTTGAGTTGACATATTCGAAGTGTCAAGTGCGTTGTAAAGTTGAGGTTGTATTCATACAGAAATGGATTTTTTAATTTTTCCACACATTTTTATGAAACTCACACTTTATTTGAAGTCGATACCGAGTCAACTGAAGATATCATAGGTTCTTTACGGAAACTCTACACTTTCGAGTTGAAAATTTTGAAAATTTGCCAATGTGTTCATTAAAAAATGTGTCTGTTCACGTTTTCATTTCAATTTCACAGAGTATACTAATTTTATCATTCTCAATCGATTTGCGTTCGCAGAATTGCTCTATCTTCAACCGTTCTCGAGTTGAACAGTTCATCTTCTCAAAATTTGGTTTTTATAATTTTTTCAATAATAATTTTGAAACTCACACTTTTTTGAATATAAACACCGAATTTGAAGTCGATTCCGAGTTAACTGAAGATTTCATAGGTTCTTTACGGAAACTCCACACTTTCGAGTTGAAAATTTCGAAAATTTGCCAATGTGTTCATTAAAAAATGTGTCTGTTCACGTTTTCATTTCAATTTCACAGAGTATACTAATTTTATCATTCTCAATCGATTTGCGTTCGCAGAATTGCTCTATCTTCAACCGTTCTCGAGTTGAAAAGTTCATCTTCTCAAAATTTGGTTTCTATAATTTTTCAATAATTATTTTGAAACTCACACTTTTTTGAATATAAACACCGAATTTGAAGTCGATTCCGAGTTAACTGAAGATTTCATAGGCTTTTTACAGAACCTCTACACTTTCGAGTCGAAAATTTCGAAAATTTGTCAAAGAATTCATTCAAAAATTATCGTCTCTTCATGTTTTCATTTAAATTTGATAGAGTATAATAATTTCATTATTCTGAATCGATTTGCGTTCGCAGAATTCCTCTATCTCAAACCGTTCTCGAGTTGGAAAAGTTCATCTGGAGTTGAAGGGAGTAATTTTCTCTCTAAATTTGTTTTTTTTTCTACTTTTTCAATGATTTTCATGAAACTCACACTTTTTTCAATATGCACGCCGAATTTGAAATCGATTTCGAGTCAACTGAAGATTTCATAGGTTTTTTGCGGAACCTCTACACTTTAAATAAAAAATTTCGAAAATTTGCCCATGTGTTCGTCTGTTGGTGTTTTTATTTCTATTTCACAGAGTATACTAAGTTGAAGTCGTTTCCGAGTCAACTGCAAAGTGTGCATATTTTAACTATGTATTGCGTCAAAATAACTCCAGGTCTACTTGGAATACCCTTAGGTCTCTCGACGTACTGCGTGACAAAAACACATCTGAAATACCTCCAGGGCTGAAAAATCTAGAGTTACTGAATGTTCATTTCACTAATATACCGTCTCCTAATACAACTGCAGGTCGTTTTGACGTGGACGAACTATATGCTACTCCTAAACTAGAACCTATTTTCACTTTCCGAAATGTAGGATGCGAAACTGTGTTCAAGTACCTTAATAAAATCAAAAGTAATGCTTCAGGCTCTGATGATATTTCTATCCGTATGCTACAGTTAGTTCTGCCCCAGTTGCTTCCTCATATCACTTTCATCTTCAATTTTGCCATCACAACTTCCAAATTTCCCTCCCCTTAGAAACACGCTAGAGTTATACTTTTACCAAAGTGTAATGACCCGAAAGAAGTTTCAGATATTAGGCCCATCAGTATTTTACCTACTTTATCGAAAGCATTCGAAATGGCTATCAAAGAGCAGATCACGACCTTTGAGAATGAGGAAAAATTGATAACTGATGTACAGTCAGGTTTTCGCCCACATTACAGCACTGCGTCGGCCTTGAGTCAAATAACTGATGATATTTTCAAATCTCTTGACTCAGGTAATTTCACTTGTCTCATACTTTTGGATTTCAGCAAAGCTTTTGAGACACTCGACCCAGCAGTTCTGTGCAAAAAACTCACGTGTTTTGGCTTTACAGATAGTGCTGTTGCTCTGTTGCATAGTTATTTTTCAAATAGATCTCAGTGTGTTATCCTTGAAGCCAACCAATCCACTTCTCTTACGAAACCTTTGGGTGTACCTCAAGGCTCCGTACTGGGTCCACTACTTTTTGCATTGTATATTACTGATTTTCACGAACACATCAAATCAGGTAAAATACATCATTACGCCGATGATACACAAATATATATGTGCTTCTCGTTTGAAGAATCGATACATGCTGAAATCGAAATCAATGAAAACCTTGAACTTTTGTTTGATTTGTCTTTTGTGCATAACTTGAAACTCAATCCTAAGAAATCCCAAGTCATGCCTTTTGGTCCCAACAGTAAGAAGCATATCGTACGTGACTCTCTTTCTATCGTAATTGATCAAAACACTGTACCTTTCGTAAATGAATGTAAAAATTTGGGCCTGTGGCTAGATACTGATATGAGATTCATTAAACATACTAGCCATTTATGTAGGTTATCCTTTGGAATCTTAAGACAGTTATATCCAAGTAGGGACTGTGCGAATCTCTCATTCTTTCAAGACTGGCCTACTGTGATCATATTTACGGGCCTGCCCTGCTGGAATCGGACAATAAAAAACTTCAGAAAATTCAAAACAGTTGCATAAGATTTTCGTACGATATCATATTAGTTCATCTTTCCAGGATTCAGGTTGGTTGAAATTGAAATCTTGGAGGGAGATGCATATGCTCACATTCGTTCATAAAATCTTAAGAACTGGCTACCCGCCCTATCTACGCCCTATCACGTAATAAATATTATTCCCGTAATAGGCATATTCTACTTATTCCCACACACTCCTCTGCGATTCTCACACGGTCCTTCTCATACAATGTCTCCAAACTGTATAATACCCTTCCCTCGGAACTGAAAGAACTCACTTTAAATAACTTTAAGAAGAGATTGAAGATTGTAAACTATTTTACTGTTTTCTAAATATACAAATATTTTCATTTTCTGGTTTAAATAAGTGTTGTAATCACTTTTTTTTTTTCCGTTTTGATTTTGTTTTTTCTTTTAGAGGTTGGGTTTAAAAGCAGCTTTCATAGCTGTACTTGACTGTATATTGAATTGTTACGTATGATGAATAAAGACATATTATTATTATTATTATTATTATTAACTGAAGATTTCATAGAATTTTTACGGAACCTCTACACTTTCAAGTTGAAAATTTCGAAAATTGGCTACTGTGTTCATTCAAAAATGGTTGTCTGTTGATGTTTCTATTTCAATTTCACAGAGTACCTACTAATTCTGATTCGATTTGCGTTCGCAGAATTGCTCTATCTTCAACCGTTCTCGATTAGAAAAGTTCATCTGGAGTTGACACCTCTCTAAATTCGGTTTTTATTATTTTTCCATTATTTTGTGAAACTCACACTTTTTGAATATGCACACCGCATTTGAATTCAACTCCAAGTCAATAGAAAAGTTCATAGATTTTTTACGGATCCTCGAGTTGAAAATTTCGAAAATTTGCCAAATTTTCATTTTAATTTCACAGGGTATACTAATTTCATAATTCTGAATGTATTGGCGTTCGCAAAATTGCTCTATCTTCAACCGTTCTCGAGTTCAAAAGTACATCTGGAATTGAAAGGAGTCATTTCCTCCAAAAATTTGATTTTCATAATTTTTTCGTCAATGAATTTATACTTTTTTCAACATGCACACAAAATTTGAAGTAGATTCAGAGTCGAATAACTGTTTGATAGGATTTTTACGAAACCTCTGCAATTTCTAGTTGAAAACTTTTATTTCGTTAATCAATACATTTTAGGGAATCTTGAGATAATCTGATAAATGGACACAGAAATTTTATATTTATTCGACACAATCTATCAAAAAGAATGGAAATTTACAGCTGAAGAGATTATCTACCACTGAATTCTGAACAGGTTTCAATTACTCCTTATTGTTGAACTAATGTTTAGTTCGGCCATATCTCAGTATCGGATAAAAAAATTTCAACAAATTACACATTTTGAAAAAGCAGTGCCGTTTTTCAATCCCATGTTTATCTAATAATTTGGCCTTATTTTCGACCTTGGTTTTGCTAAGCTCACTGAGTTAATGACACATTTATCGATTTATCATCTGTAAATAATATACATGTACAACAGAAATAAGCGAGCTTCTCAGAGCCTATAATTTTCTGATGTTCGTAAAAAATGTACGAAATCATGGCACTGTTAATTAACTCTATTAAAATCCTCGAGTTTTTCATCAATGCAACATTTTGTTTGATTTGCCCGAAGGTATAGCCGCGCCCCAATTAAAGCGATACCGGAATTAAAAAACGATACTTATCGACCTTTGCCGTTAATTGAATCGAATGAAGTTAGAAGTTAAACCTCATATTCAATCGCGTGCATTCGGTGATAAGGATCTTGTTCCGTGAAACAATCAAAATTATGTGACCACCTTGGTAATTCCATGATCCGGAAATTAGAATAGTCTTTAAAAAAAATACAAAAAACGGATGTGTTGTTTGGTGAGGGTACCAAATTTTATCTTGGTCTTAAGGTGCGTTCACAATACAGCGATTGACGAATTAGCGACAACAGCGATTCGCAATTTTACTAGCTACGATGCAAGAAATTTGAATTATTCCAATATCCTTCCGAATAATATTTGAATCCAGCGTCACCAAATGGGAGGAGTGAGGAGAGACGCGACAAAAAAACGCTGTATTGGAAATTCACCTCAAGCATATTGATCATTTGCATCATGGACTACCAAGTAAAATAATAATATGTCTATTGCGTCATTTTAGACACTAGATAGACAAAAACTGATATGCACATTACAAAAGTTTGGTATTTCAGGGATGGCATTAGAATGGCGAAACAGGAATCAGGTTACACATATCAATAAAAAAAAATCTGTTGACATTTCGAATGAGAGCGATGTACCACAGGGAAGCACAGTGGGGTCATGCACTGTTGTTTTTGTAATACATAAATTAAATGGTATTGTCAATTGTGTCGAACTGTTATTCATTTGCAAATTATACATTGATTGCAGCGGCCGACATCTAGACCACTGAGCAACCAGGCTAACATTTGAACAAGTCATTCCTAAATCGATGGATTGGTACTAGGGATCTGAATAAATGGCCTACCGAATCTCCAGACCTGACGCCATTCGACTCTTTTTGTGGGGTTATCCCAAATATCTAGTAAATTGATGGTTTTTCATGATTGATTGTATCTGCAATGTCTTCAGTTGAATATTCAACAGTATGCTCCTACAAGCTTATTGAGATAAAATAGAAATAAAATCTTCATTCATTCAAGATGAAATGTGATAAGAAAGTAATCAACATGAACAGATTTATCAGCTATTATTTGCATTGACGGAAATTTTGCTTTACTAAGTAGAAAATTCATATACATAGTTATTATTTTCTCTCAAAAATTGAAATGTCAAGGTTGATATTATTTTGATTAGGTAAGTAGTATTTGTTCTCATCAAATTCAGTATTGAACTAATTGGCAGGTTTCACTGGTTTTTACTTCCAATTCCTGTCATGTGGAAGTAATAGTTTCCTTCAATCCTGCAGTGACTTTAAAACCCTTCGGGTATTTGTGATGCCCCATTCATATGTAAATAGTAAACAAATGGAAATGTATAGTGAGCTCCCAAAAAAAATAACGTCATATTTGCACGAGCGTCCAAGTCAGATCTCATTCTCATTACACAAAAGATGTGCAGTTAGAAGCAGAATTTTTTATGTTTCATGCTTTATCTGTTTTGAAATGAATGATTTTTGCTTTATATAGTATATACTTGATTTGTATATCGCCAAATTTTCCATTCGATCGATCCGTAAAGTTTTCTATAAATTGGCGAAGGATCTGGTGTACAATATCTCTGAATTTCGTTTTCGTGATTTGTATCGCATTGAAACTTTCTCTAATGATTGATTGTTTCTTCACATCAATTTTCAGAATTGTGTCACGAATATTCTTTAAAAAAAAGTGTATTGAGAAGAAAAAATCATTATAATGAGAATTTGATGGTTTTCTTAACATTGTTTTCGTCGATTAGCTAGACCATTCAATTCACAATGAAAAATGCCTCTACCATATTCGAAGACAAGTCTTCAAAACAAAACAGCTACTGTCCCTCACGGTCGTTGAATTATATATGTTATATTCTTGGCAAATTTTCTACAAGAACTACTTTGCTGGTAGCCGCTTTGTTTAGTTGTAGTACTTCTTCGGTTCTGTTGAAGTTGTTGTGGTGTTTCTAGATTTCAAATACTTCCCGTAAGAGTATTGGGTTTCTTAAATTTTTACTTTATGATTAACGTTTTTGAGAGGATGTTCTGCGACAGCGGATTTTTTCATGTGTCCTAACCGACAATTGGCCTTGTATTCTTAATTCTTGTTTTTGTCTTCAACTTTTTTTTATCATGAAAAAAAAATTTCAATTTCGAGAGTTTTGAATACGTACAAATCACAATTTTCAACAGTAAAATCGTTCACAAAATACAACAGTGAAGGTAATTTGACCAATATTCTAGGATTGAAACTAGTGATTTCTACGTTACTTACAGCCCTATAGTCTGTATAATTTCAAAATAACAAAAAGTGTGGAGTGATATAGTTGTATCAGGAATGTCATACGAAATAAAAATAATGGAAAATATACCAGGTCTCCCATTTGAAAATCGAAAGATTATGTTACCTTCGGTGAAACCAGAACTGGCAAGAAGTTTAGTTTCTTGTCATAGAATGTAGCTTCATGTCATATAATAGTATATTCTGTAACAAGGTTAGAATGAAAATTCGATGCGAGTGGAAAGTTCCGAGCGCGAGCCGAAGGCGAGCGGGAGCATCACGAATTTTCATTCTAACCGAGTAGCAAACTGTACTTTCTCCACGATCAAACATTTTAAAATATTTTTAAATGGAAACGAACAAAAGATAATTTCCACACGAAATAATAACTATTATTTAAAAACACTGTTTATCAGAAAGGACTAATCCTGGACTAATCAGCACTAATTTTCTAATTGCAAAGATGCATTAAGAATAAACTATTGAATTTAAAAAAATTGCATTGTAGGTGGCTTGACTTTTTAAATGGAAACGAACAAAAGATAATTTCCACACGAAATAATAACTGTTATTTAAAAACACTGTTTATCAGAAAGGACTAATCCTGGACTAACCAGAACTAATTTTCTAATCGCAAAGATGCATTAAGAATAAACTTGAAAAATTAAAAAATTTGCATTGTCGGTAGTTTGAACCCACGATCTCTCATGTACTATGTCAATACTATACCATCTGAGACATCCGGCCTGTCATTGCAATAAGTTTGATAAATATTATAATCAATACTACGAGTCTCAATTATTCGGGTGTTTTGGTAGTAAACTTTCCAGTATATTATTTGTACTCTTTGTAATTTCAGGTGGTGTATTTTCACACTCTGATTCTGAATCACTGGATAAATTCATGATACTTTTTATATTTTCGAATGAAAACGTGACAGCAATAATTTTGACACTACTGAAATTTGCCACTACGGTGACAATCAACTGCGTCAAGGCTAATGTTATTATTGCTAACCAGTGTGAGAATATTATTCTTATACAAGAGAGAGAATGTAAATACATTTGAATTGCATGGGGGCAGAGGTGTTGCAGAATATTTCTTCAATCTCAAGAGAGAGAATTCCAGCATTCTGTAATCAAATTTCATTTCAAAATTAGCAAATTCTGTGATGATCGTGGAAAAAGATCTTTCAAACTCTATTCCTAAATATTTGAAAACAAAAACGTTATAGAGTCGAGCCACCTTCCGCGTACATCTGGTATAAGCACCTATACAAGCTGTTGAAACATTTTTTAGTTGAATATGTGGTAATTCGGGCTTTTCAGTATTGTGCTGGTTCAAATTTGACTCAGCCTTTCGATATATTTATCCGGCAAGTATTGAATCTTGAATCTCAAAGCAAACTTACCACTACTAGCCCATCACCCTCAGTTCTCATCATAATGGCTGCCTGGTTTTCTTCATCTTGGTACAGTTGGCCAATATCATCGTTTGTCTGAAAAAAAAAGAATATTTTCAATAAATTTCGTCACTACATTTTACCATAGCAAGATTTAATCAAGGACCTTAATGGTCGACTTTAAGAGTAAACTAAAGGAGTTTGTATATGATTTTTCAATAATCTATTCATTCACAGCTGTTAGATTCTTTGGAAAATATAGGAATAAGCGGTGCGCGATAAAATCTATCAAAAAATGACCTCGATGGGAGAAAACAACGTGTTTGTATAAACGTTAAAGTCAGTTCAAGCCTAATGATAAAGTATGGAGTACCCCAAGGAATGGTGTTAGTTCCCCTATTTTATCTATTTACCTAAATAGTCTTCTTTCTCTATAAATGGCAGTGGTATAATTGAAATTTTTGCAGATGATTCTGCGATAGAGCCAAATCTCGAAGAAAAATATATGTCAAAAGTCAAAGATTGGTTCAATCACATTCTTCTAACCATAAATTTCGAAAAAAAAAAAATTCTTCAGGATCACAGCCAAAATAATTTACTGGGATATGTGGGCTTGTCCATAAAAAATAATTCTGAAATCATTAAAATTGAAAGATCTCATAACATCAAATACTTCGGCGTAACAATGGACAATCACTAGAGGTGGGATGAATACATCAACAACATCACTAAAATACTACGCAGTATATTATATATTATTTATATTATATATTTTTAGGTAACCTCTTTGAGGTACGAATCACATAAGAATTTTATGTTTTGCTCTCATAGGCTCAAAAATCTCATATGTAATTCTTGAATGGGATGGAGTTGCTAAATCACACCTAAATAATCTGGCAACCATACAGAAAAGATTCCTGAAAATTATGTACAGAAAAGGTAATGCTGTACAGTGACGCGAACATCCTAGATCCAAAAAAACTTTTCCTTGTCAGCATAATAATAAACTAATACAAAAATGAAAATACGCTACACAACATTGATCATTCATACTCCTCCAGACAAAAACAGAAACAGCTTGTGGAAACTGAATCAACAAACACAAAAATTGGATTACGTTGTTTCACATACCTCCAACTTGAAGTTGTTTAAATTGGTTCTAGAGTATATAGAATTACTTATTAAAACAGCTACTTAACTCAATAGGCTTACAACTTCTCGATCCAAAATAAATGCTCTTTTGGAATTAGAAATGATATGAGAATATTATTTGATGTATTGTTATGTAGTTCTTTACATGTATTAAGCTAAAGATTATCTGGTCTGATTGACCATATCTTGTATATTAAACTTTATTAGCACAACGCTCTTCATTGCAATAGGATATAAAATGTGTTCAGTGTGGATATACATAACTATAAATTATAAAAGTCAATAACTGAAATATAAATAAAGTATACTTACAAATATACATAATGTTCAGAGTGCAACATAATATGTTAATACATAAAAATATACTGCTGTCACTTGGTAATTAATAGTTTTGCCCTTTCTCAAACGAATAATTTTCCTTTACGAATGAAACACAAATTTTGAAAACTATTTAAAGACACACAATTTTTCATTTCACATGGCAGATTGTTGAACATGACTAGACCATTTGTAAATAAGGTATCACAGAACACATTTTCAGAATTGATGTAAAAATCATTTGCTGCTTGCCTTCTAGTTTTGTGACAATGTAGGTACATTTCGAACATAATTCAGCTCACTTGATAAATAAGACGGTAACATGTTATTTATCAGTTCAAAAATGAAAATCAATGTATTATATGAAATTCTTCGTTTGACGTTCGTCAATTGCAATATATTCACCATTTTCACAATTGGAGTACGCCTTTTACAACACAAAATAGCTCTCATTGCACGATTTTGGATTTTTTGCAGTTCATTCAACTGTTCATCATTGAGGAAAGTTGATAAAGTGCCACAATAATCGATATGATGTGCAATGATAGACTTGTAGAATGTTAATTTTGTGAAAAGAGACACTTTGTCCTCATGGCTATGAAACCTATTTTTTGCGCCATTTTATTTCAATATAATCACTGTGGCCGTAAAATTCATTTGACTATCAATCAGCACTCCCAAATACTTAAACATTTTAACTTCTCCGATGCTTTCTCCATTTATTCGAATATAAAATTTTATTCTATCTTCCTTGATCATTTTCTTATTTGCTTTCGAGGATATAATCATGAATAATTATTATTTTAAGGCCATTGTCACAAATCCAGGTGAAAATATTCTGAAGATTTTTATTCAAGAATTGTTATACGTCCTCTTTTTCACCAGAAAAGTAAAGCAGAGTATCGTCAGTAAAAAGTTTCAGCTTACATTTACTAACGTGATGTATCAAATTATTTATGGATAAAATAAATGATATTGGTCCCAATACCGAACCTTGAGGCACACCAAATTTGACATTTTCTATATTCGAATGAACGTTTTTATATTTGACGTGTTGTTGTTTATCCTGTAAGTAGCTCTGGAACCAATTGAAAAATCTCCCTTTAATTTCATACTTGCTTAGCTTTTTCAAGAGAAAGTCGATATTGATAGTATCGAACGCTCTTTGTAAGTCCTCCAAGCCAGAAAACTGTCATCCAGTAATTCCAGCTTCATGATCTTCTTATCTTCGATTCACACATTCACTTCCTCCTCGTATTCTGTTTGCCAAGGTTTAAAGAAAATAATTCGCCTCAGAATTCATCATGTAGAAACTCCATTAGATTATATCATACTCTGCATACTAAAAGAACCGTGAATCAATCACAATGGCTTCAGCCTTGATTTTCGCATGATTCAATCGAAACTGTGTTTACGACTGCTCATGTATGTCGGTAACGTTTTTCTTTCGGGGCAAAACAACACAGTAGGTACATACAATCACAATTAAAACATAATGCAACACACACGTGTTACTAAAAGTTTCTTTGTCTTCGAATGTTACTCCACCTTCTTACAAAAAACGCCCACACTGTAACCGTAACCTAAATTGAAATCGATGCTGAATTGGGAAAAACAGATTTCAGAATTTCATGCAAAATGAAACGGCATGAATGGAACACTTGTGAGAACGATTTTGAATAGTTTCAATTGTTATGCAATGAGTAATGTTCTGGGCACAGAAATATGTATCGGAAATGGCTTGGATCAGTTTTGGATGTTTTTTATGGTATTATATTTGGTTGCTGAGAAATAGAAGATATCAATATTCAGCTCTTCAATATTGAAAATTTAGCAATAGTAAAAGCAACAAATCTATTGGATGCATGGATGATTATTTTGTGACAAAAATGATGAAATATAATTTATTCTTTGCTGCAATAGTGTCAACTCAATTCATCAAGTTCGATGAACACGCCACTCGACTTTGAAGATTAAATCATATACGGGTAGAACTGATATTCATTAAGCCCAGGCCAGTTCTATGGAGACATAGTATATTGCTTTATACCAACGAACATTGACTCATTAGAAGGGGCAAAGCATAGTCGTACAGTTGAAATATGAAAGTAGCATGTGAATCAAAACTGTAAAAATCGATTCGATTATAGAGCTATTATCGAATACCTGTAATTCAAGAGGTTGAAAGATCAAATATTTGAGGATATATTTTGCACACGGAAAAAGCAATTCGACATTTTTTCTCCGCTTATATTCAGCTTCTCAATTAACTCTGACCATATGATTACTCAGCTTAGATTCACCGGTAAAGTACAATGCGTACTTCACTACTTTTCTCTATGTCTTCATTATCTTAACTTAAACTGTAAGTTCCGGATCGCAAAATCTTATACAGATTATACATGCTATTATTAAATTACACCATTTAGATAGTCATCGACTATATAGTAGGCTTTCTTCAGTAGAAGATATTTTTTGTATATTCATAAGTATCCATATGACGGATTGAGATTCTAAATATTTTTATATTAATTTTAGTATTCACATTAGTGGTTTTTTTTATGTTCTTCTGACTGCTTTGTTACAGAAATCCATAATTATTAAACAATAATCTTTGACTTTGATTATGACATTTTTCAGGTGAGGATAGCAAATCCAAGGTCAGAAATAAGGCCAAATCATTCAGTAAACATATGCAGTGCCACATATAAAAAAATCTCAAACACCCATGAATTTTACAAAAATTTCTAATCGATCACGAGTCTATTATTTTTATTGTGAATGTTTAAATCATCTGAATTTTTCTTATTACTCCCGCCAACTAGACATGACTGCCTTCGCCAATTATTCAAATTCTGTCTTTTGTACTTCAATCGCCTATATAGGTTGACAAGAAAATCTCACTGAATCCGAATCCAAAAACATAATAGGTTATCCATGTTTCATAGATAATTTTCTTGAACTACGCCCTTTTCACCACTTCTTAGGGTTATGACCCTTGAACTATTTTTTACCCAAAATAATTTGTTTTCGCAATCATTGTGAGAATTTCAAAACAGAATAATCTAACCATTCTGAGTCGATTGGCGTTAGTAAAAATCACTCTAGCTATCAACGTTTTCGATATAAATGTATCTGAAGTTGAAAGAGGCTATTGCACATTTTTTATTGAAAATTTGATAAATTTCGTAAAATTCAACCTTTTTTGAGTACATGTATTTACCAAATTTAAGATTTAAAGTTTATGGGAATTCCCCTAAAAATCTAAAAAATACTAAATCGGTAGATTCACTCGCAATCCGCACTGTATAAGCAAAATTTCATTCGGATTCCAACAATATAAGATTTGTATATGCTCAGATACAAGGATTAGCATAAAAAATTAATAAATCTTTAAAAATTCCCTTCTGCAATCAAATTTTCAAAAATTATTATTATCTATTTTTCAAAAAATCCCACAAATCTAACTTGATGAGCTGAATTTTTGATTTTTATTCGAAATTTACCCTCTTAACTCCAGATCACCTCTTTAACTCGGAAACGGTTGAAGTTAGAGCAATTCTGCGAACGGCAATCGATTCAGAATGATCAAATTAGTATAATATGTGAATTTCGAGTCTATCGATAAAAAACGAAATATTTCGAAAAATCGAAAAAAGTCCAAAGGGGTAGACCCCTAAAAATCATGAAAAATACAAAATCGGTAGATTCACTCGCAATCCGCACTATATACGCAAAATTTCATGCATATTCCAAAAATATATGATTTGTATATGCGCAGATACAACGTTCAGCATAAAAAATTAATAAAACGTCAAAAATTCCCTTGTGCAATCAAAATTTCAAAAATTATTATTTTCTATTTTCCAAAAAATTCCACAAATCTAACTTGATGAGCTGAATTCGAATCAAACTACAAAAATTTATTTCGATGACGATTGACAAAATTTTTGATTTTTATTCGAAATTTCCCCTCTCAACTCCAGATCACCTCTTCAACTCCAGATCACCTCTTCAACTCGGAAACGGTTGGAGTTAGAGCAATTCTGCGAACGGCAATCGATTCATAATGATCAAATTAGTATAATATGTGAATTTCGAGTCTATCGATAAAAAACGAAATATTTCGAAAAATCGAAAAAAGTCCAAAGGGGTAGACTCCTAAAAATCATGAAAAATACAAAATCGGTAGATTCACTCGCAATCCGCACTATATATGCAAAATTTCATGCAGATTCCAAAAATATATGATTTGTATATGCGCAGATACAAGGTTCAGCATAAAAAATTAATAAAACGTCAAAATCCCCTTGTTCAATCAAATTTTTAAAAATTATTATTTTCTATTTTTAAAATAATCGACAAGTTCTCTCAAATCTAACTTGATGAGCTGAATTCGAATCATACCACAAAAATTTATTTCGATGACAATTGACAAAATTTCAGATTTTTATTCGAAATTACCCCTCTCAACTCCAATCACCACTTCAACTCGGGAAGAGTTGAAGTTAGAGCAATTCTGCGAATGCCAATCGATTCAGAATTTCGAGTCAATAGATATAAAACAAAATATTTCGAAATATCGAAAAAAGACCAAAATCCTAAAAATCATGAAAAATATAAAAACATTAGATTCACTCGAAATTCGCATTATATACGCAAAATTTCATGCTGATTCCGAAAGTGTAGAAAATTTCAATTTTTTTGAGTATGATTAGCGAATTTAAAATCATCGGAAGTCTATTATTGTTATTGTGAATGTTTCATAAGTCATCTATATTTTTTATTTCTTCCGTGAACTATTATAGATGACTGCCTTCGCCAACTATTGAAATAATTTCTTCTGTACTTCAATCGCCCCTGAAAGTAGAGAAAAAAATATCTCACTGAGACCGAAATCAAAAACGTATAAGGTTTCCATATTACATAAATAATTTAGTTCAATTGCTCTTGAACTACGGTATTTTCGTCACTATTTAGGGGTAGGTATATCCCTTGGACAATATTTGATGAAAATAATTTGATTTCACAATAATTCTGGAATTCACCGTTTGAGATACATTAAATTCGGGTAAAGGCAAAAGATGCTGTTAGCTCTGATCCATTTTTCATTGAAAAAATGTGGTAATGTTCGTAAAATCAACCTTTTTTGTACCAAACTTCAAATCGGTCGGGAGTCTATTGTTGTCATGATGAATTATTGATAAATCATCTTCATGTCATTACTTCTACCAACTAAAGATGACTGCCTTCACTAACTATCGTTGTTCTCTTTTTCGTACTTCAATCGCCTCTGTAGATTGAAAAGAAAATCTCAATAAATCCGAATACAAAACTTGTAGATTTTCCATGTTTTATGGATAATTCAGATTACAACATCTTGAACTAGGCCCTTTTCTCGATTTTTTGAAAATTTTATCTAAAGTTGAAAGGTGGTAACGGTTCTGATATTTTTTTTATAAAACCAACTTTTTTTGAGTACTGAATTTCAAATCGATCGGAATTCTATCGTTGCCCATCGTTACTTACGAAATAAATTTTCGGGTTGTGAGTTCGACGTTGATCACTCATTTCACTGTCGATTGAGTAGCTGTCAAATACAAAAAAAAATTGTCCTGAGAATGCCAACCACTCTTTATTATACATAAATTATAATCTATATTTTATTATTCCTCTTTGCACTTTCCTCGATTTTTTTAGGGGTATATCTACTCCTTGGACAATTTTTTGATCAAGATAAATTGTTTTCGCGATCAGTTTGAAAACTTTAAAGAAGACTATTCTAGTCATTCTGACTCAATTGGGGTTTGAATAATCATTGTAGCTATCACCGTTTACAATAAATAAATGTTATCTATCAAGTTGAAAGTTACTATTGGCAATAATAATTTTTTTTACAATTTCAACTTTTTTTGAGTAAGTTTACTGAATTTCAAATCGATCGGAATTCTATTAACTTCAAATTGTGAAAGGCTTTAGCAGCCATCGTTACTTACAAGATGACTTTTCGGGTTGCAAGTCAGAAGTTGATTACTCAATTTACTGTCGTTCGAGTAGCTGTCAAATACAAAAAATAATATTTCTTGAGAATGCCAACCACTTGTTTTGACGAAACGTCGAGTCTTACAACCCAAAAAGTCACCACGGCAAATAATAATAATAGCCGTTCTACCGCCCAGGCTATGCCTTTGGGTACACTCAACGAGTGTTTATGAGGGAATATTATTATTATTATCTATATTTAGTTATTAATATTTACACAGGCCTATTGGCCTAATTACATGAATATATGAAAAGAAAGAAATACATTCGAATTTAATTGTTTTTACATATTAAAAAAAAAATTATTCAATATTCAGTAGAGTTTATGATACATTTCATCATTCCTCCTCGCCAACTGTAGATGCTGCCTTCACCATATATTTAAATTCTTACTTTTGTACTTCAATCACTCTGTGGTTGAAAAGAAAATTTCAATAAATCCGAATAAAACAATGTATGGTTTTTAATTTTTTTTTATAGAAAATTAGGTTCAATTACCTAATCATTTCACCATTTGTTTTCGCAATCATTTGGAACATTTCAAAATAGACTAATCTGACCATTCTGAATCGAATGGAGTTTGAAAAATATCTCCAGAGGTCACCGTTTTCGATAAATAAAATCAATCTAAAGTTAAAAAATTGTTAAAATTGTTTTTTCGTTAACCAGCTGTCGTCCTCCTACGAACGACAGCCCTCAAAAGTCGAAACTTGTGCGAGCCAAGGATTAACGAGGTCATACCTTTTAACGTGCGATTCCTAGCACAAGTTGTCTGATACATTTCTTAATGAAAAAAATGTGGTAATTTTCGTTAAATCAACCTCTTTTTTTCCGTCGTGGCAAGTAATTATTTTTAGTGGAACTTCCGCCACTAATAAGTATACAGTGAGGACCAAAAGTCCGTCGCCCCCCCTGTAACTTCTTTATTCTACATATTACAAAAAAATGTTAAATACATAAGTTGTAGAGTTTTATTCGATCTCTTTAATGGTTTAAGTTTCATTCATACAGAGTGTCTCAAAAAAGCACGGTGATTTAGAAGTTAATTTTTTTAAATGGGATACCCTGTATTTCATTGCATTATTACATTCTACGTTGAATTCTGAACAAGTTTGATAAATGGTTTTCTATCAAAAAAGTTAATAGTTTTGGACTTATGAACACTTGTAAATAATTATTTCGACTACTTTTGCACCAGTTCACGAATAAATTACTGATGTAGGCTATGCACGCTAGGCGCGTTTATTTTATCCATGACAACGAAAAAAAACTCTTATCTGTTTTTGCCAAATGTCATACACATTTTGTAGGTTTTCAAAACTTTGTTTCAAACGGATTTCAATTTCTCTTGTTGATTAATATGGCTCGTTCAGTAGCAGACAAAGTTGAAGCCGTTATCATATTTGGTGAAGCTAACCGAAATTACCACGCTGCTATTCGCATTTTCAATGAACGGTTTCCAGAACGTCCGATGTGTCGAAAATATCTGCAGAAATTGGTGTCAAAATTTAACCAAACTGGCACCGTGAAAGATGCTCCAAGATCTGGGAGGCCGAAAATAATTACGGAAGATGTTGAAATTCAAGTACTAGCCGAAATGGTAAATAACCCACAACAATCAACTAAGCAAGTAGCTGAGACATGTGATGTTTCTAAAACATCAGTAAAGAGGGTTTTAAAACAAAATAAATTCCATCCTTACAAAATAAAAATTTTGCACCAATTGGTTGAAGATGATCCAGACCGGCGACTTGAATTTTGCGAGACCATGGCAGAAAGAATTGTTGCAAATCGACTTTATTTGCAACACATCTGCTTTAGTGATGAAAGCACTTTTTACCTAATTGGAAATGTGAATACCCAGAATTGTAGATATTGGAGTGATGAGAATCCCCATGAATTCCGCGAGGGGCATACTCAATTTCACCAGAAAATTAATGTTTGGGCTGGTATTTTAGGTAACCACATTGTAGGTCCCAAATGCTGCAAGACACAATAAGTCCCAGTATCGATGAGATCGTTGCGCAAAACCCACATGAATTTTACTTGGATGTAACATTTCAGCAAGATGGAGTGCCACCACACTATTTTCGGGAGGTGAGAAATTACTTAGATGAAAGGTATCCAGGTAGGTGGATTGGACGTCGAGGTACAACAGAGTGGCCAGCTCGCTCACCGGACCTCTCACCGCTTGATTTCTTTCTCTGGGGCTATGTGAAATCCGTAGTTTTAAGACAGTTTGTGGGTCGTTAGATGAACTGCGCCGTCGAATTATTGAAGTGTGTTCAGAAATAACACCTCAAACCTTGATTAATGTTAGGGAAGAGTTTACAACCCGACTATTTATGTGTCAAGAAATGCATGGTGGACATGTCGAACATCTTTTGAAATAGATAAAAACTCACCGTTTTTAGTTATAAATTAAAATATCTCTTCAGTTTTTAATGATTCTTGATCTGTATTTATGGACTACCTTATTTGTTAATAAAATGTTTCAACTTCATTTGTACTAGTTTTTCGTGAGATTCAACAACTCTAACAATTGTAAAATGGTACGACGAGGTAAGTTACACATGGTGCCATCAGCAGTTTGCAACATTGGATAGCTTTCAAAAAGTTAGGATAGGAAAGTGGAATGAATACATTGTGATCCATTTGTTACGATTTTCTCATTGAACTGGCGCAAAAGTAGTCGAAATAATTATTTACAAGTGTTCATAAGTCCAAAACTATTAACTTTTTTGATAGAAAACCATTTATCAAACTTGTTCAGAATTCAACGTAGAATGTAATAATGCAATAAAATACAGGGCGTCCCATTTAAAAAAATTAACTTCTAAGTCACCGTGCTTTTTTGAGACACTCTGTATGAATGAAACCTAAACCATTAAAGAGATCGAATGAAACCCTACAACTTATGTATTTAACATTTTTTTGTAATATGGAAAATGAAGAAGTTACGGGGGGGGCGACGGACTTTTGGTCCTCACTGTATGTTAATCCATTTTGTTTCTTAAAAACACGTGTATTCTGCACCAACTGTAATTCTGAGAGCATAAAAAATTGGTAGTAGTTATTCAAGTTTCACTTGGAACATTGTTTTATATCTGCAAAAAACGATACTAGAGGGTGGATAATTCGTAATGAGAAACGGTTGCGAATTAATTATGAAATAAATTCGCGTTGAGTTCAAAGCTATTATGAAAGTAACATTTCCGTTTCTTCAGTACACTCGGCTCAGGCACACGCTGTTCAGCTCGTGCTGTCTCATTCCTGCTACGGTGAAACTGAAATACTGCTGCCCGTCGGCCGTTCTCCGCCCGCGATTCGAATCTAATTCGTCCGCAGGAAACATAATAGGCAAGCGCCACGGCTCGTAAAATACTGACATAATAACGGAAAGTAGGCCAATCTCGGCTCAGCTGGTTTTTCGATTTGGAAGTTGAAACTTTCACTCTCCGTCGTTTATACCATTACCGGCAGTCGCCAGATGAAAAGGCAAGCCACATCTGACGGTTACGTACCGGACTGAAGACGACCTAGGCTAATGCAGATGCCGTTGATGAGAACGATAATTTGCCAGTCACTTCCTGCTATCTATCTACAGGGTGTTAATTAAGTACGTTGACAAACTTCGAAAGGTGATTCTTTGATAGATTTCAGGACGAAAAGTTCATATGAACTTATGTCCCAAATGTCTTGGTTTTCGGGGTACAGAGTGATGAAACTACATTTTTTTAAAGATTTTTTTAAGTTTACTTCGACATTTTTGTCAATAGAAAGTACAAATTAGGCAAATACGATCCATACAATAGTACGCACGTTACAAAATAATTCCTTTCTCAAAAAATTCACAGGGTCCTCCTTTTTTTAGAGTCAAGCCTTGTTCAACCCATTAGAATTTTTCTTTCCGCCACCACTGATAGATTGTGGGAAAGGAATATTCAGTGTTATTTCATTTAGCATCTTTTTGTTCTCTTGGTATTTTTCATTTACTCTTACGGTTCAGGAACTATAATGAAAATAGTAAGGCAAACATTTTCCAGTATCGCATAACGTAAAGAAATTTGTGGAACAAATATTCTCACAAAATTCGAAGGGTGACTCTTTGAGCGATTTCAAGACGAAAAGTTCATGTAAACATATGTCCCAAACGGCTTAGTTTTCGAGATACAGGGTGATGAAAATACATTTTTCAACCCTTCAGAATTTGTTTTCCGCCACCACTGAGAGGTTGTGAGAGAGGAATAATCAGGCTTCATATGAAATTTTTGTCTTGAAATCTTTCTTTCTTTCGTTACGCGATACTGGAAAATGTTTGCCTTACTATTTTCATTAAAGCTCCTGAACCGTATGAGTAAATGAAAAATACCAAGGGATCGAAAAGTTGCTAAATGAAACAACACTGAAAATTCCTTTTTCACAATTTATCAGTGGTTGCGGAAAGAAAAATTCTGAGTGGTTGAACAAGGCTTGACCCTGTGAATTTTTTTAGAAAGGAATTATTTTGTAACGTGCGTACTATTGAATGGATCGTATTTGCATCATTTGAACTTTCTATTGTTGAAAATGTCGAAGTTTACTTAAAAATATCTTTAAAAAAATGTATTTTCATCACTCTGTACCTCGAAAACCAAGCCATTTGGGACATATATATTTATGTGTACTTTTCGCCCAGAAATCTTTCAAAGAATCACCTCTCGAAGTTTGTCAACGTACTTAATTAACACCCTGTATATAAAACCGAATCGTGATGAAATGCTGGTTTGTTATGGGTTTTCACAGAAATGTGTAGACTCGTGTGACAGGTGAGTCACATAAATCGCGTGTCCATTGAATTCGTAATCCTTCAATCAAAAATAACAAAAAAAACATTGTTATACCCACTTCAATATTGGTGTAAAAGTACAAAAATAGTAAGAATGCTTTTGCGGCTAAAAGTATGATCATAAAATTAGCAAGTTCCGAATTAAATCTGCACCATTGCCTAATCCTATAACAAAAGCTACTTTTTAATTGCGCGTTTGTCACATTTGATTATACTTCACAAAATTAAAGATTTTCATATCTCTTTAATTTCTTTATCGTTCTGCCTCCCTCGAATGCTAAGCTGCTACTTTTCTTCTTGCTCTGTTTTCAACTCTCGAGATCTCTATTATCAACTTGACAGGGCTATAAGAGCCAGGAATATAATTAATGAAAACCAGCATGGCTTCACCTCTGGAAGATCCACTAACACCAATTTGCTTACTTATCAACATTTTCTTTTGAGCAGTTTAGAGGAAAGACACCAGGTTGACTCTATCTATACTGACTTTTCAAAAGCATTTGATTGAGTCTATCATGACCTTCTAATTGCAAAACTCTGCGTTAGGCATTGACAGTATCTTTTTAAACTGGATCGGATCTTATTTGAGAGGTAGAACTCAATGTGTGAAATATCCTGGTGCTGCTTCTTCAGAAATTTCTGTAACATCTGGGGTTCCCCAAGGATCCCATATGGGTCCACTTCTTTTGTTATTGTTCATTAATGATATATCAGAAGTAATACAACATAGCTACCACTTGATGTTTGCAGATGATTTCAAACTCTATAGGACCACTGACAATGTTTGTGGGTTATCAGAGGAGGGATTATGAATATTCTGACATTATGGGAATTTTAAATTTATCCAGTTTGGAACATAGATGAGCTGAGACGGATTTGAGATTTCTGCACAAAGTTATAAATGGAGCTATTAGTTGTCTAAATTTAATTGAACTCTTTAAACTGAATGTTAATCCCAGAAGAACAAGAATTTCCGAACTATTCATGGTTCCTCATCATAGTACTAACTATGGCCAAAATGAGGCAATTACAAGGGTAGTTAGATTGGCAAATAAAAATTGTGATATAATTGATGTATTCGACAAGTCCACATATTCATTCAAATATCAAATGAGGCGCATTGATATGTTGTAATTTAGTTTAGGTTGATTATGATTGTATTTGTTGATAAGTTAATGTAAAAAACTGTCTCTTAAATATTTATGTTTTTGTAAATTGGTTTTTCCGTATATAAATAAATAAATAAATAAATAAATAAATATATGAACTTTTATGAATGAAAAACAGGATTCAACAACACTTAATTATTTATATTAAATAAATTAACGAAATAATCATCAATTGTCAAAGATTCAATAGGGACATTTAGTAAATAATTATTACTGAAACTGATATTAAATTCAACAGGAACTGAGAAATGGGACAATATAATTTATCAACACCTCAAAGAGATGGACGTAATGATTTAGTTCAAATGAAATACAAAGAATGCACTAGGAGCTGAAAAGAGAGTCATAATGGCTAATATGAAAGTTGATTGGAAGAATCAACTTTCTAGAGAAATGAGAAAGATTGTTAACGAAACTAAGATATTTATAATGACAATTCAACTCATGAATAAAAAATCGCATATGCCATAGTGCAATTGCCACTTTGACAGCGGCAAAAGTCAGCTGCAACTTTTACAGAGACAAATGCACTAGTGGTTTTCTCATTTATTCATTCGTTTATCAATTGTCGTGGTGTTGGTTGCCAAAATAAATAGTTTGTGACATGTTTCAAGCACCGGGGCTTCCTATTCCATACTTGCTATTAGTGGATTTCGACAGATGTCATTTTCTAGCCAATGATTGTGCTAGAATAAAAAGCCCCGGTGCTCGAAACTGTCAAATGGAAAACAGCTAATGAGTCGATTCGGTGAGTCTAGGAACGCCTAAATACGTCAAATTGTTCATACCTGTGTGCCTACTAATACAGTTGCGACGCAATCATCAATCTGGCGACAATTTTCTACTTTTTGCGATGCAAAAAGATATGAATTTGAGCCGGATACTTCCATCGAGAAATTGAATGTAAGTTTGCGAGATTGGGCATTCGGAATGCGAAAAAATATCGGAGAAGACTACATAGGAGCAGTGGTTAAAACAATTTGAAACACTACCGATAAAATGCTACAAAGTAAATAAATATTACAACGAATTCAATATTGTATATAACCCTTTCATCGACGTTCAGTATAATTCATCACGAGCTGGACGTAGGTAAACGTAAAATCCTACAAGTACAACCCGAGGCGAGAAAATCTAGTGCATCAACTCACATGTTGGCTTTTGAATTAGTTTGGCACGGAGAAGAAGCAGTTTACTGCAAAACCACTCATTTTGTATCTGAAATTGAAAATAATGGAAAAGAAACTGGACTTATCGAATATAATCCGCTATTTTCGAAAACCAGACAATGTGGTAACAATAAATTTTGTCAAATCGAATACGCCTAATATTTTAGAGGAAGATATTTGCCCAATACGTTTATTTAAAGAGTTGATGAAAAAATGAGACATTTCTATAACATTGGACAGCGTATTTCCCTTTTGTAAGAAGACACATTCTAAAGGTTGGTATATGAATGTGTTTATTGGAATAAATGAAATTTCCAAATGGACAAAATGTTCAGCACAACGCATTGGTATAGATGTCAAACGTGTCAAAATTACAAATCACTCAAATCGAGCGGCAGCAGTTAGCGAATTAAGTAAAAGCGGAATTGAAGAACAAGCTTTGATAAAATAACAAGACACAGCAATTCATCATCAAAATAACCATAATAACAGTTAACAAAGAGTATCATTCGAGTATTATAGAAATCAATTCGTTTGGAAAAAGAAAAGTTCAATATCTACTACAGAAACGATTAGCTGAGGTACCTACAGCGACATCACTGTTCTTTAATCAGCGTAAAAGCTTCAAGTGCAAATGAAAGTGTCCTGGTTCAAGGATGCCACTCATCCTGAGTCAAAAATACCAGAAAATACTGCATCTACAAGGATTCATGTAGCATCCTGTTTTCTATGATTAATCTTGTTGCTCGATGAAGCGAAGGTGAAAATGAGGATTTTTCCTAAACAAGTGGTTACGAAGAAGAGGAAGTAAAATACGTGCCGACAAGGGCAACACGAGAACCGTGAACTTTGTGCTCGCGTTGTATAAGAGGTGAGAGGTAATAATAATTATGCATGTTTTTGCAGATGCTACAATATTGATGTCTCGTAAATCAAGACGAAGGTATTTAACTGAGATAACAATGTTATGTCATCGGAGGTGATTATTAATAATTCTGAAACTCATAAGTCATCCTTAGATCTGATCCACAGAGGCGATTTCGCAAACATTAAAATTCATAATGAATATTCGCGGCGTGTTATATCCAAAGTATGGACAGATATCTTCGTAATCTCCTCGATCAAAATATTTGGCTAATACAATAATATTAATGCGATTGGATTAGGATCGTGAATATAAATTTTGGAGATCTTCAACGATTTTTTTGCGTCTGTGATATGATAATAATTGATAATACAAATTTGAAAGTTGATAAATGTAAATTTTCAAGGTTGATCGTTTATATTTGACTGAGTGTTAGTATACGAAAAGTACTATTTTCATGCAATAGATTCAATTTATATACCTACGTGTGCGATTTGGAACCGCTACACCCTGTTATTTTGGAACTCATAGACCGATTTTGAAAAAGAAAAATTGCAAGTTATAATACTCGACAAGCCTTATTCAAAGATGTTGACATCATATATGAATTCTTTTCATTTTCAAGACCTACAATGCTCTGCTAAAGGGGTCGAAATTTCGAGAAGGGCCATTGGGCATATTTTTTTCAAAGTGGATGGCCTTTTCGATTTGGGCATATTTGGGAACCTATAGAACAAGTTTCAGCTTAATATCTCATATAGGGTGTTAGATATACTAACTGACAATTACAGATTATCGAAACTTCAAATTGTTATTTGTGTTCCATAGCCACCTTGATAAATTATTGTTCTTGAACCGAGAAGATACTTAAACTTGTCTAAACTCCATTATCGTGTTGGTTATACAGAAAAAAGTTAAATGGAGTAGAAAAAACGGAGTTTCGAGTAAAAAGGGTTTTGGTTTACTTTTTTGGCGCGTATTAAGAACCACGATACTTTTTAAATCGAAATTACGATAGTGTAGCATTATTTTGATTATTTGGAATATTTTTAGGTTGTTCATGGCTCTCTAGATCGAAACATAAAATGGATGTGACGAATGAAATATCAACTATGAGGTATCATTGGATTCAGAAAATTATGCAGATTTCAAAAATGTAATAATATACAGGGTGTCCCATTTGAAAATCGAAAGTTGATGTCATTTCTGGAAAAACCATAAGTTGGATTAAATATGTCAAAAAGTGCCCTATAGTGAGCATATTCAATGTTCCAAATTTCAGGAATATAGCTACAGAAACAAAGGAGAAAAGGGCGTGTACCATGAGTCTGTGTCACACAATATAGAAGAAATAACTGCAAGAAACATATCACTTCGAAATGAGAAAATAAATTAACACAAATCGTTCAAATTATCGGAAACCTTCAAAATTGTCGTAACAATCTAGAAGTTCCCAATAAAGCAATCAATAGCGAGGATAAAAACTTCAGTTTCATCATACACAAAGCCATTATCTTTTTCAATTTAATTGCCTCAAATCGATACTACATTGATCGGTCCACTGATGAAATAACAGGAATTAACACGAATTTTTTTTTAATTCCTACTTCCGAACCCAGCAGCACGTATCTTGGTCATTTCGTTCTAATATCATAACCGGTAAAAGTAAAATCAATATTCGACTTTCGATTTTTACGCCCGTGGCTTTCATGACCTATCGTAATTGGCGAACACGGCGATTGTATTTTTTTTCGATTACATAACATGTCTGTGAATGGACAGAAGCATAGGAGTGTGAACAACAATTGTTAGGAGACCAAGTACACTTGCAGAAACCAACAATGAACAAGGAGTAACGCGTGAGACAAGTAACATGCGTATATGCAAGTCATTTGAGAGGAATTCAAATGCAAATGAGGGTGTTGTTTCTCCATTTGTGAAGCATTATGTAATAGCATCATTGTTTGAAGGAAGGCGTGCCATTGGAAAGGGCCCTGTATTGTTTATAATTTTTTTTCAGTTACTTGACAGTTTCCGGGATTTTTGGATTTTCGACCGACGTTCAAAGACGTTTAAAACGGTACCATAGATTTCAAATAGAGCTCACTAGATAGATTCTCCTGAATAATAATAGCATTTTCAAGAATTTGAATTTCTCTGGATACTGTGTATCACCTTTCCGAAGAAGTTGACGATTTTCATCGCTCCAGTATCGGCAATTTTGTTTGTTAACACGCCCATTTGAAAAAATGTACACTTATAAGTGAAGGTGATATTTTGCAAAATATTCTGGTTGGCATTTATCAGATCGTCATTGTTTCACAATATTCAATCCTGTTGAAATCGTTATTAAAAAGCTGCCAAAGAACCTACATTTTATAGGGTTGAATTTATTCTGTTTTGTAAGGCATTTCTACTTCAGGTGCCACAAAACGAAGGGAAGTGTTTCTTTCTTCAAGTTGTACAAAAAGTAATGAACTTTTCACATTGATATTTTGAAATGACGTTTTTCACATTGACATAACAACTGAAGAATATGACATTTCAGTTTTCAGTGTCAAAAATTAGTTTAAAAAAACTGGTCAGCTCTATATTTGAATCTGCTTGAAGAAATAGACCCGTTAATACCATCAACTTTGGAAAATCAAATAGATGCGGCTGGTAAAATGGTTTTGGAAGAAAATCGTATTTACTTCCAGCACACTACTTTCTTAGACAGTGGCTAAATGATAGATTTCCTGGTAGATGGATTTTGGTCGAAGAGGAGCAATTGAATGGCCACCAAGATCACCCGACTCGGCGCCTCTAGATTTCTTCTTATGGGGGCATCTGAAATCGGTTGCTTACAAAACACAACCTCGAGATTTGAAAGATTTGAAGAGAAGGATAAATTCAGGTAGAATTTTTTCAGAAAGTTAGAAAAGAGTTTGAGAGCAAACTGTATAACTGTTTACAAAACAATGGACAAAATTTTGAATATTTGATAAAATAAAGTTTTTTTGTTATTTTGTTTAAGTTTGATTGCAAAACACTAAACCTTTTTAGAGTTTTCACCTGATTTCTCCGAAAGTACTGGAAAGGAATATCAAGTAGTTAGTATTTTTGAATAGGTAATTGAACGGTCTTCAAAATGAGGTACCACTTGACCCCTTTTTCTGTTACAGAAACTCCGTTATTTCTGCTTTCATTCTCAGCTGTTTTATTCCTGAAATTTTATTTCACTCAATAGTCTCAGTTGTTTCTTTCATTCTTGTCACGTGTGTTATAATTATGAATACCCTTATCAAATGTTACTTCTGAAAGTGATCTGGTGCTAAATGGTTTATTATTTTGTATATGAAATTTTATAGGGGTGAGACGATTCGTTTTCAGTATTATTCTCATTCACAATTTTGAAGTTTCTGGAGTATATTACACTTATTGAGGTTGAACAAGTACGATGGAAAAGCAAATCAAAATGTGGCTGAATGACTGAATTTTACACAGTGATTTTGGTCTCAGTTGATAAATGTTGAGATATCCGAGAGGGAAAGAAAGTTTATTCGAAATATTTTTATAAATATAATCAAAATGACTATTGAAGTTCAGAACATTATTTCGAAGGAATCCCAGGTACTTGACATTTGAGACAACTTGTATAAGATCATTATTAATGTTCAAACGAATATTATTAATATCGAGTCTTATACTTCAATTTTGTTGTGAGGACCATCGCCTGTGTTTTAGTTTCAATAGGTTTCAGTTTATTTAGGCTCAGATGTTGGCTTATTGATAGCAATACAGTGTTAATTTTTTCATTACATGCAATTGAGGTGTCATCAGCAATCAGGTTATTAAATTTACAATCTACAAAAAAATCAAGATAATTCAGATAGAAAATAAAAAGTAGGAGACCTAAAACACTTTCCTGTGGAATACCTTCATCACTGACCACATCGAAAGATATTTGATTCTTGAAACCCACACACTTGTGTCACCCGGTATAAGCCTATGGCCACTATTGCATATGCCAATGTACTCCGTACACTTGGATGACTGAATTTACAAAGTCTTGTTTTCTTGACCATACAACCAGCGAAGAAAATCGATTTAATTTGATTTATTGCAAATTGGATTGATTCATTCCAGTGACCGCCGACATAAACAGATAATTTGTATTTTACAGTGAGCACCAGAATTCACGCACGACTGTTATAATTATTCAGGAAATGAATCGCGAGAATGGCATAACTACTCCAATTCAGAATATTGAAACAGAAACGAAAGAGAATTCCCACGGTTTGTAACAGGAACAATGAGAGAAAAATAGTCCCTTCTGCATCTTAGTTTTATGCTTACAATCCTAATATAGTTATAGAAAGTATCTAACAAATACACCTAAAAATACCCAAAAAAACTCTCTGATTAATCGAAGAGACATTCAGAAAGTACCATTCTTACTACTACGATATAAGGATCCTTGGTATGTACTGGAAAAAAGTTTGCTTCAAGGAACACTGTCAAACGAAACAGATATCAGGAGTTTAGGTAGCAATGGCCACCTTCAGGTATACAGTGCGCAAATTTGATACTCTGACCAAGTTGACTATTGCGGAATGGCACTAACTTTCAGTTTCCTTCGTATTTAATATCGCCCCTCAAGTTTGGACCACCTGGTATACGCTTTCAAAAGAAGAGCGTGCGCAAAATAGAATGTGTTCTAGACAACCAGTGAGGTGAGAACGTCTCTAGTCTGAAGTTAACCCCTTTTTAGTGCCAATCAGTGGGTGCATTATTTATTGCTATTGCTGCTGCTGCTTTTGTTTATTAACTCTATCGCTTCTACCGTTGTGCCGTCCTCAAACTGGAGATTTGAAGAATACATTCAGGGATCGCTGGACTCCAGCTGCCATCTTCAGAAAAGGGTGATCAAAATTTGAGGGTGTTATTATTATCATTATTGCTCAACTACATCGCGTGGGAATACAGTCCCTACTAAACCTGCCATTGCGTAACATTGACCATACCAAATTCTGCTGAATTACTGCATGTTCACACCGTGTTCAATCAGTGATCAGTTCAGTACAACAAGATGACCAAGAGTGTTTGGTTAAAATATCATGAGACGGTATAAACATGGCCAATATAACCTCAATACTGTTATCGCCAGGCACGCTTGTCTCAGTAGTCCGTTGAGTTTGGCTGGAGCTATTTTTGTTGGCCTTTGTTCACCAGACTTCAGATCCATATGTCATCATTGGTCGTATGACAGTCATCTACAGCTAATGTATTCGTGTTGGTCCCATGTTATACCACATATTCTATGACATCTCCGTAGCCTTTAGGATAGCCTTTTCTAGATATAAGTCCCAGTTCAGCTTTTTAGCCAGATACTCGCAAGGGGAATCGTAAATGCTATTAACACGTTTCAGTTTCCTTTTCCTATGACCATTTCGTGGGGGTTAGTGGAAATGTTCTCCCTCCCAGAGGGAGAGTATGGCCAGTAATTCATCCACCAGGAGTGACCACAGTGGAGGGGAGATAACCCCTTCCCCTGAGAACAGCCCTCGATTGGCTTGATTTGTGGTTCTCATCTATTAGTAGGTACCGCTCCTTCTGTGTCCAGAAATGTAGCGATTGCTACGTTCTGGTGAGCCTGGGTATTGCGTATTCGTGAGACAAGGTTTTTGGGTAGGCACACAGCTGAACATTAAGGGGGTGCTTTGTAAGTACACCGCGCCCTAAGTGCTGATAGGTATGAATGATTGTGTGTGTAGGTCTAGGTCTATTCGATGCATCTTAGGAATATAAATCACCCTAGTCGCAGTCCAGGCAGATGGTAAATGTATTCTTGCTAAACTGGGTCTGAAGACAAGGACAAGTATTAGCAGTCCCAGTCCGATTTATAATAGAGCTGGATATATTCCATATTCTCCTGGCCTTTTGTATGGGTAGAACGAATTTACCCCGTCTTATCGCCTGCGGTTTGATTATTTTTTTGGCAACCACCTAGTCACATTCATGAGGTTTTTGTTCAACCTTGATTTGCTATGGAAGGTCGATTGTCCAGAATCAGGCTGCTTGGGAAGTGGTTTTCAGCTGGAAGTTTACTTCTTGGAGGTAGTAAAGGTGCCGTCCAGACATTTAAGCGAACTCAATGGTTTAAAAGGAAAATGTAAATCATCATCCCACATTCTTGTATACCACTCGCAAAAATGTCTACGCGTTTTGTCATCACTTGGTCTTAAGCCTCGACAAATTCGAAAGGGCCCTGCACATTTTGTATGGGAAATAGCTTTTCGTGAATTTTCCTGAATTTTTAATTTGCTGTAGTTCCTGAAGTACTGATCAAAAGAGTCCATAGCCACAAAGCTCTAAATTGGACAAGTACGAGATATGGAGCTTTGAACATTGAATTTTTCCATTTTTGGGGCATTTGCTCACCAGTTGGAGAGCTCTCCGAACTGGACATGAAATTGTATCTATATGAAGTCCAAGATCTTTCATACATGTATTCATGCTACGAAATAACTATATACCTGTTTTTAATTCCTGAAAACGACATATTTTGGGTATATTTTGAAGACTGACCGAAATTACTAATTCTGAATGTACCTTATGTTCAATAATATGGAATATGTGCTCCATAATGTTCATAATTACGCTCAGCGAGCTGAAAAGGGGAAAAATGAGACAATAAATGTCATGTATTCTCATATGATCACTATTGATGTGATTTTCATATGAAATATCCCTTTTTCCTCATAAATCTGTCGATTCTTCCACTGGAGCTCTTTCTTTCGCGTTTTAAAAATCAAAAAATTATTTTTTTTGTACTTGTTTGAAAAAAGGGCGTTTTTCAGACGTTTCAGCTCCGCTTTCAGGTGCTCTGGTTCGCAGATTCGACTGGTTTGTTCGGCGAATGTTTTGTTTATATCTTCTTTTTGGCATGGATGGTGATTTGAAGTACTGTGGAGGTATCGATCATTGTGCATTGATTTAGTTCATTCCTCAGATTAAGGACGCAGATAATCTGTTAATTACAGCATATATTATGAACTCGGGAAGGTCATTCTATCTGCACTTAGAACTTAACCGAATTTAACGTTGCGTTTAGTCAAAACAGTGCAGATAATGATGTCCGAAACACAAGTAAGCAATGACTAATGAAGTTTACTGAGGTCATCGACATGATCACCACACTCCCCAGAATCGATGGGCAGAACGTATTCCAACGATCCACCGAAGCCAGTCTTCTTCCTTCTCCGTACACGCACTATCGACCAACCCGGTATGTATATTTGCATAACTATAAATACAAACACGCAAAAATTAGCACAGATCTCCGATTCGTCGATGTTTGTTCAAACAATACGAAACAAACCGCAGCAAGGTGGTGAGGATTTTTCCTAGTTTATCGATTACATAACTTTACACGATGTGGTTGGGCAACGAGGCAATTCGATAGCGATTTCAATATTTTTGTGGCCGCATGATTTCCGGCGTGTCAGGCAAGTTACGTGAATTCAAGTGAGGACCGAACAATTGAACACAGTAGAGCAATCTTCACAGACAGTAGTTTTGTGACTACCATAATTTCACGATTACTCACAACATTTCTGACAGTTTGTTTCATTTTGAACCAGACGAATGAATTTTGTGGTAGATTCACTTAGAACTGCGTAAATATAAATAGACAGGGTGGTCCAAGGATGCCGAAAAAGGAGTTTTCAGGAAGTTAACAGTGTTTTATTTCAACTCATAGATACGTCAGCTTCAGTTTTGAGGATCTTCTGCAATAGATTTCATTGACGAAGATCTCAATATAGATTATAATAATATTGATTCTATAGCAACTCAGTCATTTCTAAGAATACTCAAATCATTCAACTTCAGTATGCATGATGAGTCAGATGCCCGTATCTTGCAGTTTTCTTCAACTTGTATTGATTACATCTGTAGCAATTTCGAAGAAGAGAAGATCAATTGCTATCTGACCATGAAGAGGTCGACTGTAGAATTGGTTTCAATGTTACAGAAACTAATGATGTATATAAATATGGTAGACTGTACTGTGTAGCAAATTACGATTAGTGTCTTGAATCAAAATGGAAAATACTTCATTTCAGACCGACCCATTCCTAGCATTTCACAATCAGTTAGTTAAAGTATTCAATGACCGTTCTTTTTTCAAAAAATAAAACTCAAACATAAGAAGCCATGTATAACACATGAAATCAAAACGTCCTCAAAACAATTACGCTCACTGCATCGTATAAGAAAGTTTACAAATAAATAATTTTTCATTTTTCATTTCAATCTTCATAGAATAATTCTAGGAATATCCTAAAATTAACAGAAGAAAATTATTACAAGAATATAATTGATTATTCAAGCAAAAGAATGAAAGAGACTTGGTCCATCACAAAAGATCTGAGAGACAAATGTAAAACAAAAACATATGGACACCAATAAGTGCAGATGAGATGAATGAATTCTACTTTCATAGTTCAAACACTGACAGAAAATATAGTTGTACCATTTGAAAATAACACAATAACCGAAAATTTTATATTAGGTGACACCAAGATAAATTAACTACTAACTGAAACCATCAATGATATCAAGAACAGAAATACATCTAGTTATGACGATACATCCCTTAATATTATTGGAAATGTTTCAGTAAGTATCACTAATAAATCTCTCTTTTCAGAATGGTTTGTTTCCCTCTTTCTTGGATAAAGTTACTTGTTTTTCACTTCACCTGCTTGACCGACCGTGAAGAATGGTTGGAAAAACCAATCTGGTTTTCGATATTGGCACTTTGAAATATCGTTTTGAATCGATCGATTTCAAAATACTAGTTTTACAACAATTGCACGTTAACGGTAATTAATTCAAATCACCTCCAACAAATTACAAGGTTCGTGTGTTTGTCATAGTTATAGTACGTTTGCTTATAATTTGCATAAAACTAGCACAAAACTATTCAGTTTCGCAAGGTGAATTGAAAATGTAAATCGAGTTCATTTTCTGAAAATAAAAACATGTGACTCAACAAATTACAAGTGGTACGACAATAATAGATTTCTCAAAGTTTCAACAAGCCATATAAATTGGCAATTCACGAACTTGATCCATCGATATCTCTATCAATTCCTGGAATTTCTGTTAAAACAATCTACTTTTTTGATTGAATTAGACTAGGACATAATTTCAAAAACATGTTAATTCTTGCTAATGCGAATTAAAAAACGTGCGATATCCAAATGTATTCGTAATGAGTTGTAAAAGAAGTTGAAACCTGCACATCCAACAATAATTGTATTAATTATATAGACACATGAAGGGATAATTGTTAAATAAAAGCCTCTGAAATAATGTGTTGTTCCATAAAAAAACTAACAAAGAAGAATGGAACATTTTTCGAAATTACAAGGATGTACTGATATCTAGTTAGCCTAGACCAGTTCCCTGCATAAACAAAATATTTCGTTACCATAGCAACGAACAATAACATATTAGAAGTGTCAGTTACGCATTATATTAAAAGAAAAAATATGTCCACCGAAATTGTGAAAATCGAAAAATTGGAGTATCGAGCCATCATCAAGTACCTGTATTTAAAAGGGTTAAGAGGTAAGCAGATTTACGAAGATATGCTTAATACCCTTGGTGATCAATGTCCTTCGTATGCGATCGTGAAAAATTGGACTGCAGGCTTCAAAAGAGGTAAATTTTCCATTGAAGATGATAACCGATCGGGAAGGCCAGTTTCTGTGTCAGTCCCCAAAAATATCGATGCAGTTCATGACATGATTTTAACAGACCGTCGAATTGGGCTGAAACGGATATCTGAAGCACTGAATATTTCATACGAACCCGTTCATCATATAGTTCACGTCAATTTGGACATGAAAAAAATTGCTGCAAAATGGATCCCCAAATGTTTGAATGTTGACCAAAAGCACGCAAGGGTAGTAGCATCGCGTTCGATCTGTGCTCGATTTGAAAACGATGTAGACTTCTTAAACCGAATTGTTACTATGGATGAGACTTGGGTACATTTCTACGATCCAGAAACAAAGCAACAATCGATGGAATGGCGACACTCCGGTTCTCCAAGACCTAAGAAGTTTCGTGTCCAAAAATCTGGTGGAAAAGTTCTTGCTTCAGTTTTTTGGGATTGCCATGGAGAAATCATGATTGATTTTTTGGATGAGGGTAGAACAATAACTGGAGATTACTATTCGACATTAACTGACCACTCTACGGGAAAATATTGAAGAGAAAAGACGCGGAAAGCTATCAAAAGGTGTTTTGTTTTTGCAGGACAACGCCCCTGCACACAAATCTCATGTTGCCATGCAAAAAATTCGTGACTTAGGGTTTGAATTACTAGAACACCCCCCTTATATTATATTAATAAAGTAAGTATTGTTGAAAAAAGTATGAAGGGCAAATGTTATCACAAACATCTTGACACAGCTCATCAAAACGAGGATATTGAAGAAAATTCTAATGAAATCACCTCGATTTCTTATCGTCATCGAAGACATCAATGAAAAATAATGTGGAAATTCATGAAACCTCCCCAATGCCTATAGATCAAACCGTTTTTGAGTTCTTCATGATGGAAACCATTAGTTATCAAACAGTTATACACTGGAGGAATTATGTCTGTCCAAATTGAGATAATACTGGATAATTTGGAGGAGATGAGTGGGGCAGATGTTCAGGGTAGGAATAATGGACGTTTAAAAATGAGAAGTAGAGCTTATGATGATGATTATATCGTTATATGCGTACAATGAAATTGACGTAGTTATGGTGTTTGTGTAGTTTTCAAAGTGTATTCGTAAATCGTATCCACTTTAAAGATCTCAATTATGGATTTTCATATATAAAAATATAGGGTATGTGACAAGAAACTGAATTTTTTCTCCTGATTTCTCATTCAAGCAGGGGCGTTAATTATGCTCCATCAAAAAGTCTTTTTTTTACCATTTCCCAAGATAATACTACGAAAGAAAGTCGTTTCCTCCGCAAAAAATATTGTAAGCAATATTATTATTATAATCGATATCAAATCTAAGAATGTCACTTACCTCAGGTAATTCGACATACTCCACACCGTGTTGCGCCGTAGCATTGGGTTCAATCGTCCATATCTTCAACTTCCCTTTTTTGATGAGACCTTCTGTCGGGATCAGGCTCAAGCTGAAAGGTTTCCCAAACGCTCTCAGTTTCAGATTGGTCGTTTCCGGATCCAGTTTTCTGTTGTCAAACGCTTTCTTGGCTTTCGGATCTGGATCGTCGTCCTCTATCACGTTTTCTAAATCGTCGGGAGCCAAACTTCTTTTTCTTATGTGATGTATGGGTACCAGTTCGTATTCTGGAACTGAAAAAAGGGTAATAATAGTATCGATCAATAGTTACTGGTAATAATTGACGAAAGGCCAATGAATGGATTATAATAATAAGAGGTTGATTTTTACTGAAAGTCAAAGGAATAATAGAAAAATGTTAAAAATATGTAATAATCATGGAGACGATGCAACTGTGTTAATAACCCAAAGTCACTATCACTATTCGTTTTATACTGCCCAACACGCAGCGGACCCAAAAAACCCATTGCTAACAATAAATCAAAACAAGGCAGAAAGAAGACCAAGAAATAGCCACAAAACTCACTTCTGATAAAGACGCAAAACCATTGCAACAGATATTAAACTCTTCGAATATTATCACAGAAGCATAACAGGAGGTTGGCAGAAGAAATCCTTTACACAATCACCAAAAAAAGAAGAAGGCTAAGGAATGGGATTGTAGGAGTCGTTACTACCCGAAAGAGTAAAACCGAAAGTAGAAACCAAATATTAGTAAGCTCTAATGCCCAAGGGCCAGTGAGCCTCAACACTGAAGCCAATCGGCAAAGAATGTAGGGAAACATATCCTGCTGAATTCAAAGCCAACTCATCTGAAGATCATGGAAAGAATGCAAAACTTGAGGTACCAGAGGAATAAGCAGAACCTAAAAGCATGAAACTGTGTCGAAACGTTTCCTAGGAAGGACCTGAGTCCCGATGAAAAACAGAAGAAATTGATCAGGCGAAAGTTTGAAAGAGGAGACACTAATTATACTTGCCCTGTACAATGTAAGCAAAAACATAACAACAAGGGAACCAATGGCTCAAAACCAAACAAACATGGAAGTCGACCTACCCCAGACAACACAAAGCCTCGAATATTTTGCAGAAACTTGCCATCATCAGAGGAAAACAAATCAGAGGCAAGTAGCAAATATAAGATAGAGAAAAATTCGAAGAATGGAGCTAGGAACAACCAAGAAGATGCTGGGAAATCTTCAGTTTCCGAATTGAGATTTGATAAAACCAAAAGACCAGAAACAACAATAAAAACGCATACAAACCGACAAAAATTATCAATTGTACAGTGAAATCACAACCAGGTCGAGAAAAACAAAGATCAAATTAAGATAAAAGAGTTGATGCAAAAGTCGCCTCAATTCTCAATACGCACGAACCATTCCCAAGGGAACTCAAGGACTAACCCCTGGACAGTCGTTAGAGATAGATAACTCTTTAGAATAACTGACCATCATAGAAAAATACAAGGTGATTCAAATGGAATTAGCTAGACTGGAATTGAGCAAAACAGAAAAATATGAATTCGAGTTCCCTAATGAAAATAGGTCAACAAAACTGGGTGCAAATAGATTCAAGGTAAACAGTGTTTCGGAAGATCAGTAGGAAGATGATGGAGAAATTCAGTAAAGAACACTGATAAAAAAACACTGAAGGTGAGTTCCCAAATACAGCGTTTTTGTTCTTTGCATCGCGTGTCACGTCTCCTATTTGGTGACGCAGGATTGAGCTATTTTAACTCTCTTGCATCTGATTGTAGCATTAGTGTTAGAGACACAATTCTGTCAGTTCATTATGAATCCCACGGTCTCCGACTTCAGACCACGTGACTTGATGAAGGCAAAGGTCAAATTTTTGGTATGGCCAAAGTCTTCAATGGTCCTGAAGAAAATCTTATGCATCTTATGTAGCTGCAGGATTACCTCAATCTCTTCAGTTTTAATATGAGCTTTTTGCTGAATACTCTGAAGAGATCGATTGCATCCAAAATGAAATATTTCAATAAGGTTGCATCCGCAATGTTCACCTGGGACTATAAGGGAAGGACGAGAAATGCACCGAAGAAACCGAGTTGTACTTTGTTTGCACTGAGGACCACATAAAATACTTAATGAGAGAGGTGAACGAAGACCTTGAGAAGTATTTGAAATCGAACAATTTGGAATATAGAAGAGAGATTCTCAACAGAGCAGTAGACATCGAAACTCTGTCAATGCACTAGAATTTTCAGTATAATGGTTCCTGAACCCGCGTTTCCTGAACAAAGCTTTTTCATCATCATCAACAAAGCTTTCAAAGCTTCATCGCTACTATTCTACAAGCTAGTATGAAACAGTTCTTCAGGGATATCGGGCGACTAATTTGGCAGCAAAAAATACTGCTAAAAGCGTTTAAATATGAAGTAATGAAAAAGAACTCTTTTGAGAGTCATGGTAATCGAATCAGGCAATTTCCTATGAATATATCTGATACGTAATATTTCTTGAGTTCAACCTAATCTATTACTTTGTTTTTCATATTGAGAGTTTTGTTCTGATTGAAGAGTGAAGGGAACCGAGCATAAATATTCGGAAAGTGTGAAGCAACGCCATCGATTAACTTTACGAGCCATCGATCTTCCGTCCGCGCCAAAAACAAACTTTGCACGCCAACGTGCCATGCTAATGATTATTTTGTTGTCGAGTTCTGTACCTTAGACCCCTTACTCTTCATTCTCGTTCTCTGAGCAGGTCGATTACTTCGGCCACCATACAATGACCCACAAATTTTCGAGTACGCATCAATAAAGACCACGCACACATCTTATGCAGAAATTTTCTTGGTCAAGCTATCCAAAATTCTAAAATGTTGTTGGACTCGGTTTAACGAACGAAAGTTTTCATTTTTTTGCTGAGGTGGAAGAACAACTGTGAGACTCTAATGATTCTCCAATACTTTGCCTATATAGTCACGCCCAGTGGCATCTGATACCAATAAGATTGATTGGCTGGCGCAATCAAATAATTCATGACTGTTATCGATATCATTGTTATAAGTTTTTTATCTATATGTTGCAAACATTATGGTCCACGATCTATATTTCGTTGGCAGATGGTTGAAGAAATCAGTCGACGTGATTGAAAATTTGGAAAAATCTGAAAAGTTCACAGAAGTTGTGTGCGCGGCCTCTGTATGTCGTCAAGAGAACGTAATTATGTAAATGCAGATATACTGCTTAGATTCAGTCACGAGGTTTGTCGGTGACAAATAATATGGCTGGATAATAGCAACATTAAATAGATAAGAACAGCTTAATCTGCATAAGACAAGTGTGATTTAAAAATAAACGGAATTAATCCGGAAATGAAGTAATCGTTTCGAAAATCGTGCCTTGAAGTAAATGAATCGATAAAATTTTACAGTACCTAATACAATCATCATTTTTAATTGTTTGTGATATTAAAATGAAATGGAATTGTGTAATGGAGTGTTATGCAAGGTCTTCATTTCATCTCTAGCGGAGGAGAGTTAGTCAAACTCGAAATAAATGGTCAATAAAGCTAATAGACTATTTATGCAAATGTCAATGTCAAGGCACGAGTACGGATGCTCGATTTACGTAACATTTCGATAAATGCAGCTTTCCAACCGTGAGACCTCCGAACAATGAGAGTGTGGGTAGTTTTTCTTTAGTATCGCTCATTAATTTTCTGATGTTTTTCGTTTGATTTCTTTGCTTTGTGATACGTAATACTATAATACGTTTCGAGATACTGAAATAAGTAATGCACTTATTCTTGGATAACTGCATTCATAAGCTCAGGCCAAATCAGCTTAACAACCATAACTTTACAACTGACTTGATACTTCAAATACCGTGTCAAAATAATAAAAAAATCTTCATTTATTTAATATTGAATCTCAGGTTCACACTTTCTATTTAGTAAAATGTGTCCAAGAAATTCAAGGCAACAATAATATATATACGCGATTAAGAATTAGAATGAGAAGAGTTCTTAGAAGTTTTGTAAATGTTTGATTATGTTTATATGTATAATTTTCAGACACGAGAGCAGCGTTTCCATCTCCACCAAGTACTCCTATGATCAGAATCACCATTATAACAAAATGGTGAAGGTGAAGAGTAAGTCAAAAAACTCTCCCTGTCATTAGTTAAACTCAGTATTTTCAGCTTTCCTGTCGTTATTTCTTTTTGAATTAGTCATTCCTCTTCCTTCAATTATTTTGATTGCTTGAGACAGCCTTCTGTTCCATGAATGGCAACGGTGTTTTGATGATCCATCAGTTCATATGAGAACCCAATCAAACGCTGCTCCCAGCAGGTTGCTGAGGTAGAAATACTGTCCCGTTCACCAGTATTGCTGATCTCAGATCTGGACCTACGTATTATTTATTTTAAGATAATATAATGAATGAATATTAGTTTCGTATATCGGTTTTGATTAGCCAGATACAATAAATTACAACGAGTCCAGAAATATAAATTTCTATCACAGACAAAATATTCGTTTGCAAAAGTCAGGGAATTCGTTTGATAATATCATACACATACAAAAAATATTCCGCTAATTTATTAAATAATAATAATAAAAATCCTTCATTATTTTCCGAATTAAAATAGAAAATAAAGTAAAAATGATGTTTGGTGAAAATAAATGGCGAAGTTCAATTCACTCAGAGAATAGTTTAGCGCATTAGCATTTGTTACAGTGTCCTTGGTATTCTGGGTTGTCGCTGGAGTGTTCCTGTCAAACCTCCATTCGTTTTATCTCTAAAGATTTGAAGACTTAGCATGCAGAACTCATGAACCCTTTTTTCGTAATAACAAATTCTGGAAAAACTTTGTCCTCTATCCTTTGTCATTTCTGGGTTGAAAGACGATATCCAGAAAGATATTGAGCCCTTTTATTTGTAAAATATGCAAAGATTATAATTCCTGATACCATTCTTCAACATCTCGATGGCAATTCACCGAATTTAAGCCAGTGTCTTCTTGAATCCGAAATCCCCACCTCCACGACTACTATAAATTGTAGATGCCGGGCTTTGAAACTTCCGCTTGCGTTTGGCCAGGTTCGAATTCTGGAAAACGAGTAAATTTTTTTGAATTTCATAGGAGTCGATAGGCAATTTAAATTGTCTAGATGCCAATCCCGACGTCTGATGCTTGCTTGAAGTTAGCACCGATCACCGGGGTGGTGCTTTAGGTTTTCCGGTTTCATGCCACAAGATGGTCGTGTCGTCTGCAAATGTAGTATCAATTTTGGAGACTAGACAAATCGTTGAAATATAATAAGAAAAGAATAGGTCCCAGTATAGAGCCCTGAGGCACACCATGAGAGGGGCGCAGATTCAGTGGATGGGACGGCTTCTCCATCCGGACCAGAGTAGCACAGGAAAAGTCTTTGGCAGTGGAAAATAAAAAATTAGAGATTTTTTGGCGGCGTAAATAAAAATTTGGCCGGTTTATCATGAGGACGGTGGGAAGGATTTTCCAACTCAATTTTTGGAGTTGGAAATTTAAAAATAAATGGAAATCAGAATTCAGTGATAGTGTCATCATTTCACTAGAATTCACTGTTTTTTGGGAATGCGTTACTGATTTCAAAGTAGAGTAACTAACTCATGCATGAACTTTATTAAATTGTTTGGAATGGAAAACTACTCGATTGCAGCTCGTTTTACGGCGGCCACTAGTAAAGCAGCTTCTTCATTTCAAATATTTATTTATTGCTATTTTATTATCGTCTACGGCTCATTCCATTTGATCTCCTCGACAGTTCCGAACGCCATGTCGACTCTGAATAATTGACAAAAGAGTTGTTTTCTTCATTCTCTACCATGCTGTTTATTCATTCAGTTCAATCCATTCCAATCCAAGCATGGATGACTTAATAATAAAAGCAAAGATCAGGTTTATGAAATATATATCTACCGACCTGCAAACCATAACTATATTGAAAGTGGCGATGTAACAAGTAGCTTGTGAATACAGACAAGCGATAAACTGTTCATGCACACTTGTTATTAAGTGTTTGCATATACGTACCGTTAGAAAACCATTTTAATTGTCGTTCTAGATAATTATCAATTATGCATTCAGGGTGTATGGTATTGCATAATCATAATAACCAGCAAATCTTTCTTAATAGTCCTAGTTGTTCAATAAATTACGACCATTAGTAGCTATTGTTTTTAACTCCAATCACTATAACTATATGTGATTTTTCTGTTAAAGGTTAGATAGAAATGATGATTTTGTATGAGCTCATGTGTGTTATGGAAATGAATGAATACCATCATTATCTAATCCAAGAGTCTGTTTATCGTATTACGACACTTAATGGTAGGTTTTGAGTAGATATAGCGGTAAAAAGTAATATTTATACATAAAACAATATAATGAGCCAATGCTGGAATGGAAGTCGGAAAGAGACCTGATTTTTTCTAAGGAATAATTTCGATACCCCCAACGAACAAAGCCGTAACTAAAATTACAGCTATTTTCAGTTTTAGGTGTAGGAGTATTTAGCATAAAAAACTGATGCTGATGATAAAAAAGCCGTATCTCTAGACCAAGTAGTTACGAAGAAATCTACTTGAAAAAATTTGTATTTCGACTTAAATATTGAAAAAAAATTTCAGTATTTCGGCTCTCCTGAAATATGATAAAAAATTAGTTACGTCTTTGTTCATTGGGAGTGTCGATTTTATTTATTTTTATTGAAATTCGTCTTACACGATATTGAATGTTTTCAACGCAAGGAATAGTGTTCGTTTTCGAAATATAGAAACTTGAAGTTGGGAAATTACTTTTCATTCACTCATTCAATAAAAACAATATCTGATGAAGCAACTGTCACAATAATTATTATTGTCAATGAACTAAATAGTACAGGTTCTGTTCAAACTGAGACCTCACATTTCGTAGCATTTCCGGCGTTGTTCGACGGCATTCTTCAATAATTCTACTTCGTAAATCTTCCAAAGATTACGGTTCGGTTGTATAGATTTTGTTTTTCAATTGACCCCACAAGAAAAAGTCGAGTGGGGTTGAATCTGGAGATCTGGCTGGCCACTCTATAGAACCTCTTCTTCCAATCCTGGAAACATTTTATTCAAAAACGGCCTAACAGGCTGTGGTGCATAATGTGGAGGTGCCCCATCTTGTTGAAATATCGAGTGGTCTTCAAGGTTTACTAATTATGGAAAAACAAATTCATTCAATAATACCAAATAAGTTTCTCCTGTCAAGTTAACGTCGAGAAATACTGGTCCAATCAAATGGCCCCCAAAAATACCGACCCAAAAATTGAGTTTTTGGGGAGTTTCAGTATGGACTTAGTAGAAAACATGTGAATTGACATCTGACCAATACCGATAATTATGAAAAGAATGTAGACTCATCAGAAAATCAGATGTTGAGGAGGAAATTCTCATTAGCATCTATTCCTGTAGTCATAATCTCACATAATTGCTTTCGCCTACCAAAATCATCTTCATTCAATCGGTGTTTCGAATTTATGATATTTCAGGATTCGGCGGATACTGGTTCTACTGATACTGGTAATACTAGCCAATTTCCTTGTGCTCGATGTTGGATCTGCATGAACTTGTCCAAAAACTGCAACTTCAACAGGTTCATTTCACACCAGAATATCACGTTCTGGTTCTCGTTTGTCGTTGGCTACTGATCCAGTTTGACAAAAATTTTGCTCTAATTCTAGAACGTACCTTCTAGCAACAAGTTTATCTGGATGCGTTACATCGAACAAATTAGCTGTACGGTTACCGCACTAGGCATTCTTAAAAAACAAATTGTTATTATTTCAACTCTTTTCGCGATCGTATGCACCATTATTGAGGAAAGATATTCAGCAGCTTCAGTCAAGTAATTCACTCTAATATCCTACAATCAAAGATCAGTTTGACACTGACAGACGTCCACAATTGCGATTTGGTGAAAAAAATTATCTCATGCATGTTTTTGTTGTACTCTTAATTGAGTCGAATTCGAGAAAACGTCTTTTTATCGATTTTAAAGAACTTTAAATTTAAATCAAGTAAATAGGGATGAAAAAATATTAAAAGGAATTGCATGTTATTTGTTGGTATATAGTTAGATCATTTTATTTACTGACAATGATAATAATAATAATAATAATAATAATAATGTTTATTCATCAAAATTCACAATCATGATTACAAATTCCTATGCGAGTCGTATTAGGAGATGGATAAATAAACAATGGCATCACTGAAGAAACAATCGTAAAAGATTGCTTCTTGGCAATAAATCCCAAGTTTTTGGACCCAGATAGCTACAATGTCTCTGTCCTACTGTTTTAATACATTTCGGAGTCACAATACTATGTTTTCTTCTTCTAGTATTATATGGGTGATCTGGTGTTGTTATTTTTATTTCATTTTTATATATCCTTTGCAGCATTTTCTGGCAATAGAGTTGCCTGGTATCGAAAATGTCACTTTCTTTGCATACGCTGTCGCTCGGGTGAGTCCTTCCTTTACCTAACATTATTTTAATGATTTTCTTTTGTACAATATTGAGGGAATTTAAGGGCTTGTCATTTACTCCTCCCCATCCTATTATACCATATGTAAGTTGTGACTGAATTAAACTGTAATAAACTGTTTTCAAATGAGTTATATCGAGATATTCCCTCAAGAGCTTAAATCTTGATATGAATCCTCGAAGTTTTCTTGTATATCCCATTTCATATGTCGGTCAATTTTTATGCCAAGGTATTTTATGCAGCTGGCTTTTGGCATAGATGTATATTGATTTATATTTAACAGTCCCATATTCGGCAAATTATTGATATAGGAGGTGAAAGGTAAGTCTTTAGTCTTTTCCGCGTTTAAGGTTAATTTGTTGTATTGGAATCATTTACTGATATTATTGAAATCTTTTTCCGTTTTTGTTTTCAGTTGTTGCCAAGTGTCGGCATTATAAAATACAGCTGTGTTATCTGCAAAATTAAGGATAGTTCTTTCAGATGTCATTTTCAATAGGCTGTCTATATAGATGGTGAACAGTAGATGGCCCAAGACCGTGCCTTGGGGAATCCCGTAAGTTATTGTCCTTGGGGTACTCACTATATCATCAATATCGACTACTTGATTCCGGTTTGTAAGATATGATTTCAATAAATCGTGTGTCTTACCCCGCATGCCAATTTTCTCTAACTTCTCGAGAAGCCTTGAGTGACAGACAGTATCAAAGGCTTTGGAGAGGTCTACAAAGATACAAAGCGAAGGCTTAGAGATGTCGAGTGATTTATATATATGAGATGTTAGTTCTAATATTGCATCCTCTGTAGACCTTCCCTCTCTGAACCCATACTGTTTTTCGGACAGGATATTATATTTTTTCATAAAGTGGGTCATTCTTTTTTTAATTATTTTTTCTAAAATTTAATTCGAAATTTGTATTTTATTCCCACTCTTGAAGAGCGGTTTGATAACGCCAGTTTTTAAAATGTTTGGAAATAGACCATTTTCGAAACAACTATTGAATATGTGGGTGAGAGGGACTGTTATAAACTCTGCTATATGTTTCAACATTTCTGCAATAAAACCGTCATCCCCAGGACTTTCTTTCAGTTTTAGTAGTTGAATTATTTGTGAATCTTCTACGTTTGTGGGATACCAAAACATAGTTTTATTCAATTCTGTTGTGTCATCTCTGAAAGTTCTAGGTTTTTCGATTTTATCAGCAAGCTTTTGGCCTATTTCACTGTAATGTTTATTGAACTCATTGGAAATAACTTGTTTATTTCTAGTGATATCATGGTTTTTTAATTCAATTTCTGTTATTTTCGTTTTGGGACGATTTTTATTGCAAATCTCATTAACACTGTCCCAAAGTCCACTTGATTTGTTCCTGATAATTATCTTTAAACAGTTGCATTGTTAGATCTTATTTTTATTGATTGAGTGAATAAAAGTGATTTCCCAACTTCGAATTCTTATATCCCGAAAACGAATCGATAGAATTCATTTATTTTTGTTGCTTGATATTAAGAAGGTAGTGAGGTATCACTTACCATACGTTTTTATATAATTTGGTTCTGCTCACTGTTTCGTTTTCAATGACCCACTATATATTCAGTATGTGAAATATCATCAATCGTTCCAACTTGAGCAGTCTCATTGATATTGCTTCAAGAGAAAATATCCCCTTAAGTTTTGCTCAATGTGTAAGAACATAGTAAGTGAAGTCAATACTTATGTCATATAAATACTTGAAATCTTCCTCATGGGAAAAGAGAATGTCTAAGAAATAGCAGAAGACACTGCAAAAGTTAACACATTTCAATTCAAAGAATCGATTCTGACTATTTAATTGCGCTTATTCATCGCTTTCACCGAGATGCATCTCTGAAATAATCGAATTGTAAAACCATCACCCATCATAATGAACAATACTCGTAAATCATATGTAGAATCCCAGCAACAGGTTACACAACAAGCGCAATTTTTCTATAGCTGGCAGATATTACATACTGTTACATCCCTGACACATAATTTTCATAGCGATGGTAATTATTATTTAAACACGTCTGACATTTAACACATACGAAGCTTGAGAAAGCACCGCAAAAAATAAGACAGCCTTTCCATTTTGGTTGAGATCTTAAGTAACTTTCAATACCGACTCTTCAACACTACAATAACAATGGTGATATTTGTTGAATTTATGCACGGATGGGCGTAAAGTACCACTTCATGGCATGCGGGATCTGTTATTTCATAGCCGCTCACTGATTATAATGCTTATTTGTAACAAAATCCCTATACGATATTGCATCTGAAACGTAAATAATTCATTCCTGAAAAACTAGTTGAGCAAACATGAAAATCTGCTGAAACTGAATCAAATCAAATCAAATCAAAATATACTTTATTGTCCGAAGAATGAATTGTTATTGACAAAGCTTTTATACGTATAAAAATAAAGACGTAAAGAAATATAAAAATGGTAAGCGTAAATATGTGTTGATAAAAACACGAGTCGTCAAAAGAAGGAAGAACAGGTTCATCATAGAATATCATCATAAAATATAATAGTATGATGTAAAAGCATACCTATCATAGGAGAAAATATTGCTACATACATTGTACAATAATGATAAAATAGTTAATAAACAATAACATAGGTATCAGTTTTGTTCATGTGTAAAATAATACTACATGTAGTTAAAATTGGATTACGCCAAGAAGCGAATGTCATAAAAATAGAAGATAATGAGCATGAGTGTCTGAGATTAAGATAAGTTAGAGCAATTCCAATCTTTGTCTAGATACTCTTGAACACTGTAGTATGGTTCATTGATGAAAAGATTTTTCATCGATCTCCTGAATAAAACTGGAGAGATAATTCTTCTGGTAGTAATTGGGAGATGATTAAATAGTATCAAAGCATTATAAATAAGAGACTTTTTTGTTAAATTCGATGATGGAATAGGAAGTCTTAGCAAACTGTGCAAACTGAGAATTGGCGTAGAGTATTTTTTTTAGGCGACAGGAATTTTGTGAAATTATGACTACGAGAATAGATGCTGATGAGAATTTCCTTTGCAACATCTGCTTTTCTGATGAGTCTACATTCTTCTCGAATTCGACTGCGAATCGTCATAATCGTCGTTATTGGTCACATGTCAATCCACATGTTTTCCACGCAGTCCATACTCAAACTCCCCAAAAACTAAATGTCGCCGGTATTTTTGGGGACCGTTTGATTGAACCAGTATTTCTTGACGGTAACTTGGCAGGAAAAACTTTGGAATTATTGAATGCGTTTGTTTATCCACAGTTGTTTTGTTTGGTTTTGTTTTCAAAATTCTTTTTTTCGTTAACCACCTGTCGTCCCCCTAGGAACGACAATCCTCAAAAGTCGAAACTTGTGCGAGCCAAAGATTATCGAGGTCATACCTTTTAATGTGCGATTCCTAGTACTTTCTCAGGTCATCAGAGAAATAAACTAAAATCGCTGAGCTTTGAACTCACAACCGGCAGACAGAATGATTGAAAAGCATTGATTCTAACCACTCGGCTACCTGACCTCATAGTAGACATAATTGAAAATGTCGATCGTTACCATGAAGACCACTTGACATTTTAACAAAACGGGGCATCCTAACAGAACGGGGATATAATGCTTCCTGCAAGTTGGACTGGAAGAAAAGTGGCCAGCCAGATCTCCAGATTTAACCCCACTCGACTTTTTTCTGAGGGATCTCTGGAAGTAGAGTTTTCAAGAATGTTGTCGAATAACGTAGGAAAAGCTACGAAATGTGAGGTTTCATTTTGAACAGAAATTGTACTATTGTTTGGAAAAAATTTGGGGGTGGCAGACACAGTTCCGAGGGATGGAATGTTTATCGGGTGAATTTCATCGCGAACGATGTCTCTTCCGCATGCAGTTGACGTAATTTGGTTCTGCCAACCTACAGAGCTGGGTGCTTTCAGGATCACGGTAAAAAACGAATCCAGAAAAAAATTACTACAACTCGTTTTTTCTTGACGTGTTAAACCTTGGTTCCGCGACTATACTCACAATTGTTGGCTGTGGCGCATGATACCTACTTGAGGAATGCAATATTTCTGCAAATAGCTTACGCAATTGTGAGGAAGTAACGGTCTGATAGTGTTATTAATAATGACCTGATTGTCGAGATTATTATTAGTGACACCATTTACTATTGCAAAGGAGTTCGTATTCTCTGCAAATTGTAATCATTGAGCCACGATTTAGCAACAATATCAAAACAACGACAGTTTTCAATGTTAACTCCGTTTCACCTTCCAAAGAACCTTTCCGTTTTTCGATAATTTCGTTTTAATGTTCGGAATTGGCCAAGAGAGTTACGGAATGATGGTTTTTGTCACGAAATCGAATGCCCTCGAATTATTTCAAGTATTTGAGGACAGCCGGCAGGTAATTGGCAAAGTAATTGAACTCGGAAATGTTTTTAATACGAAAAGCCATGACCATTCACACATAGTGCCTCATTATTCTATTACCAAACGCTCACAGGTATTTGCTTTAGTACAAAACATAGATAAAGTATATTGTCTCAATGCAACACCTTAAAGATTCGTTTTGACGTGAGGTCATCTCTTCCTGAACACGTTACTCATATTGTGACCTCAAAATGGCAAAATAAGAGAATTATGTATGCTCTCAATGGACTCCACCCGATTTCTTAGTATCAGGTATTTCTTGATCACGAATTTAAAAGGCATTTGCGATACTTGACCTCGTTTACGAGATATTGCTCAGCAGAGATTCGTAAAGGGCAATTTTCAAACAACGACTAGGTACTTTCATGAAAAACAGGTGAGGACCTCATTTTTTCACACAAACAAACACTACCGAATTTTTGGGGTACCTGCAAAATGCACAGTTCAAAAAAAATCTAGTATGCGAAAATCCAGAATGATTCCAGACATTGAAAATATTTTTCAATAATACACTACTTGTTCACTTGATCACTATTACATGCAAATATTTTTTCGTACAACCGGACGCAAAACAAGCATTTTGCAGCCGCAACAGAGGCCGCAAAATGATATTTTGCGGCCGTTACCCAGAGTGACGGCCGGCAAACTGAACGCCACTACAGCATTTGACATTTCTGAAATATGACAATATCAATGTATTTTGCACCAACAAATATTTCCAAATTCACAACAGAAACATACTTTATTTTTAATATATATTAACATTGATTGTACTGCTTATATTATTCCTGATATTCATCCCTGAAGATGAAGCAACTAAATCTATTGTATCTGAATAATCATTATTTACATTAGACAAAAACGTATTATTTTCTCTGGACATTAACATTTCGCGATTGACTACATTTGAACTAGATGCTACAGTGCCAGAAATTGCATCGGAAATTTTGTTCTTATTATGGATGGAATCCTCGACATATCCTTCCGCTACAGTAGTGGACTTCCATGCACCGTGGCGTTTAAGAATTGATATATCAGCACCTGTATTGGCAAGCAAGGTGGCAGAACTTCTTCTGAAACTGTGGCCTGTGTATGCCTCAGTATTTGGTAAGCCAAGATACTTTGCTATCATACTAGGTATTTTTCCAATCGTATGCACTCCAACAACCTGTGCCGAGCACTTTTCATTTTCATATCTCAGAAATAGACGACGAATAGCACTATGTTTTGGTCGAAGAGTTACATATTTATAGTATATTCTCATATAATCTCGATTAGTTATGGTAAAAACACGCTTTAGTTTTAGTATCAGGAACAGTTACTATCAATACAGTTTTGTCTTCCTGAATATCTTCGAGGGTCATTCTCACTAATTCATCTCGTCGCAATGCTCCTGATATTCCCATTATCAAAACTACCTATAATGATAATTATTATGAATAAAACATCATACTTCACTTTTTTTCCACATTTATATACCTTCCATAGTAGATGATTTGCATCACTAGCTTCTTTGAGGAATGAATCAATTTGTTCATGCGTAAAAACTTTTGTTTTCTTTGCTCGATAACCAACTGACTTTTTCTTGAGGAATGGTACCAATTTTAAAAACTTCTTTACGTCAATTCCATCTCGGACGTTAAGCATAGTCTTTAACATGGAATAAATGCTCCATAATGTTGAACTCACACTTCTGATCGCTGCATCAAATATCGTAATAATATGTTTTCTGACACCGTCTTGACATTTTGGTTGACACACCAATCTTTGAAGTTGCTGTAACATTTTTCATATTTCCGTTTAGATTTTTCGGGTATTAAATCCGAAAGTTCTGAGTCTATGAGATCTCTCAGTTCAGGAGGAGTGCAAGTAACTGAAATATCACTATCGCTATCGGACATCTTCACGACTTCTCGAGAAATGTCAAATTGGTTTGTATTGCTAAATAATTCATTTCCATAGAAACAATGGGTATTATGAATAAAAGCTAGCAAATGCTTCTACTATAGGTTTGTCTTTCTCCTAACTAAACACAATGAATAGGTTTGTTTCAAGAAATTAGAGCAGAAGCATTTGCTCAAAGTTTATTCATACCACCCATTGTGATATTGAGGTGTAATTTTCTCTATTCGCGTTGAAACGCTGTCTTTTTAAAACGACATACCTAATGTTTATTGAAATTATGTAATTTTCACGGTTGCACGAAAATTATTGTGTATACTATGGCCGCGAAATGTTTTCGCGACCGCGAGATTATCTTGCCTCGGCTGGAGCGGCCTCGGCGATAATCTCTCTCTCGGAACACGAAAAAGCATTTTGCGGCCTTAGTATACAAATAACTATTCCTGTGGAGGCCACAAAAATTAAATTTTTCCTTTTTTGTCGTATTTCAGAATGAAAATAGCTTGGCCATCATGAAACAATTGAAGGGTTTCAACTTCTCAACTAACTATTAAAATATACGAGTACGGCTTGAAACACACAGTTCGTTTCACTTTCAGCTCACTCTGTGGCAGAGTTCAGAAGATATTATGTCTGAAATGTGCCGACCTTGCTGACCTCAGTTTGACGAGAAAAAAACTGTAGAAGATAATTCACGGATACCGTCGATAGGTTTAATGTAAGAGACAGCTTATTAGGGAGTCATTATCAGACAGGCGTCTCAAAATGAACTAGCACATCACTCTGGCAATTGAAAGAACTTCGGCGATGATAAAACGCACCAAGATGTTGATGGCCAAGTGTTCTGACTGCCTCTGGAAATTAAGTTGCTTAACTGACTGCCTGCCAAGTATTCTGCAAAACCTTACGAAGTGGTAGTTTCAAAACGACCTTGCAGATTTTCCTGCTGGAATTTTCAACCCTATAAAAATTCCTGTCAAGGCCTCTAAGAAGCCCACCAGGGTTCCCTCGCAGATGCTTAGAGGGGTTCCCATACTTTATCCGTTTTGGATTTAGGTCTATTTTGAGTTCTCTAAATACTGCAAGTGCTCATGATTCAAGTTTTCCGTGATGCTCATTTTAGGGTTGTGAAGGAGCTTTGATAATTTACACATAGATGTTATTTCAAGTACGTACCTGGAAAAGTAGCCACTTTTCTTCAGGGAGTTGTGGGTTATTTTGTTCAATCTACAGGGTGTTTCGTAATTGAATGCTGATCCTGATGGGCGATAATCCTTGAATAATTTTAAGAAAAATTCTTCATATGAACATAGGTCCGTAACAGCTTCATTTCTGAGATACAGGATGTTGAAATTCAACAAAATAATCAGTTTTTCCCGGATATCTCTGAAACTGCTTTGGATTTTTCTTTCAATTTGGGTACATGCCAAGTATGCACAAAAATACATTTTTTCCATGATAGAGGATTTTTTAAATTTCATCAGTGGCGTTCCTGTTTACATATCATGTCATATTTTTCATCAAAATAATGATACGCCACTGTCTTTTTTCCAAATGAATACTATTTTCGTAATTGTCCTCTATCTTCTCATGAAAATGGTATCTTGCATTTGCATTTGCTGTCACTATGCGAAATCAGCCGTTGAAGAAAAGTACGATTCTGTATCTCAAAAATGAAGCTGTTACGGACCTATGTTCATATGAAGAATTTTTCTTAAAATCATCCAAGAATAATCGTCCTTCAGGATCAGCAATCAATTATGAAACACACAAGATAGATCATAAAAAGCAGATTTTGGCGGAGGATCCCCCTAATTTGCAATAAACTCGAGCTCTTTTTTTACACCCCTTACGGAAAATGCAAGTGATATCTCGGTTCAGTGGACTGACTGAAGGATTTTTCGAAAAGTGTTCTAACATAACCATGGATGGTGTTAACTTTGGCGAGCATCCAGTAGTATACTGGGTGACCACGAGGTGAGGTATGCCCCCCAATTTTTCTATAGTTTTAAAGATACTGGTTTCAAATTTGGTACGTCGATGGTACTCAAATACACATATTTTAACTTTATTACCGAAAATTCACCACTTCCGGTTTAACCAGAAGTGATCCCAAACTTTGTTTTTCAAATGACACCCTTTACAATTTTTTTCATTATCTGGAAAAACACGCAAATTGTGATAACACTGTTCTTCAAAATTGAAAATCGGTTGAAAAATGGCGGAGATACAGTTGATTGTTCAATCGAACAAAGTTGGCCATGAACATCAAATTCAAATCATCACAACTGACGAACGGCGTCAGCATTTACGAGAGGAAGGTTCGAGGTAAGATACAGCTGAAAATTGAGCTTCTCATGTAATTGCAGCAACCATATTTTCCAACAATTATCAAAAACTTCCTCAAAACAGAGTAGTACCCATAAAGAAATGCTCACAACTGTCATTTCTCATTATCGTATAAAAAAATTATGAATTATTGGATTACTTGAATGAAAATATTTGATTTTTTGCTTAGCTTTCGTAGGTTCAAGCCGCATCTGTTTAAGAATATTTAATTTTGAGAGCACTCATAATGAAACATCACGTATCTTCAATTCCTTTCAGAATTCTCCGAAACTTTTAACTAGATAATTTGGATAATTCATAACTTTTCAATACGACAATATGAAAAGAGTATGTTGCCATTTGGGAAATGGCAGTTGTGAGCATTTCTTTATGGGTACTACTCGGTTTTGAGGAAGTTTTTGATAATTGTTGGAAAATATGGTTGCTGCAATTACATGAGAAGCCCAATTTTTAGCTGTATCTTACCTCGAACCTTCCTCTCGTAAATGTTGACGCCGTTCGTAAGTTGTGATGATTTGAGTTTGATGTTCATGACCAACTTTGTTCGATTGAACAATCAACTGTATCTTCGCCATTTTTCAACCGATTTTAAATTTTGCAGAACGGTGTTATCACAAATTGCGTGTTCTTCTGAATAATGAAAAAAAACTGGTAGTCCTTCCTTTTAGAGGTCTTGATAGGAATTTCTATTGGTTTGAAGATTCCAGCAGAAAAATTTCCCACTGTGTGTTATATATTTTTTGTTACAAGCGTACAACATAGTACAACATAGTTTGGGCAGTATCATTTAAGTTAATGAAGCTTTGTCTATAAGTTTCTATAACTTCTGACAATAAAGTATATTTTGACTTTGACTTTGAACAAACAACAAGAACAGCAAATATTATGTATATAGCCCAAGTGAAAACTTTCATCTTCAGTCGGTTTTCACCTTTCGTTGTCACACGGTATGGTGAAAATATTGGTAATTACATTTTTACTTACCGAGTTTGTGTGTATCGACGTGGAATGTGTTTCGAATTTCGTCCAAGCTCATGTGTTTATGTATCTGGAACAAAAAGAAACAAAATGTATCATCCAGAAACGAAGCCCCCGATAATTTCTCCGGGAAATTACGCGATGTTATGTGAAGTAGTTTGATCAACTCTGACTGATGCAGTCATAAAATGTTTCGATTTGTTTTGGTTGGTTTCCGGGTTTTGCCGTGGTCTTCTTTGGTTTAAATCTCTTTAAGTTTAAGTCTCTGGAGATTTAAACCAAAGAAGACCACGGCAAAACTCGGAAACCAACCAAAACATTGACGCCAGCCGTGAAAGCCTTCATTCCTACATATGTTTCGATTTCTTATAATTATCGAAGAAGGTTTCGGAATACAATACCTTTTTAATTATCTTGAAATTTATATATTTCTTACGGTTTTTGCTTGGGTTTTTGTCTGTCAGACCTGATAGATAATATATATAAACGTATATCATTGATTGAAATACTCATAGTTTTTTCACATTGCATTAGATCACTTGCCGTTTGATTCATAAAAAAATTCAACAGTATATCAAATAAAAGTTTTAGATTACTGCTATGTTTTCCAGATGAGTCTTTCTTTAACTAGTGAGGTTAAAATTGTTGAGAAGATAAAAAAATGTGATTCTTTATAAACGATTCTGCTTGTTCTGATTATTGATAGAGAACGTTCAATATACTCTGCAGTTATTCTACAACACTGTTCATGATGTGGCAACTCCATCAAAATGAATATATAGCATTTTTAGCTTGTATTTATGGAAATTCTATCGAAATGAATAAAGTGCTGGTACCTGTGGAGATATTGGCGATCACAATTTGATGTAACAATTTCCTTAATCAGCGAAATACGAGAATCGTGACGACTTAGAGAATCCAGTCAGTAATAATCACTTGATTTATTATTACTGGTAATCTTGACTACATTTCATGGAATAAATCTGAGATTCACCCATAATTTATTTACATTTCGATTGAATAACGACATTTATAACCAGGCTGGATTTGAAGTAAAAAAAATGTTTGTTGCATAAAATTATCACCAAACTAAGTATTTATAATAAGATTTGTCACCGACTTGGAATCCATTCGGCAAGAAAACTACATCAAAGCCGCAATGAATGTGGTACATAGAGATAACCAAGAGGATCTTTTTCGAAGATGCGGAATACCTGGACTTGATCAATGGTTGGATATTTATCTTCTCAGTATGTAAATACAAGCCAAAATACTTGATGTAGATTTCCATTGAGGAGTTTTTGGACCAAGGCAAAACAAATATCGACCAAAACGAAGAGTATGAGCACGTAGAAACAGTTGATATTATTTTGGCAGATTGCCTCGTCTTTTACGGGTTTTTAAAACTAGCCGCGTAAGTTATGGGAGCTAAATAATGTTTTCAACCTGCAATTTCTCACACGTGCCTAGTAAGTATAGTCACTATTTGTGTACAGAATACTTGAATACTAACAGTTATGCTCATATATTCCAGTTTTCATAATGAAATCACGATGAATTCCATCACATACAGATGAAATATCCATAAAATTCATGGTCACTCAAATTACAATGTTGAAATCTGAAAAAACAGTTAGTTCTATGCGTGTGCTGAATTATTGATTATACAATACGGTTGTGATTTAAATGGTAACACTGAAAAAAAGTTGTGTTTAGAATGTCAGCAGTGTTTTCAAATTATTGCAATTGGCAGAAGCTATGACAATCACTTATCTTGCCTGATGAATTCCTGAACATTTCCACAAGAAATTCCTCGAAGAAACGGAAAATCGAAATGAATTATATCTCGCCTCAAAGCACGACTACCATAATAGGAATAAAACAGTGAAAGTTGATATTTTTGTCTAACAGTTACTCTAGATACGAGAGACCGTGTGTACAAGAAATAGAAGCGTTACCTTGAAAACCTATAGCCGCTATCACATTAAGGAGGAGGAATGATTGCGAGACACTTTCCGGAAGTTATCTTAACTCTTTGAGTGGCTGACTTTTTCAAATATTATCGCCCCAAATGGACACAAAATAAAAAAAAGCTTGTGATCGTTTCTAGCCCATATATATGAACAATCTGAAATAATCTACTTAAAACGAATAAAAACATGTATAAAAAAACAGGGGATTCCATATAGAATGTACCATTGCCTACCATGAACATGATAGGCAGTAGGTATTGAAAAGTTCATCCGGAGTTGAGAGGGGCCATAATATCAAAAACATTTCTACGCATTTTTTTGTTCATATTGATGAAATTTAATCTTTTTTGGTTACGCACAACAAATTTGAAGTCGATTCCTTGTCAACTAAAGATTTCATGAGCTTTTAAAAAAACCTCTGCAACTTTTAGGTGAAATTTTTGTAAATCTGTTAAGATGTTCAATCAACAATTTTGTCTGTTAATGTTTTTATTTCAAAATCACACGGTATACTAATTTCATCGTTCTTAATCGATTAGCATCTACAGAATTGCTCTATCTTTGACCGTTCTCGAATTGAAAAGTTCATCAAAAGTTGAAACGGGCCATAAAATTGAAAACATTTCTAAAAAAAATTTCGTTTACAAATTGATGAAATTCAATATTTTTTGGTTATGCACAACAATTTTGAAGCCGATTCCCTACCAAATAAAGATTTCATGAGGTTTTAAAAAAACCTCTGCAACTTTTAGGTGAAATTTTCGAAAATCTGTTATGATGTTCAATCAACAATTTGGTCTGTGAATATTTTTATTCCAAAATAACACGGTGTACTAATTTCATCGTTCTGAATCGATTAGCATCTACAGAATTGCTCTATCGTTGACCGTTCTCGAATTGAAAAGTTCATCAGAAGTTGAGACGGGGTATAAAATTAAAAACATTTCTAAAAAAATTTTCCTTTTCCATTTGATGAAATTCAATCTTTTTTGGTTACGCTCACCAAATTTGAAGTCGATTCCTAACCAACTAAAAATTTCATGAACTTTTAAAAAAACCTCTGCAACTTTTAGGTGAAATTTTCGAAAATCTGTTATGATGTTCAATCAACAATTTTGTCTGTGAATATTTTTATTCCAAAATCACACGGTATACTAATTTTATCGTTCTGAATCGATAAAAGAAAAATCATGTTCACTTATATTAGTGATAATTTTTATTATTTTGTTAATCCGTGGTGGCAAAAATGTTAGATAAAACATGAAATGATGGTTTACTTTTAGTACCACCATGCACGTAGCCAAAACTCCTAGTGGTATCAGATAACTATCAGTATCGCATTGATTTATATGGCTGAGGTGGGTTGACCGATGGTCAAAAACTTATTAGTCGCGAGAGAACAAAAATCATACAATGGTGGCTAATAACGAATATGAACCTGATCATTGAAACTGCCTCATTAAACTTGAAGCGGAAGGAACTTAGCAAATGAATTGTTCATATTAACAATGTGATATTATTCTACACAATCATAGCTCGAGAGTCAGTAAACTTTCCAATTACAAAAAAGAAATTTAATAGACACAAAAGCAGACATATCGTGCGCGAGCTCACATTAACCATCTCAATGCGAATCATTTCCTTCCTGGCTACTGTTTACTTCCATCCCACACTCAATTTGAAGAATAATATCATTTAATGTGAATTATTTAATTTTTAACGACTAAATAGTTATCATCAATGCGTAATTGTAGTTGGGTATATTTGCAGGAACCAGAAATTTTTTTGTTTTTGTTCTGATAACTAAATCTGAAATTATTTTTTTGAATTCAAAGAGTTATTGAGGTTACTTGAAAAAATTAATTAAAATATAGTAAGTCCATGTGCACAGTATGAGTCAAGCTGAATGCCTCAGACTTTCGTGGTCAAATGGAATTTTCCTTCAGTAAACAGTCTGAGGAAGTATACGTACGTCGATCTGAACTAAGTTTCAGAAAAATTGATTTTTATACAAAGTATCAGAAGTTACATTTTTTTTAATTTTCTTGAATTTTTTAATGCCTTGGCTTTGCTGAAGTATCCCTATTCCTACCTATCTGTTCAACTTTTTCTCAAAATTCAACGTGATCAAAGAAATACAATATCATTGGAATTAGCCACATCAAGTGTAAGAAATTTTGACGGTCACTCGAATCCTTTCAGCTGGTTACTATATTATCAGGAACACATTAAATTTGTTATTTCAAATTGAACACCATATATTCTTCCACATGGAAATATTCACTTATTCATTTCCTTTCGAACCTTCTTCTGGTGTTCACTTGTTCCACTCCAGTAGGGTTCCATATGCCATCGAGGGCCTTACTATCGCTGTGTGGAGCCAAAGGGATTGTTTAGGTCCAGGTCCCCATGTTTTGCCAAAAGAAAGCCTGATTATCATAAGTGATGTCCTTGCAGACCTTTTTCCAGATATTTGTTCCATGTGAGCTTTGGGTCCAGGTTTAACTTCAGGCATTTCTTCTCTCCTGATATTTGTAAGCTTTCACCAAAAATAGGAAGAGCTCTGTTCTTTTTCTGATGGAAGGAACTGTTGTGGTAATTGGGGATTGATTTTGAGGTTCTCATTCGTGCACCATATTTATACGTCTGTAAGAGCTGATTGCATCAGACCCTCACAGACTTCCATAAACTCAACCATAAACCATTATGACGATAACTCCAGCGTATAACATCTCTTTCGGGTTTGGGTTTGTAAAAGAGCTGTCTACCACAAGGTTTAACATTATCGGGAATAGTGTTCCCCCTGAGGGCAGCCCTCCGTTGCTTTTACCTCTATTGTGTCCCCGAATGTTTCCCAAGGTGACAGTGCCCTCTATTGCCCTCAAACATGGCAGAAATCCACTGGTTCAGGTCAGGAGCAAAGTTTATTTCCCCAAAATCTGATGTGATAGACGCATGCGATGTGTTATCAAAGGCCCCTTTCTTTGTCGAAAAATGTTATGAGTGCAATCTTTTTAGTCCAGAGGGAATTCAAAACCTGCCGACTAGGCTATATAGCGCCGTCTGACAATTTTTTCCAGGATGATAGGCGAATTCATACTCCGAGAAAATTGTATACTCTCTATCTTAATCTCGGATATTACTTTCAACAATTTTGCAAGATACTTCTGAGGTTCCATCCACCGTCACCGTGAAACACCCTGTAGAGACGGTCAATGTGTGATTTTGCTCAAAGTTGCGACTCATCAAAAATTCAGGCCTAATAATTAATATTGATCATTCCTCTCACCTCGTTAGCATAAAGAACTCTTAATGACTGTCATCTGAAAATTCGGTAAGTTACTGTAATTACCTTTGCGAAGATCCAATAAATTTTGTAGTGCTACTAATTTGACAGGTAACGTATTTTTTAATCCATAAACAACGGTTTGTTTTTAAAAGCATCTCATCGAAACCAATCAACATTCACCAACAAGATCATAACTCGTATCATTACATAATTGAGGCTTTATGTAATTTGATGATATTATCTATATGAACATTATAATCTGAAGGATTTAATTGTTTCAGGTAATCGGATGCTTTGATAATGAGGACTTTTTCTCGATGAAAGGTCATCAGAATCTGTAATATGATATAATTGTTTGTTTATACCTAGAAATTATGTAAAATGAGATAATAATATTTTGAATAAGACAGCGGGGGTCCATTGCACAATTGAAGAAAGATTCTTAGGAACGAACTACAGTAAACAAGTTGCAGATCGTAACTTATAATGAATTGGAGGCAGTTTATAATATCTATGTAGCAACAGTGACTCGATTTTTTTTCGGCAGTCTCAAAATCTAATAAATTAAATCAGGTTTCTTCACGTGTTCGTTGATGCGAGTGATGAGAGGTCCGCAAGTTTGACCGACGTGAGAGGTATAGAGCAATCAGAACAGTTGACCTTATAAACACCGCTTTTTTTAAGTTTTCGAATTTGTCTTTGAATTTAAGTGGAAGATCTGAAGGAAATTTTTGTGCCGCGTAGATATTCTTGTATGAAATTTGATTTAACTAAGCAATAGTTGAAATAATATATTTTTGACTTCTGTTATGATAAGAAAATAAATAATTTTCAATTTGCTATCAGATTTACTTTCCAAAATAGATTTACAAACACTAAAAAAATTTACTTCCACGATATTGAGGATAGTGCAATTCTGCGAACGCCAATCGATTCAGAATGATGAAATTGGTATACTGTGTGAATATTAAATGAAATAGTCAACAGACAAAATACTTTGAATGTGCACATAAGCAAAGGTTCGAGATTTTCTACTCGAAACTGTAAAGGTTCTGTGAAAATCCTATAAAATATTCAATTCACTCGGGATCGATTTCAAATTTGATGAGCATATACAAGAAAGGTTGTATTTTACGAAAATCAATATAAAAATTATGAAAAGCATTTTTGGTGGGAAATTACCGCTCTCAATTCCAGATAAAGTTTTCAACTTGAGAACGGTTGAATATAGAGCAATTCCGCCAATCGATTCAGAATAACGAAATTAGAATATTCTGTAAATCTTAAGTCGATCGGTGAGAAAAATAAAATTACTCAAAAAAAGTTCAAGGGGTATACCCCTAAAAATCATGGAAAATACAAAACTATCAGATTCACTTTAAATTACCACTATACCGGGTGACCACGAGGTGAGGTTCGCCCCCCAATTTTTCTATAGTGTTGAAGATACAGGTTTCAAATTTGGCACGTCGCTATATTACTCAAATACGCATATTTTGACTCCATAACCGAAAACCCTGTACAATTTTTTTCATTATCAGGAAGAACACGCAATTTGTGATAACACTGTTCTCCAAAATTGAAAATCGGTTGAAAAATGGCGGAGATACAGTTGATTGTTCAATCGAACAAAGTTGGCCGTGAACATCAAACTCAAATCATCACAACTGACGAACGGCGTCAGCATTTACGAGAGGAAGGTTCGAGGTAAAATACAGCTGAAAATTGAGCTTCCCATGTAATTGCAGCAACCATATTTCCCATCAAATATCAAACATTTCCTCAAAACGGATTAGTACCCATAAAGAAAGGCTCACAACTGCCATTTCTCAAATAGCAACATACTCTTTTCACATTGTTATGTTGAAAGATGATGAATTATGAGATTACTCGAATGAAAAGATTTGAAGAATTCCGAAAGGAATCGAAGATACGGGATGTTTCATTATGACTGTTCTCAAAATTGACTATTCTTAAACATAGGCGGCTTGAACCTACGAAAGCTAAACAAAAATTCATATTTAAAAAAAAATAGTGAAAATTTGCGGTACATTCTGAATAATGGAACATTGTGAGTTGTCGAAAAACATTCTACGGCGATGGAGCGAACTTTTTTCTCATTACTCTTATGCTAATCGTAATTGATGGTGGATTCATACAGCAGTTTTAAGATCGTTGTTGGAATAAATATTCCATTAACGAACATTCTTATGACTTCTTACTAGTGATTAAAAACTCATGAATTGGAACTATAAATCCACCATAAGAATATACCTGCAGAGTAAAAAAAATGTATTAGATATTTATTCCAATTTCTAACATTTGATACAACTAATTTCTGAACGAAAAAAAAGGTATGAAGTAAATTGTTTATTGAAATCAAAGTAATGAAAAAATGATTTACAAGTACTGTTCAAAATGTTCTCCATTATGTTCTCTGCACAAAATTGCACGTCTCACTATTGCTTCCATAACTACATTTAACTGAGCTTGAGTAATACTTGCAATTGCTTCTCTAAGGCGATGTTCCAAATCCTCCCTTGATGTAGGACTAGAAGAGTAAACCTTGTTCTTCAGGTAACCCCATATGAAAAAATCCAGTGGCGTGAGGTCCGGTGACCTCGGAGGCCATCTTGTAGGACCATTCGTGCCAATCCATCGATTTGGGAATGTTTCATCTAGGTAACTGGTTACTATTCGGGAATTATGGGGAGGTGCACCATCCTGCTGGAAATACATATTTTGGTAGACGTCGAGAGGTAAATTCTCCATGAATCCTTCTATTTCGTTTCGTAGAAATCCCAAATAGCGTTGCCCATTCAACATACCATCAAATATTATGGGCCCAATGATTCGAGTTCCTATCAGACCTATCCACACGTTGAATCCAAAGCGTTCCTGAAAATTCCCTTGTCTTATGAGCCTGGGGTTTTCAGTTGCCCAGTATCTGGTGTTGTTTCTATTGAACATACCAAGATTCGTAAATCTTGATTCGTCGGAAAATATAATGTTTCTCGTCATATTCGGGTTCCTTATGTGGTTCTCAAGTAGCCAATTGCAATATTGGACCCTTCTTTGATGATCATTTTCGTAAAGGCGCTGATGTATCTGATATTTATACGGCTTAAACCCATGTTTTTTTAGAATTTTTCGAGCTGATTCTCGTCCAACTGGTAATTCATGTTCGATTTGTCGAAGTGATATGGTGGGATCTACATAAACAACAGCCAAAACATTAGTTTCCGTCTCTGCATCAATAATAAAACTATCCTGATCATGTACATTGTCATCTGGTTCTATCCTGAATTGCCTTTCCAAACGTGCGAAATAGTTTCTACTTGGTTGGCGTTGTCTGAGAGGGAATCGTTCACTGTAAAGAATGCAAGCCGCAGTTGCATTTTTTTTACACTCGCCATAAATTAGCAGTAAATCTACTTTTTCATTTCTAGTAAATTTTCGCTCCATCGGAATGTTTTTCAACAAGTTACAATTATCTTGTATTGAATGAGTAGAACAAATTGTCACTTTGTTGACAAAATATGCTTTTTTGTTTAGCTTTCTTATGTTCAAAGCCGCCTTCGTTGAAGAACATTCAATTTTGGGAACACTTATATTGTATTTCTGGTTCCTTTCGGAATTCTTCAAATCTTTTCATTCGAGTAATCTGATAATTCATCATCTTTCAACATAACAATGTGAAAAGAGTATGTTGCTATTTGAGAAATGGCAGTTGTGAGCCTTTCTTTATGGGTACTAATCCGTTTTGAGGAAATGTTTGATAATTGATGGGAAATATGGTTGCTGCAATTACATGGGAAGCTCAATTTTCAGCTGTATCTTACCTCGAACCTTCCTCTCGTAAATGCTGACGCCGTTCGTCAGTTGTGATGATTTGAGTTTGATGTTCACGGCCAACTTTGTTCGATTGAACAATCAACTGTATCTCCGCCATTTTTCAACCGATTTTCAATTTTGGAGAACAGTGTTATCACAAATTGCGTGTTCTTCCTGATAATGAAAAAATTGTACAGGGTGTCATTTGAAAAAAAAAAGTTTGGGGTCACTTCCGGTTAAACCGGAAGTGGTGAATTTTCGGTTATGGAGTCAAAATATGCGTATTTGAGTAATATATCGACGTGCCAAATTTGAAACCTGTATCTTCAAAACTATAGAAAAATTGGGGGGCGTACCTCACCTCGTGGTCACCCGGTATACTCAAAATATCATACTGATTCCGAAAATATATGATTTTGATATTTTCAGATACAAGGTGTATCATAAAATAGCGATAAAACGTGAAAATTTCTCTCGTACCATCGAAATTTCGGAATCAATTTAAAATTTGGTGAGCATGTTGAATTTTAGGAAATTGATCATGAAAAAAAAAAATTGGACGGAATTTACCGCTCTTAACTCCAGATAAACTTCTCAACTCAAGAACGGTTGAACATAGAGCAGTCCTGCGAACGCCAATCGATTCAGAATGATGAATAGAAAAGGAGTCATTTGGATGAAACAAACAGACGTAATTTTTTTCTCGATAACATGTCAGGTAAGACTCCCAAGACATTTGTTTTTTGATCATCAGACGCAAGTTTCATTGGTTTCATAAGACGTTTATGAACAGAAACGTTATGAATTTATGACATGCCTGCTGTGGATGCGAAAGTTGTAAAAATATGGTGTTCATGAGCTCTCAACTATTTTCATCACACGGATCAACGAACACTGAAGAAACCTGGTCAATCCGCATTTGGACACCATTTTGAATCCAATATCTATAATTTTAGAACCAGAAGAAACAGAAACTCAACAACATTGTGCGATGGCACCAAAAATTTCCATCAGTTTTTCTCTTCTCTTTAGCAAAATTATCTAAAACTCTCTATTTGGGCAAGTAATATTCTTCGTCTTGTGATGACTAGGGTCCCTGCTTTCCCTCCCCCTTTTGGTGTGCCCTTTTGTCTATGAGAACAGCAGAAAACAACTGTCGTATATGGTACGGGTTAGTCAGGATTTTCCAAAAGCCAAAAATCAATTGCAGCGTTGAAGATTACACTTTGGGTGAACTATGAGAACTCTTCCAGCATTTCTGTCAGATCCAATGCTTCAATTCACAAATGCGATTGGTGGTTTTTTCCACACCCACCGGATACCAGTAAATCATTACTCATGTTTTATTTTCATATATAAAAAAGTAGTACTGAGACAGTGAGGTAGAACTCGTAGTGACCATACTGTGGGTTCTTGAACAATACCGATAATAATAATCGTAAATTGTGAATTAATATTCTTACAAAGTATCTATTGTAATTCTCGAATGATTACGTGAAAACATTACGCAATGTGATTTATACTTCGAAAGGAAAAATTAGAATAAAAACACACTGTCTTCGCATGTTCTAATAATCAACTCATCTTCTCCATAAGGTTACGAGACGATGATTTGAATATGAATATGGTAATATAAACAGAAAAATCTCAACAGGGAATGGACAAGAAAATTGAAAAATAAAGGTTGGAAGATGATTAACTGTAAAGAGCAAAAAAAAATAAGTAGGAACAGCTTGCAGTGAATGATGGAACACTATCAAGAAGTTCTCCAGAAAAGAGGAGGAAAAATGGACTAAACATCAAGATCTACTCTTTGAACTCTACAGGCTTTACCCAAACCATTACATTAAAATGGTGGTTCTGATAATAGGGGTCCTGGCGAAATGAACAACGTTCGAAAAGAGACTGAGAAACGGATTAATATCGAGATTTACCAAAGACCGAAAAATATATTCCTTGTTTTTTTCTCCGTCAGGAATTTACCAGTCAGGCCTTGTCTCCGGAGCCCCATGCATCCAGAGGGCAAGCCGGTATTATTTTCAAGTTTAAGAGCAGAGTGTCCACCAAGGATTCCTATTATCAGAACCACTATTATAACAGAATGGTTTGGGTAACGCCCGCGGAGTTCAGAGATATTTAGTCCGTTTTTCCTCCTCTTTTTGGACGATGTCCGTTTCTCCAGGAGCTGAAAACTCAATGACGAAAATTGTCTTAATTTGATGGTCGAGGAGGACTACATCAGGCTTATTGGCTCGTATTTGCCTGAGGGTGGGGAATGAGTAGTTCCAATAGATTCAGAACTTCTCATTCTCCACAAAGGACTCAATATCCTCAGTGTCTCACACGTACGAGTGTCGTAGATGGTAGTACAACACTCCGCATAAGCTGGACAGGCTGACAGCAAATGCCCCGCGACACGCTCTGTATCTAATGTCAGGGACCTCTATACCAATCAGGCATCTACGATAGACGAGGGTGTTGGAGACACTTTAGCCTACTTGACCTGAGAAATGCGAAGGTCAGGTTTCTGGATGAGCCAAAGTCTTCAATGATCTTAAAGAAGACCCCATACCTTGGCTTATCCTTATGTAGCTGTAGAAGACTCTTACTCTCCGCGGCTTTGACATGGGCTTTTTGCTGAACGGGTTACAACTCGGTGACAGAGTTTAGGTTCGTCCAAATATGTCTCTCCAGCATCTAGATGATGTAGGATGCCTCTGTCTACGAGTTAAACGCCCTTTCCGTATTCCTCGCATCGTCCTCTTTTGAGATGATCCGTGGCACATTTGTCGGTCCCAAACTCCATTCCGATAGCATGCTTATACTTTTGCACCACCCTTAAGGACTGATGAAGGTCCTTTAATCTGGAGGTATAAAGTTTAAGGTCATCCATATAAATCAGATGGGTGAACTTACGCTTCCGGTTGCTGGGGGTGTCGCAGTTGTATCCGCGGGTTTTCCGTAGTGCAACGGACAAAATGGCAAAAGGGATATGCAGAAGAGAAGAGGAAGTCTTCCTGCAACACGCATCTTCTAAAGATAACCTTTTCTGTTTGGACTCTGACTTGACCAGATAGTATGGTGAAGCGATTCCTTTAGAGCGGCATCAGCTGTTCACTGCCGAACAGCTTCGATCTCAGTGAGAGGGTTTGGATGACCACGTTCAGTGTCGAATGTGAGACCAAGTTCAAAGAAAAATGCTCCGATCCTTATTTTTCCATGGCATACTGAACATGAAAATTTGCCATGTGTGAAGTGAAATTGTCAAATTCAATTCAATTCAAATGTCGAATGGCCTTGTTTACAGTTCAATGACTCTTTTCAAAATAAATTTAACAGTTTTCTTAATACTTTTATGGAAAACCTCCTATACTGTTTTCCATTAGAAAAATATTCCGCAAAAAATAATAAGAAGGGAAACCCTTGGTTGTCTCCAGAAATAATCAATGAAGGACGCTTATTGAGAAGTAAATTTAGAGAATATAAGATCTCCCAAAATGAAAATATAGAAATCAGAAACGAGAGCATGTTAAGAGAATTGCTAATTCAAAAAGAGCCTATAACAACAGTTTGTTTATGACATCAAGTAATAAATCAAACACGTCGTGGCAAATAATAAAAAATGAAATAAGTACCAACAAGGTCGCCAAACTACCAGAGTTTTTTACTGACGATACGAATAAACAACTTTGCAATCCAAATGAGATTGCTGAAAGTTTTAATAATTTTTCAATCAACTCGATAAAAAAGCTAACGGAAAATATGCCTTTACCTGAAATTTCCAATTCTAGAACAAATCTACAATCACTTTTTTTAGCACCATCCACCGAGGAGGAGGTATATCACATTATAATATCAGTAACAAAAAAAAATTCTTCCGGTTTTGATAATATAATATGCTCTTTATTGAAACATGTGGCAACTTATATCGCTAGTCCTCTTACTCACCTAATTAATGCTTCATTCTCAGAAGGAAGTTTCCCTGATATGTTAAAAATGGCAATCATTCAACCAATCCATAAAAAAGGGGATGTTCACGCTATTTCTAATTATAGGGGGGTGGCCTTGTTGTCAGTATTCTCCAAAGTTTTTGAAAAACCAGAGAATGGTGACATTTCTTGATAATAATACTTTTTTCAGTCCATTTCAATTTGGTTTTAGAAGAACAAAAGTAGGTTTGCAGCCTGTCTTTTCTTCGATTTAAAGAGAGCATTCGAAGTAATAAACATCGAACTCCTACTTCAAAAGCTACAAAGATATGGGATACGAGGAAATGGTTTACAGTGGCTAGAGGGATTTCTATCAAATCGTACGCAACGTGTTAGATTACATCTTAACGATATTTCGTATTACTCTGAAGTAGAAGCGGTAAACAGTGGCGTCCCTCAAGGAAGTTTGCTGGGGCCTCTGTTATTTATAATTTTCGTAAATGATATAACATACAAAAACATATCTGGAACTCACATATCGTTATACGCAGATGACACTTCTATTGCCTGCTCTGGTGAATCACTAGCAAATCTGAACAACACATGTAATGAGGCCGAAAATTATATTAATGATTATTGTCGAAAGAGCAACCTTATATTAAATCAAAGCAAAACTGAATTAATCATGTTCTCCTTAAAGGATTTGAACAAAAGTTTTATGATAAAATTACAAGATGAAATCATTGAACAAAAGCAAGTAGTAAAGTACTTGGGTGTCTTGATAGATTCTAAACTTTCATGGACGTATCAAATCGATAACGTTCTAAAAATAATAGCGAGACATTGCTTTGTAATCTGGCAACTTCGATCAAGAATTGACCACAATCTTCTGAAATTGTACTATTATTCCTACGTTTATTCAACCATGAATAATGGGATTCTAGCCTGGGGCAACAGTTCTAGGTCTCATGAAGTTTTTATTCAACAGAAAAAGATTGTACGTAACATGATGTTCAAACCTAGGATGTTTTCGTGTCGCCAGTTGTTTAAACAACTTGAGCTTTCAACGTTCCCTTCTCTCTTCATTTACAATTGCATTGTATATATAAAAAATAACCCAGCTATTCTCAACCAGACTCGTGAAAATATTGTACACAACTTAAGGCAAAACTTCAATATCAATATACCATCTCATCGTTTGTCAACTGTGGCTAATAGTCCGTTGGTTCTGCCGATCAAATTATCCAACCACTTACCCACTAGGCTTAAAATATTGCCAAGTGTGAATAAATTCAAATATGAAGTTCGAAAACTTTTAGTTAACGGTGTTTTTTATTCGGTTCCAGAATACTTGTGTTGTAACCTGGTATAACCACCTTTACATGTACACTTTTATACATTGTCTTTTGTATACTTTTTTACAATCTGTTTTTTGTCTCTACACTGTTCTTTATATACATTATTATATATTTTATTATTATATATTTGTGTACGGTACTGTTCGTTTCTCAACAGATTATATAAAATTGATTTGACAATATCCTATACTTATGTATGTATAAGTCTGATTGGAAATAAAGAAATTGAATTGAATTGAATTGAATTGAACAGAGAAGGGGATCTGAACTCCTGATTGCTTAACAGGCTCCATCCAGTACCATTTTGTTATGTAAGCACTTTCAACTCAGAAGTTCATGGCCTCTCCGTGCAGTATACTCGTGGAACAGATTATATTGGATGCAAGCGCCTATGAAGATGCAGTCCACTTCACCACTTCAAATGAGTAGAGTAGAATCGGAACGGCAAGCATATTACTTGCAGCAACTTTGATCTTCCCCGGCAGTTCTGATGACCATATCTGTCGAAGTACATGCTGATACTTGCCGCGGAGAGAGTTTTCAACTCTGGTTACCTCTCCAGCATCAAGATGATCGTCCTCTTCGTATTCCTCGCACCGTACTAAAATGGATATTTTTATGATGATACGAGACCTTACAATAAGGCAGCAGAGGTCAGAAAAAAGGTCAGTCAGCCGATGGATGGTAAGGTTGTTTCGACCTTCATTTGAAGTTCAGAAATGTATATTTCCTGAATTCAGAGGCAAGATGTTACAGTGTCAACCTGTGAAATAGGCGCTGACGTACTGTTTGTTTGAAAATCAAGTGTTTGTTCAACATATCGCTTGGTGCAGTTACCGAAGAATATAATCCACTGCCGAAAATGCTGCTAATAATGTTCCAATTGGGGAGAAAGCAATAACTTCACAGTTGTAATAATGAAGACTTATAAGGACGAACATATTTTATAAGTGTATGTGAGCCACCACCACGAAGAAAAATACCAAGCCCGCCTATGGATAACAAACTAATAAATTTGACACTATGTAATTAGTATATTTTATATAATTATGATTATTTACTCATTTGGCACGGATCTTCGATTCATATGAATTCAGACACTGAAGCTGAAATGTTGATTGTAAAATAGATTGTGAATATAGTACTACTGCCCTATTTATTTTTTACATGTAGGTTGTATCATAATTTCCTTGAAATTAAAAACCTGGTTGTGCTTACTCTCTACTGAAATTTGCAGGCTTCCTGGCTGCATGTTTTATTGAAATCGTGCAGTTGATATGTCTAGATAATTGCTACTAAAAAAATATGCGTATCATCGGCGATAAAAAAAACATCGTCACATTAGTATTCTACTCGATTCCACAATGGATCGTGATCATTTTCAACTCTGATAATTAATTTTTAACATGTTCAGCTGAATCATTCGTGAATTGCGAACACCAATTAAACAACACACCTCTTCGTCATTATACTCTTATTCGACCCGCTATCCTTGGTATTTTCATCTGACCAACTTGATAAACAGTTCTTGTGCGATTGTGCCAGACAAAAAATACACGAGTTACAGTTAGGTCATGAACAATCCCATTCAATACGTGATAATAATGATATAAATATTAATAATAAAAAAAAAATGTTGGTAAGTTATGCATCAGAACAAAATTAAGTGGAACAGAGAGGTTTTTTAAATTCAAAACTACTTTTAAATTCACTTCACCTCGAAACGTTGAGAATTGTAAATCGATATGTATATTATTGTATAATAACGACTATTTCACTCATCTTAAAGTTTTCACATAATCTGACCAATCGCAAACCAAAGACAACTCGTATTATCGCGATAACACCAGCTGTCTTTCAATTCTGATTGGAGGATCAGCTTCGGTATTTTCAACGACGTAACCATGGCAATACAAAGTTTGGCAGTTCTATCAATATTAATTGTACCTGATTGTGTCAAATTGAGTCGCTTCACTGCAAATTCAAACGAAATTATGAAACGAAAAAAACATTGTTCGTATTTATATTAATGAAGAAACTTTATTCGTGAATTAGTCTAATAAAATTCAAATCGTGACTGAATGTATCTCATAAGTCTGTCTTTTATTTCTGAACTCAACTGAATTGTTTTGAGAAAACACCACTCGTCCTGCGGACTCGTGGTGTTTTCACGAAGCAATTCAGTTTCGCTCAGAAATAAATCGACAGACTTATCGCAAAAATTCAATCACACGAGGTATTACTCCTGATAAAATGAAAATTATTTCGAGTTCTACAGTGTCACCGTTAAAGTCCGCATCATATGGGACTTTTTTTTATTATTCATTTATTGCAAATTTAGAGTTCGTAAACAGTTTTTGCTTTGAAAATAATGCAAAATGACGTTTACGATTGTTTTCCATCGATTGGCTACACCTGTCAAATTTGACATTTTTTCAAAAAAATTTCAAAATGTTAGGTTATTTCTCAATTTTTCGAAAAATATTATATGGAAAAGTTGTTCATTTTTCGGTTTCCTACCCACCTACCAAATCTGAACCAGTTGAAAAACTTTGATTTTTTTCGAGTTTTCTTAACCTTACACTTTTTCGGATAATTTAAATTTGGTAAAATCTGAAATAACCAGTTGAGATGTAATAATCCCATCTGCTGGAAGGATTTTTTCTGTTTAAAAATGTTTCTACTTGGATATTTTCAAAAAAATACAAATATGCTAAAAAAATTATGTTATAGTTGATGCAAAGTGGCTCTAGTTTCGAATTATCGAATATTTTTCTAAAGCAATAGACCTAAAGTATTTTCTACTTCACTGATGTATTGTGATAAAAATAATTGAAGCAAATTTTGCTATGGAATATTGAAACTAGAGCCACTTTGCATCAAATATGATGTTATTTTCTTAGCATATTTGTATTTTTTTTGAAAATATCCAGAGAAATATTTATAAACAGAAAAAATTCTTTCAGCAGATGGGTGTATTACATCTCAACTTTTTTTTCCAGATTTCATCAAATTTAAATTATCCGAAAAAATGTAAGGTTAAGAAAACGCGAAAAAAATAAAAGTTGTTCAAACTGGTTCAAATTTGGTAGGTGGGTAGGAAACCGAAAAATAAACAACTTTTTCATATAATATTTTTCGAAATATTGAGAAATAACCTAACATTCTGGAACTTTTTTGAAAAAATGTCAAATTTGACAGGTGTACCCAATAGATAGAAAACAATCGTAAACGTCATTTTGCATTATTTTCAAAGCACAAACTGTTCACGAACTTTAAATTTGCAATAACAGAATAATAAAAAAAAATCCCATATGATGCGGACTTTAACGGTGACACTGTATAAAGAAAAGTGAAATTATCATAGAGTATAAGCATTTTGTACATATGATAATACAATTATCAATAATTTATGTAATAGTTTTAGTGCCAATCATAATAGATATTGATGTAACGAGATTATTATCCGACTTTTAATAATCAAGGACGTTGCCAGGCGACGAGGCTCTTCGCACCGAGTCGCCTGATGCAACTTCAGAGATTTATTTTAATTGCCTAATAATCTAATAGCGTGCCATAAAAATTAATATAGTCTTAATTAAATTTAAAACTCTGGCGAAAATCATGGCAGATATTGATATTCCTGAAAATATACTTCTGGCTGCTAACACTAAGATTAGATTTGCTTCCGGATGAATCAAAAATTCATTACGAAAAAGAAGACCTTTAGTTTTGTGAGTGTCGAAATACAGAAGAGGTTCAAGGTGCTGGAGAAACGGTATAACTTGCTTATTTCGAGAAACTGTCAAATGCGTACTCTCCTAAATATTCTATGTTACGAGCCTGTTCGGAGTTGAAGAAAATAGTAGAAATCGACAAGCATGGCGCTTTGATGAAGAAAGAAGATGTGGGATATAGAGCGAAAAAATCTTAAGTTTTCACGAAAGAGCAGGCTAGTGAATTTGTTTGTTTGATGATGAAAGTAGCTTTTTTAATTGGAAATGGCGGATCTTGCAGAACCAATGAACTAACGAAACTGTCCATGGAAAATGTTAACATTCTAGAGAGCAAGATAGTAGTCACAATTCCTGATTCAAAAACTCAAAGGGAAAGGTTTTTTGGGGTGATATCTGAAGGAGACGTCAATCCTGTGACATGTCAATTTTCATGAATAGGTTTTATAATAAAAAATTGGTACTTATCTAGGGTATTATAAAGTAACAAACGTATATTCTGTAACTAATGTATTACGTGTTGTTGTGATGTTATGATGTTAATAATCTGTAATAAAATTTAACTTAAAGGAAGCTTGATTTTCAATGATACGATAAAAATATCAATAAATTAATAAGCTTCGATTGAAAATATTTTTTATGACCCGATCGGATCATAAGTAACAGAGAAAAATTAAAAAAAAACAGAAAAATTTGCGATTTTTTAAAAAATTCATAACTCCCTTATTTTTCAAGTTGTAGGGTTGGCCGTTCACATGAAAATATTGTGTACTTTAAGTGTGAATAAAACAGTGAATTTTTTGTCAATTTTTGTTTTTGTATCTGGTACACTGACCATAAAAATACTTGGTTAGAAAATTATTCCAAGAATCTTTTCCGAGTATTAGAGTGAGTTATATAACTCAAGTTTACAGATACTATTAATTGCCCAAAAGCAGTTGAATAATTAATATATAATTCAATAGTAGTAGATAAAAGTATATTAAGTGCATTGAAAATGAAGGAGGTCAAGTGGAGCAGCACTTATAAGTGCAAAAAATAGATTTAATTGTTTCAAATTGTTTGCTGTTTGTAAATAGGATGTATTAAATATTTCGAAAAATGTGTTGCTCCTAAGACCGATAAAAATACATGCGTGCCTATGCAGGGTTTTTGAAGCGGTTTAACGCCTTTTACTTTTCACGTTTCTATTACAAGGACATATTTTATTTGGTTCTGTAATAATTTTTTCAATGCTGGAGTAATGCTTTCTGAGTTTTTCAAATAATTCCGATGTAGTTTTTCACTGTATTTTTCATCTCATGCAGGGTGGGCACGCATGCATCTTAATCGGCCATTTCAGACATGAGTAATTTAGTCGGTGAGTGAGTTCACAAACTAGAAAATCATCTGTATCATAATAAATGCCCAAGACCTATAACTATAAAAATCATGACGTTTTTTGGAAACAAAATAATAAACACGGGTATCTTGATGTTCTATAAAATCACAGTTTCAATCATATTTACACCAATTTGCGCTAAAATAAAGGAAAGAACGGGCAAGTGTGGCATATTTCCGTAATCAGAAAAAAGAAGTATTTTGTAAATATATATTTATTTAAAAAAATTTGAAGTTGAAAATATAATTTTATATACCCTATTTTACGAGTACAATTGTATCATTGATAGCTATGAATAAATTCAGTAAATTAAAGTAGAGAAGTAAATTACGTATCCTTTTTCTAAATTTGTAAAATATAATGCTATATAGGGTGTACCATTTAATAAAAAAGAGGCAGTGTCAATAAATTTTGACATTTGACAATTTATAATACTTTAGACTGGACAGCATAAAACTTAACGAACATTTCTATAATTCCTTATTTTATTCGACCTTTTACCTCAAACAATAAATATTTTACAGCCTTTTAGAAGTGGAATAAATTAAAATGAAAGAACTGTACATCAGTTCTATTTCATATTCACTGATTATTTCTTGTAATAATATTGTGTTACATATTCTTAGCCACTAAGATATTTTTTGAAGTTTCGAGTCGTTCAGTGTTTTTGATCGTTTCTGGTATCGATTCCCATTTTTTCACCACAATTGCATTTTTTTACATGAAATGTAACTCATTCGAAGTAATTCTAGTTAATAATTTTCTGATGTGACATGTCCGCTAACAATCGATATCTGACTAATATAATTAATATTCAACGGAATTACGTCAACCTAAGGTTGATAAACCGTTGAACAAATATCGCGGTCCAAAGTAATCATCAAATTCGAAACAGGTTTTTTTCTTCCAATGATTTCAAAATATCGTCTTGTTTCAACGATAAAAGTTGTATTTCAGTCAATATTTAACTTATAAATACCAATAAAATATTAAAATAATGTCTGTGTTTACTTATGACAAATACTCCAGCTTTTATTTTGTCTATCAATACCGCCATTATTCAAATCATGATGTCAACCTAATTGATAAAAATCAGCTATTTGATGTTGAAACATCATGAAATCGTGCCCTTGCGAGGACCTGAACACACTGGTATTATTATACACGGTGTATTCACTATGAACAACCAGCGAAGTTGTCTTTGAATAATATATATTTTGCTTTCTCTGTCTAAAATATCAGAAAGAATAATGTACACAAAACTGGTATGCTACGATTAATTCATCATTCCTAAAGTAAACACTGTATACTCTGCTGAATTCGAATACCGTATCGAACTATCCATAGCAAATACGTTGATCTCACAACAGGTGTACCTCAGGGAAGAATTTTGGGACTTATTCGAAAGGAAGATTAAACATTTATAGTAATCACTGTCGTTTCTCTGTCTATTTGCGAATCAACTGAATCTCCGCAACTGTAACTCCACTGCCATCTGATGTTGAGCGTCTTATATACCGGCAAGTAGATTCCTTTCAGCATTCTCGAACTGTCGACGGTATACAGTGACTCGTTCAGATGGCCCCCGTACATTCTCGATGCGAATAGAACGATAAGTCATGGGTGTACCGTTAACGAACAGAGATGATATCACCCCGGCAGGCTGAGCGTGAATATCCAAATGAATGCGGCCGGGCCGGCCTCAGGGTCGATACATCGCCCCTTTTCTTAAAGACGTTTCGTCCCAAAATGTCGTCTTTGGAGTGTGTTGATACTTGCAAGTTTCTCCATATCTGCAGCTTGAGGTTGGATGGAAGTGACACCACAGTCTTTACGTTGTTGGGTCGAGGAAGATGGTTACAGTACACCAAAATCTTGACGCAGCTGGATCTGAATATTCCCTCCAACATGCTTCTTATAACTCTCCAGTACAGCCCATCAATCCAACAGGACAATTTTGGGGTGGCCAAGTCCACAAGATTTTGGTCCAGAAGCGTGTCTCTTAATCTGGTTAGGGTCTTCCAGAAATCTTCATCGGATAATTTATCTCGAGAATGCTTCTTGGTAACCAGTTAGTAGATGTTTCTCTGGCCCTTTCTCAGCTGTAGCACTCCTCCAACTTCTGGGTTCTGGTCCCGTAGTTTTTTAAGTCCATCGAACATCTTGGAAAATACCACGACAATGCCTCTGGACATTTGGAGATCTTCTGCCACACAGTGAACTAACGCGTACTCGGCAGGCACCTTGAAAAGGTCTCAAAGCTCCTCTCGGGTTAGCCCATGTTGAACTTTGTTGAACTTTCTGTCCGTTTAAGTACAGTTACATGAACTTCTGGAACATCATTTCATCCTCTGGTGGTCTTAGGGTGCGGATTTGGTCGTGGTTTCCGGCATAAGAGGACAACCTATTAAAGTTCACTACCCTAGGTTTTCCTTGTGGTGGCTTTTAGACTTAGTAGACAAGGTCGTTTATCCTCTTCATGATCTTTTATGGACCTTCCCACGAGTTCCGTAGCTTCGGTGATAGTTGACGACGACTATTGGGGTTGTACAGCCAAACAAGGTCACCTGTCTGATATCCATCAGCATCGGCCTTGATGTCGTAGGTTTCCTTAATTCTGTCTCTAGCACTCTGGATGTTCAAATGGACTCATTCATAGATGTTGTCCATTTTCTGTCCTAGTTTGCTGACGTGGTCCTCTCCCGCAGTGTCTTGTCTTGGTGCTGCCCCAAATTTCAGGTAACAGAGAAGTCGCAGCTCTCGATCCATTATAACACTAGCAAGAGCCGGTTGACTCGTGCACTGCAGAACGATAGGTCATCAAGAACAAATGGAGATACTGGTCCCAATCTTTCTGGTGGTCAGAGACTACCTTGGACAGGTGGCAGTTTTATTTGCCTTATTCATCCGCTCCACCATTCCATCTGACTGCGGATGTAGAGCTGTAGTTTTCGTCTTCCGGATGTTTAGCATCTGACACATTTCCTGGAACAAGTTTAAATCGAAATTTCTGCCCTGGTCCTACTGAAGCTCCAACGGAACACCGCATCGATATCACTCTTTTACCAAGATGTCGGAGACGGTGAGGGCTTCTGGGTAGGACAGGGCACACGCTTCGACCCACTTACTGAGGTTTAACCATTGCTACAAGGAAGTACTCATTGCCGTGATCAGATTGTAGAAACGGACCAGCAATGTCAATGGCGATCCTTTCAAAGTGGTTGGCTTCATTGTACTGGCGCGTCGGGGTCTTAGGTCTTGTTCGAATCCCATTGCATTAAAACCGTTGCCGCAGTTTCTGGAGGGTCTTAGTCACTCCCAGATGTCCTCCGCTGACCCCATCATGAATTTCTTCTGCTCGCAGGTACTACTGTGTGACGCCTTTCTTCCTTGCCATCCTCCGACTCCAACATACGCTTCAGGACTCCAATGTCCAGGGTAAGGGAGTTCCATTGGACCGCACGCCCGATCTCAGGGTTTTTACAGTAATAGCGTCTTTTGTCGTTTGTCATTTTTTGACTATATCAAAATCTGATGTAAGTGTAGCCCAAGGCTAATTCACACCTCCCACATTACAAGTTCGAGGAAATATTTTCAATTGCTTTTCAAAGCTCCACATGTTCAATTCCTTTAAAGACTTTTTTGGCTGAAAAAACTGTGGAGATATAAAATTAGAGGATTGCTGTTCAGTTAACTGACTTCCCACTTGAAAAAAAGGAGATAAGTAGTAAAAATTGGGGAGAATATGTTCTGAAATCCAAATTGCTGATGGTGTACCCCAAGGATCCATTTTGGGATCATTTTTTTATCTAGTTTTTGCTAATGATCTATTAGTGTATACAAGTAATGGGTATTCCTCCACTCATTGGATATGTTATGTTAATATCACAAATATATTAGTTAATGAAAATGATTTAAATACCTTGAGAAACACAGCTGAAATCACTTTCAGAAAAGTTATCATATAGTCTAAGAAGAAAATTAGCAAATTAATAAAACAGAAACCAATGTGTTACAGTTCATGGTGCGAAAAGACAATAGTATGAGGTGCATCTGTTTGAGAGAAATAGATACAGTAGCATTCATCACCGTCAGTGTATAGATAATGATAAGTAAGGGGCCCAAAATTGAGCCTTGTGGACATTCTTCACAGTCAAGAACTGAAAGAATGTCTTTTTCCACATTGTTGAGGTCATTATGCTTATGACAAAAGAAATTACATAATTTTCCTAATAATTAATACTCAAACATCAGTTGAGAAGACAAGATTGTTGCTAGTAGGTAGACACCTGCGAATTGACAATAAAAACATTGAGGCTTTTCTCGGAATCCTTTCATAACGTTAATACCGACCGCATGCATTCGAATCATTACGATGTGAGAGAAATTCACGCAAAAATCACTGAATCGCGTCGCCATAACGTAATGTGTGAGGCAAATAAACCTCAATTGCTCGCCCACATTAATTACGAGCCGTTCACCCACAAGAATTTCTACTACATCTTGATGGGTTATTATATAAAAACAAAGACATTTTATGACTATGCAGTCCATAAAACTGCTCGACATAACCGGAGGTGGGTTCAGTACTCAATAAAATCAGGCCCAAGTTCCATTGTCAAGAATTGTCAGATAATTTCTTGAACTATTGTGTTATTTTACTACACCAACATTATTACATTGTCCCGGCCAGTAGATGACCTGAAAACCTCCAAGAACTATATTCAACAGTCTATTATATCAGTGTCGCATTAAGATAAGTATTCAGTAATTTATTCTTCACCACATGATCTGTTGAATTGTCGCCATATATTGTGACATTCAAAAAATACACAATTGAGAAAAAAATTGTTATCAACTTGGGCTCGTCTTGAAATCAACTCATCTCCTAGTAAGTGATTTTCAGTTTCTTAAAAAGCACATTTTTTAAAATCAGCAAAGTTTCAGAAGTTATATTTTTTGGAAAATGAGTTACATTTGGATGACATTTTTCTATTAAATAAATAAACATAATATCCAGTGACAACCAGTTCGATTCTCAGAATAAAAAAATACACAGGATGCAATGAAGTTTTTTTCAGAGATTAATGCTGACGAAAAGACAGTAGCAGTGGTCTGTCAAATTACTAAACAGTTTAGTAATCCTACTGATGAAGTTAACTTGGTTGAGGAAATGCGCATCTAGGAATAAAATTACCAGTATGGTGTAGCTATTCTCACAGCATAACAGAAAGAGCACAATGTGAAAGAATACGGGGTACCCTTCTCTCTCAGCGTTTCCACCAAGTGGGAGTGTTTTGTCTTGTTCCGTGCGGATGGCGCTGCGATCAACTTTGTTGTACTTCGTAGTGTCATCCGTGCGGAAATGTTAGTTAAACAGTTATTATTCATTTGGCAGGGACAGGACAATTATAATGTTGTCCGACCTACCCTGTCACTGATGAGAGGCAAATGAAGGATAATCCACTGTTCACTTACAAGACAAGCACTTGCAATTGGGTCTTCTTGGAAGAACGTTGCACAAATATCTGTCAGATGTAGTTCAATATCCGTCGTGGTATTAGCCAGGGAACTAGTACCCCGTATTCTTTCACATTGTTGATACCTCTCTGGCACAATATATTCGAACTATTTCGAATTTTTACAGAAAGAGCACTCTTTTTCAATAATTTCTTCGTAAGATCAGTAACTATTCATTGAGTCGAACTACTCTTTGACACTTTTTATATCTGAATTGATGATAGGATGAAGATCAGCATCCTCATCTGTATGCCATAGTATGGTGGTATCATAGGCAAACAGGAAGATATTTCCTGAAATATCAAGCGTTGTCAGATCATTCACATACAGTTTGAACAGAATTGAACCTAAGATCGATCCTTGTGGAATACCACATTGTATATTACCCAAGCTGGAAACAGATCTCGTCTATCGAGCTGTGTACCTTGAAATGAATATTTCGTGACCCAATCATGTACTTTATCCCGAAAGCCATAATGATGAAGTTTCCGTATCAGTATCTCATGATTTATACAGTCAAATGCCTTGGATAAATCATAAAATAAAGCCGTGGCAACCCCACCATCGTTAACCCCGGAATACAATTCACATTACAGTGGAAATATTGCGTCATTGGTGTTCTTATGGCACTGAAATCCATACTGTTTGATGTTCAATATATTGCACGCCTGCAAAAAGTCAGATTCTCTTTAAAACAAGTCTTTCGATGATTTTGGCTAATATGGGAAGTAAAAAATGGGCATGATGTTCACGGTAGACTTTATTTCACCACCTTTATAGATTAGTATAACAATAGATGTTTTGAGAAAAGATTGAAAGATAGGCTCCGGGATTGAGTATGGATGTGTCGGAATTCGCTTAATGAAAATAAGAAACAAATATGATTGCCATATAATAGCTGTAGTAATGATATATTAAATATTATTGGTGATTTTTCTCCTTCGCAGGTCGAGAGATGTGCCCTTCATCTATGCAATACGTTTTTTTTTCGAGCACACTTTGACTAAAACAAAAGATGATAATTATACACTTTCATTCCATTCCCGGTCCAAGAACACACCATGACTCTGCGCTCTTGACCTCTTGGGTTAACTTTGCCAGAAGAGCACCCGCCAAAATCCTGAAGGTTCTCAAACCCACATAGAAAATTTTTCTCACCACCACTTGAACAATCACTATCAATAACAGCTGCTGTACAATGAATATCCTTGTGTTAAAAACAATCGATGTCGGTAATGGCGCGCAACGCGGAAATACGCTGATCATTTTTTTTTGAATACGGACAATGTTGTTGATCTTCAATTAATTGATGGTCGGATAAACTTCGTCTATTCTTATGCTATAGTGATTTCGACGGCCTTCGCACTTCGGCTGATTTGAATTAACGTACTATAATTAATCAAATGGCCGTTAACGTACCAGGACAATAACAATGCGAATGGATGGAATTTTCCTATGGAAATGGTTTTAATTTGTAGCGATTTGATGATCAAGGACGTTCGTCATCAATTTAGGAAAATGTCGATGACTTTTGTGCAATTATTGATCATTCAGAAATGAGGAGTAGGTATATCTTAATATTGGAAAATAATATGTGTAATATTATAAAGGCCGTTTCTTTTATCATGTGAAAACATTTCTATATTCTATACCGCAATAGATACAAAGACGATTAAATGGGAAAAAATGTAACTATTTTGGTGAGCAGTACATTGGTCAGAAAAAAACTACGGGGACTCTCGCCCTTCCCGACTTGTACAGGGAAAACTAAAAATGCTGTTTTCGTTTTTTTACGAATAGAATGGTTATTTCAGAAAATATAAAAAAATGAAAGAGGAAAGTTTTATTGTGTTCAAAATGTACTAGAACTACGTAATGATAAATTTTTAATTAAACGTTTCGTGTCAACACGGCCACCATCAACTATTTTTTTCAAACACGGACCTGTCTATTTCATCACAAATATTGATGAAGCGATGAAATCACACTTGACATTTTTATAGCGTTTCATATAAAATATCTGGCATCATCAGTGACAACAATTTTTAATTACGGTCCTGTCGTTAGTTCTTTTGTAAATTGTTTCGATTTCTTCAAAACTCATTCAACTATCAGGATACTTCAGTCATTACCCAATACTTTCGATAGGAAGATACCCCAACACAACGAACATTCGTATTTTTCCTTTTTGGGGATTTTTGTATTACAGTAATCCTTGATTCAAGGCTGATTTCTCCTGTATCAATTTTTACACGGATTATTTTCATAATTCTCAATCCTGGAAGTAATGAAAATATCAGTTTTTGATCAAAATACAAGTGTCTAATTTGGTACAATTAAATAGCATCTCACTTCTTTAACCATATTTAAACACGTAGGCTTTGCTTGATTTCTATGGCACGAAAATAAATGAGTTGTTGATATCTGTTAAGAACTGTCAGACATTTGAGCACTGAGTTACATATTAAAGATGTATTCGAATGACGAAAGGACTGATATGCTATTTACTTATGCAAAATCAAATAGAAATCCTCTTTTGCAAGAAATATGTATGGTGAGCGATATCCGAATCGTCGCATTCCAAACATTCAAATGTTTAGACGATTAGAAAAAAATTTGAGAGACTGTGGTGCATTTGACAAAAATAAAACTAGAAAATGTGTTGTTACTGGAAGTATAAGGAACCAAATAAATGTTTTGGGTGAGCAAATATTACCTTATAAAGACTAAAAAGTGAAAAATAACGTATTTTTTTTTTAATCTATTCAGTCAGTTACAAAAATATTTCTAATCAAGATTGTTCTTTACGAGAAATTGCCCACGAACTTGGGATATCTGTAAAATCTACCAGAAATATTTTGAAAAAGAACAAATACAAATGCTACAGGATACGCAAAGTTCATCACCGTAATGAAAGGAATTACGGAAGAGAGAATTATTTGTAAAAAAATAATATGGACGGACGATTCAAAATTCACCAACAATGGTTGGTTTAACAGAAACATCCATTATAGGTGGATTAATACGAATGATCACTTACATAGAGAAACCAATTTCCATGAGAGGTTCGGAATAAATGTTTGGTTGGGAATTTTGGGAACAAACATACTAGGTCCTTAAATGTATTTAAATTTTTTATCCAATGAGTTTGATGCCTACTTAGATGAATTGCCATTAAGCACCCGCCGTGAAATATAATATTTTCAACAAAACGGTGCTTTTCCCCATAATGCAAGCAATAGTAAGGGAACATTTAGATGCAATATTCCCAACAAAGTGGATTGGAAACAATGGACCAATTGCCTGGCCAGCTCGATCCCCAGACCTTACTCCTTTGGATTTCTTTGTCTGGGGATACATAAAGGATAAAGTTTTTTCGACACCTAGTACCGATATCGACCATCTCAAACAGAAAATAAGAGATGCATGTAATAGCATTACAACCTTCATGCTAGAAAATTACCACAGAAATTGTATGGACAGACAACTTATGTGCATTCAACAAAGAGGTCGTCAATTCGAGCATTTAATGTAGAATTCTTTTTCTGTATTGGTTTTATTTTCTTCCACAAATTCATTATGAAATAAATTGTTTTTCTGTTTGTTTGATTTCTTCTCCTCTTAAGTAAGTTTATTTCTGGGGTAAATTGCTATCGTTCGTCTCTGAAACTGCAGAAATCTTTTATGAATTTTTATAGTATAAATACAATTTTCATAGATACATTCATTCAAAACGTCACTGATAATTTTTATATCGAAGCGTTAGATTCTGTGGAATTCATAAATAAACTAACGACAGGACCGTAATTAAAAATTGTTGTCACTGGTGATGCTATAGTTATTTTATATGAAACGTAATAAAAATGTCGAGTGTGATATACCACTGAGTTGTGATTTTATCGCTCTATCAATATTTGTGATGAAATAGACAGGCCCATATTTGAAAAAGATAGTTAATGATGGCGATGTTGACACGAAACGTTTGATTAAAATTGTATCGTTACGTAGTTCTAGTACATTTTGAATACAATAAAACTTTCCTTTTTAATTTTTTTATATTTTCTGAAATAACAATTCTATTCGTAAAAAACCGAAAACAGCATTTTCAGTTTTGTATCTATTACGGTTTAGAATATAGCAATGTTACCACATGATAAAAGAAACGGCCTGTATAAGGAAAACATGTAATTAGGAGTGAACCTGTTTGTTTCCTGTGAAATAAATAAATATCTACAGCGAGGAACAAATAAATAGAAATATTAAATTTTCTTTATTACAGAAACATTTCGATTTGAAATTAAACGTTAAAAAATGTTTGTTAATACATAACATATCATTTATGACAGGTAAATTTCCAACTTTCTTTCATAAAGGCATAGTGTGTTATAATAAATAAGAATTTTCTTTGGAAACCTGCGACGCTATTACAACTTTCAAAAAAGAATTGAAAAGATGTCTGTTACGAGAGTGTTATACATGATTGTCACTATTACTCTTGCCAACCTACTCATATAATAGGTCAAGTTTTAATGTGTTTAAATGAGGTTTCTACAATTGTTTCATTGTATATTTCATTTTATATTTGTATTGTGGTATATTTTTCATGTTGTGATTGTAATCAAATTGTATTTTATTCACACATTTTTTATCTTTGACAACGTAAAACTCTCTCGAAAATAATTGAGGAGGTAGTTAAGACATAACTTAGAATAAATTTTGTTTAGGGTTTACTTTCAATCAGATAAGAATCTTAAGGTCAATCTTGAAAGGAACTACATTTTTATTTTTTCTACATCAATAGGAATAACTTGAACCAAAACATCACGATCTTCATTATGCCAGAGAGTTGTTGTATCGTCAGGAAACAATGTTAGAAATATCTAGGTTAGCTAAATCGTTGATGTGAAGCAGAAATAGAATAGGACACCACGTACCATGTTTACCTGTCAGAGCTTTCACTGTTCAGTACAATCCTTTGAAGTCAATCACTAAGGTAAGAGTATTTCAAGACTTTTGCAGTCAAAATCTTCAGAAAGATCAAGAATGATAAATGCGAGTAGGGGTTATTGTGATAATAAGTACTCTAGTCATTTTATGAACAATATGAAAATATTATGAATTGAAATGTGATATTTTTATAGTGAATGTTGACATTGAAAATGACAGGAAGTCTCTCAGATTGGTAGTAAAAATTTTGTACTCAACACGAAGTTTTATTTCTCTATCAAATAACTCTAATGTATCTACATTTATAGTCTTCAATGCAAAATGTTATTATTATTCTTATTATTATAATAAAACTCCTTATATCGTACTCCTGTTTCTGGCGATATTATATTCAAAGAGGTGAAGAAATACATTTTTTGTTCAGCACAACTCCGTCACCAAAACTCCTATGTGAAGGACCATCAATTCATAATGAGGAATGGAAATATGTGTCAATTAGCAAAACTTTATACATTAATGAATGATGCGGGATTGATGAATAATTCATATCAATATACTAATAGCCTACACTTTCAGCATCTTAATATCCATTTTTGGGGATTGGTTTGAGGAAAAAAAACGAATTATGCATATCTTTCTCGAGACTCATAGATTATGTTTTGGATTTGCGAATAGATATTGGTATTATGAAATATATTTTCATTAACATCAAATGTTCATTAACATCGCTTGTCTACGGTCATCGATGATATGTTGCGTGATGGTTTTGTCTTTCTATCGTAATTGAATCTAGGAAATCAATTCATATCACTAATACTCTTTATTCGTATTTCTGATTCGTTTCTGATTTTAAAATGATAAGGACCCATTATTCGATTACCTAGAATACGATTTGAACCTTGGATATAATAGGACTCCTGTCGATTGATGTTCAAGAATAATATCATCATGACTACGATGTCTGAGGTTTTTGTTGAAAAATTGTGAATTTTTATTGTAAACGCTACAAATCATTCACACACTCATCATTAATCAAAACTAACTAAAAGCTTTCCATGTTTCATTACATTAATATTTTATAGCTAGGTGCCAACAGTGGTAAGACAGTCCTGTTAGTAAGAACTAATTCAAGACAGGAATTAAGATGCTCAAGATGCTCCTAGATCCAGAGCCTCACTGTTTTGTGGATTTTTTAAAACTTATTTGAGAGATATTATGAATGGATGTGCCATTTTATCACTTGTAATAATTTGATGATTGCAGCAACTTCTCAAATAATATACTTTATTGTCTTAATACATTTCTTTTGTCGACAAAACATAAATACACTACAAAAATATTGTGTATACATATAAGTTCTGATTTAAAACTGTTCAATAAATATTATTTTGTCAAAGCATGAAAATTAAGACATAAAAAATATTATATAACCATTCGCTCACATAAATATGTAAATAAAACTCAATGGTTTTGACAATGGAAAATAGTTTTTATTTTTTTCTGACTTTATTTTTTGAAGTATTTGAAAATAAATCGCGCTTCTACATTGCCACTTTTTTCCTGTTTATATACTGGTGTTTTCAGTTTTGCTATCCGACGTTTCGCCATCAACTTTATTTTTTCCTATAGGCGCTACATTTGATTCTTTCTGTTTTAAATAAAACCAGATATTATCTTCTTAATGATGTATCATCAGTTATCATTCTTTTTCGAAAAACCGAAGATATGTAAAAAAATCAAATCCTACCATCATAGGCTTTGACTTTGGTGTTTCTAAATTTGACTTTCAATTTGTCACACTTAATGACATTTTGTTGTTGTACAAGTCATTGAATTTTTGGTGAAAAATGGCTTTCACGAATGAAGAAAAGAGATACACTATGTTCGAGACGAGTACTATGTTCAAGTTATTGGATCAGACTCTCACTGACTTTGGTTCATTTGAAAAGCCGAGTAAAAAATACGGAGACAGAATGGACCAGGAAACCATAGGAAACTTGATATATATATATATATATATATATATATATATATATATATATATATATATATATATATATATATATATATATATATATATATATATATATATATATATATATATATGAATGAGGTAAATTCTTAGTCCTTTCAAAATTAATAATTTGCAGATAAACATGAACCTGGGGATATCTACATGTCAAATTTCCTCCGATATGAACATTTGTTATACAAGTGCTTGGTGACAACTGAAAAAAAAGTGGTTTTGAACGTAACAAAACAAATATATCTCAAAAATTGCAACCAGGTAATCCAGAAAGGCGATTAGAATTTTGTAGTTGGCTAATAAGAAGACCCAATTTTCCTGGAAAATTTAATTTGGACAAATGAAAGTACTTTTACGACTTGTCGGATATTCAATCGAAATAACGAACACATAGACAACCCCCAATTTCCGATAAATTTGGTATTAACGTGTGGGCAGGAATTTACAAAGATAGAATTTAGGGTCCTCATTCATTTGACGGAATTCTGAGTGGAGAAACCTATCACCACTTTCTAATGTCGATTTTTGAAGACTATTTGGATGATTTACCATTGGCTAACTATAACAACATCTGGTTTCAACATGATGGTGCTCTACCGCACAATAGCAGACGAGTATCTAATTGCCTGACTGAAAGGTTTGGTGACAAATGGATAGGGAATAATGGGCTGGTGAGGTGGCCAGCAAGGTCTCCAGATTTTAATGTTATGGATACATTCTTTTGGGGTACACTGAAAAATAGAGTTTATGGTCAGAGGCTCCGATCAAATCACATAACGTAGATGAGTAACTCGCCGCACACGCATTAAGATTTGTGTGTAAGGGACATCTTCACCCCAACGACAGTGTCGTGCGTTGTTAACAGGAATATTGAGGTTCGATAAAATAGAAATAATCGAAACCCAATATGGAATGGAAACCTGAAATTATGATGAAATAATCTCCACAGGATTTTGAGAACAGCCGATGCTATAATTGACATGTTTTTTTCATAATTTATTAATTTTTCTCTTTTCAGATTTGGTTTCCCTTTCTCGATAGTTACGACACTGGTAGCTTCAAATGATTGTTCTGTCAAATATTAAATGCAGCGTTGTCGTACTGACAAGACTATATAGACAACGAAGAATCTCTCCGTTCGGAGATGGAAATACTATCGTTTTTACATGCCCCCAACAAGCTGCAATGAACGTTTCATCCAAGACAGTATTTTTGGGTTTTCGTTGTCATGAATATACCCGACAGATATCAAAATCTAGCTGAAGTGCTTATTGTATACTTAAAAAATTGTGACATGGCAATAATGTTATGATTTGAGGGATAACATTATGAAAAGATGTTACCATCAATTCTATTTGAGTAATACTCATCTAGGTTGTGTTACTTGATCGGAGGTCAGAGGGAATATCAAAATATTGAGGACCTTTAAGACAGTATTGTTAGAGAGTTCGGAAGAATGAGGAGGGAAATTAATCGTGCAGTGAATAATATTCCGGGAAGGGCACAGTTGTTCTATTTTGATTGAAAAGGATCCAATTTCTAATTTACCACATACATAACACATTTATCAAATCTTCAGTTGCCTGGTTGATTCTGTTTCCGTATTTTTCATTGGCTTTTCAAATGAACCATACTCGGTGAGATTTTGATGTTGTCGTCTTTCGGGATACGAGTTTAAATATATTTTCGATGTCCTACCACTCACTGTATCTGTACCAAATTATCTCTTTTTTCTTCATTTGTGAAAGCCATTTTTCGTCCAAAAATTCGATGAATTGTTCAATAACAAAATATCATTGAGGGTAACAAATTGAAAGTCAAATTTAGAAATATATCAAGTCAAAGCCTATTATGAAAAGATTTTTTTTTTGAAATATCTTTGGTTTTTCTAGTTCTATTCAAAACAGAAAGAATCCAATGTAGTGCCCGTAAGAAAAAATGAAGTTGATAATGTAGCAGGGGAAAATGGCAACGTGGAAGTGCAATTTATTTTCGAACCCTTCGAAAAATAAAGCCAGAAAAAATAAAAAGCATTTTCCGAAATTTCTCTTTTTTCCGGATATTTCCGGATATACACGGAATTTCAGAACTTCCTCAACGGCAAATACGATCGTTTATTTTTTTTTTCTAGGACACATACATACTTTTTGAATATTTCTTATACAGTCGCTATGGTGGAAAACTCTTCAACACTGAGTGTTGAGTCGCTATGGTAATCCGTATAATTTCCTAAATGGACTACATAGAAAAAATACGAGATAAATTCGAATTCATGCAGTTAGAGAAGATTATATTTTCAAAGGATAGTAAAGAAACTATATTTTCCGTGATCATAAATGAGTCTGAAATGATTGATGAGATCTTCTGGTTGCTCGTGATGCCCCTACGATGACATTGAACAGGGGCATTTCTTGCATTGTCATTGAAGAAAATTGTTTTTGTCTTTCAGTTTATGTAATGTAGGTGCTAGTTTGTTTTACTTGTGCTATTTTGAGCTATGGTACTTCATAATATACTATTTTGAGCCGGTAAATTCTTTTTTCATTTTCCCATTTTTGCTTTCTCCAAGATAGTCCGACTGAAAGATCTATTGAGGAAACAACTCGAACTAAAGCACTCGTATCCTCGATATTTTTTCGTGTCTAGTGATCAGGCAAGCAATTATGAATATGGATATTAGTATCATTATGATGTTTTCCTCGATAATTCATTCAGCCTTCAGAAAATGAAAACGAAATAATTGGAAGAACCTCCTCTTCCTCCCCCATAACAAATATCTTCATTCGAAACCTAGACCTTAACACAAAAACGTGGATCGACATTCTAAAACCTTTTCCGTCAGTCAAGACACTTTTTCAGGCGCGCACAATTAACATGTCGCAATTCAAGTGTACATCCGAATAAAATATTAGAATACGGACGACAACTGACAACCACTAACAGCGAGAGCAAATAATCCTTGAAGAAAGCCGGGTCTACTCACCTCCAACGATGCACATGTGCTAAAAAGCCATGAAGCGATGAAAAAAACCAAACGGTGTGCCATCTCGCAGTCCTGGAACAAATTGTATAATTATTAATGAGTGATTTGAGTGCAGGCAGAGAGTTGTTAGTCGGTCAATGCGAAAAGTTCAAGGCGGAAATACAAGTGTTCCTGTATGATCGCATACGCGTATCGGGTGTGACAGAACAGCATAGAATAACAACAATATTAATAATAATATTTGAGTTTGAAGGTTCCGGATAATGGTGCAACGTGAGTAGCAGCAGGCTCAATTGTTGTTTGTGTTCATATACGTTTTCCCATCGTTAATTTATGAAGAAAAATGATAAGGAGTGTTGGTGCAAGAATTCTAATGAACACCACTCTGAAAAATGTATGATTATTATATAGAAAAAAATAAACTATTTCGAACACAAAGTTAATCTTATACAAAAAACGATTTGCCTCACAAATACAATGCCCTAGTACGGAAATATGTGGTATAAGTGAAAATAATACGGAACGTTTCTAGGCATTTTTCACTCAGGCCTCATTAAGAATAATTTTTGGTGCGATTCTGTACCATCATTCAAACTGTACTACAAATGGAATCAAAGATAAAATACCACTACGGTAATTTATTACATATTTTTTAAAATAAGTACGTCCAGTTATATCTCTTCGATTTATTAAAAATGTTATAGACAAACGGTGTTCTTGTTTCCCATCGTTAATTTATGAAGAAAAATGATAAGGAGTGTTGGTGCAAGAATTCTAATGAACACCATTCTAAAAAATGTATGATTATTATAAAGAAAAAAAACTATTTCGAACACAAAGTTAATCTAATGAAATACAAGGCCCTAGTTCGGGAATATGTGGTATAAGTGAAAATAATACTGGATGTTTCTAGGCGTTTTTCACTCAGGTCTCACGAAGAATAATTTTTGGTGCGATTCAGTAACATCATTCAAACTGTACTACAAAAAATTAAATCCGGGGTAAAATACCACTATACGGTAATTTACTACATATTTTTTAAGATAAGTACGTCCACTAATATCTCTTCGATTTATTAAAAATGTTATGTTCGAAAACGAAGAATCACTTTTCATGAAAAAAAGAATCTATTGACACATAAACACCTGCCCCTTCGCCATATTTTGATTATCACTTCGGTTTCATCTTTTCTTATAATAGTTATTTATGCAACAAGTGCAAAAAGTAAGTGTTTATTGCACTCGACGTGAAATTTTCCGACGAGGCCGTTAGGCCGAGTTGCATACAAAATTTTTTCTACGTTCATGCAAAAAGCAAAAAATTATTTATTTAGGTGCGGCACTAGGTGAAGGAAAGTGAAATACGCAATTTAAATAAATAATTATTACTATCGATTTCATCCCCATCATCTAGTTTTACATTAATATTACTCATTTTAAAACTTTCAGATCTGTAATTGTCAGAATTTTGACTGACGTTTATATAACCACAGTTGCATTATAAAAATCAAAATCATAGTAGCCATGAGCGCATATGTTATCACGAGGTGTGGTCATAGTACAGACAGTTTGCTTTATGCAGGTAGACGGTTTAGAACATAGCGGATCGGTTTTGATTATGGAGTTATTCTTGGGAAGGCATTGTTTGTTCAACTCTGACTGCTAACATTAATACAAAATATCATAAACTATGTATATATCTGCTAAATATGTTGTGGGTTTGAACGTTTATGTTTATCATGATGACAGCACGTTGAAGTAGAACGACAGATGAGTGCAATAAAAACTTTTATTGCACTAGTGCAATAAATAGCTTCTATTTCCACTGAATATAGTTCAATAAAGTTTTGCTTTTTGCACGAATGTAAAAAAAAAATTAAAAGACATTTTGCTCTGAAACAGTTCTGACTAAAATTTCACGACAATATTTTTTTTAAGAAATATAGCGTGAGTAAAATTCTTATCATTCATCAAAATATTTCGAATAGTCGTCATATAAATCACAATCTTTTTAAAAATGTCATTTAAAATGCTCGTTTAGGTTAGCAGTAGAGTTTAGCAGTTATTCTACATGGTGTCAAAATCTGTTTTTAACTCCATACTCCATAGTATGGGAGAATGTTATACCCATCAGAACACTGCAGTTTTTTTGTCATAGGAATTAAAATCACATCAAATAGTAATCAATATTCAATAATCAATAATAACAACAAAAGAATGGATTGAGATGAGAGTGCCTACACATTTATTTTCGTACTTTTCAACCAATTCCAGACTTAATCATCAATTCGATCAAAATTTGATCTTTCGTTCGGGGTGACATTTGTGCAAGCCTGTTTTAATCTCTCACGCAGTTCCTCTTTGGTATGGTTGACAGTTATTCCTAACATCTACAATCTTGGTTACATTCAAACATTTTTGGGATGCCACATTCCAATAATATTATTTTTCTACATTCATGCAAAAAGCAAAACTTTATTGAACTATATTCAGTGGAAAAAGAAGCTCTTATTGCACTAGTGCAATAAAGTTTTTATTGCACTCATCTGTCATTCTACTTCAACCTGCTGTCATTATGATAAACCTAATCGGTCAAACCCACTACATATTTAGCAGATATTCTGTGAAATTGGCCCTACGTTTTAAACAGCTACATATTTTATATCTTTTTTGCATTAATGTTAGCAGTCTGAGTTGAACAAACAATGCCTTCCCGAGAATAACTCTATAATCAAAACCGATCCGCTATGTTCTAAACCGTCTACCTGCATAGAGCAAACTGCCTGTACTATGACCACACCTTGTGGTAACATACGCGCTCATGGCTACTATGATTTTGATTTTTATAATGCAACTGTGGTTATATAAACGTCAGTCAAAATTTAATTCTGACAATTACAGAACTGAAAGTTTTAAAATGAGTAATATTAATGGAAAACTAGATGATGGTAATGAAATCGATAGAAATAATTATTTATTTAAATTGCGTATTTCATTTTCCTTCACCTAGTGCCGCACCTAAATAAATAATTTTTTGCTTTTTGCATGAACGTAGAAAAAATATTGTATGCAACTCGTGCAAAAAATGTTTATTGCACTCGACGTGTTGTCCAACTCGGCCTAACGGCCTCGTCAGACAATTTCACGTCGAGTGCAATAAACACTTACTTTTTGCACTTGTTGCATAAATAACTATTTTATTAGAAAGCTTTGAAACTTTAGTTGCTATAGAGATGACGAGTCATTAGAAGACACAAATTTGTCAGTGTTGATAGTGAGGTACCTCACTAATTTGAAAAAAAATCCGTTAACCAGCCGTTATCCCCCCTCAGAAGTCGAAACTTGTGCGAGCCAAGGATTAACGAGGTCTTACCTTTTAACGTGCGATTCCTAGCACTTTCTCAGGCCATCACAAAAATGAATTGAAATCGCTGGGATTGAACTATCGACCGGCAAGCCAGAATGACTGCAAAGCATTGACTCTACCGGGGAAAATTGAAATAGTAAAACTTCATGGTAATGGTGATTATGGATGGTCCCTAAAGCCCCAATTCCTAGAGGAATTTAAGGATTTTGAGGGTGTCTATTCGTGGTATTTCTCCCACAGTCAACTGGTGTGATCCCAGTATATTCTATCTTTTGTGATGTACAGCATAACACTCTATCAATATATGGTGTGGTGTTTCTGGATGTTCCCCACAGAATCTGCAGGTGCTGTCCTCCTCTAAGCCTAGCTTCCTTAGGTGTTTTTTGAGTCTGCAGTGCCCCGTCAGAAATCCCGTGATTGTCTTTAGACTAGTTTTGCTGAGATTAATCAGTGTCTTCGATCTTGCTCGGTTGAAGTTTCCGAGATCTTTGGCCTGCCTTGGCCCTGGAAGTCTTTGCCTGTATGTTGCTCTCATTGCTTCTTCAGTTTTATTGAATTCGTCTCGGAAGTAAGATTTTCCAAGTCCGCAAAATGGTTCGGGCCCGATCAGTGGCGTTGATGCCCCTTTTCGTGCCAGGGTATCTGCTTGTTCATTGCCCTCTACTCCGACGTGCCCCGGCACCCAGAGGAGGATCACCTTATTGTTCCTACCAAGATCATTAAGTTTTTCTAGGCATTCCCAAACCATCTTTGAGTTGATGTTATCAACGCTTTGATGGCTGCTTGACTATCGGAGAGGATTGCGATTTCCTTGTTCCGGTATTTCCTGTCGAGGTTGAATTGAATGCACTTTTCTGTGGCGTGAATTTCCGCTTGAAAATTACTGGGGAACTGGCCCATGGGTTGACTTCATGGTAACAACGACAGATCTGAGAGGGAAGTATGTAGAATTTTTAATAACATGCATCTGGATCGTCGAATTATTAGCATAGCTACAGTTGGACGAGTAAACAGAATTTTCTATCAGTATGGAGCTGTACAGAGACGAAATAATTCTGATCGAGTTCGAAATTATTTTAATTATAATCCGAATACAAGTGTGACATTAACCTACCGCGTGAGAAATCTTAGGAAATATAATAATATGAAGCCTCTTAAACCAAAGTTTCTTCATACCTTAGAAGAAGGCGATAATGAAAAGAGGATGGAGTTATAGTTTAAGGGCTCAAGGAGAATATCCAAATAACAGAAATTTTCTGAAAAAAAAATTGTTCAGGGACGAGGCAACATTCACAACTGATTAAGGTACTGAACGGTAGAAAATCGACATTGGATAATGAATAGCAGAAGACAGTACTCACAAAAAAATAAATGTTTGATGCGGAATATTACATACCAGAATAAGTGTCATTCTTTTATGGGTCTCCGTTAAGGAAAAAGTATAAAAAACTCGCCCATAACAAGAAAAGAGGAACTATGCGTGAAAGAATTAGATAGGTTTGCAGAAATATCATCCCAAACCAATTATCGAATGATATGGTTAACATTAGAAAACAATGCGATGAATATATCGAAATGACTGAAGATTTGATTGAACAGTCCAAAAATTTATGAGTAGGCACTATCATGTCAATACATTCTCTTGTGGTGTTATTAATATTGGTGAATATTTTATTTGATGTAAATATTTGCATTTCTATTTTTTGACAACAGTATTTCAATAGACATTACTATAACACTTAGAGAAGATAAATTGAAATAGTGACTGTGATATGAATTATTGTTTAAGACGAGTTACAAATAAATTAGCAAAATTATTTTGGTGCATTTTCAGTACAGTATTTTAAACCATATTATTTACAAAATTGTGGCCTTATTTCTGTTAAAAAAATACTTTTATCGTGAAATTTCAGTCACACCCATTTGAAAGCATCGAAAATCCAGTGGCGTCGTTGAATTTTATTTAAAAAAATCGCTAGTATATTTTGAAATTTTAGACCACGAAAAAATTCGAAGTAGGTAGGCCTTGAAATTTTGATTTTCATTTCGGATTCATGACACACAACTAGAACCATTGATGCTGTATCTATTGAAAAAAAGAACTTCCGAATTGGATAATGAATAACAGTTTTAGAGAAATGGCTCACTTTCAAATGGGTCACTCTGTATAAAAAGGAATAGCTGATTTTAGTTTTATCAAATATTTTGAATGAATAATTACTCTTTCCTCTTGATAATCTTGATAACTACTGCCACAGCAATCCCTTTTCAATTAGGGACATTCAAGTTGGGCTCTTTTGCTTTTTGTAAAATCGAATTATTCAATTTACTTAATAATTATTAATACATTATTTAATCCAATTTCATGGCTTTTTGTGTTTTGACTCAATTCTCTCATTGTTTTCCTTTAAATATTACAATGAGGGTGGGCGAATTTCAACAGGCACCTCATATTTGGAAATCTATAAACTAACTGGTAAACAATTCATGCCTTTTTTTATACTGATTTTTGTTCAAACATTTTCTCTATGTTCCTACGAATCAGTTCAATATTGATCTATTTGCAAATCTCCACAATCCATATTGAATCACCATATATTTGGAAGTACAAATTATATTAGTTTCTTGACAATTTTATTAGGTCAAGAGAATACGAATCTATCAGATACCTTTCAATTAGTGGGTTTGATTTAGTGTCAGACTTTTTTTAGTAAATAATAATTCCTTCAAAATGGCAAAAGACCATATCCTTGCTCCAAATTTTTCGTATCATAACGAAATCATCGAAGCCTGGGAACCAAATAATTGCTTTACTAGTATACAGAAATGAAACTGCAATGTTATGAAATCGTATCAGAACTATTTTCGTCTAACCTTGCGTATCGTTTCCAAAATATACGATCTTGATGGAAGAACACGAACGTTCATTCAAGGCTATTGAAATAAATCTTTGATAATTTCGAAATATAATTGTATCAATTTCAGAACTCCTAATCCATCATAAGCGTTTGGCGTTTGACTCATTCGTCAATTGAACTATCATTTGAATTGCTTGATTAAGAATAGATGAATTATCGATTTCTTATGGTAATGAATTTTATGTGACGTTCGGTAATTTTCTTGAAAAAAAAAACTAAATTTATGAGGTGAAGATCACCTGGTCACACCACTCAGCCTTTCTCAAAAAATATTCTGTCTGAAGGTTAATAATCTCAACGATATCTGAATAGAATTGAAATTGTAATTGGCAGAATTGAGCGTACTGATATGCTGCTGAATGTTCTGGGAAAAATCCAAGATCATATGGTGTATTGCCAAAAATAAGTGAATGGATATAATTTTGAACGATTGACTTTGCAAAAATGCAAATGCAAAAATAATATATGTTCATATTCTGGTTTCCACGAAAAAGAAAATCCTAAAATGTTCAGAAAACATTTTGAGAGCCGAGGGAAAACATATAGGAAATGGTGTGCTTTTTGAGTTTTCTCTTCTCATGACAAATTTCTAAAAAAATTTGTGTCTAACGGCATCTGAGGAATATCGCTAGGTTTTTCGAGAATAATTTCAAAAGATCTGCCACACAAAAATCTTTCAATAATATTTAATACTATTCCAGCTTACATTCAAATCACCCGTAACAAATTTAAATTTATATGTAAAATTAAAACACTTATTTTCAATACATCCGCACAATTTAATACTTTCTTAAAAATCACTTGAACAACCCTTCTCTAAACTTTTATTCATACTCATTGAGTATAATCATATTCATCATTACGCTATTTATATACCTAGTGTTCTATGTTTGATATACTTACTGAGATTGATACTAATTTTTTTTGTAACTACCAACTTCTATTCCTGTTCTGTATTCATTATCCATTTTGTCATTTATTTTTACTGTCTAAAATGTACAAGGACACAATAGGCATGTCGTCCCTTTCAGACAAAAACTTTATTTTAAGGAAAAAATGTAGAGTATACATCATTGGAACTGTATAATGCCAAATCGTATGATTTCATTCAGTTTATTTGTAAAAATTAGGTGAACATTTTTTTTTTGATATTTTGGAAGTTTATCTTTTCATATACCATATACCATATACAAGGCAGTGTAATTGAAAGCTATCAGTTCAGTTTAACCATCTCATTTGTCTGATGATTGGCGAAAAATCTCTTTCACAGGACTCGTTCTTTCAAAAATAGTTGTAATAATACCTAAAGTATGTCAACAACAAAAAATTGGTTTCGCACTAATTTCCAGAATTCAAGATCCAACATGAAACTTCAGTGTTTCCACGCTCATATCAAGTAGTTCGCAGAAACATGCTTGTTTCCCAATTATTCAAGAAATTCATGAATGTCCTTCGAGATAAATGCAACTCACGATCGCGATATATGATCGAGTTATTGGGTGTGACAAATATCGTATTCCATAGCTGTTGGTCTGATGAAAATATTCAGAACGTATAGGTACCCACAACGAAATAAAAGAAATTCCCGAATGTACATTTTTGTGAATATTCAATATTATATACTTATCGAAAACGTTTCGCCCTCAATCAAACGATTTTGAAGCCTTGTAAGGTATGGAGAATACAGGTTTAGTTTAAAAGAGTTGAACGAAAAGTGGAGTGAAAATGTTTTTTGAATCGTCGTTAAAATAGTCGATAAAGGTACATTTCAATCAAGGAAGGAAGAATTTTTTGACGGAACTATAAAGGTAAGTGGATAATTTATATTTTATTTCTGATAAAAATATTTAAAGCTTATATCGTCATGCATGGTTACACTATCAACAAACAATAAAGAGGGTTATACCTTCCTTATGGAGGGTATTAAAGATTCTTTAATTTCTCCAGCGATTGACAGCAGAGGTCTGTTTATAAACAAGTCACATACCAAAAACCTGACAACCAAAACTCCTTATAATCGACTCAAATATATACCGGAAGAGTGATAAATTGAAACATTTATTCCATTCGATAATAGTTATTTATGCAACAAGTGCAGAAAGTACCTATCTGGCCCCAGTGTACCCCCACTACCGGTATTTTTTGCCCAAACTCCGTCATCGAGCTGCATATCGTTCAGCAAAAAAAACTCACGTCAGAGTTGCGCAGACAGAAGTATTACTGCAGCTTCACATGAATTAGCCAACGCATTGGGTCTTTTTCATGGAATACAAGTGTCATCTGTAGTTGTGTAACTATCATATCTCTGGGAAATGTTAATAAGACATCTGTTAGATATAATACAATGTCCGTCGTGGCATTAGCTAGGGAAGCAGTTGCTTTATGACATATATCTGTCACAATATGGAGAGAAGGGGATTTTTTATTTTCTGTTGTTCCGCAAAGTATACAGACTTGGTCTGAATCTCAAGATCATTACTGTTACTACTCAAAATATTAGCAATAAATCAATTAGAGATTTGATGTTACTTCCGCCACGGGTTATTTTTACAAGCAATATTTGTGTCATAAAGCTTTGCATATAATCCATATTAACCTTGAATGCCCAGGTGGCAACAATAAAACTTGCTGACAATTTTGTTTTCCAAATTAATTGAAACAAGAAATAAAATTCATACCAGCAGTCACACCTGAAAGAGCCGAATCAGACAATTAGCCTTACCTCGTTTTTTCTGTCTCCGTATATCATACGGGTATTAAAAGATTATATCTGGGGTTTATAATAATTGAGGTACAATTTTTATGATTTTTTTCTTCAAGGAGAAAAGACAAATAGTAAAAGAGATGGTTACAGCAGCAAAAAGACATCAGTGGAAAAAATTCTGCAAAAAAATTAAAAAAGATAGTGAATCGAACCTAAAGCTATGTCACAAAACTTTAAAATCACTAAAAAAAGAGACAGCTCAAGAAATGAGTTGAATGAAAAATAAAGACGGGAAAAAGATAACAAACGAAAACAAAGTAATGAATGAATGGAAAGGATGGCAATTAAAAAGTAAAAAATAAAAATAGACAAGAGAATGTAATTAAAGAAACTGAAGAAAATATAACCAATGAACGAACTGCAAAAAATAAGGGAATTAAAGAAAAGAAAGTCGCCGGGAATAGATAAATCAAGAACAGAGATGTTTAAAAATCTAGGAGATACAGAAATGAAAATACTCTGAAGACTGTATAATAAACCGTGGAACGAAGAACATCACACACCAGAAGATTGGAAAACATTCTCAATAGTTCCAACATATAAAAACGGAAAAGGCATGACTGTAATAACTAAAGAGGAATAATTCTCCTTGGTACAGCAATGAAAATATATGAAAAAATTATAGACAGTAGAATGAAAAAAATAGACAATACTCTTGATGAGTCATTAAAATCATTTAGAAAAGGTGGAAAGAAGTATACAGGATAGGACCATATATTTACGGTAAAACAAGTGATTGAAAAGTTCTCACAGCAAGAAAAAGAAGTTTCTATGGAATTCATAGACCTTGAAAAGGCTTTCGATATAGTAAGACGGGAGAAGCTATGAAAAATACTAGAAGGAAGAGAAGTCGACAACAAAATAATAGGAATAATCTTAGCAATCGATGCCACTATAAACACCTAGAGAAAAAATAACAACATAAGTTGTGTAATATGCAGAAACAGAACATCAGAAGCTTTTTCAACACAAGAAGTATTAAGGCAAGGAGAAGGACTAGTTATTATTATTTACAATTTTTATTGATGAATTAATAAAACAGTCTTCTAATCGAATGGCGAAACTACACTTGGGACATTGAAATTGAGAAGATTAGATATATCAAAAGGAGCTTTTGCAGATGTAATAATTATGCAGTTTGTAAAGGATTCAGAATGAAAGTAAATGAAGGAAAAAATAAAATTATGGTCTTAGGAAACGAAAAAAAAAGAGATAAATACGAATAAACGGAGTAGAAATTGAACAAGTTGAAATATTCAAATAATTGATTTAAACAAATTCATCAGTTGACCAGAATTTAAAAAAGCTCTACTCATTCAAACACTTTATTAAAACATCCAGAACACACGGTTAACGATACCAATACACCAAAGAAAAAAAAAACATATTTTCTCTTTGTATTAATATAACGATATAAAAAGATTCTAAATCATGCTTTAATATATGCCTACTCCCACAAGATAATGAATGCCGAAGCTGTCGATAATTGAAGTTGATAAAAGCAAATTCAATGCATGCATCATTACTTTCACTGAGGTTTGAACGTAACAACTGAAATTTGTTCGAGCAGTTGTAAAATTTCGCGCCCGCAGCTCCCCATTAGGAATTGTAAATATTAGAAAATGATTACACAATAATAGCGTAATAACTACGGCTGCAAAAAAGCATTCGTCTGTAGAAATCAAATATGAAATGAAACTTCACACGCGATAGAACAACCAAATTATTCATTGGCGAAACATTAAATGCGAAGATTTCACGTTTGTTATGCGTTTCATCAATCGAAAACACGAGAACTTGTGAATTATAGAAGGTGTATTGGTATTAGTTAATCAGCGAAAATAACGACGATTTTCTTTTTCATGACTATTATAATAGAATATATTCATCGGTTGTTTTACTTGAAGTTCACAGTAAGTCAGTAACAGATTATCTAACAGAAGACTTCAAGTGAAAGAAAGTACAGTCCTAGTCAACTCAGCCACTCTTTGACATGTTTTTGAATTGAAGAGAGAATGTTATACATCAGTGTGTCTCACTTTTCATGGAAGTACCCCCGTTACTTCCGTAATTATCGAGGTAACATTATGAAACTCGCAGGACTGATCAAAACGCTGAAAATGCGTCTACCGGCTCAATGGTGTTGGCCTAAGTGATATACACTGCCCGCCATTCGCGATGGAACAACCCATTTTTACGGTAACTCATACAAGGGGGCAAAATAGGCTGAAAATTCTTTCATATTCGTGATCAGGATCCCCAAATTACTACAGATTCAACATTTTCCGAAAAAATATTTCACTCCAGACAAATTCAAATTTGTCTCACTTTTCATGGAATCACCCCCGTTACTTCCGTAATTATCGAGGTAGAATTATGAAACTCGCAGGACTGATGAAAATGCTGGAAATGCATCTACCGGCTCAATGGTTTTGGCCTAAGTGATACACACTGCCCGCCATTCGCGATGGAACAACCCATTTTTACAGTAAATCATACTAGGGGGCAAAATTGATTTTTTTCTAAACTGAAAGCCCCATAAGCTAATGCTCAGATTTTATTATTAATCTCCACCAGAAGTATTGGTTCAGGTGAAAAGTGTTTTTGGTATACCCTTCAATTCCGCTAATTCCACAATTCTACGTCAACAATTACGGAAGATACAGAAGATACGGGGGTGGTTCTATGAAAAGTGAGACAAATTTGAATTTCTCAGGAGTGACATTTTTACAGGAGAAATGTGCATCTGTAGTAATTTGGGGGTCCTGATCACGAATCTGAATGAATTTTCAGCCTATTTTGCCCCCTAGTATGATTTACCCAACACCATTGAGCCGGTAGATGCATTTCCAGCATTTTCATCAGTCCTGCGAGTTTAATAATTTTACCTCGATAATTACGGAAGAATGTGAAATATGTGTTTGATAATAACTGATGCATAAAAGTTTTACATCTCATTCAGCTTTCCCAACTCCCAGATAGTGCTGGGTGTTTCATACTAATACTAAAAAGAGCTTTTCAAAACACAAATATTTTTACGAAAAACTCTCAAACGATTGATACTTGCAACTTGAAATGTTACGATGTCACAAATTAAAAACTTTGCCTAAATGCCAAACTTAAAGTCTAAGAAAGGCGTTTCAATCAAAAACCAGCGGAGCGCTACGGCCAATAACATCAATAGCTGTCCTCTCTTCATTTGTGCACAATATGCCTTATTCTGAAAAGAATATTCATGAGGTAGTATTATTGTCATTATCGAACATTATGTTACAAATCATCCAAATCACCACCACCAAATCTATTATTCCTTATTTTGACCCTGACACTCTTGATAATGAAGGTTGAAGGATGTCGGTTTTTATTTGTCACACCTTGTATTATGAAAATTGAACATTTCTAACGGTTAGGTAATTGCCGTTTTTTAATAAGTAGGAAATTGTAATACAGTCATAATTGTGATATGCAGTACATGCAAGAATAATACATGTAGGGAAGGAATGCAGGCTCGTATCCAGCACATGTTTTCGAAATATGAGTTTGTCATTTTTGTTGACGATACAGAGTATCAGTAATAACTCTAAGACTGATTTTGCTTCAGGTTCACACGAAACAATCCTGTAAGGTACACAGAATATAGTGAGAACCAAGAGACTGGAGATAGGAATTCATGCTACACATTTTGAAACTTTTGTAGATTGTAAACTCTGCAAATAACCTTCTCATGTATCTAATGAAAGAACACTGCAATAATTTTTGTATTTCATGAAATGCTTGTTGAAAATGTTTACTCACGTAGATGATTTTTGTTTAGTTAAAAGTTATTCGTTGTACATATCCGCCATCACACATTTTCATTCTACGAATCCCGAGCAACCCATCACAAATCCCCAGGGGTTTGCGTACCCCAGGTTGAGAACCACTGGTCTACAGCATTCAAACAATATTTTATTCATGACACAATAGTCACTAATAATAATATAAGAAGCAAGCATGGCCCAAAGCGCATGGACAACATAACCATTAATAATTATACCTCTTTAGAAGAAAACTTTGTCAAGTATTAAACAGATATAATTCAACGTTCGTAGGGGGCAGTAGTTGTTCTCTGTTGAATACTTTATTTATAGTTTTTCTTGAAAAATTGTATCTCCTTCTATTAAGGTCCATAGAAGTTATGCGATTATGCCGTCATATGATTCAAACAGAGACGCTTCTTCATGAGATGAATTCATAGCAAAGTCTCAAACCGACAGATCAGCTTTCACTACTTCAAAATAGATGGCCCTACTCTACACGGATAATTTGCTAATTTGATGATATTCTTTCTTTCTATTTATTCGATAATATAATACATGTGTTAAAAATTCCATTAGTCAGAATCGTATTGTCATTTTGATAGCAAAAAACTGTAACTTTTAACCCGGCAATATTTTCTGTCTTCTGTTCGGCAACTGAACTTGCGTCATCTGTCCATCAATATCCTAATGCCAGCACAATGCTAGCACACTTAGGCCATTGTCTTTATAGACAATGCTTAGGCGTTTTTCGTGTCAAAATGAGAGTTCTTTCAGAAATGATAGGCATGAATTTGGGTGTTTCTGGAGTAATATATATAACATTACTCGATGAGGAATTGATTCTTGAACACTACAACCCTAATTTTTCCTTCGGAAATTTATGTTCCAGCTCGGTAAAGCATGAGACACTCAATCACTAACTAATCTCTGAGTTGATGATGACAATAGCTTAAGGCAATTGTATGCCTTAATAGAATTCAACCTCACCTGCGATTCCGATTGAACGTATGCCCCGCCATATATTGCCATTTTTGGCGAAGACGCCCCTTAAGTTCAGTTCACACTACACATCATTGTTCAGTATGAATGAATACTGTTAGCAAATTGAACCCTTCCTACACAAGAACTCTAAATACGTACCTGCCTTCTATTACGCAATGGTAAACACCAAGAATTCAAATAACGCCGTCGACAATTACTATGTTGTCACTATTCTCGAGTAGGTAGATCCATTTTTTCTTCGAGTTACAGTTATGCCTATATCCGCTGCATTTGTAACAGATAAACAATGCAAACAAATATCGCTGCACGATCTCTTTATAATCGTTTTTTGGTCTCGTGAACGAGAACATTTCCCTTTCGTTTGTGAGATTGTGAGCGTCGACTTCGTCAACGAAGAATGGGGAAGATGACGCTGCTGTTTGTTCCGATCTTTATTCAACCGAATGAGGAAGAGCGACTTTTACATTCGCAAACTATCGTTTACTTTCTCGTTGTACTAGAGAGACAATCGGAAATGCCAATTTGTTTTGAACTATTTTCTGTGCTGCTGCTATACAGGAAAATTCATATGTTTCAGGAAGAAAGTGTAATGATACTTATTACATTGATGCCCTAAAACAGAAATTGAATCACCCATTTGATAAAGAGAATGGAAGTCCTACCAAAACCTTCTCAATGAAGTATTGTTATAGAATCACCAACTTTACAAAGACTTAATATTATTATTATCTTTTACTGCATATAAACCAAATCATACCATTTGAACCTTCATGCTAATGGAATCGTCTGATTGGAAACGACTCAGCTACGAAATATTGAAAACGAGAAAAATTCACGGGTAATTTCGATCGAGAGATAGGAGAAGAATACAGATCAAATTTTTATCGATACAAACAATAGAGAATCGAGGTAGTGAAAATATGGTTATTTTTTTCCCTTTTTATCGTTCCCCTCGTTTGTTCCGTTTCCTACAACTCTTTTCAGTTGTAGAAGAATTGCTACCAACAAAAATTTAGAGTCAAGGACCACTCCTATACGTATTCAACCTGTTGGACTAACTCCAGCTTTTGGACAACGATGTTGGCCGGCCCAAATCCGTTTTTTTCCTCCGTTTGGTGACTACGATTATCTCAGAAAACTGAGCATGAAGCTTAAAGTTTAATGAGAGTTCTTATGGTAAGTGTACCCTGCCCTTCTAGATTTCAGTAGAGCATACGACACTATTAATCAGGATTAATTTTTGTCGTTATTACATTATATAGGTATGTCAGTTGGCTCGGTGGATATTTTCCGTGGTTATTTACGAGAACGGCAACAAAAAGTAGTTTTAGATGAAGTGCATCATTGAATTCGAAGTCTGGTGTTCCTCAGGGATCCGTCTTGGGTCCACTTTCATTTTGCGATATATACAAGTCAATTGAATATCTCCAATATTGCAATGTCCATTTATATGCTGACGACACCCAGATCTACTACTCTTTCAGGCACACAAAGCTGCTAAATTTTATTTTAAATTTCCGAAAAGTTTTATTTTTCATTTATCATAAAATCGCAAACGTTTCTTATATAAAAGGGACAAATGAAAAAACGAATATATTCAACTCAATATTGCAGTTGTTTCGTAAAAAACCTACGAAATCTTTAATTGACGTTGAATCGAGTTAAAATTCGTTGTGCATATTCAAAAAAGGATGAATTTTCGAACAATCAATAGAATAATCACGAAAAAAACAGTATAGGTGAAAAATGAACTCTCTAAACTCCAGATGAACTTTTTAACTCGAGAACGGTTGAAGATAGAGCAATTCTGCGAACGGCAATCGATTCAAAATGATGAATTTAGTATACTCTGTGGATTTGAACTTGATCGAAAAAAAAAAAATGAATCACTCGAAAAAAGTCCTAAGGGGTAGACCCCTAAAAATCACGAAAAAAATCAAAATCTTCAGATCCACTTGAAATTCTCACTATATACGCAAAATTCCATGCTGATTCTGAAAATATATGATTTGTTCATGCTCAGACCCACGGTTTATCATAAAAAAGGAACAAACAAAAAAAACAGATATTTTCAACTCCATATTGCAGTTGTTTCGTAAAAAACCTATGAAATTTTTAATTGACGTTGAATCGACTTCAAATTCGTTGTGCATATTCAAAAAAGGTTGAATTTTCGAAGATAGAGCAATTCTGCGAACGGCAATCGATTCAAAATGATGAAATTAGTATACTCTGTGGATTTGAAGTTGATCGAAAAAAAAATCAATCACTCGAAAAAAGTCCTAAGAATCACGAAAAAATCAAATTCTCAGATCCACTTGAAATTCGTACTATATACGCAAAATTCCTTAATGATTCTGAAAATATTTGATTCGTTCATGCCCAGACCCACGGTTTATCATAAAAAAGGAACAAACAAAAAAAAACAGATATTTTCAACTCCATATTGCAGTTGTTTCGTAAAAAACCTATGAAATTTTTAATTGACGTTGAATCGACTTCAAATTCGTTGTGCATATTCAAAAAAGGTTGAATTTTCGAACAATCAATAGAATAATCACGAAAAAAACAGTATAGGTGAAAAATGAACTCTCTAAACTCCAGATGAACTTTTCAACTCGAGAACGGTTGAAGATAGAGCAATTCTGCGAACGGCAATCGATTCAAAATGATGAAATTAGTATACTCTGTGGATTTGAAGTTGATCGAAAAAAAAAATCAATCACTCGAAAAAAGTCCTAAGGGGTAGACAGACCCCTAAGAATCACGAAAAAATCAAATTCTCAGATCCACTTGAAATTCGTACTATATACGCAAAATTCCTTAATGATTCTGAAAATATTTGATTCGTTCATGCCCAGACCCACGGTTTATCATAAAAAAGGAACAAACGAAAAAAAAAGATATTTTCAACTCCATATTGCAGTTGTTTCGTAAAAAAACTATGAAATTTTTAATTGACGTTGAATCGACTTCAAATTCGTTGTGCATATTCAAAAAACGTTGAATTTTCGAACAATCAATAGAATAATCACGAAAAAAAAAGTATAGGTGGATAAACTCCAGATGAACTTTACAACTCGAGAACGGTTGAATATAGAGCAATTATGAGAACGGCAATCGATTCAAAATGATGAATTTAGTATACTCTGTGGATATAAGGTTGATCGAGGAACAAAATCAATCACTCGAAAAAAGTCCTAAAAATCACGAAAAATACAAAATCATCAGATCCACTTGAAAATCACGAAAAAAAAAAAATAAGTGAAAAATTAACCCTCTCAACTCCAGATGAACGTTTCAATTCAATTCTGCCTGCGGTAATCGATTCAGAAAAATGAAACCAGTATTTTATGTGGATTTGAAATTGATCGAAGAACCAAATTAATCACTCCATGTGAAACTCTTACATTATGCAAAATTTTATGCTGATTCCGAAAATATATGATTTGTTTATGCTCAGATGCAAGGTTTGGCATAAAAACGGAATTAAACGCCAAAAATTCCGTCGCACGATCGAGTTTTCGAAAATTTTTATTTTCTATTTTTCAAAAAAATCGCAAACGTTCCTCAAATGTATCTCGACGAGCTGATTTCGAATCATACAAAAAAAAAATCGATGACAAAATGACAAGATTTCAGAAGATTTTTTGTCGGAAAAAATGTACCTACCCACAAATTCAACATTTTATAAGTGAAATGGCCTTCCAATTCAAAAATACGTAAAATAAAGTAAAGTAATACTACTCGATACCCTAGGAAGTATTTATGAGACGAAACCAATTAGCAGCACAGTTGAGTAGACGAAAGGGGGGAAAAATTAATTGAAATTGGAATCATTAAGTCATATATTCTTGTTTCAATGATTTTTTTTTTTTGGATATTTTGTATCACCCTCGTATAACATGAATTGCATTATGACTCCGTTGTATCAGAGAAAGTGAGTAAAACCGAATTATTGCATCTTTCATTGCGCACTTTGAATCAATATGTAATATCAACGTTACAATCGATCAAATCAATTTTCTGATTACGTCATAATACCTAATGAACAAAATCCAAAAGCTGATGACTTTTAAGCCATCACGTGGGTGGAGTTCAAGATAATTATTTTATTAGCAGGTGTGCTGCTAAAATTTCCGTATGCACAGAAATGTTACGTGTACTGAATTTATAATTGGTTACATTTTGTGTGTTTGTTATTTATGGCATTTTCGAGTTACCGTTGTTTCTTCATTTCCACAGCATAAAGTTCATCACGAAAATAGTAAATAAATGCTTTTATTTTCATCTGATCAAATATTCACGTCATGTGGAAAAAGTGTTATACTATGAAATCCACTGTATGGAGTGAGTTATACACCAAACATTCTTTGAAAAGTAAATATGGCTTTACAGTCAAGAGTTTCATCGTCCGGCTATACTGTTACAATCAACCCTAAGAAGTCTTCAAGAGACTTGTGCGAGCTAAGAATGATTTTCTTTAATGTGACATCACAAGCAAAACTGTTGAATATACTGCTGTGATTCAAATTTCCTTCAACGTTTTTTGAGAAGAAAGGGGTTCCAGTTTCTTGTCCAACAGCTTTTTCCGCCCTGACTTTTCACGTCCAAATTCTAGAGAGCAGAGGGGTGAATGTACTTTCAATCATCACAATTTTTTCGAATTTTTCCAAAATTATTTTGACTTTTTCCAAAGTCTTTGGCCGACATTATCCGATTTCATTATTTTTACGGAATTTTGATTCACGCTATCAGTCTAGACTTTCCGAGGGCAGGGAGTAATATTATTTGCAATAATTATTTAACCGTCCGATGTTTCCACTATTTGTACCGATGTTTCAATATTCAATTTCTTCCAATATTTGTGAGAGTTTTTTTTTTATTCACAAATACCTAATAATGATGAACATGCACGGAGCACCTGAAGGTGCTCCATTTATAGCAATAAACGGTAATAAAACAAAATCTAGAGGAAAAGTTAATGAAAAGAAAATAGAAATAGCGAGATTAAGAGAAACAAGAAATGGAAAAGACACGAATAAGAAATATGTAGGAAACAAAACCAAGAGGGACAGTTGACAAGTATTCCAATAGTTGAATATGCATGAGTGAAGAAGCTATACAGGAAATCAGCAATATAGTTGAGGAAATTGGAAATACAGTCAAGGATGTTATTGAAAGAGTATATGATAATAAAAATCAACTGTCACGAAAGGAAAAAGGAATAAAGGTTGTTAGACATAGAAAGCATAAGAGGAAAGGTAAAAACAAGTATAGTATTGCTATTTTAGTGATACAAAATATGAGTACCAGATAATTCGAGAAAAATTCAATATCCTCAAGAGGTACAAAACACGTTCATTATTTTCCATCACTTCCATGAAAATTATCGTACAGGAAAAAAATCTGTAGCAACTGAAATCGTATTTATTATTCAAAATTCTCCTTCCGATTACCTCAACATGCTTGGATGCCTAAACAATTATTTTTTTTTTTATTTTAACCTCTCACCCAACTATAAGCAAATTGCAATATTCGCAACAAAATAGAAATCAGAATTTTGCAATTAATTGCTTAAACCTTCACACTTAATTATTTCTATATTTCAGAAACAGTGTTATGTGAAATAATCCAAAACCAAAAATAACGATATGGCAGTTAATTAATTTTGTATGTGGACATACAGGGTGCGGAGCACTTTGGATGAATTGCAACTGAGCCTCCATAACATCGGTAAAATAATTACTATGAAATTCACAAAAAAATGCAATTTATTTTGCGTTTATTCTCTCTAGCAGGTACATATCGATTATCTACTTGAGATAATGGGATCGCACTATCAAAGGAGGCCCTCGTCATTCTCAGCTTGCACAAGTTTTCTGAAGACTTTAAGGATTGCTCGTAGGGGTGCAGCCGGATGAGACCAACGGTTAGAACAAATTTTAGAAAAAAATATAGATATCCACGTTTTGGCCAATAGGCGGACACTTTGGGGGCTGGGACGGTAGAGTTTCAGTTTTTCAATTTTACGTTTTGTAGTTAATATTTTTCAATTGACAATATTTCTGGTCGTATAGGATGTGATTCCATGATTGAGAAATAAGAACCTATGTGTTATGTACATGCCCAGACACCAGGTTTGCCATAAAAAAGAAACAAACGAAAAAACGGATATTTGCAACTCAATAATGCAGTTGTTCCGTAAAAAACCTACGAAATCTTCAATCGATGGGAATCGACTCAAAATTCGGTGAGCATATTCAAAAAATGTTGAATTTTTGAAAAATAATTGGAAAATCACGAAAAAAATTTTTAGATGAAAATTAACCCTCTCAACTCCAGATGAACATTTCAACTCGAGAACGGTTGAAGATAGAGCAATTCTGCGAACGGCAATCGATTCAGAATAATGGAATTAGTATACATTGTGGATTTAAAGGCGATTGAAGAACAAAATGGATTACTTGAAAAAAGTCCTAAGTAGACCCTTAAAAATCATGAAAAATACTAAATCATCAGATTTACTTGAAATTTGCCGTACATACGCAAAATTCCATGCTGAATCCAGAAATATATGATTTTTTATGCCCAGACACATAGTTTGCCATAGAAAAGAAACAAACGAAAAAACGGATATCTTCAACTTAATATTGCAGTTGTTCCGTAAAACACCTACGAAAACTTTAATTGGCGTGGAATCTACTTTAATTTCGGTGTGCATATTCTAAAAAGTTTGAATTTCTGAAAAATTGATAGAAAAATCACGAAAAAAAGTTTTGAAGGGAAATAAATGCTCTCAACTCCAGATGAACTTTCCAACTGGATCATGTCAGTTAATCGTACTGAGAGTTGGTATCCGGTACTTAATTATTCATTTATTTTAATTATTTCATATATTTGTTTTTAGATAAACTGAGGAAAATTTTAATAAATTCGGATGCAGTGTTCAAATCCATAGTATGTCAGTATCATGTACAATTGCACTCAACTCCCAAGACAACAACCATCTCATGAATACAGATTGATCTTATAGACTACGATATGCTCTAGATTTCAACCAAATGTTAATTTTATGGAATACGAGGCTGGTACCAAAAGTTTATAGAATCGCAGTATGTTATGCCAGTAGCTAATTGTCAGTGCAACCTTTGTTAAAATCTGAAGTTTTCATATTATTACTAGGATTTGTTCTGTAACACAGAATACCAGCAAAATAAAATTGATTTTTTTTTTATGTACAGATCGTTAACCTTGAGAAATTTTGCATTGGATTTCAGGAAAATTGTGTCGTGGAATGAAACAGCCTCTCGACAGAAGAAGAAAAGACAAGGGATGCTGGGTTTCGAAGAGGAACCATCGAGGGAACCATAAAAATTGATTAAAAATACAGGCCATGAAAGATGCATACCAGAGAAACAGACAGTGACTCGAGCATATGTTGAATACAAAGGAGCAGGAAGACAGAAAGACACAGGGGAATGAAAAATACCCACATACATACAAAAAAAGTTTTTGATACAAGAACTAGAGAAGAGACCGAAATACACAAATTGAGAAAAGATGCAGAGAATCTCACAATAGTTCATCACCTCCTTGCGAATTCATGAATTTTGCAATCCTAGTGAGCCATTGGATGATAGCAGAAGGGTTGAAGAAGAGACTAAAATACAGAAATAGAGTGAAGATGCAGAGAATCTCACAAAAGTTCATCACCTCTTCGTGAATTCATGAATTTTGGATGTCATTGGGATGTGATCGGGAAATCGCTTTTATTTTATTCTCGTACCCACTTCCAGGCGTGAAGATCAAATAACAATGACTAACTCGGAGCATAAGTAAGGTGAGTGATCAACTGGTCCGACGATCATGTGTTCTGAGCTGACGCATCGACTATATAATCAATATGATTATCATTGGTGAGATAAGCAAATATTCAACAATAGCGATCCATTTCGGAATTGAATCATCGTTGGAAGTGGGATTTGAAAACCTAAATATTGAGTGTGGACAACTCAATTTTCATTCCCTATATCTTCACCTCAGTCTTTCTGTCATTGACTTGAGTCTTTGATTTTTCTACTTACTCATTACAACTCCAACTACTGACTTCAAAATAACAATTATTTTCATCTACATAATTGCAGTTTTTCTGCAAAATAGTCAATTGGAAGACAGATTTCAAAAGTGTAAATTGTTCCACTTTCTCTGATAGTTATTATAAATGCACAGAGTGAAATATTTAAAATTACACCAAAAAACTAGTGAAAAGTTGAACCATTTTCAACAATCATCAATATTCTAGTAAAAATAATAAAGTGGTCCAAACTTTTCATTGAAAAATTATTATAGAATATGAGAGAGGTGCCTAAGGTACTAGTACTCTTTTTTAGGAGGTTGAAACCATAAGGGATGGAAAACCAATGTTTGTTGCGTAGGTAGCTGTGAATCTGCTTAATGTTTTCAATTCTCAACAACTGATTTAAATGAACTTTTTCAATAATAGCGAAAATAAGGGTAGTTCACTCCCGATCAAGACTTCTATATGCGGTTCTCCCTTCGTTCACCGCTCGAAAATTTAGAATTTTGAAATCTCAAATGTAAGTTTATCACAATGCACCAACTTTTATGAAGAATGAAATTTTCTGACAAATGGATGCTATAAATGTTTCCAAAATGGTGCAAACATTTCGAAACTCTTTGTATATTGTAATGATCTGTTAACATATTTATTTCTTTGTTGAAATATTCGTGAATATAATTTCTAAATGCCGAAACTCAACGTTATGGAACCATCAAAATTAACAACCAAGTTCCTATTAGCCAATACATAAAAGAAGTCATTTCAATCACAATTTCGAATCTTTCAGTTAATGAAATTTTATTTTCAGTCATTGCATTCCAAATCTTGAGTATTTGAGTCATTCAGATTTGGTTTTAAGTCCATCAGTCACACTCTTGAGTCTTTGAGTCCATACGAAATGTCATTCAGTCATTTTATCCCCAATCTTGAGTCTTTGAATCACTTGGATTTGATTTTGAGTCCTTTCAATCCCATTCTTGAGTTTTTCAAATATTCTTGTACACATTTTAGCTAGATGCTTTCCCCTCGCTCAAACCAAGTGAAATACCGTGAGATTTATACAGGTGGTGAGATAGTATATATTGCCCTGAACTTTTCGGGAATGGCTCGAGTTCAGTCACTTGTAGGGACGTCAAAAAAGACGGATCTCGAAAATGAAGTAAACGTTTTATTATTTCTATCCACCAGCTCATCTTTCTTGTTTTCATAAGTACATGTGATGAAGACTCATTTGATTTTATTCCAAGAGCAATAACTCTTGTTGAAGGAATATTTCGTCATCCTCTATCGTAATACATATCAGTTCAAACAAATCAGATGTAGTAATAATTATTCATAATTCTACATGGGCAATTGAGTGACGTTGAAGTGGTATATTTCGACGCTGGATATCAAAGCACAATGTAAATCCTAGTATTGAGAAATTTACAATAATCGAGTAATTTCCTTGGCAGAATTCGGAGCGTAAAATTGACTTCTGCCGACCTCTATTATTTGGGTTCAGAGTCATGGTCAACAAACAAAACTGGCATAGCAGAAACAAGTTTGGATAGAATGAGTTGATTCAGAACTACACAAGAAGCAATTCAACCATTACTTATTCATTTCACTGAATATTAACGAATAACACCCCGTTTTTTCATAATTATTACACAAATTCCCAGAGGGACTCGAAACAGTAGATGACAATACATGCAAAACTTGTCGAATCACTAGGTATACTCTATATATTTGAATTCCGAAATCGTACAAGTTAAAATAATATACTTAATTCAATAATTTGTCTAAGATCTAGCATACTAGATAATTCCTCAAATAAAACGTTACTTAATTGCATTTTCGATTAACATCAGTTTCCAAAAACTTTTTTGGATGACTTTGAGCGGGTGAATGTAAGTTTCAGATTATTCCTAAATATTTGATTAAAGTGATTGAAGAAAGTCATTATATTGGTACTCATTTTGATGTGAAAGGTAGAAATAATGCTTCGTCGAGATTGAGTATCTACATCTACCTACATATTACTTAATGATTAATCTATAATCGACAAATTGAGGAAAGATCACTTTTCAGTAAAGTCTTCTTATAAAAATTGGCGGTATCATCCGCGGAGGTGAGGTATACTAAAAAAAAAATATAGGCCCTAACACTGTACCTTGAGGCAACCCACTCTACTGCTCTGAACTCGATGCAATACATTTTATCTCATTACCATTTCAACTAGCTTTCGAGCACATTAAAGCATGATTTTTTGGGAGTACTCATTCATGTAACTAGATACTTAGGTAGTTTATTCTTAATTTTTTTGTGAAATATTCTACAGGAGTTTGTGATGACTAAGGTGGTTCTATAATTTTTCATAAATTGGTCAATTTCATGAATTTGTTGAACAAATTAAGGAATATGTGAGTGAGTTACAGAGGTGGACACAAAAATACAAAACACACTGTACTTACCTATCGGGACAATTAAAAAAATATTAGAACCAATGAATAAAGAAAAAAACAAGCTTTTTAGCGATACTGAACATAATTTTTAAAAAAGTCGATGGCGTCACTTCTCCACCAATGGCATATCTAAAAAATATTTGAATTCCTAGAAAGGTACAGAGCAAAATACCCTTCAACCTTCATCCGAACTTTTTTTCGATGCCCCTCTTGTTGACTGAGAAAAATGGGCGGGTCTATACATTTGACTAACTCTGTATAAGTGTCAATTACACAAAAACTTCTTTTCAAAACAATGTTCAATAAAGCTTCCCGCTTCCCAACAACAGAACTTTTCGATGACTCTGGCTTGAGATATATTCAGTCTGTATATACCTCGCCTTAAAGATAATGAAGCATTTATTTAGAATTTAGAACCAGGAGCATAGAACTGATAGAATTATGTCACGAAAGCAGTGACCAGACAAAATAATTTCATTTATCTCTCCTTCGAAATATACAACCTGAGACCCCTCTAACACTGCGAAATTATGAAAGTAACACCTACAATAGATTTGCTGAAAAGAGTGAATTCTGGAATAGATGAAATATTGATATAATCAACAACATATTCAACGAAGTATGAAAGAATGTTGTTATATCTGTACCTTTGACAGTAGATAAAATGTTTGTATAACCAAGCCACATAAAAAAACTCAGCACACACAACAAAACAATTAAAACAAGTGATTGAAATAAGAATTTCCACTAACAAACCTCTCGATGTTTTTAGTGGAAAATTCTCTTATCAAACATCTACCACCCTTGATTGTTGTAATGTTACGGATTTAAGGATAAGGATTTATATTTTGTTGTACATTTTGTGGTAATTCAATTAATTACCTCTATCTCTCTCTGTTATCACCATCGTTAAGATCAATATTAATGTTGCTGCTTCCAACCTAAAATATAGGGATTTTTTCGTATTGCAAATTTTTTGAGCTGCTAGAATCAGGTTCCTCAAAATATGTAAGATGATGACTGACGACTATGTGTTCTTGTGGCGGAAATTGGACTATTTTTGGTTTCGAAGTTGGTACTATTCTACTACTTTTATCTACAAGCATACGGGATCCCATCGTTTTTTACTTCAGACTTGTGCTAAGCCTATCAGATAGGAAGCTATCATATAATGCAACTGTATAAAGCTTTTCGAAATTGAATAATCAAAAACCTTTTTGTTAAGTAACGCCAGGATCCTGGCACTCGTTTTCCTATAATGAAATCGAACTGTTACCCAATAAAACTCGGTGCAGCTGCATTCAAAATATCTCTCGAAACTAAAACACTATAATTGCTATAACGGTTAGTAAAATACGACAAAACCCGTGTTTAAGTTTCCTTTCACCAGCCAAGTTCACTTTCGAATCAGTTTCATAAGCGCAAGAATTGTGGGAATTCTAAAATGCCTCGATCAAACAAAATCAGCTAAATATGCTGCTGAATGAACTAATTACCTGCACGAGTTTTCCAAAGATGATCGAACTGGTCGAGGAAGATATCACAGATCACTAAGCACTCGAAAATTCAGCCAGATACAACGCACTGTGTCTATTCTGTAGCCCCAATCATTTCGAAAATTTGATTCACTGCGACTTGAAACAGAATGCGCGCTAGTCGACTCCTGAGAGATTAGGTAACAATCAGCGATTAGAAAGTGCATAGATTTGAATCGAGACGAGATCTGATCAGCAGAGTCGCGCACGTATCACTGACACCTATCAAAATATTCCTGAAATTTGAATAAGTCAACAATTGACGGTAGTGTCTCGATTAACACTGTTCGCCAACTTTGGCATTTGTTTTAACATTGTTGAGGAGCGTGCGTGCGCAAGTCCGACTCGACGTCGATATAGAGAGGGAAAGTGAAGTGAAAGGAACTAAAGGACACGCGGTTCGCTTACCGCAAGAATTGTTCTCGTGTGCTTTACGCGGATGGATTGCGTTGTTACAGCTGTTACAGAATCGTTTCATAGATTAGCGGAATTACTACGTTGCGTTCGCCATCTAGCGGTGGAAACTGTAACGACTGATTGCACTGGGTGTTCTGAACAACATTGCGTAGTATTGAGAGGCGGAAGTTAAACAAATTCCACAGACGGAGAAGGATACAAAACTCTTCATGGATCTTTTAGATAGCTACCAACTGAAATAAAAGAACTGTCTACCAACTCGAGAGTTCAAGGATAATACAGAAAAAACTAGTATCTACCTATATGCATCCTTTGATTAAAAAAAAGAGCTATTCAATATCAGTTATCATTTCTTTCGTCTATTAAATATCAGTCGTCAACCAAACATACGTTTGTTTCCTATTTGGCAGGACCATAGATTAAAGAAACAGGAGATAGAACATGGTCCACTGCGCACCCAGCCAATTTCCCCTGATATTCCCACTCCAAAGATTCTCCAATCAAATCGTTGATCCCTACCAACGTACCGCTTCAATATAACCTCCACATTGTGAAATCTGACAGCATGCACATCCTTCAAAGTGAAATTTTCTTTAACTAGAAAAGTGTTCTTTCATGTGTTTCGTGAACTTCATCGATAAATAACATCATGGTGTGTTTTGAAGCTACCCCAGAGCACATTATAAGAAGGATATAAAAACTGCTCATCTATTCCGGTTTTGATGGGAGTGGCCAGAGTACCAGGACCGTAATTGTTTCACAAAGTTAACAACATTTCATGTTTTCTTGCATACCCCGATAAACCGTGATGGTATTTTCATTTCATTCAAAGATTTTGATTGCCACAAGCCATTTCAAATACAAAAAATTACAAGGGGTTTTATTTGTTTTCAAATCTAAATTGATTAAAAGTTAAGAAAATTATCGATAACATTACATTACATTCAGATAAAACGTAATGAGGTTATTCCTCCATAAATTTGCTCGCGGTTCTTACTCGCTGTCATTATATAAACAAAAGCCAATGAAAGTGGATTCTTTAAAATTTTTATCATTTCCTCAAAATGGGGTTGGAAGTTATCCGAAAAAGAATAAACACAAAATCTCTTTACAGAAAAAATGTTTTGGCCAAAACACACCTGGGGTAATTTTTCAGGTATGCAATTTAAATTTGGTCTGAATTAGTTTTTATTATAAAAATGTACGCCCCAGATTTTGTAAAAAAAAAATTGGAAAAAAAACTTCCAAAGCAGATGCGAGTGTGCGAGCAAAGGAGATCCGAGACCTACAACTTAAATAAAAGTGGATTCCGAACCACTTTAGCTCAATGGCAGGCGGTGGGGATCGAACTCACGACTCCTGGGTGGAAATAAATAAATAAATAAATAAATAAAGGTTTATTGTACAAAGTTAACGTTATGTCTTCCCTTCATTTGGCATACTACAAACTCCGTCCTAAGCTCAATTCTTCGACCAAGAGGGTCCAGGAGAGGGGAAGGGTCGGGAGGACGCACTGAGAGCCGCCTCCCTTCCTCCACAGACATTGCTGGCTGCAGTGCAAGGGAGCGCTTGTGCCAAGGGGCACATAGGGTCCCGGTCAGGGGCGCTAGCGTCCACCTCCGCTGGTCTTAGCGGTTGGCCGAGTATTCCAACTGATAGTGGTTGTGGTACGTATGATATATGTCTCCTGCAAAGCTTATGCATGTCGTCGGTCGGTAGCATTCGATGTACATACTGCTTTGTCGTCTAATTTTGTTCAGAGGCGGTTGTTTCGTGCTAACCCCGGAAAAGGCTGATGTAAAAAGGGTGGAAAGCAAACACTTAACACCACGACCACTTCCACCACCACCACCAATGAGCATGGTGATGGTATATCATCCTAAATATAATAGAAATCCGACACTTAAAATCCCAATTTTACAGTTGCGACGGTCAAACGAGTAACAAACTGTCTTTTTCAATTGGTATTATTTTATTGAACTCAACACAATTTGTCTCTGGAACACGCATAATATGAAATTTGAGATAACCATCTTCATCAATGAAGATACGATTTTGGACGAAATTACTGAATTTTTTTCCTGAATACGACTCTGTGCAGCTCCCCACTCCTAAGCTTCAACTCTAAATATTTGGCAGGCTTCGCGCACATTAATTTGTATAGTCATGTTCCATCTCCTGTTTCTTTAATCTATGGGCAGGACCAATCAACACACTCTATTAGCGACTATTTGCATGGTACACAATAATAATAGTCACAGACCATTCAGCATGATACCTATATATTAAGGAACCTGTGCATCTGACAGTACTCTGAATGAATACATCTTAAACGTCAAATAGAATCAATCGTGTTGAAGCCGTATGAGAATTTGAAAATGAATCGTTTTGGAGAAACCAAAAACGAAGAGATAGATAGGGTAATCAAGGCTACAATCCCTGACAATACAATGTCATTCATATGACTGATATAAAGAATTGGATACAAGAAATAATCTTCATAAATATAACATGACCTTGATTAATTGCCGACTATTTCATTGCAGCTAAATTTCTCTTGTATTTATTAATTTCACTCGACATTATTTTTGCATTAATAATAAGAGATGAAAGCCTCGAGCCTGGCTCTCGGGTTTTCATCAGATTATTAATGCCAAAATAATGTCTCGTTAAATTATTATAAAATACAGTCGAAATTTAGATGCTATAAAAATATTCGACTATTTATCAAGGTCTTGTTTTATTATCCTAGACCATCATGGATTGTTATAGGCTTTGAATATTGCTTCATCTTATGAAAATGGGTCGAATGAGAAAATTATCGTATTACATAATATGAATCATCTTTGTGAATTTCTTGAGAAAATGAAGATTTTTCATGTAATATATGAATGTATGATCGATGTAAATCTTGCGTAGGTATAACAGTATCATTCAAATAATCATCCATGCTCTGGATTCAAATTGTCCCATGATAAAAATTAAACTTGGTGGATAAAGTGAAATTAAAAAAACATGGATAACAAACGAAATAAAAATAGAGAGAAGGCAAGTGAAAGATATGATTTGGCTGGTGAAAAATACACAACATTCTTTTTTGAAAGAAGAATATTATGAAAAAATTAGAAAACATGAAAAATACATCAAACAATCCAGAAGAACTCATTATCAGAATGGGGTAAAAGATATCTAAAATTATCAAGACAAACAGAACTTGTTAGAGAAATGGCAGGAAAAACTCCCAATTTCTTATAAAAAAAATAGTACCTAATCGACAATTTAACCATAACAGATTCTCTAGAAATTGCATATGATGTGCTCTAAATCGGAAATACCCAATGTATGTTCAGCGTTTTTTTTTTGTTATTTTCGAGATATATATTTTTTTAAATTAGTTTTTTGTAGTGGGTATTTTTTAGATGAGACATAATCGTTTAGGTACTCAAAAGTATTGAAAATAAGAATTTGAGTTTTTAAATTAAAAATTCGAAAAAAAAGATTCCACAGGTTCTAGCTGACTTTGAAAACTTTGCATGTCCCTTAGCTATCAAAAAAGAAAATGAAATAGGTTTAAAATCATTTTTCCCATGATAAACTTTATTGAAAAAAAATCTTGAAGTTATTGAAATTATCAAATTGACTGATTAAGATAATAATTTAGGTGATTACATTCATTTAGGCTTATTTTTGTATATTACAAACGAATTGATACAACATACTTCTTCATTGGAGTATATTTTCAAAATGAAACTCCAACTTGGGTACACAGTCTTAAAAAGTTATATTACAATCGTCTGAAGACGCTTGCATGTTCTTTAATTTTTCTTGCAGCTTCTAATACTTATTCTCGTAATTCTGTTGTTGCTTTACCGCGCGTGCATCACCTCCTTTTACAATACCCAAATGAATATTGTCTATGGGGTTGCAGTCTGGCGAACGTGCAGTCTATTCGATTGGTCCTACACGCCCAAGCCATCTTTAATAAAAAGTTACGTTTGGAGGCTGTCTAGTTGTCTCGTATTATGGCAAGTAGCACCGTCCATTTGGAAAATTATTCGTTGTCGTAACTCAGGTTCACGTCTGAAAAAATTTAATGAGTATCTCCATTTAACATGAACGGTAACTCAAAGGGCCCAAAAAGTTTTCAATTTAACTACAGGTTGCGCTAAACGGTTCCAAAACCCGTTCAACGAAGCTCGAATTGTATTTTGAATCATTGTGCTGTACGTGTCTAGCACGTGCCATTTGACATGAAATTAAGGGAAATGATGGAAAGAAAAAGAAATAATTATGATTCAAGGATTTTTAGCCTGTCCACTTTTTGAGGCCGATTACAGCGAAATATTATCTATATTTAAGTACCAATTTCTTTTTTGTTTTAGATAGATTAGGAACCAACACTGCCAGTTAGAACCTATAGAAACTCCTTTCCGTATTTTTAAATTGAAAGCTGATAATTTGAGTATTCTAAAATTCCTATTTTTCCATACGTTTTTAAGTACTTTGGATGACTGTTAGGAAGTTCATTATTATCCGTATGAAACCAAAATTCAAGACGATCATGTCACTTCAATAAACTGAAAAATACGCAATACCAAAAAATATATGAATTTTTGAAATTCCACCGACAAAACTCACTAAAAAATAAAAAAAACTCAGAAACTACAAAAAAATCGCTGAACATGTATAGAGTATTTTCGAATACCCCTAATAATCCTTTCACAGTGAAAATAATATAAGTACCGAGCAGCGTGGTTTCTGTAAAACTAACACCAATTTGGCACCTTTTGTAGATAGATTATGCAAAGCATTGGACGAGGTGAATGTGATCTACGCTGACTTTGTCAAAACTTATGATCAGACCACGGCATACTCAAATTTTTTCTCAGTCGGTCTCAGTGATCTCAGTGATCAGTGATCTTATTCATCTTAACTGTGTAACTTCAATCGATAATGCAATGATTTTTCAAGTCTAGGGAAAGGTGACCCAAATATCCCTATGCTTATAGAGAGTTTCTTAGTAAAGCTAAAAATTTAGGATAACGTTTATACTCAACTACAGCCAACCAATAAAAACATTAAATTTCTCATACAAATTCTATTGAATAATGTAAAAGATTGTTCACGAATTATTGATTATGAAAGGAGTCGCGGAATGCGTAAAATGTCGAAACTAGAAATTATCTTCCTCAGTAATTCGAATCAAAAGGCAAAATTATTAAACGTTCATAGGATGAAGAAATCGACATACACTAATTTCATACAATCGTAATTGATTTTGGTTATTGCAGTAACACATTGAATAAAACTAATCACTTTATTATTATTATCAGTAATCGCCTTGGAGCGTGAATCAATTTTGGTTTTAATGGCATAAATTGGTTATAAAGTAGGCCGTTTATGAGACAAAATTATTACATCAGTTCGAGTTGCACAATGGCGGATATGGCGACAGTAGCAGAAGAACGAAGAGAATTACCAGTGAACGGTGGGTATCTTCAATTATTGCATTCTAATGATCTCTAAGGTACTCAAAGCTGAGCATTCTTGATGAAGATGATGAAGATTTTGATTATATAACGGCGATTTGAAAAAATCGGGACTTTCTTGGTAATTTGTCCATTATTATCAGCATCTTCGAGAATACTGTGAGCTGTCTTAAAGTGGATTTGTTGAATAACAATAGTAATTGATCCTTCTTTCACTAGCTTTCGAAGTAAAAGACAGTATTTTACCTAAATTTTTGAAATATAACAGAGCACTTTCTGAAGGAGATTTGATGATAATTTCAGTGATCCTCATAAAAGGGATTAACCTCTTGATTCATTCAGATCAACCAAATTCAGAGCGTTAACGTTGAAATTTTGAGCTGCATAATAAATACATGCCTTTCAAGAAGAACCGAGAAATCTGAGAAGAGAGAAGAAGAGAAATGTTGTGTTCCCCACATATTTCTAGCATCAAGATGATGTATGATGCTTCGATTCCCAAGCTGGATGTCCTTTTCGTATTCCTTGCATCGTCATCTTTTGAGTTGAGACTTCCCACAATATTATTCCACATCTCTCTTCCTAAAGTACAGAAAATATTCCAACCAAACTTTGGATGTCTATTACTTACTTACAAAGTACAAATTCGAAATACTTTGATTGTTAGTCACCAGTTGGTGCGTAGTAGAGGAATGAGGAGAACTTTATTCAGTGTGTTCAATAAATTGGCGAAGGCGCTGATTTCTGTCCTCTATTCATTATCATATTGATGTATAAACTCCCTTTCTATCAAATTGAAAAAGTTTTGATTGCTTTCTGTGAACAAGCGGGGAGAGATTATTTATAAGAACAAAAATTCAAAGGAGACTGAAGTTTATTGTTAAAAGTCGATGTCAATTTAGAAATAATATTTTTTATTCCTTTGGAAATATTCTAGTTTGGCCTGGTTCACCACATTCAACCCCAATTCATCCGGAAAGTGCGCTTGTGTCATTTATCCACGTCCTGGTGTGAGGGATAATTGGGTCAGAGAATCGTGTGACCTGAGTAGACGAAGTTGAACCAAATATGAAGGCCTTCTGCATTTGTCCGGCTGAAATTTCTGTCGCACTACGGCAAGCTGATTTAATTTTCATATTCGAGAACAGTGTTCCATCATTTCACCAAGGACCCCTATGATCAGAACCACCCTTTCAAAAGAATTTAAAGCTTCTAGAGTTCAAATAGAGAGTAACTCTCGATATTTAGTTCGTTTTTTCTCGTCTTTCTGGATGATGTTGAAGCTGAAAACTCTATGACGAAAATCGTCCTTCTTTGATGCTAGAGGAGGATTAACTACATCAGGCTGTTGGCTTGTATTTGCCTGAGAGTAATCGTCCTTTGAGCTACACACCCTTCTGCGCAATGCCTCCCACCTTAGGTTAGGAAGACTTCTGACACTATTGGTCTTAGATTCAGCTGCTTCCTGAAATATATCCTGAATAAATCCCCCTCCTACGACATGGAGTTGGTTTGGGGTTACACATCGAATACGCAAACTTGGCCAGTACCAGGTAACGATGCCTAACCCTGGAGAGGGTATAAATAGTAAACTTACTCATCACATAATATATCTTCAAAAATTAGTCAATCACCTGGCATCAAAAAATTAATGAGGATTTCAAAGAATCCATTCTGCAGATCATTTTCTGGTGACTGTGACTTCCTTATGGTGCACTAAGACAATTACCTTACGGTGGTATCTTACAATCCTGGTAGGTCGGTAAGTCGCAAAAGTAAAAACAAACTAAATGTCCCTTTTATTCAAATATTGTCGAGACCAACAGTTCCCAACAATATAATTCGACAATTTATAACACGAAATCTAGATTTTTATTTTGGAGTTATCCTTGAACTTCAGTGAACGGATGAAAAGTTCAAATACGCTAATGAAATTTGCCATGACGTATTTGGTATTTTGGTTTGAGACTCAAAAAAATATGCTTGAAATTTGCATTTGCTTCGTTAGAAGGAACTAACGATCATCTAAACTTAATAGAATCCAGTGAGCTGGTATATCTAAATACGTCGAAACATTTTCAAATTTTTCTTCCATTTTTCATTTCTCACGTATTCGCCATTAACAATTCATCGACGTTCTATATAGTTCCAGTTTCTTTCAATGCGTGTTTTAGCTTTTATTTCAACAATTTATTTTTTAATACAAACATGCAAATATCTTATTAGTTAATATCAATAGTAATGCTGCAATTTTCATTGCCATTAGTTGATTTCTGCAATTTTGTTGTAGGACTCATTTATGGTATTACTTACAGTTGATGATACATTTCTACTTTTTTTCAATAAAATTTTCCCCACTTAGAATCATGCAAGATCCGGGGTTTCTTCTCTTTATTGAGTCCTCGATGTATTGTTCTGTAACAGAAAAACTTTTCCATCCCCCATTTCTTTCAAACAGCGAAAGATCGGCTCCAGCATCCGCCAGTAAAGTGGCAGACGTTCTTCGAAAACAATACCTCGTGTACTTATCGGCATCGATCAATTTCAGAAATTTAGCTATTTTTTTTGGAACATCTCCAATTGAATGGATTGCCACTTTCTGCGCCTTGACGATATCCCATAAAAAGAAACTGATCCTGAACATCCTTGGGTCGTAATGCTAAATACTTTCTATATAACTCTAAGACATTTTGTTCAGTTTCATTTACCGTAAACACTCTTCTCTACTCTTCTTTTGTTTGTTTTTGTGTTTGCTATTGTAAATACCAGGTAGGTACTAGTTATCCTCCATATCTTTAAGAATCATTGAGTGAAGTTGCTCTCGAGAAAAGCCTTCAGTTTAGGAAAAATAGATATATCTAAAATATCTAAATTTTTGCGAACTATCATCGCTGCCTTAACCACAGATTATTTGGGCCAGAGAGACAAACTCATCAATTCATTTGACTAAAAAATCAAATGTATTTAAGAATTTATCACAGAAAGAGATCACCTAAAATTGCTTTCAGAAACTGTAGAGAATTACTCATCACTCACCAAATCTATCAAGTAAGCCAACATCTCATCTTCATTCACGATATTAACCTTGTTATCCAATCTCCACCGACAAAAAAAACCTCATATTCTTTGTCGTAAGGAGATGACGATTTGGTTATCAGGTGACCCGCAGCTTCCTTCGATTTTCGCCAAATATCGTTAGTCACTGATAAATTTTCTTCAATTATTTTACAATTATCAACAATGCAAAGATTTATTGTCAAAAATATTTAATAACCCAAATCTAGCATTTTCTTCCTCGATACTAGAGGATTTCTGTTTCGTTCAGGGTCCTGGGTGCGTAAGCTATTGGTATTTCTTTTCCTATAGGGCCTTATGATAGAATAACCCCTTTGGCAAAGTTACTCGCATCTGTGGTCAGATTGAAGGGCTTTGTTAAGTCCGGGTATTGAAGTAGTGGTCATTGGTAAGCAGGTTCTTGCATGTTCAAACACATTGGTAATGAAGTAGTGGTTTATTGTTAGGCAGGTTCTTGCATGTTCAGACACATTGGTAATGGAGTAGTGGTTCATTGGTAAGCAGGTTCTTGCATGTTCAAACACATTGGTAATGAAGTAGTGGTTCATTGTTAAGCAGGTTCTTGCATGTTCAGACACATTGGTAATGAAGTAGTGGTTCATTGGTAAGCAGGTTCTTGCAAGTTTAAACACATAGGTACTGGATTAGTGGTTCATTGATATTCAGGTTCCTGTAGCCTAAACACATTTTGGGAACTCTATATCAACATCATTCTTGAGCAGGAGGTTAAAAGTTTGGTTACCTTAACGAAGTCCGTAATGAACTTCCTTTTGAAACCAATTAGGCCTAGAAATTCTCTAATTTATTCAACAGTTCGAGGTATCAGATAGTCCATGACTGCTTCGACTATCGCTGGGTTTTGTTTTATTCCTTTAGGGATGACAATGTGTCCTGTTGTCTATAACCTTCTGGAACGTCGCTTGAGGGCTATTTAACCCAAAAGGCATTCTCAGGTACTTGAAAGCAAATTGGTCGTGGTGTTAGAGCGTTTGTTCCTACCCGATGGCCTAGATTCGCCACCGCCAACCACTGAGCTGAAATGATCCGGAATCCACTTTTATGTAAGGTCTAGGTCCCAGATCTCCCTGGCTTGGACAAGCTTTGCTTTTGATGGGGTTTTTTCTCCAAAAACCTGGGTGATTTGGGATAACAAATTTTACAAATAATAAAGAAAAAAATTTTGGCTTTTTTGGAGGCCAATTGTTTTCTTGGGAACGACCCAAATGCAAGTTATCCCACAAATATACACACTTTCGAATTAAATTTCAAAAACAATCTCTGAACATAATAGTTATTCATGTATCAAGGGAAATATAAGGGCCTTAATTACTGATGGCAAAGGCTCATTAATTCCCGTACATAGATTTTTTTTCTGACCGATTTCAATAAAATTTTGTTCATTTTTAAAAGAGATTAAACGTATCAATACATTACCTTCCCGCTATATTTGAATCAGGTACCGTTGATTATAGGAGTTTTGTTGTTGCTAGGTTGTTGCTAGTTGATTGACAAAGCTTTAATTCCATCGCAAAGTGAAACCGTATACCAAAAAGCATATAAGATATATCTGAAAAGGCTGACACGGAAAAATTTTATGCCAAAAGATGCCACTGAAACTGTGTTTCTGGCATATTTTCAAGAACTGCTAAAGTATTTTCTATGTTTTGGTACATTTGGTAGTAATTTTGTTGATTTGTTGTAGTCAGAAACGTATATACATATATATTATTAAATTTTTACTTGTGAAAGGTAGAGGGAATTATAAAATCTATGATGTCCCAAGGGAGTTATGATCCTCTTCATTATGACGATATGAGCTTATAATATCCCGATCAGAAATAAAATAATTTTATTCTTCACAATAATTACTCACGTTTCTTGTTGTTTGTAAACAGTATGAAATATAATGCTGTACGTCACATAGCTGTTAAACTTTTCTGTCTCTTCCCCATTGTAGCATATTTTAGAGGTGAAATATCTCCCAGAGACGTAATATTTGTTGATGCATTTCAAAACATTCGTGCTTCAGTATTTCACACTCATTTGTTTTGTTGTTTTGTGCTGTCAGAAATACAGACACCGCATTCTATATTTTGATCTCGGTCAATTTTTTTCGTCTGAAACGGCGTCAAAATTGTTTACCCATGTCGCTTTAATTTCAATTATCGTATCAATCACTGCCACGTTATTTTCGACCAGACTCTCGTTTTCCACTTCACTCCAAAACAATATATCAACATCGTATAATTATCACTAATTCACGTCTGATTAATACAGGCCAATAAAAATAAAAAATCAGTGGGATAGAGCTAGTACCGCAAATACCATTACTCATCACAAATCAATCGTCTCCTCTCAGATCATCTGATCACCTTCAGATAAACAAAACGATGAGTTTTATGACAAATGTTATTGTATGAAATTTAATGGAGGAATATTAATCAATTGTCGATTAATTAACCCACAAGGTGAATGGAGGGTTACCCCAAAATGACAAATTATCAGTTATCACGAATTATTTAACCACTTAACTAATGTGGTTCCGGTTGAATTTTAATAACAGATATTATAATGGTTATTCTCAACTGCTTCAGGTTGAAGGTGAAAAGTTGCGACACTCAACTTCATAATTCCGATGAACATTTCAGAAAAGTTTCTAATATATCACTCAGGACTAATATCGACATTATTTGGGCATTTTTTCGATTATTGACATACATGTAACCACCACTAACCTCATCCTTGGACCACGTCCTTCACGTATACAGGGTGTTCAACATTCGATTCTCACCATTTGCATCTCGGAAACTATGAGAGATACGAAGATAATTCATTTGGGGTAAAGTTGTGCATTTACCTGGCTAACAATTTGCCGTTGAAATTCCGAGTATATCCGAAGATATCTGGAAAAAACAGAAATTTTGGAAAATCGTTTTTATTTTTTCTGGCTTCATTTTTCGAAGGATTTAGAAATAAATTACACATTGCCACTTTTCCCCTGCTACATGGTATAGGCAGATCGTGGCGTATTGTAATCTACGACACTCGTACGGTATAGACGAGACACCGGTGTTGCTTTATGCTCCGGACGATATTGAGTCCATGGTGGAGAATGAGAAGTGCCGAATCTATTGGAACTACTCATTCCTCACCCTTAGGCAAATGCAAGCCAATGAGCCTAATGTAGTCATCCTCGAACAACAGACTAAGACGATTTTCGTCTCCTGGCGAAACGAATATGGTCCGAAAGGAGGAGAAAAAATGGACTAAATATCGAAATCTACACTTTGAACTCCGCAGGCTTTACCCGAACCATTTTGATGAATTGGTGGTTCTGATTGTTTATTAATTTGTCCAAAGCCTTTGATTGCGTGAATCATGAAATTCTCCTATATAAATTGCAGAGATATGGCATTAGGGGCCTTGCGCTTCAGTGGTTTGATTCTTATCTTGGGAATAGATACCAACAGGTCAAATACAATGGCTTTGTCTCTGATTCTGTTCCAGTTAGGGTTGGAGTACCACAAGGATCCATATTGGGGCCCACCCTGTTTCTTATTTATATCAATGATTTACTAGAACAAATGAGTCATGCTACTACTCGACTCGAAGCTCATGCTGACGATATTAATTCTCTTTTTGTATTCGATAACATTGAAGATGTTATAAACCAAGCAGATCACGTGTATCAGAATGTGGGTGAACGGGTTGAGAAAAATTGTCTCTCTCAATAATGAAAAATCAGTATTGATTACTTTTAAAACTGATCATTCTCAGGTTGAAACTCCCATACCCACGAAACTCGTATGAAAAACAAATTGCTTCCATCGAAACACTCCTCCAGCCTATATCAAAGAGGTATCTTTAATAATGGTTTCAAAGTATTTAATACTTTTCCTAAAGATATATAGAACTCGAGAAATATTCATGTGTTCAAGATGAAACGGTTATTATTGAAGGAAACCTCCTATTCCCTGGAAGAATTTCGGCTTGCCGTGATATGGCAGAAATCTTAGCCGGACGAAAGCAGGATGCCGTCATCTTTGGTTCACTTCGTCTACTCAGAGTTCATGATTTTCGGACCCAACAGTCACCTACCCCACGACGTGGGGAGTGATTATTGGGACAAATGATCCAGCGCGCCCTACGGAAGTTTCGGAGACAGGACCTGACTGGGAAATTCCTAACTGATAAAACGAATAATGATAATAGGCAGTAGGTATCTAGTATCTACAAGTATAGACGCAGATATACGGAGAGATCGTGATAATTCATTGTTGTTGCATTGAAGATTGACTTACCAGTGAATATCGATCTCATAATTCACTAGTGATTAATGGATATCATAATGCTTGAGGAAACAGGCATTATGGATATTTTATACAATAGTCATGGACAGAAAATTTTCAGCTCAGTCTTATATTTTCACCACCTCACTTGAATCACTGGAAATGGTTAGGTCTATATATATATGTATCAAAAGTAGCTCTTTTCATGGAGAAGATTTTGAGATTCCATGAAGTTTTAAGATTCCTAGTATCCAGTATTTCTTGATAATGTACAAAGTACCTATGTTCGAATATTGCACTCACTCTGTAAATATTGAACTAACAAACTATATCTTGAGTATTTCAACTAAATTAATTCATGTATCATCATCTATTATTATCATAACCTAACTACATATATTTTTTGTTAGGTCAGCAAAGTCAGTCATAATCTAGGTAGTACCATCGTCAGAAATCCTTTCCATTTTGTTTGTTTTCTAGGTATTACATATACAGACTGGGTGTCTTAATTCGAAAATTATTCTCGAAGAGTAGTTTAACTTTTCTCCCAGGCCCCTCGAATATTTGAATAACCTTCGAATTCATTACCAAATTTATATTTGGAAGCATTTTGTCCACATATGTGATCAAACGTTGAAACCAGCTAACGGGAATCGCGAATTAATTAAGTGATATTTATGAATACGAATATTTGACAAAGCATTTATATGCATTGAAATGAACAATATTGGATATTGGAATTACCTGGCTGCCAACTCTTACCTACAGCTGAAGAAAGCCACAGTTTATATAATTTGTTAGCGTGTTGGCGGAGCAAAAATAAAAATAAATACAATGTTGCTACATGATTTCGATTCTATTTTCACGTCAAGTCGGGGTTTCGAATTCATACAGATTCAGACTAAAATGAGCAGGCTTTTTTGAAATGAATGTATCTTTCTGAACAAGCCAAAACATCTCCTGATCCAGATTTCCTACAAGGTAAAAGAAACTACTTTTCTGAAAAATATTTTCGGGGGGTGGGGGAGGGGGCTGAAGCATAGTAAATCCATGCGATTCAGGGCGGATTCAGAATCATACTCTGGTCTGGTGACAGCATTATGGCGCAGTCAGTAAGATACCAGGATACTAGGATGTATTTTGGAATTGGTTATTGAAGTCATATGCTTCCCATCGGAATTAATAAACTGTTATACACCAAGAAAGCATATGCGTTGAACTGTTTCTCAAGGATTTAAAGCGAAAACACTTCTATGGCTAAATATACTTGAAAACATCTACCAAATTATCAAATTTTATCACTACGTGACATTTAAGCATATTTTTTTGAATTTGACTCACACTTTCACCACTCGAATTTTGCAATTGCAACTGCTTGTGTATAGAGAAAAAAGTATAAGCTAGACGAATGCAGAAGGTCCTTGATTTTTGTCCTCTTACCTCGTGGGTGAGAAAAGGGTTCGTCATACATGGCGTCTCGTGATGGGTAGAGGTTAATAATTATATTTGCTTCGCGTTTATTAACACTACTGAATAAGTCTTATTTAGGATGAAATGGGTTTGATGTTTCCACCCAAAAAAGGGGTGCAATAATACATTATGTAGGAAGATGTACTTGTGTTTCAACTGTATGTGACTGAGAAATCTTTGTGGAAACCGAAAAACCCATGATCATAACAATTCTTGGTACAATCACCTCAATGGATGTCAAGTGGACAAGCAGGCTGCTGCCTGTTGAAGTAGAAATGCATCATCGGCATATTTTTTCGGTCTCTCTCGTGACACATCTCGTTACATGCAGATCCGGCTCCAGCTATTTCGTTAAAATAATTCGCAACATATTTTAGAGACTGATACATACATTTGTTATTTTTATGCTGAGTTGTAGGAAATCTTTCATAGAGAGGTAATGAGACTCAAAACTCAAGACCAACAACTGTGAGACATCACTGAATCTTTGGCACCTAAGAGCAACTTACTAAAACTTCCACCTCTATGTAGGTCCATCAGGCTGTTGCTCCCGATGACATTGTATCTTGCCTTAATCATTAATATGTGACCGAAGTTTATACAAGTTCTGTACTGGGTGGGAGCTATATAGTTCTGGATGACCAGATGGCTGCTCGACTCGCAACAGCACAGTATCTTTGGATAGGTCAGGTCTCCATTATACAGGCCCATTTTGTTGAGGTGCTCCTTCACTGGTGCGTGACCAATCAGGAGCACGGTAACAGTTCTCAGCTAGCTCCCACTCATCGCTAACAGGTGAGCCAATCTTTTGTGGCTCGGTCCTTTGATGTATTGTTTCCTGGGATTCTCTCCCAGTAGTTTTTGTGTTTGTCCCCAATCCAGTCTCATACTGTATACTTTACTCTACACTTCGGTACCCCTAGCATTTACCCGTAGTTTAGGGGTTTTTCCGAACCTTTTCTTGCTAGTTTGTCTGCTTTCTCATTGCCTGCAAATTCCTGGTGTCCTGCAACCCATATCAATTTGACGTAATTCCGGTCCGCTATGCTAGGAATGTGATCCGTTCTTGTTCCTAGCTCGTTCCCGATTACAATTCTAACGATGCTCCTATGCCCCGTTCAAGTTGTGTAGGTCCGGCAGTCTGGAGACACCAAGCCTTGCCTTCCCCTGCATCACTAGGTGGTGGGAAGGCATTCCCATGAGTGCCTCCATGGTGTTGAGGGTGCTCTTGTCTTTTACTGTGATAGTATTTATGGACTCACCTTGCGTAAATTTTTTCGGGGGTAATATAACAAGACGTCTTTTATGGGCGAGTAAATTTTTCAATTTCAACCTAAACGATTTTGTTTGAAAATTTGTTTGAATTTTATGTTTGAATTCGGAGATTTTTATGTTCTGAATAAAACCCGAGAGCTTTTAAGGAAAAAATTCCGAACATTTTTCCTTAATCCGATTTTCAATTTTCCTGCTTCGTCAGAGGTTAGCTAACTCCAGTAATCGCGTTTTTTACGGTTCTTCGGAGTGTTCTCCTTCAAAACTTACTGTTTTCTGTGCGGCAAGGAATTGCCACCAGATTACGCAGCCAAACAGTTGAAAGAACCGGCAAGTAAACGCAATCCTGTCTACCCTGTGTGAAAATTGGATGCAAAAGAGAACATATTGAGGCAGGCGAGAGAGAAAAATTATTAATACGTGCTATTAATGTTCGTACGGATGCAGTGCTTGATTTTCTAGCTAAAGGTGGAAAAAAACTTTTAATTCAAAATACTTCAATTTTATATAGATTGAAAATACATATAAATAACATCAGGAATCTTTTCCTGAGGGAAACCCCATATGATTGAACTACTCTCAGTTCTAGAACAACTAGAGAAGTCTAGACTAGTAATAAAAATTTGAAATCGAGAACATTTCCAAGGGGTCCGTGGATGTTCTCAGAATATTCAACGGCTTTCCCAGAATGAAAGTTCGTAACAATGCTCATTGTCGATATATTTCCTGCGTTCTAAAACTTGCTGTTTGCTGTTTCTTATATTTTTTCAAGGCTTTGAACCCATTATTTACTTTACCTGTCCCCAGTAGGTAGGTATGCAAAATTACTTTTACCGAAAAATATGGCCTCCTGTCACGTTGATATTGACCGTGACCTCAGCTGACCACTCTCAAAAGTCCAGGACAAGTTTGAATGAGAAAACACTCAATCAGGTCTTGATAATATCACACGGAGAGCGGTATATTAGATGGAAAACACATAACAACCGACAGCAGCGGTTGACAATCCAGAAATGATTTATATTGTGGTAAACACCTGTGCTCTATCCTGTTCGGCAACTTTCAATTCGAATCCGTAGAAATATACCGTGTTGTGTCAAATGTCAGAGTTCCTTCTCCTCAAGTCAGCTCGTGAATCTGAATGAAACAGTTATTCGAAATAATGAATGATTTTCCAAACGATGTTCACTCGATGAAATTTGGGAGGTTCAAGAGCGGAAAATAGAAAAGAGACTTGAAAAGCACGAGGAACAACACGAACATAAAAATAATCCATTTCTTTTTAGAAACATCAAGCTTTTGGCACACTTCTCCTAGAAACAACAACTCAAAATACTTGATTGCCTTGATATCTCTATTGAAACTCAATCATTTATGATAGTTGTTATAAATTTTTAGCTCATTCAGGGGTTCCTCGAGGGTCTTACCTACGACAGCATCAATAACTATTGAAAGAAATTTTGCTTATTTTTCAATGAGCTGAAAACATGTCTGGGTAAGGTGTATGATATACTTTGGCCTTATAAAAATTTGGAATATATCAGTCTGAGAAAAAATAAACGTAGAATTCTCCTAGATTTTTTCAATGTTCTTTCCATTATTATAAGAATTTTTCCCGGCCGATTCCATTGGAAATTTTTCCAGTACCTGCGATAGCCTTTAGGGGGACAGGTGGAATACAATAATGTTTTTCACAATTTTTTCACGGCATTTTCCGATTTTATTTTCGTGAGTTTTTACAGCAACTTACACTTCTCACGCGCTCTCTGTCTAGCTTTCAGGGGGCAGGGGGATAACATTTGTTGCTATTCACATGTACGACTGTCAGATTTTTCCGATTTTATTTTTGCTTGTTTACGCAACTTTCGTCGAAAAGGATGGGGGTTCGAACTCTTCGATAAAAAGTTCAAATCGCCGTAATTTTCTAATTTGAAAGATGTCGGAAAATTTTCTGAATTCCAACTCATTTTCCATCAGTTAGTACGTTAATAAATTGTATAATTAGAGGGCCCTATGTTTTTCACGATTTTTACGGATTTTTCCGATTTTATTTTAGCGAATTTTCGCAATCCCGTCCAAAAAGGAGGGATCCAAGCCCACTGACCGATATATTTTTGTCGTAATTTTTTTAATGTCTGAAATATTTGAGTTTTTTTTCAAATTACTAGGCATTCTCTACCTAGTCTTCAAGGGGGCAGGAGGGTGAAATTATTTCAAATTAAATTATGCAGCGGAATGATATTTTCCACTATTTTTAAGAGATTTTTCGATTTTATTTTTTAGTTATTGCACCCACTTGTTATGGACTCTCTATAAAGCTTCCAGGGGGCAGGGGGAAAACATTTTGAACAATTCACTTGTGCGAATGTTAGATGTTTTTCAATATTCTTACGGATTTTTCCGATTTCATTTTTGCAAGTTTACGCAATTTTATTTTTAAAGATGGGGATTTGACCCCTTTGACAGACAGTTTTCTCCACCGTAATTTTCTACGTTGAAAACCGTCGGAAATTTTTCCACCCATTCTCTTTCTGGATTTCAGGGGAGCAGGGAGCTGAACATTTTTGAATGTAAGTAATTCGAGGGTTGCGTGAAATTTCGCAAATTCTTTCGAGAAAAGGGGTTTAAGCCCCCTCATCTAATTTTCGATAGTTGAAATCGTCGGTGATCATCCATTTACTTGTTACACTGCACTGAAGGCAAACCTATTATTATTTTCATAGTAGCAAATGTCAAATTTTCAATTTTATACTTTCTCGTTCTTATCATACCTCTTGTTGGACATAACTACAGTTTTTCAAATCACATTAAAAAATCAAATCAAATTTGCAAATCATAGACATGAAATTCTAACTTCAGTTAATGAGTATGTAGAATTAGCTTAAGAATGTGTAACACACCTCTTTAAAGTTCTTTGATTCAGTGGTTGAGAAGTGAGGTTGAGGGTTTATTTTTATTTTGATGCAAGTTCTTGCACCAAACTCTTTAAGGGATTATTTTCTTGGAAAATCTTGTTAAGTAGAGTTGTTCTTTCATCTATTTGTGAAATTTATGGTGCGTTGTTACGATGGAGTTCGCCAAAGGTTTTAGCTGGGATTTTTCAATTACCTATAAGGTAAGTAGATGAGATTGTTACTTCGTTTTCTTATGGAATTTGATTCTCTATAATTCAACGTAGACTTTTTATCATCTTATTTTGGTTTCTAAAATTTTCAATATTTTTTCTTCCTAGACTTCCTTTTTACTTGTTATCTCCTTCGTTACCACACTCCATTTTTAAAACCACTCACAATTTTTTTAATGGTTTTCAACAGTACACTATTTTCTACTTTTAAAATTATTAAAATTTATTAATCTAACAATGCTGATCTACAATTGGATGATGATTATTGAGAAGGAACCAAGCGACTTGGACCATATTTAATGAAAGGTATCGTAATGTGGGAACTTTTTCTATAATAAGAAACTGCTTTTTCCTTCTAAGTCGCCCAGATCATTATAAATAGATGTTTCCAGAATTCTAGTCGGCGTTTGACTTTTACACAAATAAATTGATTTCGAGCTGTCGTTTGAAAACTTTATATCAGTTTTTGAAATAATCATCATCCAATTGGTAGTTATTTTTCACGAGCTATAAAATTCTTGCTTATCATTTGGCTCTACCTATTTGTCCTTTCTTTTAATTGATTTTCGAATTTCCTCTCCCTCAGTCATTGTTTCTTCCCTGTCAAAACTGGTAACATGTCTTATACAGTATGTTGTTTTACTTAATTTTAAATGAATACAAAATGTTAGTTATAATTTTGAATTTTGAAAGACAGTGTGTTTTCTAGCTGTTTGTCATAATCATAATTGTGTGTTTAATGTGTAATTTCTTTTACTAGGTCGTTAGCTGTTGATTTTCGCCTTTCTTTTGAAAATGATTCGGAAAGACTGTGAAAACAGTCGAAAACAATCCTTTCAGATACGAATATGATTTTGTATAGATTGTAAGATATTGTATAGACAAAGGTCCAACAGAAAACAACTACTGCCCTCGACAGATATTGAATTATATCTGTCAGACATGTAAAAATATCCTTACAGGCAACACTTCAGAAGGGCTTCTCTGTCTATGTCGCCAAAATAGATTCTGTGAGAAATTACAGTGTTTATCTTGGCTACTAATTCTTTGGGTTAGCAAGATGGAGGTTTGAGTTTGAACCAAAGAAGTTGTCGTTCAACCGTAGATATTTTTCGGTGCAGTGAGAAATGAACCCCGCTTTCCAAAAAAAAAACAACAACTCTGTGCTATTCAACGTTCATAAAAAGTGTCGCCAAATCGCAGAATATTCAAAGTCGAGTTCATGTAAGAAGAGGTCGATTCATTATCCAAGCATCCTTGAACGGTTTCAAATTCAAGGAAGTTTGGTTAATAAATCCAGATTTTGTGACAAATCACCGAATCATCGATTAAAGGATATAAAAACTGGTTTTGGGAAAAAGCTAGTTATGATGGTGTAATAATAAACTACTGCTCACATGGATTTGCTTTCAGCTTGGTAAAGTCCTTCATTACTATTCAAAAGAGTGTTGAATAGAAAATCAAAACCAAAATCAGAAGCTGATGATTCTAATAAGAGAGAGTGTATTTCTTGGGGAATTGAATATGTAAGAGTTGATCTCTTATATAACAGCAAAACCTAGAGGTCTCATACGAACAATGAGTTCGTTTAACTGAAGCAAACATTATTGTTTATACTAATTTTCTTATTTTCAAACACGATTTTAAAATAAATCACAATAATTATAACTTGTATGAACCAGAAGATTTCAAAAAATCTCAAATGTTTCTCAATCCTTTCAAATGATCAGAGATTTTGTAGGAGTATAGGCAAACACTAAAAGAGAAGAGTGAAGAAAACTGTCTTGTTTGCGAGTGATTCTCGATATTGAAGTCACCAGTAACGAAATCTATCAAGAGGTTAATAGCGTAAGAACATTGTCTAATAGGAAATTGATGTGTGTGCCATCTAACAATGATGCCGTCAACTACGGTAGAGATGATCAACGAAAATTCGACCATTGTTTGCCGTATAACGACTGTGTGAACTGGAGTGTTTGGTGAATATGAACATGCAGAATATTGACGAAACCATGCCTAACAAATCTCGAAAATCATGTTCTGCACCTCTGTGTTTATTCTATAGCAGTTCAGATATCAGTTCATTCATTTTCTCTTAGTGATAGAAAGCATTGACTCAAATAAAAGGCATTTTTGCTGTCCCCACTTCCATGTCCACTATCAATTGGATAACCCTTTTGAACTCATATGATGCTGTTGATATTCTTTGATAAGCGTGACCAAAAATCCTTGGAAGATTTCCAAACGTGACTTTACTATTGATTTCTGAAATAACAACGACTGAGATAGATTTTATTGGTTCATTTAAAAGAACTTTTACAAGTTATGGGACAAGTCACGAAAAAACTCATACAGTGACCGGCAGAAAGTACGCATCATATGGGAAATTCTTTTGTTAATAGATTTTGACAAATATCGATACGTGCAATCGCTTCTGCATCTAAAGAAACCCCAGAAGACTTTGTACAGTGCCGTTCGTCTTTTCCTATGTGGCGGAAAATTCCAAAAATTTTAAATTTTTGTCTCAAAACACACTTATTTGAAGAAATATCGAAAAATGTTATTCGGAAAAGTTGTTCAGAACGACATTTTATAGCTATGTACAAGTTTTGAGAGAAATCTGAGATAAAATAATAAAAATTATTTTTTCGCCATAAAAATTTTTCTGTTTGGAAATAATAGATTTCTGGAATAGAAGCTCATTAGTAATGACAACAGTGATATTTCAAATAATATTTTGTAGAGATTCACAAGCTATATCTATTGTATTCAGAGAAAATTTGAAATCTGTGAATTTGCCATGTGTTCAGCTGCTTCATAAGAGGTCACTGAAATATCTTCAGGACATTATAATCCCGTTATAGAAAATTATTAATAAAGAACCATGTTTCTACACACTTTCAATTTGAATTTTTTATTAGAACAAAAAGTTAATGATATTTGGCAAATTGTTGGAATCAGGCATACCTACAATGATATTGTCATTGTTGATACCTGCATCGACAGATTTTTTCATGATCGAAGCGACCATGAAACCATTGACTTGTAATGCTAATATGTCATTAAGAGTTGTCAAACGATTCAGAAGTGTCTTTCTTGCAAAGTTTCTTCCATTGTAAAAGTTATTTTGTAATTTTGTTGTGCATTACCAAAAATTAGAGATGCCTCAAGAAAAGCTAAGTTTGCAAGAAAAAATTGAGCTCGTCTTAATATGTGGCGAGTATATTCATAGTTCCAGAGAAGCAGCAGATATATTCAATGCTAGACATCCAAATAAGAATATCCATCGATCTACTGTGTTGCGTATTTTGAACAAATTTAAAGCTACAGGCAGTGTTGAAAATCGTTACAAAATTCCACATAGTAAACCCGTCACTAATGTTTTGTTATCGGTCACAGAAAATCCACAAATGGCACTATCAGAGAGGCAAGAAAAAACTGGTATATTAGAAAAATCCATAAGAAGAATTTTTAAGAATAATAAATTTCGTGCATACAAACCAAAATTCATCCACACCTTGCTAGATATAGATAGAGATTTCGATGCTCGGTTAAATTTTCATTCTGGTTCCAAGGCATGATTGAATCATGCCAAAATTTTCCTACGAAAATTGTATATACTGATGAGTCGACTTTTACATCAAACGGTACTGTCAGTTCTCAGAACAGTAGATGGTGGGCTGATGAGAATCCAAATTGGACGATAGGTGCAAAAAGTCAATTTTCCTTCAAAACTAATGTTTGGTGCGCCTTATTAGATACTCAGATCGTTGGGCCTTACTTTTTTAGGGGCAACCTTAATTCACGAAGTTATTTAGAGTTTTTAAATAACGAGATTTTAGATTTCTTACATGGATTACCGCTTCAAAGAAGAATTGAAATTTTTTTTCAACAAGATGGAGCGTCAATACATAGTACCCTTGAAATCAGAGCGTGGCTCAACGAACAGTTTCCTCATAAATGGATAGGACGATATTCAGAAAATCCGTGGCCTGCAAGATCCCCAGATTTGAAGCCCTTGGATTTCTTTTTATGGGGGTACCTTAAAAGTGAGGTTTATAAACATCGGCCATTTCATAATATCGACCATTTAGAAGAAGTAATACGGCAATGTATCAATAATATTACACCACAAATGCTGCAAAATGTGTCCAGGGAAATGAAATTCCGAACAACTACTTGTATTGAAAGTCAGGGTAGACATGTCGAGTAACGGACAATTAAAAAGTTTGCAGAATATATCTTTTGGTTTGGTTAATAATTATCTTTTAATAACAAATGTTTGAAAATAAAAAGTAAAAAATATTTAAGTTCTTGTTATGTCAAAAATTACATAAACTTTTTGTTCTAATAAAAAATTCAAATTGAAATTGTGTAGAAATATGGTTCTTTATTAATAATTTTCTATAACGGGATTATAATGTCCTGAAGATATTTCAGTGACCTCTTATGAAGCAGCTGAACACATGGCAAATTCACAGATTTCAAATTTTCTCTGAATACAATAGATATAGCTTGTGAATCTCTACAAAATATTATTTGAAATATCACTGTTGTCATTACTAATGATCTTCTATTCCAGAAATCTATTATTTCCAGACAGAAAATTTTTTATGGCAAAAAATTAATTTTAATTTTTTTATCTCAGATTTTCCACAAAACTTGTACATAACTATAAAATGTCGTTCTGAACAACTTTTCCGAATAACATTTTTCGAAATTTTTTCAAGTAAGTGTGTTTTGAGACAAAAATTTAAAATTTTTGGAATTTTCCGCCACTACGAAAGGACGAACGGCACTGTACAACGTCTTCTGGGGTTTCTTTAGATGCAGAAGCGATTGCACGTATCGATATTTGTCAAAATTCATTAACGAAGGAATTTCCCATATGATGCTTACTTTCTGCCGATCACTGTATAAGTTCAAATATACAAATTTGTTACTTTCACAAATTCAAAACATAATATATACAAACAAAAACATATACTTATACCAATATATATACACACACATAATGTAATAATAATAATAGTAATGGTCTGATTCATGTAACATTTACCACGTAAAAATTAAAAACTGTCTGCTCAACGTGAAACTGAAATAATCTCCTTGGTTGGTTGGAATGAGTCGTTTTCTTCTCAAGAAATTTGACGACACTCTCCGTTTTCAAACGATAACTACCATGTATGTCTCCTTCGTAAAATCTTAATTCTCACGGGCCTGAAAAAGGGATCTGTCACTGCTGTTTCAAAAAAAGACGACAAACCTAATTCAATATTTTAATCAACTATATTCTCCTCTTCCAAAGTAATGGAATGAACAATTGCATATCAGAATTTCTAGCTAACCAAATCATACCATCAAAACAACATGGTTTCGTCGAAGGTAGATCCATCATCACTAATATTCTACATTGCATATCCTTTCTCATGACTTTGCCAGGGTTTCACCGACGATACTAACTGAATGACACACTCGGTATGTGGGACCAACAGAATCTTTGGATTGAAAATTGCAGACAGACAGAACTTTCACGTCAAAGTGGAATACTATTTTTCTTCAGATAGACCAGCAAAAAGTGGAGTTCTCCGGGGGTCTGTTTAAGGCCCACTTCTCTTGATTGTTTAGGGAAGTGACCTTGCTCTTCACATACAATCCTACAAGTCGTTCTATGCCGATATTACTAAACTGTATGGATATATACACCCAGATTCTCATTCCACCGTTCCTTAAAATAGAGTTCCAAAATGTTTTTCATAGGACTCGTAAAAATATGTTTTTATAAAGGAACAAAGATACAACACCGCATATTTTGGTTTTTGTTATAAAATGCTATACCAAAAACCTCTTTTCATGATTTCGGATACTAAACTGCTATTTTTATACCTCGACACGCGTTTCGGTCACCTAGTGACCATTTTCCGCGGGAAAGATCAAACTTGTCTTCAAAAAAAAGTCCTTTCTACGGTACCTGTGTCTCAATTCAAAATTACACTGTTGCCTCATTCAATAACAGGTAATTTAAATTGATTGGATATGCTGATTACATTATGGGAATAATTTCAAAAAACTCTGAACTAAACTGGTCCACCATCATTATTCAAAATTTTATTATGTTCACTTTTTTCTAAGCTCTCATTGACACCTAGCTACCTGTGTTGGTGATATGAAACCAACATGTATTTATTCTCGTATCATTTCTGAAAGTCGAGATTTTGTTCATTATTTCTGAACCTAAAGTTCTTTCTCCTAATATTTAATGTTCTATAATACTCTTCGAGAAACCATTACTTAGTGCTAGATACTTCTTTTATTGTTGCATTTTCTTTTTCAAGCCTCTCTTGTTTAAAGCGAAACGTCAAAAGACGATATACCAGAAAGTTCAGACCAACAGAACTTGTAATTTAAAAAAGTATCACAGTCCTCAATATTCGATTTTTCATTATCGATGATACCGAGAACATCATTTATATACCTTGTAGATTATAGGGGGGTTGTGCAGACTGTACAGCCTCACAAGCACCTCGACCTGTAAGCTGTGGCGGATCCAGGATTTCTTTCAGGGGGAGGGGGAGCGCACAGTACCGAATTCACATGAAAGTTATACAAGAGGAATTGTACAAAATATTAAAAAGTCATTTATGTATTCAGCTCAATATGTCGATGAAGGCACAAAGAGCCATTCAATCAGGGATTGTAGAGTATTGACCATGGTTAACTCGAGGAGTTCGCTTCTGATGTAACAGTCTATTATTTTCTCCGTTACTACCACTGTCACTCTTCAGATCCGCGGTATAAGGCTCGCCTTGAATAGCCTTTTTAGCAAGGGCTCTATTATTTCAAGATCATGCTGCAGAAAGGCTGGAACACACTTGATTCTTTGGTAGGCTTCAACTGGCTATATTGGGGTTGTGGACAACATCTACCAGGTGAGCACTTTGCTGCTCATTCTCCACAGCCGTCTTAGGACCAGGAAAGTGCATCTGCTAGAGAAAACCTAAGCTTTTCTTTGGGTTATCTGTATATCCCCCGTTTGGTGTTTTGATCAGACCGATACTGTTGGAGTGTTCTTTTGGGAGAACTTTCTGGAGTCGTTGTGCTGGGACCAGCTCAGTGAACACCTCGCACATTTGCCGCCATGTTCTCCTTTTTGATTTTCTGAGTTCTTGATTGTAATAAGACAGAGCTGTTTTGTAGTCTTTCCAGTATCTTAGCTCTTTTGAAGTCTTTTGACTTTTGTTCGAAGTTTTGCTAATTCCTCATTCCACCAGGGCACGTCTCCAGTCGTTGCCATTTGTTTCTCAGAACTGCTGAATTCATATGCTTTTGTTATTGCATTTTGAAGTTGTCTCGAGGCTGCATTGAGTTCCTCGATTGATTCGATGGATAGTTGGTGATTCTCCATTTCGCTTTCCAGTTGTTCTTTGTAAACAATCCAGTTGGTTTATTTTGGTACCCTATATCTCTCAAAGTGGGTTTCCGATGTCTCCAAGTCGAACATTATGTGCTGATGGTCCGATATAGAGGAGACATCAAACATGCCAGTAGTGAATATAATTAGTCATAAATGGATCAGTCAGGGTTAGGTCGAGAACCTCTTTCTGATCGGTTTTTTCTCTCAATTGATAATGTCGATAATAGTGGCTGACAAATATTTTAAAGTTACATGTACATACCTAGAACATATTCTAGGGAAATGTTTTGACATTTTTTCTGGCTACCATTTCAAATCTGCTCATGAACAAATCAGCCAGGTGGGACCAAGGAGTTATCCATGGCCTTTTCCTCCTGTTGTTCATAAAAGCAACCTTCTACCTGGCAAGAGTTTGATTTTATGCACAATTTAGTGAGATAAACAAATTCTTCAACTTTATTGACATTGTTTTTCTTTAGTTATTCCCCGAGATATTAAAAAATCTGTGGAATTGGAAAACTGGGGAAAAGGGACTAACATCGATGAAAACTAAAATTTCATCTTCTGGAGCTTAATGTCGTTTTGAACTCCAAGGAGTTTTTCCCACTAAAACTTGGTTCCGCAGTAGGTAAACTTTCAAATGATTTTCATGCGTTCTTGATTTTTGGGGGAAATGTAGCTTTTGACAATTTTGAGTTCAGGGGGAAGTATATTGATTGAAAACTTTTTTTTTGGCATTTCTTTTACTTCAGCAGTCATCTTTAGTAATGGGTTCTTGGGTAATTTTGCCTAAGGGCCTTTGGCGATGACGGTATTAACCTTTTTTTTATTTAAAATTACCACTTTATTATTTTTATCGGCTTTCGAAAAAAAGACGTTTGTCTATCGATCGCCTTATACATTTCCTTTTGTTTTTAACATCGATTGTTACTAATTTCTTTAGTCTATTTGTGATAATATTTCTGGAAATTTTATTTCTGACCTTCTCCCAAACAGATCCCTTCGAAGAATCAGGCATATGTTGAACTGAACTTCCAAAACTGGCAACGATATCCTCAAGGGCTATTTGAGACGAAAGGATGATGTAAAATTTTAAACCGTTGTGTTGTTTAGAAGGTTCAGTTCTTCCGTATCAAATAATTTTGTTGGATGTTTCCCAACAGCATTGATAACTTCCGGAGTGACTTTTCTCTGTTTAACCTCACAACGAAAGAATTTTAATTTTTTTGGAAGTAAACGTTTTCCTGATAAATTTTGTTTCAATCAAGTTTATCAAATAATATTATTAGTACCAATAAATATATTCTATATTAAATTTTCTTACAAATATCCTAATTCTAAAAACAGTTCATATCAAAACTTAACAATATATTATAATCATCGACGACTAGGTCCCTAGTATTCGTTGACGTAATGCTGCTGAACAGGCCTTCTTTGCTGTAGAGAAATGTTTATATCTTCGGGGGATCTGAACACTTGTCCCTGTGAAACTTGATGGGATCTTGATGTTGTCGGTGAGATATATTGACGAGGTTGAGATGTTACACGGACCTGAAAAACAAAATCATATCTAGATACTGTTTGCATGATAATTGTGAAGTAAAAATGAAAAGCGAAGTTGTTCCCATTAATTTAAATTAATTCTTTGATAATTGGATATATTTATCACAAACAAAATTTATTTGTCATGCTATATGAACTATTATACAGATGAGTTTTTTCATGTGGTGAAACATAAGTATTTGCAAAAGTCATTAAAATATATAAAAAATTATACCAGCTTGCCGTGATGCGGCAGAAATCTTAGTCGGAAGAATCCTTGGTAGAAATACTTAGTTCACTCCGGCAACTCAGGTCACATGACTCTCGTACCCAATAATCACTCGTGGAAAGAAACAAAAATGGCTGAAAGCGTGCCAAAAAATAAATATCCATGAAGGGAAAAACTACTGGCATAACAAGAAGCGAACATTTATGAAAAATCACCCACAAAATTCAAGAATCCAATATAAAAACAGCAAAAAGAATACCCATATAAATCAGTGCAGCTAACACTATTAGATTATGATCACGTGATATTCTCAAGCTATCGAAAATCAAACGGGAATAACCTTAAAGTAGCAGAAATATCCACCCTACGATGCATCACAAAAACCCGCCACCCTTACCAATCAATGAAAAACTTGCTGACCCCACACAAAGATTATCAAGTAAGCAAATCCAATGTAATATTCTTAATTTTGCAAGGAAATGTCAGAATACCAGTTTATCACTATTCACGGCCAATTTACTGGATTACGCTACCCTATTAGCTATATTTTCGAAATTTACGCGAGATTTTCAACCTTTTAGTCAAAAGCAGAAGTTGATACGATATTTGGTTTTTGTTGATTTTTAAGGGTCTATCCCTATCCTATTGGCGTTGGATTATTTTGAAATCCACAGAATATACTATTTTCATCGCTCTGAATCGATTGGCGTTCGCATAATTGCTTTACCTTCAACCTTTTTGGATATGAAAAAGAAATTTCCTAGAAAATTTCGGAAACTCGCGGAAAAAAGTTTTTCCGGAACTCATTTAAAATCGCTTTTTTCCATAATTTCCAGAGTATCCAGAGTTTCAGACAGATCTACGTCTCCTTGACTTCTATAAGTAAGAATTTTCGAAGGAAAGTCTGCCGAATAGACCAGCATGATAAGACGCTTCATCATGACTAAAGTGAAGACACTGAAGTAAAAAAAGGAAAAAAAAACATCCCTCTGAAACATTTCTTTGCTAAAGTTGTTTGGAGCCCAGCTAAGGGATCTATGATGTCGCAAAGTCTCGAAACGGCGAGGTGACCTCGAAAAAAGTAATCAGTATTCCCTTAGCTGCCCTCTGATTCACGAAATCGTAATTTCTTTGGATTCAGCGGACCTTTCTATGAAAGGAAAAGTTATTTTCTGGAGGACTGTTTGTTGATTCGGTTTTTGACACATGTCAAAATGACTTCTTTTGTTATTATCTCGTTTTTTTACGATTCACGGTCAATCTTTTGTTTCAAGCAACCCTATATGTTATATTTTCGAAATCTACGCGAGATTTTGGTCAAAACAGGAAATTGATACGTCCACTATCGGTTTTTATCAATTTTTAGGGGTCTACCCATTTGACTTTTTTTGAATATTTTTTTGTGGCATTCGATGGACTTGAAATTCACAGAATTTCATCGCTCTGAATCGATTGGCGGAAAAAGTCCGGAAGACTCTTTTCAAAATGATTTTTTTCAATATTTTCTGCATAAGTAGCCAGAGTTTTAGACCGATCAATATCCGTCTACCTGATCTCTATATGAATTTTCGAAGTCTGTACAGTGGGAAGTTTTGAAAAAATAAAGAAAAATATCCCTCCGAAATATTTATTCATGTAAGAACGTCCGCTCAAACCAAAAAAATAACGATCTTGTTGTTCGGAGCCCAGCTAAGGAAGCTATGATGTCGGAAACAGGTGATATTTGTTTGGGACATGGTATCATAAATCAACTGTGATTAATTTAGTGAAAGATTTTTAATTTTTTTTTGAAAAACACCAATGCCCTGTGACAACATCCCACTTCTGAAATCAAATGCCTGTTAACTTACGGAATGTTGGTGGTGGACTGGAGTATCATCGTCTTCCTCATACCTGGAACGGTACTGTTCTGGATAGTACCTGTCGGAATACTTCAGAGTGATGTTGGGTTTGTGCTCGTATTCTTCCAGATTCACTGGCTTGTATAAATAGTCGTTTACGAAGTGATAGTCTGATGATTTTTCGCAGATATTATCACCGCCAGGTGGCATGCAAATCAAGTGAACCTGCGAAGAAAAAAAAAATGGATTCGCAAAGTTATTTGACAGAACAATTGACATACATTACTGAAAACTATAAGTATTGAATTAGTGACAGCTTCGTTGAAAATTTTGATCCAATGTGGTATAATGTATATACTCTTCTGGTTGAATCTGAATAGTATGTTATATTGGAAGCAATTTAACGATGACATTGGAAGAGTATGGTCAATTCAAGGGTGTTAGCTATATATTCAACGTAGCCTCAATTGAATTTCATTTTAGCATTTGCACTCATTTCAGAAATAACTATGTCACAGTGTAACTACTGTACTCAAAAATTATCAACATTATCAAATACGAGCAGGTATAATTTTCCGATAACCAAAATTGGAATATTTAATCACCTGTGGTGTCACTCCATGAGAATAGAAATGAGTTTTCCCCTTCACCACACAAGTAATAACATTTCTAGTTGTGCATTTCGATAACCATGTTATGTTCATCAGTAGGGATCACTTTTGTTTAGTAATCCCTGATTGATTCATGAAGCATTCCTACCTGATGGAAACTGAATCCCTCTGGGCAAATCCAAGAATGTTTTGCGTTTGCTTGACAGTAGTGGAATACTTCACATCCTAGTTCCTCGTCTGCGTAGTAACCGGTATTTTTTCCATTGCAATTGAATCTGGACTGTGGTAGGAGGAGACTCAATCTATCAGGTTCCTCTTCTTCTTTTTCTTCCTCTAGCTTGTTGGCTTGCTGAAAACAATATCCATGTTAAGAAATGTCATTTGTAGAGCTAAATCAACCTCTCCTAAATTCTAAAAAACGATTATTGATTGAATACAATAATATGGGCCGATATTCCATCAGTTATTTCAGTCTCACAGAAGTCTGAAAATAACCAAAAATCATTGGAAAATTCGGCAAACTTTTCTTGACTACGATATCAAGAAAACAATATTTTTGTATTTTTCTGTAATCATGCTTTGTGATACGAAAATGATGGTTGTCAGTGTACCACAAGCTAAAAATCGACGTAAACTGAGTTTTTATACTCTGTTCAAAGTGCGTGAAGTAATACATTTTATCGCAAATGTGTGACAAATCAACTGTGAGGAAGAACAAACTGTCAATGAGAACAAAACGATAGTTATTCCTCAAGAGTATAGAGTCATGCGAGTGGAAAAAGCTATTACTTGTTTGTTGTACATCATACTTGTTTTTGTCTACGGTTATAATACAGTCTTTCAAAAATGTAACGCCCCCTGTTAACTGTTGAACGGATTATTTTTATTGAGCAAATGGTAGATCAAAAATTTCCCTTCGACAACAATAAAAAATGTCTTTCTTTCAAAGTTTCTGATAAAAATATTCATAATGGTACCCATCTGCCATTCTGAGGAACAGAAATCTTTTGTCGATAGCCATTTATTCAAAGTGATATGTATATGCGAGTTTTGACATTATGCTACAAGTTGTCAATATAATGATTGTTAGAGTAGAAAGAACAATATATTTTCGTAAAGAGATTTTATGTTCTAGCGTGCTTTTTGTTAAAATTTGCATTTAAGAAAGTTCAAACACATACAAATAAGTCCCACCTCATGAACTTCTATTATAAATAAGTATTTTCAATATGATCTTATTTGAATATATCTATGGGAGTACTGTAAAGTTGTTGACAAATAAGGCACCGTAAAAATCCTTCCCGAATACGTTTTTCACCTTTAGGACACTTTAGCCGCAACACAAGTCTTTGGATCGGGTTCTCGCAGAGATACTTTGAGATATTGAAGGAGGGGACCAAAAATTCAAATAATGATATTTTTCACCTAATTCCTCCACCAAAATTTTAAATATAGAATGGTATTAGACGTAAGATTTAAACCTGTAATAGCTCAATTTTGATCATTTTGATGATAGCAAAAAGTGAAACATGAAGAAAAAATGCGTTCGTATACAATTTTTTCCACATAACTCAGTTATTTCGTTTCATGAAATTATATGTGATACTTTTATGCACCCAGCGCCTTCACCAAATTTTCAACTGGTATTTCGTTTATTAAGTTATTACAAAATATTATTAATTAATGTTATTATGGCAACATAGCGTTTCCTTTTTTCCATTTCTACGAAATGCCTCAGAGATATTCTACTGTTTCAAGTCAAAAGAATTGTTTCCACGATTTTTATAGCCATTTTCAATTCTGAACTGTTAATAAGGAAACATATTGAATTGATAATTCGAGAAAATGGAAAAAATTGTTTTTTGACAGGATTCTGTAACATTAAATCGTATCTAACAGGATTTTCAGAATACCAAAATTATTATGATGATATAGCACTCTAGAAATATCATGCTCTCTGATTAATCTATGATAACCTTGCATGAGCTTTTCACTTCGCACATAAGCTTGAACACTATAGATCTCTTCAATTTGATGTACTATTTCAATGCGAATATTATCCCGATTTATTTTGCAGATGAAATATAAAAAAAGATGATGAAATTAAATTAGATTCAAACAGTGACATAAATCGTTATCCACAAACATAGCCCCTAATCATGCCAGAAAATCATTTTCTCCACGATCATCACAGAATTTGCTAATTCTGTAATGAAATTTGATTACAGAATGATGGAATTATCTCTCTTGAGATTGGAGAAATATTCTGCAACACCTCTGCCCCCATGCAATTCAAATATATTTACATTCTCTCTCTTCTAATAGAATAATATTCTCACACTGGTTAGCAATAACAACATTAGCCTTGACGCAGTTGATTGTCACCGTAGTGGCAAATTTCAGTAGTGTCAAAATTATTGCTGTCACGAGTTCATTCGAAAATATAAAAAGTATCATGAATTTATCCAGTGATTCAGAATCAGAGTGTGAAAATACACCACCTGAACTTACAAAGAGTACAAATAATATACTGGAAAGTTTACTACTAAAACACCCGAATAATTGAGACTCGTAGTTTTAGTGGAAGAGAATGCCGTCAATTTAATATTTATCAATCATGTTTTAATGAGAGGATGGCTCTGATGGTATAGAATTGGCATAGTAGCCGAGACGTTGTAGATTCAAGCTACCGACAAGGCATTTTTTTTTAAATTTAATAGTTTATTCTTAATGTATCTTTGCGATAAAAAAATTATTTCTGGTTAGTACAGGATTAGTCCTTTCTGATAAACCAGTGTTTTTAAATAATAGTAATTATTTTGTGCCCCGGTTTTTTGCATTAGCCTTTTCCGGGGTTCACACCGAAACAATCAATCACCTTTGAGCAAAATTAGACAACAACGCAGTATCTACATTGAATGCTCATGAACGACGACATGCATAAGCTTTGCAGGAGGCATGTATTATACGAACCACCACCACTATGTGATACAATATTCGTCCCACCGTCCGCACCAGCGGAGGCGGATACCAGCGCCCCTTGCCGGGACCCTGTGTACCCCTTGGCACAAGCGCTCCCTCGCTCCGTAGCCAACAATGTCTGCGGAAATTAGTGATATTGTTCGGAGCCAATTTCAACGTACGGAAATAAAAACTCTCTACCAGCTAGTATAAAAATACTTACTGCTATTTCTTCTCCACGTCTGTATTGTTGCTGTTGCTGTTGTTGCTGCGGCCTCCTGTCATATTTTGGAGTCGATGCACCATAAGAGGCCTTGCTCACAGCTGCCCTTACTGGAATGGGGTAATTCAGGTTGGGCTGTATAGTTGCCCTCGCAGGAATTGGGTAATTTTGATTGGCATACGTTGGGGCTCTATCTTGACTGGACTCTGCTTCACTGAAATCGATATGCCATTTATAAACACATATACACATTCAAAACTGAATCAGGAATTTCTTTCCTCAAAGCTGTCTATATTAGAGGCAACAGTTGAAGAACTCAATTATCTTTCCAAAATAACCGAATGACTACAGACTATCTGTAGATATGCAGGCAAGCAAAAATAACTGATGTTTTCTTTGATCTGACTGCAGCCTTCAACTATATAAACCATCAATATCAACTTAAACAACTATCAATTCTCAGGATCAGGGAAAACCTACTGAACTCGATCGAATCATAAATATCCAACAGGAAAATTATAAAGTGTGTCTGTAGAAAAGGTAATGTCAACCGAAGAAAGCGTTGATATTGGTGTTCCTCGGGGTTCTGTATTAGGACCACTTTTGTTTTTAATATGTATGAACGACCTCCCAGAGAGAATTTTATATATGCCGATGACACTTCTATGATATTTGAAGCATCAACCATGATATAATTAGAAATTATACTATCATTCAATGTATTTTCTCTATTGTTGATTTTTCGATCCTGTAATTGGCTTTGGCTGTTCAATGTTGAATGAATAATGTTCAATCAGTGTGAGGGTTTAGAAGTACAACTTTTCGCATTCGATAGAAATCTTGCAATTTTCTCAGACAAAATAAACCACTTACCTGTCAATATCATCGTCATAGAATTCATCCTCCGCCTCTCTATAAGCTACCGTTGGTGCAAACGTTTTTCTTGTTGCACCGAATCCCCTGTTCTGGAGGTGACTTATCTGTTGTTGGGAAAGCTGAGTGTATCCCGGGATTTGCGTAGGCTCAGGCAGGCAAGTTACTGTGGCTATCACAATACAGCATATCGTTAAAGGTATCTTCATTCTGTGGAAGAAGATGAAACAATAATTACAAGTTATAAAAATATACAATTCATGAACTATTCCTGGTGACAACGAAATTTGTTATGTCACGCCCTTTGGTTATTTTCAAACGTAAATAGATAGGCTTTATTATCTATATCAAACAATTTTTCGATAAACAGTGTCGGATTGTAGGTACCACCGGGAAACCAAAAAAATTTCCGGTAGGCCTTTACGGAGGTGGCCCTAAAAGTGGCCCCCAATTTAATTGCCATCCTTTGGCCTTTGTTGTCAATATTTTTTGAAAAAGGAATTCTATTTTAATAATTTTATATAATACTTCTGGGGTTACAATTTAATCATCGTAAAGGAATAATGGAAAAAGTTTGAATGCAATGTTAAAAATGCAGGGTGGGCACGCATATATCTGAATCGGCCTTAAAAATCTAACATTTTGAGAAGTGCTGAGTGCTTGATGCTCTCTAACTAGAATTACTTTTTGAAAGTATTTTGTGCACATTTCGCACAGCTCTGTTAGGCATATAATAGGAATGAAATGTCAAAAATTCCATAGATAGATTGGAAAATAAAAATGAAGGGAATTGACTCCTTCTCACTCCAGATGAACTTTTCAACTCGGGAACGGTTGGAAATAGGGCAATTCTGCGAACGTCAATCGATTCAGAATGATGAAATCAGAGATGTCTGTGAATTTTGAGTCATTTGAATTAAAACAGAATCATTCGAAATATCGAAAAAAGTCCAAAGGGGTAGACCCCTTAAAATCGTGAAAATTACAAAAGCTTCAGATTCACTGGCAGTCCGCACTACATACGCGAAAATTCAAGCAGATTCCGAAAATATATGATTTATTGATGCTCAAATTAAAGGTTTGGCATTTGAAAGAAGTTAAATGACTCCCTCATCCAAATGATTTCTCCAGCTCGGGAACGGTTGAAGATAGAGCAATTCTGCGAACGCCAATCGATTCAGAATGATGAAATTAGAAATCTCGGTGAATTTCAAGTAATTCGACTTTGAACAAAATTATTATAAAAATCGGAAAAAGTCCATGGGGAAGTTTTGGCACAATTGGTACTAGAAATTTTTTGCACTTTTTCTCAGCGTACCTGGATGCTTTAGAGATACCACAAATAAAATTCAAATTGCAGTTGTGCCAAAGGTGATAATCTGAGAGCGCCTGTTTTGTGCACACATAAAGTACACATGATTCAATACTTAGATAATAGCAGGTCTGATTTTTTTCCCAAAATTTTCCGGTTTTTTCAGTTTTTCTTATCCGATCGGGTCGTAAGAAATCTCATTTCGTTCGTGCTTCCACCACCTACAAATATTCTCATTTCAGCAACCAGATTGCCGTATGAGTTTTCATTTTATAAGCAAAAAACTAAAAAAACACGTTTTATTGTTTTTAAATGTTTATGTGATTGTGTACTTGTAAAACGCCTTCAAGGGATTCACAACAGTCACGTTTGGATCATGTTATAACTTATTTCTCCTACTCATATAGTAATAGCCATTATTAGATGATCGTGTTATAATATAGGTAGGGACTATATTATACAGTTAAAGTTTCTAGGCAGTATTATACAATGCCAATACCAGAGAATTTGTGAGCTTGCCAAAGTTCATACAAATTGGTAAATATGGAAACGATTTTGTCGATCCCGTGATAAATGGCAAAACTGTTAAAGCATTTCACTTGCCTGTCAGAGGCTGTTAGAACCGGTAATACGTACACCTGCAGATGTTGGTAATATAATCCCAAATGTACCAAACTTTCACAGAGCTTGGGAATGAACAGCGGTGGCGTACAGATGATTTAGCAATGGGAGAAACAAAATTCCTACAAAACAATATATTTTTTTTCTGATTGATTCGGCCGTTCCTTGATGAAGATCCGTAGTAATTATAGAAATTAGATGGGAGGAATTCATTCTTCACAACCTTTCATTTCACGACATGTTTGGCTAACACAGTAGCTTTTGTACTTTAAACGCGTCGTGAATTCGAAATAAAGTTTGTGAAGATGGAAACTTGTAGGTGTTTTTTTTTACCATATATTATCCATTATACCTGCATAATAATCATTGTCAAATTATTTAAAAAGAGTGTAAAATCTGAAGAATGATACAAGTTGTGTTTTTCAGTGAAACATGTATGCTCATGAGTAGATATTTGGAAAAAATTAAGAAATTTCTCCTGTCCGATAATGCTAAATTGTTAACTGAGAAAATAATTACTCTTTCCTACGAATGATGAATTACATCTGATACACATAGTGGTAACGTTCTTCACTGGAGAATTCTTCTCAGAGTTCTCCTTATAATCAAATAGTAGCTTCTGCTTGACCTGTAAGGGCCGAAAACTTAACTTGGAGACAGGTTTTCAGATTCACGTCTTCCATTAGTGCTAGTCTAGCTGTATCCTGATCAAGTTTTGTTTGGATCAGCGCTTCAAGAATGCAATCACAAGTCTTGGAGATCAGAAAAGGGGAGCAAATCTACCTGGTTCAACTGAAGATCCAAATCAAAGAACCCAACGAAACTTTGCATGATTATTGAGCAGATGTATCCTACCCTGAGACGCCCAAGAAGTTTATACTGCAAATCAGAGTGAAGATTTACATAGAACTCCATGGTGACTCAAAAGTTTCATTGTATCAATTATTTTCGGTTTTTATTGTAACGATATGGATTATCCAGTGCAACTGCTAAATTGCCCTCTTCAGATACGCCTATGTCAGACAACAATAAAGGCCGATGGGTATTGAAAGATGTGTCACGGTCGAGGTGGCAAGAAGAGGCAACTTGGAATTGCCGAAACAATTCGGTACGAAAGCTGAAAAGTACCCACAATAAACTGTAGTAAAATATTCCGGTATATCATAAAGAGCAACCATGAAATGAAGATGTGTTATTATTTTTCAATTAACACTCTTCATCGTTCGCCGAAATTGAATATGTATTTCATTCGCTGGGTAATTATGGCAAAACTAGAATATTCAATTATTTGCAGGTATTAGTGTTATTCCGTAGACTCATTGTATAAGATTAAACATGTAAAAATTCTGATTCCATCATTGTAAAATCAAGTGTGAAATATAGTAGAACGTAATAAGTTACAGTTACAGAACTTTCATTTGAACAGTTACCAACAAAAGTAGCGAAAATGTATCAGATGCAATAACCCTCTCAAGGTTTGAAATAATTATCCATTGTTTTAATGCTAATTCAATAAAGACGAATTTGTCATATAATCAACAAATGAACGGTGAAGACATTATACTACCTAAAAATTTTCAGATAAGTCCGTGATACTAAATATCTACATTTTGTAAGGACATTTATTCAATATATTTCACACCAAAAATATGAATAAATATAAAAAAAACTCTTTATAGACAAGCTTCTACTGAATTGCATTGAAAATTTTTTAAGGTTGTCACGTAATTCTGTGAGCAATAGATTCAACATGAGGCTCAATAATTCATATTTGTACTAAAACTGAAAACTGCACAGCAAAAAATCATGCATTAATTATTTAACCCACAATTTAAATGAAAATGTACATTATTTTTTGTTTCTAAGCCATTTCTATAAGTATAAGAACGAAACAAGGCTCTCCTAATAGGAACATCAATCCTGCACAGTCTGTATTTTTGAGGAAATTGAATATCGAACATGTATAGACAAAAATTATAAATTACATTCGATTGATGTGTTATCAATGGTCAACATTGATTACGCCCTAGCATACCTTGGATCATTATCTCAAGTTAGAAAATATTGATTGGGAACAACACTTTTATACTTTTATACAAACATTTTTAATGTATTTATTCATTTTATGAAAATTCAATGGAAATCGATTAAATTAGTGAAATGTCGTGTTTTGTTATTTATGTAATTTGAATACTTATTTGTTAGTCTGTCTGAATTTAAGAGCTTAAGGTACATACATAATAATTATAATAAAATAAAGTCAAAAAAAAGTCAAAAGTCAAAAATAGCTTTATTGTTTAAAAATATAAATTTTTGTAACAAAGCATGTCATAAATAAAAACATAATTAAAACATAATATCATGGTATTCGTTAAAAAATATACATTTTTGTAGAAAGGCAGTCAATATATAAATAAAAACACAGAAAGACAATACCATTTTGTATTCACCTTAGAACACATATATATATGTATATATAAAATCTATATTTATAAAAAACAAACAAAAAAAATAAATTTCAGAGAGAAGAAGATAAAAACTCTTCGATAGAATAAAATGGCTGTTCTACAAGTATTTTTTTTGTTGCCCTCCTGAACCTACAATAGCCTTCATTACTTTTAATTGGTTCAGGCAAGTGGTTGAACATTTTCAAACCATTATAAATAAAAGAATTCTTAACAAGAGTTGATGTTGGAATTGGCAGTTTTATGTTGTGATCATGACGTGTGTTATAAAAATGAACTCCAGTAGGGAATGAACTTTTATATTTATGAATGATGCAGACAGTTTCAAAAATAAAAAGAGTTGGAAGAGTCATTATTTTATTTTTGACAAAAAGGGGTTTACATGATTGTCTGTAGTTTGTTTTGCAGAGATATCTGAGAGCCCTCTTCTGCAGAACAAATATCATATTGAAATGATATCGACTACTATAAGCTGGTATATTTTAGCCACGGTTTTATTGAATCTGTTTTTATTAACTATTTCACCTACACTTTGCATGTTCCGTTAAAAGTTTAATAGGGTTAAAATACAAATTACCAACTTGAGTTGTATACAAAATAACAGAAGTATATGTTTGGAAAGTCTAATACCCGTCCTGAGGGCGTTTCCTTCTACTGCAAGTAATTTAATTTCAGATTTTATATCATATAACTGTATATTACGATAAATAGAGCAATAAATAAAGCAAATTATAAACTTCAGTTATAGAAAGTGATTAAAAAATAGTTATTATGATTATAAACTGTCATTTTGTAAACTTTTCGTTATACTACAGATGGTAAAAATGTATATTTAGTAAATAATACACATTATCTATAAATTACGCGTTAAATAAAATACAAGAGTACCAACTTTAGTTACGAAAAACAGTTCAAAAATTGGTTGGTGGTTATTCTTCTTTCATTTTTTAACAATTTTGTACTACTTGAAGTAGTAGAAATTATTTTTTTTCTGGTCCAAATTAATTATATTTATAGAAAAATAAACAAATGATAATTTGACTTATCAAAAACTTTTTGAAACAGCTAATTGTGTTTAATAAATAAATAAATAAATTGATTGTAATAATTATCTGATGATGGAAAGTTTTGAAAATTGTGCCATGTCCAAGTACGCCATTCCAGTTTAATATATTTAACTGCGCTAATTGCAAACTGCGACCAATATCTGTCGAAAAATGGTTTGATCAACAACATTCAGAGGTGTCTACTACAAATGTCGACCAAATATAATAGTATTTCCAGAAGAAAAATGAATAAAATCACTTCAAAATAAAGAGGGGGGAAGTAGTTAATAGGAGAATTCCATCAAAAGGTTATCAAATGTCATATATTTTTATCAAATATTTTTGTAAAAGTATTAATTAACGCTCTTGATACACAAAAGCTATTTTCTACGATAGTGCGTAAACTAAGTATTCACACACCAATGTTCACAGTGTGTAAGGTGATACTTTTCAGCGCAAGTGCATAAAAAGTCAATTTTTCGTTGAGTAATATTTTACACATTCTTGAAAAAAAAGGTATCTTGCATAAAATTCTATTTGAAGACCAACCATTAAATATAAGACGAAGATTCAAAACTTCATAAGATGGAACATTCAAATTCATTGTACAATTGCAACAATTTTTCATATAGTGACTGTCGTAGAAAAAACGTTGTATGATACACTTTCGTAACGAGCTTTTTTGTACTGGCGTACAATTATAACCCAGTCTTCCGCTTAAATCTATTCAATAGGTATATTTTTCGGCCAGTCACCAACACAAAAACAACTGTGGATAATATCACATTTATCCATTTCAAATAGGGATATTTATGTCATCCGCAGAGATAGTCGAAAGTGAAAGTTTTATGAAATGTCTTGGTCGGCATGCAATATTTGGAGCAAAAAATTATTTGTATACACCTGAGTAAACCGCCTAAGGTATTCTCGATATACGAACAGGTTCCGAAGCATTGGTTATGTAACGGAGATACGTGCCATATTAACAATTACTGAAAACATTCATTTACAACAACAAAAAATGGCGCAAAAGTTGTTATGAACATTTCAATAATGAGGCCACGTTAGCGCTTATTCATTTTCTATTTGAGATACAGTTGTGTCTCGTTGAGATTTTCTTAATTTTCTCAGTTTTCTAAGATACCCTTGAATGTTGGAATTCATTCGCTAGTTTTTACAAAGTGAGTAGAAAAATATAGCAATGATAATTCAGTTTCGATAATATATCTGGCAATATCTATAAATTGTTCAATCATCTATGAACTTCTCTGTAATTTTCAAGTATCGTCTGCTATTTTTACTCCATAAGAGTAGTATATTTCTCCTCATAAAATCAATCAATCACTTCATTATCCTTTCGACATATTCATGTATAGGAATTGTCAAAATAATTTATACAGAAAATAGATTACAAAACAGGCAGGTAATGAAGGATAAAACATTTATAAATACAACAAACTATGCAATTTTATCACAAAACTCACTTGAAAGATTTGTCAACTTGAAACAATTCGAGTCTCCTTGAAGAAATGAAATGAAATGAAGAAATGTTGAATTTCGTTGTCTACATGGATGTCTTCTTTCTGCCTTGTATCATGTTTGTGAATACTCATATTCAAGAAGTCACTTTTGTTTTCGAAAACATATAGGCATAATTCAAATATATATATATAAAGTGTGTTGCATTTTACTGAGCCCCACCGCTGTATTTCTGTGGATTTCAGATAAGTGAATTTTTTTTTCATTCCAGTGTGAACTTCTTGATATGCTTCATCTTCTTCTAACCAAAATTTTGCTAAAAAAATGCCTAATACCTTTTCTCGATTTTTGGCATTCATTCTGTGGTCGTAGTAGGTCGTGAAAAGGTGATTGAGTAAACTTTTTTACCTGACAAGATAGAGCATTTCATGAAGTACATTTCGAGAAAAAAAATAAAAGAAAATTTCTAAAATCCACAGAAATACGTGGGTGGGGCTTAGTAAATTGCAACACACTGTATACTCGAGACTGCCAAAATATGAAATGACTTAAAAATGTTTTTACAAGTACCCATACGTGAAATTTGGAAAATTCACCTCAAAAATGGTTTTTGAACGATGCAAACTTCATGAGCAAGTGTAGAATTGCCCCAGAAGCAACTGCCATATCTAGATTCAATTGGAGCATAGTATAGATTCAAGAACTCATGTTTCTCCAATACAGTACGTAAATTAAAGAAGATGTATCTCGGTGAACGCAACCTTGAAAACAATTGCTGGCACTGAGGTTTCCAATTCAAAAACTAATCCAGATAAATTCCTAAGATTTTCACTGGTTCATGTGAATTGACTAGAAATTTATGTGTTCTCTACTGGATTCTGCAAATTTTCTACAACTATCTGACGATTATGAATCCTAATTATTTTTGTTTTATCCGTACTGAAAAAGAGATCGCGTCCATTGAAGGATTTTGCTACCTTCCCAATGGTGTCTTTACATTTTGCTTCCATTTTTTTTTAATCCGGATCGTATATGACCAATAAAAAGTCATCTGCGTACGCAGTGTGATGTTCTTTGCCGATGACGTGATCCATATGACCAACGTATAGAATAAATGGCATAGGCCCTAATGCCGATCCTTGCGGGACACCTCTATCCGAGTTCCCAGTATCATGACTGAATGATATTTGTTTTTTCCTCACATGGAATATGTAAAGTTACAAGATAGCATAGCATGAACACAATTCAATTGTTGACAAAAAATCTTTACTACTGATGCAACGAAATAAAATATACATACTTATCAAAATATCCGACATAAAAATCTCACAAATCGCTTGTATTTGTTTTTGGCACAAATTTTCACAAGACTGTCCATCAGCTCTCCATTTGTCGACCAATCAAATTGAACTTTGGGACGTAACGTCATAAAAAATCTAATAGCTTTGGGTCCGGAGATCCAGCTGGCCATTATACCAACCCAACTGGGATTGAACGATTAAAAATTCCAATAGCGTTAGGTCTGGAGAACCAACTGGCCATTCTACCAACCCATCTGGGCTTGCACAATAATCACCCTCGACATCCGTAGCATGCACAAAAGTCGCTCGAAGATTTCTGAAGGCTAATAATAAGAGTACAACTGGATGACGGAAAGGTCAAATTTTCAAAGAAAAAACAAACAAATAAATCTGTGTGGGAAAGTTTAGTCCGAATGATTATGAACTGTTTAGAAAGAATGTGCTGTTGCCCCATATTATTGATACCACACAGAGTGAGAAATAATATCAAGGTTCTTACAGATCAGCTACAGTAATATCCGGATTCAGTGATCCTTCATTGGAAAATATACCCCAAATTGAGATTCCAGCCAAGATGTTAAATTTTTGTAGAAACTGATTATAAGTATGTCTCCATTTTCTAGTCTGGATTTTCGGGAGTCCAATATTGGCCCACATTCTCTTCAAAAAAATATTTTTTCAACAAAAAATTTTCGATCATCCATTATGAGTTTCACGATAAGCACTAACTTAGATGATGAATAATTTTTTTGTGATATTATTAATACAAAAGTTTTGAATTTTTTGCATACTTTTTGTATATCGATGTACTCTTAAGGGATATAAAGAAATGAGTGATGATGGATATCAATCCTTAAGCACTCAAATTATGGGGAATATTAACTAAAACTATTTTTTTGTGAAGATGAACGATATGCATGGTACTTATTATCAAAGTTAATTTTTGCGTTCTATTTTACAGCTGTGATAAGAACAAAAAACACTGAAAGTGGAACGATTCCGTTGATTATATTTGCATACAATATTATAATAGCTATATTTAATTTCTGACACATTTATTCGAATGAAACAATATTTATTGAAACATTAACTTCATCTGGCTTTCTTTCCTACCGGATTCATTTTTTTAATTACAGTGTGGATAGACGTAAAGAGCTCGCTTTCTTCTATCAATAATAATATATGTCGGTCAAATTTCATGCTAACAGTTATTATTCGGAAACAATTGTCGTGCTCAACTAGCTGTTAATTACTCCACCAGGTTGCAGAGCGGAACATCTGTTCAATACCAGAAGAAAGTAAAGACATGGTTTTTGAAGAGAGAGAGATTAATCTGATATTATCAGGTCCGATAAATATTATGACAATTATCGCAGTATTATTCTTATTTAGAAACCCTATAATACAAATGGAGAGAGAAGTTTGACAATTTTTTCAGAGAATTTGGTGTTAATACTTCTATTTGAGAATGTATTAGTGGAAAACTAACAAATGTAAGACGTTCCACCAGGCCCTAAAATAGTAACTCTTCTATGGAACAACAAAAAAACAAGAGATCTTCTCTATTAAGTACAAAATCACAACTATTAGGAAAAATTACAATAATTATCGTCCACTACAATCATTCCTTGATTATTGACGTATAGCCAATCTATAGACTGAATCCTAGAGAATCAATTCGACCACACACTGTTCCATAAGAACGTCCGCAAATCACTATATCCTTGAATCTTCAGGAAGAGAAGAAATAATGATACCCATGGAAGATGTTCACAAAAGGTCAAAGACAAGTTTTGTTACATAAAATGCCAGGTTAAGTGGTTATATATAGGTATGACAAGGCTAATAAATGAAGTTTAAGGCGAATCGAACACAATTGAGGAATCATTCTGTTGGTCGAGTGTTGGAAAAGAACAAGGTGAAACATGAGAAGGATAGCAGCAACCAGAAGATAATAATTAGTTATTGTTTGGGATAGTATAACTTTGAAGCTCGCGAAAACAGATTCATTTTACAACTGAAATATTTTACTTTTCTAGCTAATTTATAAACACTTCTATGTCATAATCTTTGATATATTGTTTACAGTCTGAAACAAACCAAACATCTAAGAAATATCTATTAAAACAAATAAAATTTCAAATAAACAGCAGGAATATTCCAAATAATGTTTGAATATCTTCAAGTCTATCTTCAATTTTCTGAATATCATCAGTGCCGGTGGCAATGCATGTTTCAATTACAAGAATCAATTACAACAGTTGTTAATAACGAGAATATTCACAAAAACGATGTTTTTATTGCTTTTGAATTAAATTTACAGGCAATAAACATGTTTCATAAATGAAACAACTCTTTCTCATCAATTGAAGTAAGTTGAATATGTTTACTTGCTCTTGTTTACTTGTCATTAAAAAAACAGAAATAACAGTTGCGAAATGTCAAATAAATAAAATAATCTAACGAGAACAAAGCGACAAATTCTATTATATTTCTTACAGTATTTTTAGTTCAGTTAACCATCTTCGGAACGACTATACCATCGATAAAACTTCTAGCAGACAGAGTCTACAGATTTTTCATCCGAAAAAGCCCCTTGAGCAGAGGCATCGCAGAAGCCACGGTATGTACAGTACCCATGAGGCACCACCGCCTCTTCCGTCATCACTGTGGAGCTGGTGTTATTGATTCTCACCATGAAAATCCTACCTACCAGGTACGAATCGAGAATTGTAACCATTTGCCTTGACCTCCAACCAAACGGCATCGAAGTCCTTCTGTAGATATCCAACAGAACAATGACAATATTGATTCCTTGCTGGAAACTTTCCTCACCCCATGGACAATTCTGATCTCTCAAGCGGTGGTAGAGTGACTTCGGAAGCCGAACTGCTCCTCTGGGGCGAATGGAAGTTCCTCCTCAAGGTCTCCAAATCTCTTCCACCAACTTGGCGACCGCAATCAACAGAGAGATCAGGTGATAGCTCTCGATTCTTGATTCTGGCTTACCCGTCTTCTGTGTTGGAACAATCTCTGTACAATTGAGACACTGGAGGTTGTGCTGCCACTTGATTGTGCTATTTTTGATGTATTTGAATTGGATCAGGGCATTTCGTGGAAGGTTCCTGAGTAGAACCACGTCTATCCTACCTGGAGCTCTATTACGAAGCCTTTCAATGGGTCCCTTCACCTCCTCGAAGGCCGTAAACAGTTTTCACTGGGAGCTTGTCTGAATTCCGAAGATTTTCCTGTCACCTCCCTGTGATGTTCCGTGGCCTCGACATCTGCCGGAAAGCGCTCTGAAAGTACTTGGCAAACATTTTGGCTTTCTCCAGTTCCATCATCTCCTGCGCTTTACAGTTTACAGCGGCATGGATGTCCTTGGGCCTCTTTGGAGCCGCCTGGATATCTATCAGAACGAACCATCACCCGCATTGAGGGTTTCCAGTTTCCTTTTCTAGACTTCATCTCTTTGGATGTTTATGAGTTCTCTGATTCCTATCCCCTGCATTGACACTTGCTCTGTTCACTGTGTCTCGTCTGCTACCACTTTTTTCGCTCTTTGTGGTCGAGCTTAATACACTCTGTGTAGTCTGGTAGGGACTCCTGGTCGTCTTACATAACTCTGTTTCTGATGGTAACATTTCTGACTGGTTGAATGTCCTCAATCAGCTTCAGAGTCTCACCATCGCCATCGATTACTGTTTTTTCATTCAGCACTCGATTGTACTTTCCCCAGTCCGTGGTGGGGTGCAATAAGAGCTCTGAACTCTACGGATAAACTCAACACAAGTTTGGGAATGCTTCCAGCTCTTCAATAAAAGTGTGAAACACAACTAAGTCACACTTTTGTGGGTGCCATAACATTGAGGAATAGAAGGCAATCAGAAAGCAGAACAATTCGAATGAGACGCATCTGAATCGAAGGCCCGCACACTGCGACCTAAGAAAAAAACTGTACACAAGGGGAATAAACAGAAAAACCGTGGTATGCCCCAAGATTAGTTTTGATGGAAGTGATTGGATGGATCAAAGAAGATATGAGGTATTCTACAAGCTCCATACCAAAAATCGGATTGAAGGAATGAAGCTGGGAGAGAAGTTTCAGAGAAACCTACTTTAAACACTACACCCCGAGTCAAGCATTGGATACTTTTTGGAAAAAGAATTATCGTTGCATTTTTTAAAGTGCAAGTAATGAATCACTTAAACCAGCAGTTCAGTGGGATGGAGGTATTACTGTGCTTGACTGAAATTGTGAAATTTTCATCATCCATAAAAATTACTATCTATTAGCCAACCGCTGATTACGAAAGCAATGTTTAACGGTGATTTTATATCATGGGACTGCATTGTTTTCTGGTCAATTAAAACTAGAGAATAATTCAAAGACAATGACGAAATAACGACTAGGTGAATGTAATTATACAATATGAAGAGGCTGGTGGTCCAGGAGAATCCGAAGAATTTTATCTTAAGGATTTGTTGGGATAGGCAACTCGTTTTTATTGAATACTTACTCAATCAGGGCTGTAATAAGAGACATACTGTATATGAGCCTGATTTATACTTATCCACCACAATGACAAAGTCTTGATAAAGAATGTATTTGAATTCGAGACGTTGGACACAGATCATTGGTTTCTTAACGAGTCACTGATCTCAATGGTAAGAATCCTCAGGAAAAAAATTTTTCAATACTAATCGAAAATCTTGAACAGCCACCTACATCTGGAAACTAATCAACTTTTCTACAGTTTAAATTTCCTGTTAATATATCAAAAAATCAAATCAGAAGGGACGAAAGTACGAAAATTTCTAAAAGTGAGAAAAGAGATATTTTACCTGAACATAACCTTCAGGCATAGAAGTCCAAAGGGGTAGACCCTTAAAAATCATGAAAAATACAGATTCACTTACAATCCGCACTATATACGCAGAATTTCATACAGATTCTGAAAATAAATGATTTGATTATGCCAAGGTAACATCAGCTTTGGCATATAAAATGAATACGTCAAAAATGTCACGAGTAGGATTGAAAAAAAATATGAAGGGAAATGACTCTTTCAACTCGAGAATGGTTAAAGATAGAGCAATTCTGCGAACGCCAATCGATTCAGAATGATCAAATTAGTATAATCTGTGAATTACGAGTCAATCGATTAAAAACAAAATTATTCGAAAAATTGCAAAAAGTCCAAAGGGGTAGACCCATAAAAATCATGAAAAATACAAAATTGACAGATTCACTTGCAATCCGCACTGTATACGCAAAATTTCATGCAGATTCCGAAAATATATGATTTGTTTATATTCAGATTCAAGTTTTGGCATATAAAAGGAATACAACGTCAAAAATGTCACGAAAGTAGAAAAAAATATGAAGGAAAATTAATTTTGTGTTTCATCAATGCGTGTATGTTACAAATTTCAATAAAACATGTGTAATGAATAAATTATTTTATTTTCAAATATTGTCCATTTCTCATAATAAAAAAAATGAAAAGAGAAAAATATAGTATAATCAATTTTTACAACAGCGAACTCAAGAAAAAAAACTATCAGAAAAAGTTAAAAAAAAAGATAAATTTGAAAATCAGGGCCAATTATCAGTAAATATATTTGTTGATAACCTGCAGTAAATAATAATAATAATAATAATAACCGTCCTCTACCCGCATAGGCTATGCCATTGGGGAATATTATCATATAATCAAACATGAAATAAAGGCCCTATGGCTTGGGGCATTTTTCGTCAGCCACTCATTAGCTCTACCACAAACAAAAAGTTATTGAGCGACTCGTAGAGAAAGCAAAATTAGGAGGCCCCAATCAGTCAGTATTCCCCTAAAAAAGTATCCCAAATGATGCGAACTGTAACTAGGTGAAGCCTCTGAAAAAAAATTTAAATCTTTGTCTTTAACAAAAACTGTTAAACAATAATTTTTTCGAATTTCATAATAAAATTATGCAACTGAGAGATGCAAATAGGTTGCTCAAGCTGAGATAGTTGAACAAACCCCTTTTGTTATTATGTCATCGGAAATACAACAAAGTTATCGTTATGAGGGAAATGTTAGTCGTTCAATTATTAATATTAAAACCTGTTCTGTAGTGTGGAATTGACCGGTACTGAAAACTGGTGTCATTATGGATGTTTCTCAACTTCAATAAAAACGGCAAGTAATTTTTGTCATTGACTCGGATTTCTATTGATAAAATTTGATGTTTTATGACGAAGAACTGTTGTCTAAATCATATTTATTCAAAAATTGTATTTCTTTCCGTCAACTAAAAAAAAACGTATATTTCGTAAGCAGTATTTTCACATTGGTTTCACATGTAACACACGATATTCTTGAAAGAATGTGTGTGTGCTACGCTTTGAAATTATCTTAAAATTGAATATACTGGAGTTTTATCCCAACACCAATTTAATTTACAATGGATATTAAATTAGTTCGTAACGGTAGTAAAATGAAAAAGTGTTGATAAATACAATAAAAAATAATAAAGAGATCATAAAATCTAGTGTAGTTTTTAAAAAACAATTTAGTCTTAATATAGTGTCTTCATCAATAGATTGTAGTTTCATTTTTTAACAACCAGAATATAATCTTTATTTTATTAAACTTAAAAGGTCGATTTTTAAATTGTGAGGGTATGATATTGAGTATTTTTGGTGCAATATAATAAAGTGACTGTTGTATTGATGTAAAGGCTGTGTTTGGAAATGTAACATGGTTTAGGGTGACAGCACTATGAGAAACTTCTTGCGTTAAATACTTATTATTCAGTAGTAATCTACAAACATTTTTAATGTGCAACTGTTCAAGGTTCAGAACTCTAGCTTCGTCAAATACTTGCTCTGAGGAAAATCTTCTGTTTTTGAATAATATGATTTTCAGAATTCTTTTTTGGGCCATGATTAGTGGCTACAAATCAGATTTAGAGGCTGAGCCCCATGCGACTATTCCATAATTCAGAACCGACTCTGTTAGGGCCTTGTATACATTTATTAGATTTTTCTTTGGCAACCACTCTCTGATTTGGTAAAATTTATAATACATTTTTCCTAATTTTGTTGTTATATACTCAACGTGATACTACCATTTCATGTGAGAGTCAAAAAATAATCCTAGATATTTGGTTTTAGATACTAATGAAATTTTTTGAGTGCAATTGCAATTTGCAAAGTCATGACAGTTAGTAGTATGAATCTTTATTGTATTATTACAGGGATAGGTTCGCTTATTTAAAGTAAAACACATGAAATTCGACTTGTCCACATTCAGCGTCAGTAAATTGTCATCAAGCCACGCTTTAACTTTGCTCATAGCTACTTGAGCTTTTTTATATACAAGATCCCATGTAGTATCATGAAGCATAATAACTGTGTCATCAGCATAACAGACCACATCTCCTCCACATACCAATTGGAGTAGACTATTTATGTAGATGGTAAATAATACTGGACCTAGCACTGTTCCCTGTGGCACACCACACTCTACCAGGCAAGACACACTTATGAATTCTCCAACTTTAACCTGCTGAGTTCTTTCGCTGAGATAAGATTTGAATTAGTCTAAGGCAATACTTACCTCTGATACCCATGTTGTACATACTGTCTAGCAAAATGCGGTGTGACTCAGTGTAAAAGGCTTTTGCCAAGTCTAGGAATATTAATAAGCATTTTCTACAATGATTCAGATTTTTTGATATGTAATCTCTTACTCTGACAATCGCGTCTTCTGTTTCCAAATCCTTGCCTAAATCCATATTGGTTACATGATAACATTTTAAGATTTTCCAAATAGGAGACAAGTCTCAGTTTAACGCATTTTTCAATAATTTTGCTAACATTGCTGGTAATGGCTATCGGTCTATAATTACTGAGATCTTTATTGGAGCCTCCTTAATGGAACGACGTGATCATTGACTTTTTCATTATAGTTGGGTATATCCCGTCTTTAAATATTGAATTTACTATGTGCAGCAGAGGTGTTAATAATAATTTTTCAAAAAATTTACGCTGATACCATCATTTCCAGTGCTAATATTATTTTTAAGGTTGTTAATAACCTCAATCATTTCTGTTTTCTTAATAGGAGATAAAAAGAATGATCTACCATTTTTAGGGGAATTTATATTTAAATTTAAGTTTACTCTGCTAGGTTTGGGTATTTTGATAGCAAACCGCCAATCTTGGAGAAGAAATCATTAAATTCATTTGCTATATCCAATTCATCAGATAGCTCTTTATTGTTCTCATCTAAGATGTTTTTGATGTAGTGTTTTGTATCAACATTATTGCATGAAGACTTCATTAAGCTCCAGGTTTTCTTGGAATCATTTTTATGAGCTTCAAATTGATTTTTATAGTATTCAGCTTTGGCTTTATTAGTAATTTTTGAAAGGGTTTTGCGGTATTGTCTATGAACTGGCGTAACCTTACGAGCAACCTTGAGAAGTCTTCGAGAAATTTCTGCGAGCTAGGTCAGACGACGTGTGATGCTATGCAGGGGACCGGTTATCATGCTGTGATTTGAACCCATGCCCTTATGATAGATAATCTTTCAATTTGAATGGGTTGACTAAACCAAAGAGGCAATAAAGGGACTGTCAGACTGGCTTCTGGCAATTAAAATGTGTCTCAACTATTCCAAATCGAATAACAACGTTTTATTCAGTTTATATAACAATGATATATACCTCAATAAAAACACTATTGATTTCGTACACTCAGCCAAACGAGTAGGATTACCTATTGACAGCAAATGAACTGGCTAGATACCTTCTGTGATTCAGGCTCAATTGAACAGGTCAATCTTTGCTAAAATGAATTCCAATCTCGCAATAACAAAACTTGTTTATTTCGCATTTTGCCTTAACGTACCTATAGGTATATACATCTATATATGCGTCAAATGTATTCAGAATCCAGTATCATTTGGTTTGAGTTATAGAGACTATTGCAAAACATTTTTCAAATACTTTTTATTTATACGAAGTAAGCATGCTGATACACAAAAAGCGATCAATATTTTCACTACCGTAAGACAAACACATATCCAATAAGAAATCAATAGTACATTTTGCCAAATAATGTACCGTTGTGTTCCTGCATCAAATTTGCAACCATCTATCGTCCAGTATGAAAGCTTTGAACACTTTGCGTTTTAAAAAACAACTGAAAAAAATATTGCATCAACTGGTTTTTATCACATGGACGAATTGTTTTCTCAAGGTTTAGAATCGATCATCACATTATTGTTTTTAATATTTGCACCGCACCCTTCACTTTCTCAATGCTGCATATGATCTTAAAATATGTTGTAATAGTTATTATCCTAACAACTGAAGAAAGAGTACCTCTCACACATGCGTCTGCCGTTACCAACCAACGCAAAGCGGAGTTCGTAAAATCAAAATGGCCAATAAAGTGTAATAGCTATGTAGGTGATTGATTTATTTTGTGGCGGAAATTCAATGGTGGACATGGTTTTTCAGGTGATTTTATCTTCCACAATCAAAAATATACTCAAAAGACCTTGAGAGAATGTTTACGCCTCCATTATCAAAATTTTATGAAAACTCTGATGTTATCAAGTTTGAAGATTATAAGATCGTTAGTTACAACGAAATTTTAGTAATTTTTTTGACAAAACCTCCAGATAATATCTACTCTTATCCAATATTATTAATAAGGTAATATTTCACTAAGAAAACTTTCCCGATTTCCTGAAGGGATGAAGGGAAGGGTGAAGGGAAGGATTTTTCAAAGGCTTTCGACTGTGTTGACCACGAAATACTGTTGCGAAAGCTTCCCTATTATGGCTACAGAGGAGTGATACAGAGCTGCTTCAGCTCATGTTCATCAGGCTATAGTCAGATGGTCAGAATTAGCGAAAATCAATAGTGGTGTACCTCAAGGTTCAATACATAAACGATTTAACGAGTATAAATATCGCAGGAAAACCTTTTTTTGTAGATGATACTATTGGATAGAAGCGTATGAAGGAAGTGAAGAGCTGGTGTGAGGAAAATCGTCTTTCTCTCAATATTTCCAAAACTAATATAGTGACCATCAGATGTGAGGTTGACGATATACCATTTGGGAATGATATTATTGAAAACAAGAACAGTTTGGAATTTCTAGGAATGCATATTGATCGTTAATTAAAATTTAAGCACCATATTCATGCCCTGTATAACAAAATCTCATCTGGTTGTTATGCTGTTAGAGTAATGGCAAACGAGCTACAAGATATTTGTTTATGTCATAAACGTCGACTCTAATAGAATTCCACTCATGGAATTCTAACAATGATTTCTATATTCAAAATGCTTGAATCGGGGAAGTTGATTTGAAAAAATAGAGCAGAATCCCATCTTCTTACGTGACAAGACAATCCAGCAACATTAAATTGCCGTTACTAATGACATTAGTCATGAAGAATTTCATTGTTTATAATGGTTGTAACATGTCCAATCGTCTGAAAAATTACATAGACGAAATAAAATATTCACAACACTTCAGAAAGAGTGTTATGATTTTTAGTGCTATAGACCTTATTATAACATACAAATACAAGATTTGCATGATACCACTTAAAAAAAACTGTACTCAATGTGATTGTTTATTTAAAATGTATTTGTGTAGGACATATTTTTCATATAATATGTGAATATTTTTCTGTTGTTTGTTCCTCTTGAGATATTTTTCAATAGTAAAAGTAAAAACGTTGTTAACAAACAAACAATAGAGTATATTCCCTCTCTCTCTCATATCGCCTCTCTTATTTGATTTTGTCAAAAACGATCTTATTTTCTCTAAAACTGATAAAAATAGAGTTTTCATCGAGTTTTGATTCAAAACGGAAGTTTCAAAATGCCAAGTATTTTTTTTAATTGTGAGAGGTAAAAATCAACTAAAATACATGCCAAGGAAATCAGATATAGCCTTATTAGATGTTTTCTCATCAATTCTAGTGAATATCAAGAGTTGGTTGGTTGCGATCATTTCAACTTATTGATTTTTTTGTGAACAGATTATCGTCCTCAATGTGATAATTTAAATTTTGGATGTCTATGTTCTTTGCTAATTATCCGTAAAGATCAGTCAAAATATATACTCACTCACTTTTCACTAAACTTATAATAAACACTAGACTACTACTTGCAAAGTTGGCGGTCAGAAGAATACTAAATAATCCGTTTATTGAATGAGAAATTTTGCGTGAAAGTAATTCAAGAGGGAGAGTGCCTCAAAACTTTCGCGTCTGCTACGCTCGCGGCCTTTACTTTGGATTCCGGACTCGAGACTCAAGAACGTAGTCCGGGGGCTATTGTTGAAAGTGTCAAATATCGTTCGTAATCTGTAATAGTACATTACGTATCAAGTATTGTAAAAAGCATATTACGCACGAATGAAAAAACTAATTCCATGAATGCGTAATTGCTTTACAACACGCATTACGTACTATACTTTACCTACGGCCATATAAAGACAAAAAATTCTGGACATATGACAGGGTATTTAATTTTTTCAAATGAGAAACCCTGTATTTTATTGCATCTTTAGATTTTTTTAATAATCTTATTTCGAACAATTTTACAAAATTATTTATATATGGATATATGTTTCACAACTTCACAACATTTTTTTTTAATCAACATTGGGAACATTATAATAATTTATGGTTACTGTACAATTCAAAGGGACAGCACACATCGTAAGGGGCTCAACCCCCACCGAAAGTGCACACCTTGCCGATCTCCCAAATGACGAAATTACCAGGAAATTTAGTTTCGAGAAATTCTTTCGAACGGAATCAAATACCGAGAGTGAATAGAGTATAGAATCCATTCGAGCACTGGGAAAGAGTACCATGACATAGTACTCGGACGGGTCCAAAACTCCCGACGGAACTGGAGCAGGAGTCTTTGGGCCTCACACCAAATACTCTGAACCCATGGGCCTGTTCCCCAGTATTTTTCAAGCCATTAAAAGGTGCATTCAATTCAACCTCGACAGGAAATACCGGAACAAGGAAATCACAATCCTCTCCGATAGTCAATCAGCCATCAAAGCGTTGAGCTCATATAACATCAACTCAAAGATGGTCCGGGAATGCCTAGACAAACTCAATGATCTATGCAGGAACAACAAGGTAATCCTCCTCTGGGTACTGGGGCACGTTGGAGTGGAGGGCAATGAACAAGCAGATACCCTGGCACGAAAAGGAGCATCAACGCCACTGATCGGGCCAGAATCATTCTGCGGACTCCTTCCAAGACGAACTCAATAAAACTGAAGAAGCAATGAGAGCAACATACTGGCAAAGACTTCCAGGGCTAAGGCAGGCCAAAAATCTCCTCGTCAACTTCAACCGAGCAAGATCGAAGACACTGATTAACCTCAGCAAAACTAGTCTAAAGACAATCACGGGATTTCTGACGGGGCACTGCAGACTCAAAGAACACCTAGGGAAGCTAGGCTTAGAGAAGGACAGCACCTGCAGATTATGTGGGGAACATCCAGAAACACCACACCATATATTGATGGAGTGTTAAGCTGTACATCACAAGAGATTGAATATTTTGGAATTACACCAGCTGACTGTGGGAAAAAAACCACGAATAGATCCCCTCAAAATCCTTAAATTCCTCAAGGAATTAGGGCTTGGGGGGCTGCTGTAAACGAGAACACCTTGAAATAGCAGAAGATGGGGCACAATAGATCTAATTATTATATTATTAACTAGAACTTAATTGTCTTTCAAGAAGTTTGTATTATTTTAATTTTGACAATTGCTATGACTACGCTTTTGATGAGCGATTGTGTGATCATGACCTACTTACTTGCGAAGTTCTTAAATGTTCCGTTTAATTTTATATATACACTTCAATTCATTCAAACTGTGCGTTTTGTTTACAAAAACTGTGCGATTTGTTTTCCGTACGTAATGAGCTATTTACTGAGGCTGTGTGTTTTCGCATATTTACTACAGTGGCCGTAGGAAAAAAGTTTATTTATCTTCATATACATAAAAGTTAGTTAATGAATATGCATCTTCCACATCTCCTCCAAAACCGGCGAAAGGTACACCGGGATTTGGTACACACATTACTTGGTGTCTAAAAAATAACTGCAGGCAACCCTATACCACCGTGTTCATAATGAAATAATCTTTATTCACATTTAATTTTAATTCAATAATCAGACCGGTGCAAAATGCTAGTATCGACTTACTTGTGTATGGCTACCCGAGAGTTGTGACCGGAATAAAAGAATAGGCAACCTAACGTTTGCATATTCTATGGGCTTCATACTTTCGATTGGTATAGAATTTGTCTAATAATCAAACCGGTGGTTAAAAAAAATGATTTATTAATTATTCATATCCTGGACTGAAATTTTTTAGACAACCCATATGCAATATATTCATTGACATATTAAATTAAATATAAAATACGTTCATTTCATCAAATAAACATCTCGGTGATGGTCGTTTTATATCGGGATCTTAGACTATCTACTTGTCTAAAACTTCCTAACTTTGGCTCCGTACTATTAATGGCTTGGACAGACTCACTTTCGGTTGAAGCTGGGAGGTAAAAATTTGGAGGTATTATAACACCTCTATGATCATACGTTGACTACTGATATGCAGAGTTGGGAAATAACATTCAACTGTGTGCAAGCGCTTCAAGGTATATTGAAATATCAGATGCAAAACAATACTTGTTATAACTTTTTAGTTGTTATGAATTATTGATCAAATCGAGATTAAATAGAGGAGACTTGATTTACGAAATAATTATTTACATGCCAAGGGACAAAAGAGCTTAATTTTCTCCCGTGCATAGTTTGATTGGAATGCACTTCACTCTGGACAAGCTCCCCAGACCCCCAACCATCATTCTGCTTTCAAATGAAATTTCAGTCATTGCATTCTTTCCAATTACATTAACAGATGATTTTCCTTTAAAGTAATTAACAAAAAATCTGGAGTGTGTGGATGTTTTGGGTTGACAGTCCCTTTATTATGTCATAAGAAACAATAAATTTGCGTTTTTTTTTGGTATTTGTAACTGGAAGGATAACTATAACCATATCGCCATGATCATCAAGGTCTTTAACATCCATTTTAATTAGTTCTTCGCATCTGCAAGCCCCGTAAATGACACATAGTAAATCGATCTTAAAAATCACAATTTACCAAGAAAAAAACATATCTTTAATTTAAGATCCTTGAAAGTTAGTTTGATATTTGAGGAAAATATAATTTTAACGACCATTTATACAACCATTTCTTGACTAACCAATTTTATAAATTGTCCTTCTGATAAACTTACCTTTACCGTCCTTAAAAATCTAATTAATAATGAAATAAAAAAGCTTACCTTCCTTTGCAACTAATCTCCATCCGAGGTCTCTGTCAAAAATCTCAGAATTTAATCTCTTTCAAAAGTCAGAGATTTCTTTGACGCGTAATCGCTGGCTTCTCTTTTGAGGAATGCTATCAATTTTGTACACTTGATGTCTATATTTTCCTAAACGTTTAGTGGGTACTGATCGTAACAAACTATATTTTCTCCATAATGTTGATGTTTTTGAGTCTCTTGCTCGCTGTGAAAAAAAAACTATGACAACACTTATGTTTGTATCACCAAAAATGTCATTGCAGCAAATCGTTGTCAACACGATGACGACGCGACGCAATACTTAATTGTTAGTTTGTCACATAGGCGCTTATAGTTCCACAACTTTCTGCAGTTGTTCTTATAAGTATGCACGCATTATAATTTTCAGGGCATTATAAAAATGTTGGCCGAACAGATAGTAGAAACAACCTATACCTATACATACATGAGCGTTTTTGAAATGTAGAGGTCCAAGAAGTGATCCTTGGGGGACACCCAACTTCACGGTGTATCAAAACTTTGCAACTATCACTTTTCGATTTGCTATATACGATATGATATTGATTGTCACACAACAAATCGATCATCATATTCAGATGTTGCATTATTCTGTTTACTTTAATTTTTGAGGGTGCTTCTGATGAGCTCATAAGTGATATTTGCTCGGTAATTCACAATGTCTTTTTTTTGTCAGATTTTTATGGAGTAAAACAACATAAACGTAAGCATCCTTCAAACTGCGCATTCCTAATTTATTTAGGTGATTTCGAGATTGAATTCGGGATCCCGAGATTAATGTTGGGATCCTGGGATGAAAGTCGAGATACCCAGATTGAAGTCCTGATTATTAAAAAAGAATAACTTTGGCTCTTCAGCGGCTTCGTAGAAAAAACATTTCATATTAGACACCAGTTTTACGATATATTAATTTCTTTGATTAAAATAAATTTGAAATGTGCAGAGAAAAATGTTCATCATGCGTAAAGTAACTTTACTAAATTTATTGTATATCCTTTCGATCAAAACAATAATTTCATCAACACTTGCATTGATAGTATTGATACTTTTTGCAAGGTAGCAATCGAAGAAAGGAATATTCCACCTCACAGTCCAATTTACAGCAGCCACATGCTAACAACAAACCACGTTATAAACTTGCCAAAATGCAGAAAAGGCACAATGAAGCCTGAGATTTGAGATACGACCAGACCTTTTCGAATGGTTAATGGTTATGGCCTGTCGAGAAGAGAGCGGGGATGCTTGGAGGAAAAGCTTGTAAAAGGCAGGTTTGCATTTATGTGCAACAAACCTCGTAGCCGGACATCATAGGCGTCCAGTTGAAACTTACTTGGGTGGCTCAAAGAAATGAGTTGCTGAACCCAAATGTTTTTTACGGCCATATCTCCCAAAATGGTATCAATTCATATTATGGTTAATAATGTGTGAAAACACATGCTTCTCGACAAAACTACAATTGAATAATGTTCTTGAAATATTAATTCCAATGTTTTATAGTAATAAACTGGATAAAGTGAAAAATATGATCAACTATTCTTATTTTTATCTATTTGTTTTTGTAGGTATTATTCATTTCAATTGAGCTTTGTTGTGTAATATGGAAAGCATCAAAAACATAATATAATATGTGATACTTTGTTATGTCACAACCTTTTATATTTCACAAAAACTGAAATTTTCAAGTAGGCTCTGACTCCGTCAAAAATGAGTTCATTCGTTGTTACGCTGTTATTTATCACGTTGTCACATCGCTGTCACAATTTCAAATTGATAATAAACGTAACATGTTTTTTTCAAACCAAGAAAAATGGAATCTGATGAAACTATTTCATGAATCGGACATTAGATCGATTAGATGAAAATACGAGAAACAATATTCAAAATGCAGTAGGTAATCCATTCATTAAAATAATTTTTTTAAGCTTGTCTGTTTTTCAGATATACCGGGTGATCACGAGGTGAGATACGCCCCTCAATTTTTCTATAGTTTTGAAGATATAGGTTTCAAATTTGGTACGTCAATATATTACTCAATTACGCATATTTTGACTCCATTACCGAAAATTCACCACTTCCGGTTTAACCGGAAAATCGGTTGAAAAATGGCTGAGATACAGTTGATTGTTCAATCGAACAAAGTTGGCCATGAACATCAAACTCAAATCATCACAACTGACGAACGGCATCAACATTTATTAGAGGAAGGTTCGAGGTAAGATACAGCTGAAAATTGAGCTTCTCATGTGATTGCAGCAACCATATTTTCCAACAATTATCAACAATTTCCTCAGATCGGAGAAGTACCCATAAAGAAATGCTCACAACTGCCATTTCTCAAATGACAACATAGTCTTTGCATATTGTCGTATTGAAAAGTTATGAATTATCCAAATAATCATGTTAAAAGTTTCGGAGAATTCTGAAAGGAATCGAAGATACGAGATGTTGCATTATGAGTGTTCTCAAAATTGAATATTCTTAAACAGAGGCGGCTTGAACCTACGAAAGCTAAGCAAAAAATCAAATCTTTTCATTCGAGTAGTCTGATAATTCATCATTTTTCAATAAGACAATGTGAAAAGTGTTTGGAGGGAGCTCAGAACAAATGGTCAAAATGATGCAAAATTCATATTTGCCAAATATTATACCCAGGTGATCCTGAACGGAGGTTGGCTTACTGTAATTGGCTAATGAATAGAAATGATTTCCCCCAAGTCTTCTCAAAGATCATTTGGACGGATGAGAGCACTTTCACTAATTGTGGATGTTCAATAGAAGTAATGAGCAATAAAAATGAAAATGGTGGCCCAGAAAAATCTAAAGCGCTATATGATAATGAAGAGTAATCTCTAGAACATTCAAAAATAATCTGAAATCATTTAGAATGTTTGAGGATGTTTTAAATTACTTGAAATATTCGAGAATACATTCAAATATTCTTAAACGTTCTGAATGGTTTGTAATGTTAATAAAAGAGAAAAGCCTAATACCGTGGAATGAACCAGAATGTAGGCTCCGAAAGGTTCTAGAACGTACTGACAAGACACTCAAGAAGTGAAATTCTGAAGAATGCAGCTATCAGTGAAAATATGAGTGAGAAAAGTTTAGAACGCGTTTTCGAAACTTCTGGAGATTGCCTAAAAATTTAAGAAAACCGTGGAATGAACTAGACCAGAAGGTTCTAGAACATTCTGACGACCAGTGATTTGTCGTGTTGGGTGGAATTCTTAGGAAATATAGATATATAGTATAGAATATAAGAAAAATATCTAAAGTGTGTTGTGTAGTTTGTCATTCATTTTCATCATCCGTGTGTTTTTTGGAGTTGTGCCTTGCTTTCTTACATTAGTACTTTCAATAGTGTGAGACTATGTCATTCATATTCATGCTATCTGTATCTTTTCGGTTTTGTTCTCTACGTTCAGGTGCTGTTGTCTTTACAGCTGCAGTATTAAGGAATACAGTGCCATCGGGAATTTCTTGAATAGTTGTACCCATAATAATGTAGTAAAACTGCACTAAACTAATTTTGATAATTTATTTACACACATCTTAATCAATAATTTATATCACAAGTCACTATTTTTATTTATCTTTACTGACACTCTCTATCCGCGAACTCTGGAACTATATTGGTTACTATCTGTGACTGTCCTGACTAGTTCCCTCCATCTAATACCCAGTGGCTTATATACTAGTATTTACAGTTCTCGGCCATTCGAGCCTTTCGGGCGAGTTCTAAGATGTCCCCAGAACCTTCGTTGGAAGGTTCGCGATTATTCCACGTGATTTATTTGTTTGTCAGCGGAGAACTTGTTTACATTTCGAGTTGAAGATGATCAGGGCCGGACTCGAGGCCGGTATCGAAATCGTTACATTGCCCCCTTCTTAAAGACGTTTCGTCCAGAAATATCATTTTTGGAGTGCGGAGATTTCTGCAAGATTCTCCATATCTGCACCTGAACGTTCGATGGAAGTAACACTCCACAGTCTTCGAAATGGGTCGAGGAAGATGGTTGCAGCACATCAGAATCTTGACGCCGCTGGATCTGAACATTGTCTCCAACATGCTCCTTATAACTCTCCAGTCCAGCCCATCAATCCCACAGGCCAATTTTGAGATTGCCAGGTCCACAAGATTCTGGTCCAACATCATATCTCTTAATCTGGTGAGACTCTTCCAGACATCTTCATAAAACGGCTTATCTCGAGAAAGCTTCTTGGTAACCAAATAATAAATGTTTCTCTGGCACTTCCTCAGCTGTAGCAACCCTCCAACTTCCGGGTTTTGTTCCCGCAGTTCCTGGAGTCGACCGAACTTCTTGGAGAATACTACGGCAATGCCTCTGGACATTTGGAGATCTTCTGCAGAACCATCTTTGTTCTACCGCCTCTGCCTACTCCGGTATCGAAGATGTCCTGATACTTCCTGACTAATTCCTTCCATCTAATACCCAGTGGCTTATATACTAGTATTTACAGTTCTCGGCCATTCGAGCCTTTCGGGCGAGTTCTAAGATGTCCCCAGAACCTTCGTTAGAAGGTTCGCGATTATTCCACGTGATTTATTTGTTTGTCAGCGGAGAACTTGTTTACATTTCGAGTTGAAGATGATCAGGGCCGGACTCGAGGCCGGTATCGAAATCGTTACATTGCCCCCTTCTTAAAGACGTTTCGTCCAGAAATATCATTTTTGGAGTGCGGAGATTTCTGCAAGATTCTCCATATCTGCACCTGAACGTTCGATGGAAGTAACACTCCACAGTCTTCGAGATGGGTCGAGGAAGATGGTTGCAGCACACCAGAATCTTGACGCCGCTGGATCTGAATATTGTCTCCAACATGCTCCTTATAACTCTCCAGTCCAGCCCATCAATCCCACAGGCCAATTTTGGGATTGCCAGGTCCACAAGATTCTGGTCCAACATCATATATCTTAATCTGGTGAGACTCTTCCAGACATCTTCATAAGACGGCTTATCTCGAGAAAGCTTCTTGGTAACCAAATAATAGATGTTTCTGTGGCACTTCCTCAGCTGTAGCAACCCTCCAACTTCCGGGTTTTGTTCCCGCAGTTCCTGGGGTCGACCGAACTTCTTGGAGAATACTACGGCAATGCCTCTGGACATTTGGAGATCTTCTGCTGAACCACCTTTGTTCTACCGCCTCTGTCTACTCCGGTATCGAAGATGTCCTGATACTTCCTGACTAGTTCCCTCCATCTAATACCCAGTGGCTTATATACTAGTATTTACAGTTCTCGGCCATTCGAGCCTTTCGGGCGAGTTCTAAGATGTCCCCAGAACCTTCGTTAGAAGGTTCGCGATTCTTCCACGTGATTTATTTGTTTGTCAGCGGAGAACTTGTTTACATTTCGAGTTGAAGATGATCAGGGCCGGACTCGAGGCCGGTATCGAAATCGTTACATTGCTCCCTTCTTAAAGACGTTTCGTCCAGAAATATCATTTTTGGAGTGCGGAGATTTCTGCAAGATTCTCCATATCTGCACATGAACGTTCGATGGAAGTAACACTCCACAGTCTTCGAGATGGGTCGAGGAAGGTGGTTGCAGCACACCAGAATCTTGACGCCGCTGGATCTGAATATTGTCTCCAACATGCTCCTTATAACTCTCCAGTCCAGCCCATCAATCCCACAGGCCAATTTTGAGATTGCCAGGTCCACAAGATTCTGGTCCAACATCATATCTCTTAATCTGGTAAGACTCTACCAGACATCTTCATAAAACGGCTTATCTCGAGAAAGCTTCTTGGTAACCAAATAATAGATGTTTCTCTGGCACTTCCTCAGCTGTAGCACCCCTCCAACTTCCGGGTTCTGTTCCCGCAGTTCCTGGAGTCGACCGAACTTCTTGGAGAATACTACGGCAATGCCTCTGGACATTTGGAGATCTTCTGCTGAACCACCTTTGTTCTACCGCCTCTGCCTACTCCGGTATCGAAGATGTTCTGATACTTACTGACTAGTTCTATCCATCTAATACCCAGTGGCTTATATACTAGTATATACAGTTCTCGGCCATTCGAGCCTTTCGGGCGAGTTCTAAGATGTCCCCAGAACCTTCGTTAGAAGGTTCGCGATTCTTCCACGTGATTTATTTGTTTGTCAGCGGAGAACATGTTTACATTTCGAGTTGAAGATGATCAGGGCCGGACTCGAGGCCGGTATCGAAATCGTTACATTGCCCCCTTCTTAAAGACGACAGTCTTCGAGATGAGTCGAGGAAGATGGTTGCAGCACACCAGAATCTTGACGCCGCTGCATCTGAATATTGTCTCCAACATACTCCTAATAACTCTCCAGTCCAGCCCATCAATCCCTCAGGCCAATTTTGGGATTGCCAGGTCCACAAGATTCTGGTCCAACATCATATATCTTAATCTGGTGAGACTCTTCCAGACATCTTCATAAGACGGCTCATCTCGATAAAGCTTCTTGGTATCCAAATAATAGATGTTTCTCTGGCCCTTCCTCAGCTGTAGCACCCCTCCAACTTCCGGGTTCTGTTCCCGCAGTTCCTGTAGTCGACCGAACTTCTTGGAGAATACTACGGCAATGCCTCTAGACATTTGGAGATCTTCTGCTGAACCACCTTTGTTCTACCGCCTCTGCCTACTCCGGTATCGAAGATGTCCTGATACTTCCTGACTAGTTCCCTCCATCTAATACCCAGTGGCTTATATACTAGTATTTACAGTTCTCGGCCATTCGAGCATTTCGGGCGAGTTCTAAGATGTCCCCAGAACCTTCGTTGGAAGGTTCGCGATTCTTCCACATGATTTATTTGTTTGTCATCGGAGAACTTGTTTACATTTCGAGTAAAAGATGATCAGGGCCGGACTCGAGGCCGGTCTCGAAATCGTTGCATTGCCCCCCTTCTTTAAGACGTTTCGTCCCGAAATATTATTTTAGGAGTGCGGAGATTTCTGCAAGATTCTCCATATCTGCACCTGAACGTTCGATGGAAGTAACACTCCACAGTCTTCGAGATGGGTCGAGGAAGATGGTTGCAGCACACCAGAATCTTGACGCCGCTGCATCTGAATATTGTCTCCAACATGCTCCTTATAACTCTCCAGTCCAGCCCATCAATCCCACAGGCCAATTTTGGGATTGCCAGGTCCACAAGATTCTGGTCCAACATCATATATCTTAATCTGGTGAGACTCTTCCAGACATCTTCATAAGACGGCTTATCTCGAGAAAGCTTCTTGGTAACCAAATAATAGATGTTTCTTTGGCACTTCCTCAGCTGTAGCAACCCTCCAACTTCCGGGTTTTGTTCCCGCAGTTCCTGGAGTCGACCGAACTTCTTGGAGAATACTACGGCAATGCCTCTGGACATTTGGAGATCTTCTGCTGAACCACCTTTGTTCTACCGCCTCTGTCTACTCCGGTATCGAAGATGTCCTGATACTTCCTGACTAGTTCCCTCCATCTAATACCCAGTGGCTCATATACTAGTATTTACAGTTCTCGGCCATTCGAGCCTTTCGGGCAAGTTCTATGATGTCCCCAGAACCTTCGTTAGAAGGTTCGCGATCCTTCCACGTGATTTATTTGTTTGTCAGCGGAGAACTTGTTTACATTTCGAGTTGAAGATGATCAGGGCCGGACTCGAGGCCGGTATCGAAATCGTTACATTGTCCCCTTCTTAAAGACGTTTCGTCCAGAAATATCATTTTTGGAGTGCGGAGATTTCTGCAAGATTCTCCATATCTGCACCTGAACGTTCGATGGAAGTAACACTCCACAGTCTTCGAGATGGGTCGAGGAAGATGGTTGCAGCACACCAGAATCTTGACGCCGCTGCATCTGAATATTGTCTCCAACATGCTCCTTATAACTCTCCAGTCCAGCCCATCAATCCCACAGGCCAATTTTGGGATTGCCAGGTCCACAAGATTCTGGTCCAACATCATATATCTTAATCTAGTGAGACTCTTCCAGACATCTTCATAAGACGGCTTATCTCGAGAAAGCTTCTTGGTAACCAAATAATAGATGTTTCTTTGGCACTTCCTCAGCTGTAGCAACCCTCCAACTTCCGGGTTTTGTTCCTGCAGTTCCTGGAGTCGACCGAACTTCTTGGAGAATACTACGGCAATGCCTCTGGACATTTGGAGATCTTCTGCTCAACCACCTTTGTTCTACCGCCTCTGTCTACTCCGGTATCGAAGATGTCCTGATACTTCCTGACTAGTTCCCTCCATCTAATACCCAGTGGCTTATATACTAGTATTTACAGTTCTCGGCCATTCGAGCCTTTCGGGCGAGTTCTAAGATGTCCCCAGAACCTTCGTTGGAAGGTTCGCGATTCTTCCACGTGATTTATTTGTTTGTCATCGGAGAACTTGTTTACATTTCGAGTAAAAGATGATCAGGGCCGGACTCGAGGCCGGTCTCGAAATCGTTACAATAATAAATATAATGAAGATGGTTAGGATACAAACAAAAAAGTAATTACCAGTAAAAACACAAGCAGTTTTTTTAGCGGATCAATTTCGTTTTGCAAAGAAATAATTTTGTCAATAAGTAATTTCTAGAGGAAAACTGACATGAAAAAATTGCGAGACTGTAGGTTCAATTTGCAATAATGTTTGATATCATACTATTAGACTTATTTATTATTTATTATTCTTTTCGATATAAAATAATGAGAATAATTAGTGGTGATGTGAGTGTGGTCGGTGATTCACAGTTTACAAATTTCGCTTCCCAGACCTTGCAAGCAACATTCTGTTATTTTTCCCCCAAAGAAATTCAGAGTCGGCGCTCATGGAAGGCATGGTGGTTATCAATTCACAAGTAGTCTTCTCTGGAAGAGAGGCATGCACATTATTTGATTTGAATTTTGTTATTTCGTTTGTTACGTCGAAAATTGTTATCGCAAAATCTTTTAAAAATATGAGGAATAATAGAAACTGATAATTTGCAGCAGTGAATGGTTGAATAGCGGCCTTCAGAGGAGCTAGGGCTAGATTTAGCCCACTCTTGTCGAAACGAAACGGCGAAATATTCATCTATTGCAAAATTTAAGGGCGTTGTCACAAAATGAGCGTATGAGTAGTAAATAAAAAAGTTATACGCAATTTTAAAATATTCAAATTACCTATTACTCATACTGACGTAGAAATACAGAAGAAAGTGAGATCGTTTTGGATGTATTAGGTGTGGCTGAAGCACCTACTTAGATTTTGATCATCAAATTTGAAACCGATAAAAAATTCACTAATGAATCACACGCAGTTACCAACACAAAAACTGAAGGAATATAGTTATATGAGGTCTTTCTCTGGGTATGTAAACAGGGCCAGTATTAATGAGATCAATTAACAAAAAACCCCGTATGCAGATCTTTTACCTTATTGTTGGGATGCTTCCTGGTTGAGAGAGGGAGTCCAATTAGGTACATTGATATGATGTGAGGCTAGATCTAGAGGCTGAAAGACGTAGGTGCATTGAAATTGAGTTGATTTTCAGACGCAGAAAGAGCAAACCAGCAAACCAAGCAAATTATGTGAGTGTATCACCAACAAAATGGAATATCCCCATTTTCCACCATTGGTGTTTAGTTTCTTAGCTATAAAAAAGTAGGAGTTTTCTCGAGCAATGTTATAATCATTCGACAATTGTTCAGTGAATTTTGGAACCTACAAAAAAATTCTCTGTAAATCAAGAATTAAGATAAAAATATATAATTCATCTGTACAGAATAGTTATTTTTGTATCTAGTGCGCGAAATGCTACTGTGGTGATCGAGAACTGAAAAAAATAGTCGAGATCACCAAAGTATTTCGCGCATGAGATGCAAACAAAATTTTTTCTACAAACGTCAAAAATATTCTAAAATAAGTAATATGCTTAGATTAATATGAAAAATAGTATTGAACTGGCTTAAACTGTTTTTCCAAATCAAGTAATTACTGTAACTATGGAAATAAAATAGCATTTGTTGACAATTGAATTTTTGCGTGAATGAGGAACATAAAGGTTAAAATATAAAAATCCCATATAGTTTACATGCAGTGTGCGAAGTAAGTATTTCACACACTACTTCGCGCACGGTGCCATGGTAACGAAGGAAAATGAAAAAAAGGGTCACTTCGCATGTTGTTGTCAATGCGCGAATTTTTTGACGTTTGTAGAATTTTTTTTTATCCCAGTGATAACATTTCATGTTTATTTATCGAGTTATATTTGTGGCAGTTCTAACTCGATATAAAGTTAACACAGACACCCCATATAAAAAATAATAAGAGCGCGACATTTTTATTTGTTCACGACAAATTCTCAAAAATTATTTGAACACTACTGAAGTTGGTTCCATCGATTTTCTAGCAAGTGGCTTTGCTAACTTCATATACATATTGAGAAGTTGATCTGTACTCATAATTAATTTCGAAATATTGATATATTAAAAGATTGCTCCCGTGTACTCTACCAAAATTCAAAATGTTGATGAATATATTATTATTATTATCACAACGAACTGTCTTTATGATATATAATGCACCAGCACAGTCAATCTTTAGATATGGTATGGCGTTGGGGGCAACTCATTCAACGCATTTGCAAAACTTAAAGGATGTGGTCTTCGAACCGTACTCTCATGGTCCTTCTAGTTTGACCCACATACTCCATCTCGTAGTCCTTTTAGCTAATTTTATGAATTTCTGACTTTTCTTTTTCTTCTGTGTTATCTTTGGGAGTAAGTACCTAGGAGGTAAGCTCAAAGTTTCAAATATTGAGAGCGAGTTAATAGGCTTAGCAACAATTTCTGAAATATTGATATTTTCTAATTATTTGGGAATATATGAATTTGTCCATTTTTTTTTTAATTCTGGTGTTTTCATCGGAGCTGAAAATAAATGTTTCTCAGTTTTTCTGTGCGACGGCTCGTCATCGATCAACTATCATCAACTTATTTTTTCTTAGATAGCCCTGTTTCCATTACTAGAATTTTTCATTTCAATGATGATGTATCTATGACTTATGGTGGTTTCATTTAATGTTTCAGTACGTCACCATTATGGGTTTGTATGCGCTTTAATAAAAATATGAGTCATACCACTCCATCTATGCAGCCCTGATACTGAATCATTCCAACTACTGTGTCAGTTTTTCGTTGTTCTACGGAGCCAATGGCTTTTGTGGGGCATTCTGCTGCTACTGCATCACCCTTATTGGTGTTGGGGTATTGAATATTCTGAAGTGAAGCGAGCAAGAGATCGATAATGCTTTTCGGTTCTTGAAATCCGGATAATTTATTTCCATGATAAATAAAAACAATGAATTATTACACGAAATGGAAAATAAATGCAGAAGACAACTACACAACAACCACTAACAATCCTAGTAAATTTTCCAATATCAAAGATAACCAGCTCTAGGAATACTGAGGAGTAATAAACCTGTTAATAACACCTTAACAACCCTGCATGGAAATTAGAGTTGTCAATACATAAATAACTCACAGCATATGTCAAAACTCAAAAATTGCTCAATCAGAACCAGTCAGGCTTTCGAAGCAGTTTTTCATGTGAACCAGCATTGAAATTTGCTATAGACGAAGAAAAATGTAGCGGTTTTTTAGATTTACATGGTGCATTTGAAGTTATAGAGAACAATTTTATTGAAAAAAATCAGTTATTAATTTGGATTAAATGCTTTCGCATATAAATGTTTCGAGTCATATTAAGAATAAAGGTATCAAAAAACTAAAATCAATAATAAAATATAACCAAACGAATTATTTCAGGTGGAGTGCCCCAAGGTAGTGTATTGGGTGATTTGGATTTGAGCGAACGTAAAGCACATCTATTTGCAGATGATACCTTTATCTACATTATGGGGTGAGAATAATAATAACTTGAAAAATTAAACCAGCATCTTGCAAAAATTTGTGAATATTTTAATAATAGATTGTGGTCAACGTAAATGAAATGAATAACATGATTATTAAAAATAAACGAAAAATTGAAGAGGTAATTAATTGCAATATTCAAGTTATTAAACAAATGATTTCTATTCACATGTTTGCAAGAATATTTGTTTACAAATTGACAGTTCCACAATGAAGAACATTCATATAATACCAAATAAAAAGTATTTTTGATGCTATGTGAAATTATAATCCATATTAACATACCCGATTTTATTAAATTGTTTCGTAACATCGATGTTTTCAAAAGTAATATCCGTTTTAATGAAATGTATGTTATTAGTTGTTTTTAAATCTTTATAAGTTGGTATGGTGATTTTTCTCTTTTAAAAGCTGCTATGCTCTGCTGCAGCGACTGCTATACTGCCGACCTAAGCAAAAGTACCGTATCTACAAAAGATATAAATATTGTAATATAAGATTCTGTAGGTTTAAAAACCTATAAATTTTGCTTTTTACCAAACAAAGATTAAGTATAATTGGTTTAAAAAGCCAAAGTTAAGCCAAAGCTAAGAAAGCTGAAAAATTTCGTATGTAAGAAGGTCGGATCTACAGAATTCTAAGCAAAATAGCAGATAGCAGATACGGTACTTTTACTTAGGACGGCAGTATACTTCAATCTACAACGCATTTCATATATCGTAACCTACGTCATCTCTGTATCTTTGTGATGAAGCAATGATTTTAAATAGCAATGCTACATTCCAAGGAATTGTTTTAGGAATTCGCAGATATAAATGTATATCAATCATTCACTTCTTCTTTCTAATTAATATCAACAGCACATATTTGAAACTTACATTTGTTATAGTCAATACATGCGCAATGAATAAAAATGTCTCAAACATATTTTAGCATCCTGCTGTAACAATCCTAGTGATACAACGATTCAAGTACTCAAGTAGGTATTTATTTTAGTCGCCAAATTATTTCTGCCAAACACAACAAAGGATTTCTCGTGGTTTGGTCTGGTACCATGGTACCTGTGTCATGCCCAGTGTTGCCATCCTTCGTAAAGCTTTTGTAAAGCCGTTCTGTCAGCATAACAATTGGTAATACCCAGGCTTCCTGTCAGTTCGTTGTTCGTAATCGGTTTTTGTAGGAAGATGTTTGGCACACCACCCATATCAGAAAATGTGTTTCCACAGCGTGGAAAACAGCAGTTGTGCAAGCTGGTCTACAATGGGATCTATCAGTATAGTACCAACCATATTAAAAAAAATCGAGAGTGCCATGAAAATATAAATCAAAAGCCACAATTAATTTTTCTATATTACCACCTTTTCGATGGGGTTTTCTAAAAGAATATAGTTGCACAACTGGACTGATAATATTTTTGAGGGCAACATTTAACAAACGTTGTACAGTGTGAATATTGCTAGATTTTAGCAGGGCATTCGATGCAATTCACTATGATTTCTAGTTGAATAAATCAATATATTGCTAATTTCTGCTCAGTAAAGCCGTAGAAACAATGGATATTTTATGTAATAAGTTTTAAGTTTTGGGATTTTGGATGTCAATTTTCAAAATAAAACAAGATGCAAAACAGTATTGAAAAATTAAGCTGGAATTCTACCAACCGGATTGTTTATGAGGCGTGATCAGAATAATAATGACAATGATGGTTTCGCGTTAAAAAATTATCCAAAATTATGAAAATTAAAACTAAAAACATAAAACTTCCATTGTGTTTCAGCCTTTAGACAACAAAAAGTATGCATAGGTGAAGACAGTTCTAATTGATGCCGATCTCTTAAAGCAGGATTACCTCAAGGATCTATCCTAAGGCCGTTGATGTTTTCAAATTAGTACATCTTCCGTATCATCAACTATCTATTCAACTGAAAAGATTATTCATATGCGGGTGACACTCAGTTATATAACAGCTTTCCAGAACTAGAAAATCCAGAACAAGTGCTCAAAAATAGAAATAAATCAGAAGTATCCCAAGGTTTCCCTTCTAGATTAAATGCTACTCTAGAGAATGAAAACAATAAATCCTTAGCTTTTCTAGACACAAATGTTATAAAACCCCGAAAAACGTGTTAAAAGTAGATTGGTATCACAAATGATCTTTTTCAGACAGTTTTCTAGAAAGATTTCTCACACCATAATTTCGAACACAAAATAGACATCATAAGAACTTCGAAAACTGAAAACATTACAAATATAATACAGATAAAATCAAAGAAATTCATTAAAAAACAATTACTTAACATCATGAATTGAAAAAAGTATCCAAAATGAAAAATCTTCCAACATTAACAATCTGACAAAATACTGCGTGTGAGAAACCTCTCTGAAGTACTTTTGATAGAAGAAAATTCTAATATGGCGTTTTCGAACAACACCGTTGGAAAAAACATTTTTTTTTACGTTAAAGAAATGCCTACTGAACATTATCTATAAAATCATCTGTAGCAACTGTCCAGAATGCTAAGTTGGTCAAACAGGCCCATTTGAGAAAACATAGGGCCATAATAAAACTCGATGTTGAAAATATCACTGCTCAAGTAAAACATATAAATAGAATGTTGATTCTTTTGATTTCACAAACTCCATAATTCTAGACTAAAAACTTTTCTGCCACAAAAACTTCTTAGCGAAATGATGGATACTAGAAAGATATTGAAGCTGAATACGACTTATTTCAAGTTCTTGACTAGTCAGATTCAGAAATGACCTGCTATCGGTACAATTTTTTTCTCCACAATTGTTTTTTCATTGTTGAAACAAAAACTGTATGTTTCCACGGATACATTTTGAATTTTATTCCAAAAGATAATTGGTTTGATTCGAATGTGATGTGTGAACTATTGTATGTTGGAAGTTTTCATTTTTAGTTGTATCTAGTTATATTTGAGTGTATTTCAATTTTAAATTAATTGAACTCAGGAAATATTTGGTGAGTCATTCCGCCATTTCTCAAAATTTTATTAATTCACTATAAATGTTCCAATACTTGTAGTTTTATGTATGTCTTTGATTCATTGCAATATTTGACCTTTTTGGCAAGAAAACAAGTTTTTCTCCAGATTAAGCGATCCATATCCCAACAAAAACTCCTCCAGAATATTGTTATTGGGTCACTAATCTGTCGAAAAAAAATACACGAAAATGTGAACTGCATTTCAGCAAAACAAAAATAATACTGATATACGAGGATATATTGAAAAATTCTTAGCCTACTATAGAACCAAACAAAATTTCAATGTCAAAATATTTTATTACTCAACATATCCTCCCCTCAATAGGATACATTTATTACGTCTATAGACCATTCAAAAAAAATGTTTCTTCTTGCTCTGCAAACCAGACCTCCACAGCTTTTATTACCTCCTTGTTTGAAGAAAATTCACGACCTTTTAAACTTTTTTTCAGTTGAGGAAAGAGATGATAGTCGGATGGAGCCAAATCTGGTGAATAAGGGGGGTGTTCTAGTAATTCAAATCCTAAATCATGAATTTTTTGCATGGCAACATGAGATTCGTGTGCAGGGGCGTTGTCCTTCGAAAGCAAAACACCTTTGGATAGCTTTCCGCGCCTTTTTTCTTTAATTTCTTCCCGTAGAGTGGTCAGTAATGTCGAATAGTAATCTCCAGTTATTGTTCTACCCTTATCCAAAAAATTATTCATGATTACCCCATGGCAATCCCAAAAAACTGAAGCAAGAACTTTTCCAGCAGATTTTTGGACACGAAACTTCTTAGGTCTTGGAGAACCGGAGTGTCGCCGTCCCATCGATTGTTGCTTTGTTTCTGGATCGTAGAAATGTACCAAGGTCTCATCCATGGTAACAATTCGGTATAAAGAAATCTACATCGTTTTCAAATCAAGCACAGATCGAACGCGATGCTACTACCCTTGCACGCTTTTGGTTAACATTCGAACATTTGGGGATCCATTTTGCAGCAATTTTTCTCATGTCCAAATTGACGTGAACTATATTATGAACGCGTTCGTATGAAATATTCAGTGCTTCTGATATCCGTTTTAGCCCAATTCGACGATCTGTTGAAATCATGTCATGAACTGCATCGATATTTTCGGGAACTGACACAGAAACTGGCCTTCCCGATCGGTCATCTTCAATGGAAAATTTACCTCTTTTGAAGCTTGCAGTCCAATTTTTCACGGCCGCATACGAAGGACGTTGATCACCAAGGGTATCAAGCATATCTTCGTAAATCTGCTTACCTCTTAACCCTTTTAAATACAGGTACTCGATACTCCAATTTTTCGATTTTCATAATTTCTTTTGATTTATTGCGTAACTCTTGTTTACTTTTTCGACGTCAAACTTTACACTGACACTTCTAATAAGTTATTGTTCGTTGCTATGGAACGCAATATTTTGTTTATGCAGGGAACTGGTCTAGGCTAACTAGATATCAATACATCCTCGTAAGTCGAAAATGTAAGGAATAAAATTGCTTGCGGACAGCAATTCCGTAAATTTGAATGATTATGTTATTTGATTTATTTCATGCTCGTGCAATACTCGAAACTTCTGTGCATGAAGATGCACCCTAACAAGAAAACCGACGGTGGCGGTTCCCGCAAGTATCGCGGGATATCTGGAAAACAGAACGCGATTTCATTTGTTTTATCGTAATCAAGCTGGAAGGGTTTTCAGGGATCTCAGTATTGGGAATGCTATGTACTATACCTATATGCCGATAATATTTTTTACCAATATCTGTATAGTATGTATTCGATTCATCAATAAAACAAGCGAGATAACTCAAAGAAAAGAACTGTCAGAAGTTATTAGACGGTACCCTACCTTGACTTTGGAGAAAAGCAAACGAATTAACTTGACCGGTACTCATATCTACCTACGCCAGATGCTGTAAATTAAATGTCAGTATTCCCGTTGTCATTCTGTTATTGAATAATTTCAGACAATTATCTCTATATTATGAACCTAACAGTACTTATGGACTCACAGTGGCTTTCACGATATATGAATGAATACATTTCTGTGAGTTTGCAGGAAAGTGTTTTTTTTTTTTTCGTTTCTAATCTTGCACAATGCTCTTTCGCATATCGTAATATTCATCAATGGTATTTTTAATCAGACATTGGGCGTAGCAACACCGACAAAATCATCACACGACACATGTTAAATACTAATAGCAACGAACAATCAATAATAGCTTCGATTAGGCATACGTTACTCATTCAAATGAACTCTTACAGCTTTCTTCAGATCAGTCCGAGACTAGTGTTTAGAAAACTAGTCGACGTAGGTGCAGAAAGATGGATTGATAAAAATTGGCACAGCCATTATAACCTACTGATACTAATAAACTATTTTTTATATGGTTTCGTAACAATGTATCTATTGCGTTCATATCCAATTTCCATACGAGGTGTGTTCAATATTACGTTACTGCCGAAGTCAATGATTTAGCAGCGACATACCTTGAAAAAGGAAGTAATTTTGACACATACAACTAGAATTATCTGGGCGATCCAAGTTGAGTGGACATTGGGCTTGGTCTGTGAAGTTAATATACACAGTGTTCTGTAAAAATGGAAGAATTTCCACACAAACTGCATTGCATTGAAAAAAGATGGAAATATTTTGTCACACGCGACAAAGGGTAATAGACATTTGAGGATCGGGCCCCTGGTGTTGCAAAAACTCTTTGTACGTTGAATTCTGTTAAAACGGTTCTCATGCAGTTTCTAATCACAAATGAAAGAACAATTCATAATTTTCGAGTGAGGATTGGCAAAGAGTATGTCGAATCGTCAATTAGCCAAGTTCGTTGGTACCTATATCGATAGTAGAATTGCATTTGAATCAAGTATGAGTCATATGAGTAAAAAGGTCAATAGTGGATACTAGACTATTGCATTCAATTATGAGTACAGATCAACTACTCAACGTATATTATGCAATTGTACATTCTCATATTTCATACATCGCCTTGTGGGGTTGCTCCATCAGTGTAAATAAAATATTTGTTTCACAAAAAAAGGGTTGTACGCTTGATATTCAAACATGGGCAATAGAGATTCAAGTAAACAATATTTTAGAGATTATCGAATTATGTGTCTACCGTGTATCTACATACGTAAATGTATATTGTTACTGAGAAAAATTATAAATAAGTATAATGCCTCAGATGTGCATACTTATGGAGTGACATTTTTCAATAATCTTCCTGAAGATATAAGAGATGATCCAGTAGAAAAAAGTTTTAGAACCAAACTTAAAGAATTGTTTCTCTAGAGTTGTTTTTACAGTGTTGATGAATGTCTTGGTGGGTGAGGCCAATCTTGATTCTGACTCAACTGATTTTCGTACGTTGGGTGTTCGATCACTCACTTTACTGTATTTTAAGCAATGTTTCGTGAAATGAGATCGTTGTATGTTACTGTGAATACATATTTGTTTTCATTATTGAATGATTTTATCTAATTTTATTGACGTATCCTATATCATATTGTGATTCAAAAGGATTCAATAGAGATTTATTATTATTTATTATTGATGATACAAATTCGGTTGAATTGGCAAACAAGTAGTTTGATTCGATAAAAAAGAATCAGCAGAAGCAATCAAGTTGCCTTGACACTTTGTTGAAATATTATTTAGCAAATATTCTTAAGTATATCGAATATTATTCAAAATGCCGTTTCCCATCGAAAAAAAATGTAATTTGTTAGAATCCTACTTGGTTTGCCAGAAAAATGGCGTAAGAGTATTTTAACGTTATAGCAATTCGTTCCCCGATCGTGAATTACCTAATCGGCGGTTTTTTGCTGTGCTTCAGCGACCGTTCAGGAATTATGAAAAAGTTTTTGAAAATGGGAGAACTAAAGAACATTTTGTAATATCTGAGGAAACAGATTTACTTTTTCAGTTTGGGGTAGCAAATCTGATATATCTTCAGAAAAACAAACATTAACAGTTTTTTGTTAATTCATATAAAGTAAATTTTGATATCGGCCTTCAAAAACTGATTTTGTCAGATATGACTAGCAGACAAAACTCACGTGGAATTTGGTGCTTCTCGAATATTTCGATAATCTTTCGAATGTATTTCCTTTGTTACCAAATTATCTAGAGATTCTGTACAGATGCTGCAAAAGAATGGTCACTTTCGTGAGTGGGCGCCTCAATAACTAGAAAATCACATTCAAAATAACTGACCACGCCCTTTTAACCATTATTATCCTTCGCCCTTGGGAAATGAAGGCATCAACATTATCACATCCAATATCTGATTAATTCATTAAAACCATTTAAAATTACGTTTAAAATCATCACCCCCTATCAAAACAATTTACAAGTTGAATATTTCCCATAATTTCAGTTCTCTCACTAGTTGGAATTGGCAAACTTCTTTCAAGGTCCATTGAGGCGGGGGTAGATCTGCGCACTCACATCCCACCCTTAGTTGACTTAGGCTAGGGTAGAAAAAGGCCAGCCCAAGGGGAACTTTTGCAGAACGTCGAGTAGTGATCATGGAGGTGTATGAACAAACATCTCCAATGATAGGGACTCCGTGAAAAGTGCCATGTATTCTTTATAGGTGAGTTTATCTCTTCTTTTCATTATCATGGTATGACCTATCTGCAGTTTTTAGAGTTGGCCTGTGCTGAACAGGTTAAATAGAATTTACAGGTTAAATAGAATTTACAGGTTGAAACGGGTTTTGTTTGAACCCTTTTTCATTTCGTTACTTTTGTGAAAATTCAAAAGTGATTTTGTCAATTCATTTATTTTGAATTGAATTTTTACGGTTTTAATATTTTTTTAGTCAATACTTTGATATCGATATTATTTTTAACACACGAAGATAAACATGGTGCGTTTTTTTGTTGTTTTGTTTTTATTCATTTTATATTAATAAAACAAGATTTTTACATACTGATAACTGCTTTTCATATTCGCCTTGTTTCAAATTTTAAATCTTTTTAATTGTTTTTTGTTGACTGTTTTTTAATTCAGTTAATTTTTCACGGTTTAAATTTATTTATGGAACAATTAGGATAAATTAATAAATATCGATATTGATTTTCACGTGTAACTGTAAATATTTTCGTTTGTTTTGTGTTTCAAAGAAATATGGATATTTTTAGTTTTTTTTATTAATTTCGTATTAGTAAATAAGTCAGTCAAATAAATGCCAGAATTATCTGAAGAACTAAAAAATTTCATACTAATAACTGCTTATACTTTCAATATTTTGTGACCTTAACTTGTTTTCTTGACTGTCAGAGCTTTTTGATTTGAAACTAATATTTTTTTTTTTATTTTTTTTTTGTTTTTACTCATGTCATATTAGAAATAGAAATAATTGACGATGGACATCCGAAAGCTAAATAATCAAATCTTTGGAATATTGCTGATTTTTTTGGAAAGTTGAACAAATCACATGCTGATAATTGTTTGAAAATTGAATATTGCTTCAATTTTTAAACCTTTTTAAATCAAATTCTTGACTATTTTCCAGACCTTCTTTTCGATTTTTTTCTACAGTTTCTATAATTTTTGAATAACATTCTAGGACGTAAGTAATATTCATATCGATATTGATTATTATCTTATGCATGTTTTGTTTGAAAAATGGTGATTTGATTTTTAGGTTTTTATAATTTCGGTTTTGTTTCAAATTGAAATCATGGTAAATCAATTTGTATTATTAATTATTTTATCAACTATATCTATTCACTACGTGGACGGTCTAAGCTGAGTTTTCTTCTGGAAACTGAAAGTCAAATATTATTTAGTTTTTCTTTATGTTTGTATTTCCTGACTAGGCCAAGAAAAATTATGAAAAATGGGGTATTCAATTATGTATCTTTCCTTAAACTTCCAGAATTGATCTGAATCCGATAATGAGATCTCTTACGTTTGGAATTAATTATTTTGATATACCGGGAAAATCAATTACTGAAGAAAAGAAACTGAAAAATAACAAAAAATAAAATAAGTTTTTTCCAGAGCCCCTTCAAAATAAGACGTAATAATAATAAAAAAATTATTTCAATGTATATATCTTGTTGGTAATGTTTCATATCCTTCAGAAAAAAATTATTAATAAAATATTATAACACTTTGTCAGATGCAAATATTAACAATAGGTAATAATTAACTTCAGAGAGATGGTTATACATTGAAGAAAATTATTGGGCCATTTGTTTTGAGAAGTTCTAGACATTTTTCTATTGATTTTTTACTACCACAGTTGAACGAATTAAATACCTTTGAAAAATCTATGAGTGTTTAGGAAAACTCTTTCAAAATTATAAGTCTATTGAATATTTCAGGTAAAATAACTTAAAAATCAACTGCTCAGATGAATTTGAATTACTTGCATTTTCTACTTTTTGATGTTTTCCTTCTTTGTCCACGGCATTCCTTCCAACCAAACTGATCGGTTTTGGTTGAGGTTTCAGATTGTTTCTTATGTCCTAATTTTGGCACCTGACGACCTGTCTCTCTGTAGGTATTTTACCTGCAATTTTACTAGGGTATTTCATCTTTATTTCTTTTTCTCTGTTGTCTCTGACCCTGACGCCAAGTCCGACTCAATAGATTTGACCATATCATATAATTATACACTGCAAATCTGGCCAAAAGGTAGTTAGGTATAACTCACTCATTTTCAGATAATGAAATTAAAATTTGAAAGGTTTATTTCGGAATTGTAATGTAATTCAAATAATATGAGAACATTTTATTTTTGTAAAAAATTCCATTTTCTGTGTGTAATCAGTCTGAGTACATATAGAGAAGACGAAAAATATCGAGCAATTTTTAAATGATTTTCTCATCTTTCTAATATTAACACATTTCTAAAGAAGAATGACATTTCTCATACCTAGAGCTGTCAATATCCTTCATAACGCAGCTAGGCATAATTATTAACAAAAGACACTCCCATTTCCGAAAACACGGAATTGAACAAAAGATGTCGCCAACGCCCTGCAAATCTTTCAGCGTTGCTGGCATTCTCATCTCCATTTGCTATCCTTGGCCTTCTGGATCAATTCCACAAACGCCTTTCCCACTACACTTGGCCCTGAATTTTGTGCTCTTGTTTTTATCGATTTTCTTGCTTTTCTAACGCGTAGGGTGGGTCCCCAGATCCGAGAGAGAGGGCGTCTAACTGTTTCTCGAATGTTTGGAATGCCCCATTGCCAAAGCACCGCTGATAATGGATACCTTCGGCTTTTAGGGCTCGTATAGTGTGGTCAAAGTAGATATATATACAATATATTATATATACTATGCACTTATTGAGGCCGAATATTTTATTCTACATGCTCCGTAATTAGATTTTAATCAGCTAATTTCTGAACCTTTTTTGATGGTGGTAATGTATTAATTGGACGAAATTCGCTGGCCTTGATTGTGGGTACTGTTTATTTGAGGTAATGGAACTATAGTCATAGTCGTAAATAATAATAAGAATTGCCACTGTCTTTTTATTACAAGGAACCTTTTAGAACACAATATCTGTCAGGTGCAGGTCAATATCCATGAACATATCAGCCAGGGAAAGTAGAAGAGAAGTAGATATTTTGAACACTTTGCTCATGTTCAGTCAATCCTAATTTATGGCATGATTGATTTTCTGTGGAGGATCTTAATTCGTCGTTTGAGTTACAGGAACGTGTTAGGAAGTGTATAAAATACTTCACATATTTAGAATACTAATTTTTGTTGAAAGTCACTCAAATGTTTTTGTGATGAATGTACATGGATATACATATTATTACGATCTTCCGAAAAGTCCAGTGATCAGCCTGTAGTCAAAAGAGTGGCAGCTTGAATCAGTCAAAGGTATACATTCTTTCAAATATAACGTTAAGGAATATATACTGATGGAACATGCTTCTTTTCTGTTGAAGAGTTTTTTTTAACTTCACACGGCATTTTTGTTGAATGTTTTGTGTTAGGTACATTGTTTATACCTTTTAGAATATAGAACACAGGATAGAATACAGAAACCACGACCACGTCAATGTCATTCTGGATCTTATGACAACAAAAATATTATGGATATGATAATTAAAAACGAGGCGAAGCAGAAACGAATATTTTTTCTCCACGATCATCACAGAATTTGCTAATTCTGAAATGAAATTTGATTACAGAATGCTGGAATTCTTTCTCTTGAGATTGAAGAAATATTCTGCAACACCTCTACCCCCATGCAATTCAAATGTATTTACATTATCTCTCTTTTAATAGAATAATATTCTCACACTAGTTAGCAATAATAACATTAGCCTTGACGCAGTTGATTGTCACTGTATTGGCAAATTTCAGTAGTGTCAAAATTATTGCTGTCACGTTTTCATTCGAAAATATAAAAAGTATCATGAATTTATCCAGTGATTCAGAATCAGAGTGTGAAAATACACCACCTGAATTTACAAACAGTACAAATGATATACTCGAAAGTTAAAGTTTACTACCAAAAAAATCAAAGAATGAGAATGAAAAATATTAATGCCGTTAATATAATATTTATCAAACATATATTAACGATGAGAGGCCGGGTGGCTTAGATGGTATAGTATTGGCATAGTCGACGAGACCCGGTTTTTTGCTTATAGCCTTTTCCGGGGTAAGCTCGCAATAACCATCCTCACACGAACTTAGACAATAGCAGTATCCAATGGAATGCAATGAACGACACGCATAAGCTTCGCAGGAGGCGTGTTTATTATGTCACTTACGACCCATCAAGGCTCCACAGCTCGACCTACCGTCAACACCAGCGGAGGAGGCTGTCAGCGCCCCCTGATCGGGGGCCCTAGGCACCACTTGGCACAAGCGCTCGCCCTCCTCCCCAGCAATGGGGTGGAGGGGGAGGCGGCTTTATGTGCGTCCGTATCTCATTCCCCAACGTCCCAGCCTATGTGAGGCGAAGAAAGAAGGGCATGAATATGTTTGGAACTGTAGATACTTATGGAAATGTCAGACACAATTTTAGAAAATATATTTTTATTTATTTATTTATTTATTTATTTTAGTCGACGAGAGGTTGTGGGTTCGACCCACCGACAAGGCAATTTTTTTTTATTTAATAGTTTATTTTCAATGCATCTTTGCGGTAAAAAATTAGTTCTGGTTAGTCCAGAATTTGTCCTTTCTGATAAACAGTGATTTTAAATAATAGTTATTATTTCGTGTGGAAATTATCTTTTGATCGTTTCCATTAAAAAAATATTTTAAATTTTTTGATCGTGGAGAAAGTGTAGTCTACTACTCGGTTAGAATGAAAATTTGTGATGCTCCAGTTGCATCGAATTTTCATTCTAACCTTGTTACACAATATACTATTCTTAAATTGCTGTGGTGACACTTGAGTAGACAATTTCTGATGAGACTCTCCGACACTAGAATCATAAAAAACAGAAAAACTCAACACTTTTGATTTCTTTGTTATACCCACTTCATTCCTTTTGCTGTAACGTAGACGTGAAATTAGCAAAATTCATCTAAACACCCAACATTACCGCATGAGTCACAGTATTGATTTTTATTTTGTGGCATACACTAATAACTTTACCCACTTTGACCGTGCTATAACAAGAAGAAAATATCCCGTTAGGAATACGATTTTCTACTCTGTGTGGTAGCAATCCTGACCTACGAAAGCTATGTTTCCGTCACAGGCCCACGAAAAGAAGGCAGTGGCGTATCAATATAGGGGGTTCATTTCATGTTAACATTAAAACTGTTTGTTAGAGTGTGTATCAAAGCTCACAGCCTTAGTGAAATGGTTGATTGAAACGAGAGAAAGTTAGTTTTTTTTTGTGGATACATAGGACCGGTAATGCTTCGTTTTCAAGATACAGGGTGTCAACATTTTTAAGAAACCGTTTTTTCGTAAATATCTTAATAATCCTTCAACCGATTTTATTGAAATTTAGTAGTGTTATTGAAGGTCGTAAACGGCTGATTTAGCCCTAAATATATTAAAAGTGTCATTACAATGGCGTCCCGGAAGGCACCGTAACCAAAATTTCTGACAGAAAAAATGTGCACTACTGATTTTTTTTGCAATTTTTGTATTTGTTTCACATTAAGCAAATGTAATTACAACTTTTTGAGAAAAAATATAAAAATCACTCTTATGTAAGACCCTGGGACAACACAATAAAACATTTCAACTACTAAACCATCAAAAACTGGGGTGTAACTGTTATTTTTTTCCATTTCAATAGTCTATTCCAGTCTTAGAATTTTTATTAAAATTAATGCAATAAAAATAATAATAGTATTTCTTTTGAAAATTTTGACACCCTGTATCTTGAAAACGAAGCATTACTGGACCTATGTTTATATGAACTTTTCGTCTTAAAATCACTCAAAAAAATCACCCCATTCAAGTTTGGCCACGTACTTACATAACACCCTGTATATCACTAAATGTATCAGTTTTTCTGAAATATGCCCGAGAAAAGTTGTGTTCTTTTGTGCTACTATTTATCAACTGAAGAGTTACTCATCGTCGAAATAGTTCATTCTATAAATATTAATCTCGCGATTATTTTGGTATCAGTAGAGGATTGCTGTAATGATTTATTAGTGGAAGTGAAATATGTTTCAAGTTAAAATGTTCATAATAATTGAATTAAAAGTGGCATGGTATTTATCTCTCACCCAGATGGCCCGGGTTCGATTCCCACCGCCTGACCCGAAGCTAGAGCGGTTCGAAATCCACTTGTACGTAAGCTGTAGGTCACGCATCTCCCTTGCTCGCACAATCTCTGCTTTTGAGAGATTTTCTCCAAAAACCTGAGTAATTCTCACGAAAAACAATTAATATTTATTGTCGATTTCTGATGGTTTTCCATAGGCATAGGCATATTTAAAATTCTCACATGTTTTACTGCAAAAATGGATCTACTATGGGTTCAGCATACATTTTTGATATAATGATCTACAGAATGCTGATTATTTTCTACCCTCTTATGGGCATTTCCTTGTGAGCCATGTGAGAGTTTAACCACTAGGAATCCTTTTATCAGTTGGCCACAAATTTGTGGCGATGATTCAGTACAAGAAATCAGTGATATGGTAATTTATCATTGTTTCACGCCACTTATCCACCAAAAGAAGTTATCAAATTATCAGGGAGATTAAGTGACGTGTGAGATAATAGAAATAATTTACAAAGAAGTTGAATATTGTTAGGTTTGCCGGATATTCCTGTCACCATTGCATCTTCCATACTGTACATATTGAACGCTTTCACTAATGTTACTCCGTATCACCGTATCTACTATTAAGTTATTTGAAGAAGTCTTTTATTTGGAGTCAATCTGTATTTCATTTTCTAAAGATTCAAATATGAAAATCGAGGAGCTTTGTCCTTCTGTTCTGACTTAGTAGGTACTCAGTAAAAAAACATTTTTGCCGGACTCATTTCTGGCACCTCGGTCCACCATTCTTGTGAGTTTTTATCAGAGCTTTTGCTAAACCACAAGCGAGTTCTCGTGCTATAGTTGCAGCCTCTTTGTTGCCCTTATACCTTATATCCTGTATATCCTCGTATCCAGGCTAAGGTTCAGCAACCTTCATCAACAGCAGTTGACTTCCAGCCTCCAAGACGTTTTATGTTGGTTTTCTGTTCGTCTGAATCTGCTAGAAACGTTGCCAAGGACCGTCTAAAACTCTGACCTGTGTTCTAGGTTAGGTAGGCCTAAGTAGGTCGCGATCTCAGCCGGGATTTTACCAAATGTGTTCACGCCTACGCGCTGAGCATTGCGTTTTTTTAATTGAATTAAGGTGATACTTTCCAAACTAAAGTGCGTGCGGGAAAGTTGGTATATAAAAACGCACGATTGTAGAAAAAAAAAGGTTAATATCAGAGTGCCTATAGCAAAACTTCTTATAGGTGATTGATTATGCATGTCCAACAACCTGAAAATCGATTTGGACATATGTCACGTGATCACTGGTATCACGGCCAAGTGAAAAAATCACTATGAAGAAGCAAAAAATTAAACAAACAAGAAGAAATGTCTTGTCACTTCAAGGAAGTTTGACCGTCAGTGACGGGCTCTTTGCTTGACCCCACAGGTACAGTATATAGGTACTAATGAAGTGGCAATCTCCTCATTGTTCTGAGACTAGCCGATTAATAATAATAATGTGTTTACTGCAGTTTAAATTGACGTCGGTATACCGGGTGGCTACGGAAGTATTGCCTACGGAATATCTCAGTTATTGTATGAAGTAGGTTTGTGAAATGTGGAGCGTCGATATAATGACATAAGAGCTAGAATTTGAGCATATTGACATGTCGAAGTTAACTTCCGGTCTGACCGGAAGTAACATCAACTTTCTTATTTTAATTGGATTTTTTGGTATTTCATTTCAAAAAATTACTTTCTATTATATCATTAGAAAGGAATGGTTATGCTGAATAGTGAAGGCAAGAAAAAGTTGTATGTTCCTATTTAAGTTATGGACCTACAGAGTATTGTTTTTTTCCCAATTTTTCCAATATTTTTTTTTGGCGGCTTTTTATAACGCCGACGAATGAAAATAAAATATCACAGTAGTAGCAACTGTTATCAAGTGACGTATGGTTTCCATAGCCAACTTTTCAATTTTTGGCTTTCATTTTGCTTCCACGGCCTACTCGGTGAATTTCAATAATAATTTTTTTCTGATCTAGTTTCTGGTTAGATACTAACTTGTGATATGTCACTAGAAAGGGAATTGAATGCTGAATTAAGCGAAAAGAAAAAAAATAGGGTTTCCATTTAAAATAATAAAGTTGATGTTACTTCCGGTCAGACCGGAAGTTAACTTCGACATGTCAATATGCTCAAATTCTAGCTCTTATGTCATTATATCGACGCTCCAAATTTCACAAACCTACTTCAAACAATAACTGAGATATTCCGTAGGCAATACTTCCGTAGCCACCCGGTATATATAAAGAAGTGAAGATTGCATGTTCAAGGCCTTGATGATGTCAATTGTTTTTCAATGATAATGGTAGATTTCCTCAAATGTTCGCTTGGGAAGAAGCACCATCTTTTTCCTGTCACTTCAAGGTTCCAGAAATTTCCTATACCTACTAGTGGGGAATATATGTAATTTTATGCTCGTCACAATGTGCTATTGTGGGATATCCCCTTTTTCCCAATACATTTCTTGTTGGATAGTTTGAGTGCCCTATCTCTTTTGAATTGCTGTTAGTTTTTGAAAACCAGAATGAAACGTCACTGACTTCTTCGCACTGATGAGAGATGCACGTGTAGAGTAGATTATAAATGCAGGATGGCCTTGAACGAAGGGCTCTTCTAGGAATTCGGATCACTAAGTATGGTTTCTGAATTTCGGTAGGTAGTTTATTTTAAAAGTGCCTCTCCAAACCGGTAACTGACACACTGTTGAGTTTGAGTCGGGGGTAGAATTACTTTGAAAGGATTTATTGGTACTGTTCTGGACCAATTGATTGGAAGGTAGTTTAAACGGCAATTCTTATAGTTGGTACGCAAGGCCCCATTTTTCGAATCCTTGATTGTTTATAATTTATAACTTCTGTAGTTGTTTTTATGCAGATTTGAAACTTCTTTTTTTTCGAATCCAATGAGCCATCGTAGGGTGAATACGCCTAATCCCAGCCACTTCCAGTAGTCAGCCTTCCATACATACTTATTCAAATAAAAAGTAAATGACTAACTGGCTCTCACGATGTTCTCTGAACATTATAGGATTTTCCTTATCGAGGGAAAAAAATTAAATATTGTGTACCTACGCCGTGGTACCACACAAGACAAGATAGGTTGCATGGAATAGTCAAAGAGGGACCACGGAAATAGAACCCAGCACGGTTCTAACTAGAAAAGAGGAAGAATAAGTTGTAAAAATACCTACTTAATTAGAAAAATGTGGTTCCTGCAAGGGAAGACATTTTTTTCTCAAGGCAGTTGAAAAAAAATTGCCACTAAAGAAGGCAAAGAAAGCCCTTTCAAAAATAATAAGTATTGTTGATTTTGGGGAGTTTTCTAGGATTTTATTTTTTAAGTTTTCACATATTTATTCAATGCATGCAAATGTTTACATAAATAATGTCCCATCCGAATAATATATTATACTACCCCTTCAGTTATCGTGGCTGACAACTAGATGCATACTGGCTGAAATAAGAATTTTAACGGCTGACTAGGATTTTTCGAGTTTTTTCAGAAAAAGTTCAGTATCAGTTTAAGTATAAAGAATTCATGAAAATCGGATTGTCTATGTAACATAAAAAACTTCAGATAATTCAATGGTGTAGAAATTTTAGTAACTTTCCATCGGGTTTTATTCTTTATCTAGATCTCAAAATGATATTTTGCTTAAGTGGCTGGCTACCGGCGATTCTACCCTAAGTGTTTTAATTCGCATTAGCAAAAATCAACACGTTTTTGAGAACTACTGAACTATTGTTAATTAAGTACCTCTCATCCTAGCTTCAGTTCAAAAATTAAATAAATACAAATACTTATTATACAAAAAATATGTACCCATAAAATAGGATTGATCAATAGGCGATCAATTATTGACTGATAGTGAATGTGATCCAATATTTGAGCCTTGGGAAATACCAAATTGAACCTGCTTAAATTATAGCACAGCAAATTCTCTCGTTTTTAAAGAAAGATCATCAATTCACAAAATCACTGATGTGGAATCTCATAAGTGAACTTTTGTACTCATATAATGGTGAGATTTCAGGTTTCTAAAAACTTGAGGGTGTAAGTGAACATAATTCTAGTACTTCAAAATAGTTTTAATTCTTCTACCTGTCAGTTTCACGTTTGAATTAAACCTTACTTTCTAGGAAAAATTATATTCCATCACAAACAGTAACACTGGTGGGTATTCTTCGTTTACTGCATATACAAAAGCTACCTTTACCTGTAAACCATTCAAAAACAGGTTATTTCCACGATAATCCCAAAAGTACATTGCAGCCATAAGACCCATCCGAAATAACATTTTCGGCAGAAATACAATGCGAAACTTGTAGTTATCTACCTGCTCCTTTTTAATTCTCAACAAAGAACTCTGGACAAAGATTCCTTTGTGAATCTGTAACCCCCGATAAGATGTGTATGAAAAGGCGGTGCACAAATCTTCATTATACAACACAAATTGTTTTTAATGTTATCGACAGGCGAAACATTTTGAGATTGTAGCGACGCCGACATTCGTAGGCGTGAATAATGAATCTGAGGGTGAGGGGCTAAAAGAAATAAGTGTCGTTCCATTTCTAGCTTTCAAATAGACTTTGGGAGCAAACGACCCCGCACCATCCATTTGGAAAATGGCTTGGGTTGATTCTTATTCATCAAAACGAAATCAAATGTTGAAGAATTCAGGAAATACAGAATTGAAAAATATTAATTGTGGAGTTCCTCAAGGTTCTATACTTGGACCCATTCTCTTTTCATCACACATAAACGACCTGTTGATATCTTTCAGAAGTATTGTCCAGTGAAGTAGGCAGATTATTGTATGTATCAGTGTTATTGAGTAGTATAATTGATTCATTGAAATTTATTATTGATTTTGGAGGTGTGGAGTCATAACTGTCCAGTATTTTCTATAGCCACGACCCCAAAATATCGTAAAAATTTGGTAATCCCAACTAGTATGGCCAGATTCCAAATCGGAAGTGAATGATAATACGCATACCCACCTATACTCTTAACCTATTTTGTAGTAGTTTGACGACTTCATGTTTGGTATCATTTTTATATTACCCATATTATTGCTTTTACCCTCGATACAAGACACCAATTACTATGGCAACAAATTTTGAAAGTGACAGTTTGAAGTTTTAAATTCAAGTTAAAGCACGCTAAATAGAGAAAATCGAAATTCATGTATAAAGTGAGATCAAAATAACAAATCTCGACTATATTCGACACTTGTTTTCGTTACAGTTACCTCCATCTGCACCAACCAAAAGTCCCGTGGTTATTCTACAATGGCTTCCATTTTATCTGATTCATCGACGCCAGAACCTGATCCGTACGCGGAGATTCCGTCCTATCTTTATACAGTGAGTATCACTTCGATTTTATGAAAACACTTTGGTTTATCAGTTTCCATTTTGTGAGCTACTTATGACAAGAATGTTCAATATATTTTAGAGGAGTTCTCCAATACTTTTGCAGTTGTAGTGAATTCATCATCACATAACAAAATTCATAAAAATGCACTCAAAGCAAGAAGTTTATTTTTAGGTTATAAATGATTAAAAATTGGGTAAAATTCCGTTAGCTAATAGTCACAAGCTATTATTATCATTAAACTTACGTAGTTTGATCTCTTGAACAAAATTCCAAATACAATTTTCGGCGGTCTCAAGTAATTTTGGAGATATTGGCCTATTTTTGAGTGATGACTGGCATTTTTTAGGACACATTCCTACCGAGAAGAAAAACACTCAAAATGCTTCCTTCTTCACACTAACACAATGTACACACCCTAATTCCCCCGTTTTTATTAAAAAACAGGATTGTTTATCCAAAAATTCAACCTTCTTTTAAGAACATCAAAGAAACAGAGTTATGTGAAATGTTTAGTGAATTTATTCATGTCAGGTTGGTAACTTTGAATTTTGCATATTTGCACAGTCAACTTTTCGAGCCATTTAACGTCAACATGACTAGGAAATTATTCACTCACTTTCTTTTCATTTACCAACTTGACATGGATAAATAAAATTCACTAACCATTTTGCTAAGAATTGTTGGTTATGTGGTCATAAAAGAAGGATGAGTTTTTCCTAAAGAGTAGCGTTTTCAATAGAGAAAAAGTGTGAAATAGGTCAATTAGGGTGTTAACATTCTACAAGTGATAGGAAGGAAGAAATTTGAGTGTTTTTAATGTTTTTTTTTTAATTTTTGTTCAGGAGACCAAACTACGTGGGTACCAAAAATTTTGTCGATAGATTGTTGCTATTAGTTAACAGGATTTTACCAGAGTTTTTTTGTCCAAGAGACCAAATTTCCAAAAAACTTTTTGATAGCTTGCAACTATTAACGGATTTTTCACCAAAAATGGTTCCACTAAAAGCAAATTACTTCCTAATCGTCGAACATGATATTTATATAAATATATAATAGGAACTTCTTATATTTATTCTAACCAGTAGAACAAATTTGATAAATTGTGGTAAAAGTAATTTTATCGCGCTTTGCCTTTAATCAAAAAAAGTTGTTTAACTTTTTACTTTTTTGTAGATAATTTTCTATACTATTTTGTAACCATTAATTATTTTGCCAAAGTACAGACGTATCGTCTGCGATAAATAGTAGAGATGACAAATGGACCAAGAACAGACCCTATATTTTATTTCTTGTCTAGATGTTACGCCATTTAAAGTTACTAGCATGTATGAATCTGACTAAAAAATATTTGTTCCAGACCATGAGTGGCGAAAATATTCCATCAAATTCCGATCTTCGCAAAGTCAGCATTGAATCAGCTTCATCGGCGTATTCCCTCTCACCACCAGTCCTATCTTTCACCGAATCCGTAGAGTACATGGAAACTTTGTTCCCCTCCAGAAGCCCAGAATCCTTCAGACTATCAGGATCCCCAAGACCTTTCGGATCCCCAGGACCCACCAGAGCCATGGATTCCCCGGGACCCTTCAGATCTATAGGATCCCCGGGACCCTTCGGATCCCCGGGACCCTTTGGATCCCCAGGATCCTTCGGATCCTCGCGACTCTCCGAGAACTCGCCATCAAAGGTGAGTAATAGGAACAACGGAAAAAATTACCTGCATGTGAACAAATTCTGACACTTTGCCGTGTTTTGATAAAAATATAGAAAATTTGGTGTCAACATTGTCACACAAAATTGTTTGGGGCATTCTAGTTGTCGAAAAGACCCAAAAGTTTGCGGTGATCCTGAAAAAGAAATGCCTTGCTACCTGGAATTTTCGCAAATGACATGATGTTCAAACTTGAGACTACGGTTAGGTGATAATTTTTTTCATTGCCACTACTAGATGACGCTAACATCGTATTTTGGAATAGCATTATTTTAAAATCTTAAGTTGATCTCCATTGCATTCATACTTTTTGAAAATCCGCAATGATGGAAACTCGAAAATTCTTCCAATTATTTTCAGCACAGCTACCTCGTTGCAAAGAAATCGGTTACACGACGCCATCTAGTGGTGGAACTTTAAAGCTCATTTCCATATACAGATATGGTTAGTATATTGTGCAACGAGCATGGATGAAATTACGGTACGAGCCGAAGGCTACGGTACGAATGGATCGTAGTTGCCTAATTTGAACTTATTATTTTCAAAAATGTCGAAGTAAACTTGAAAAAATCTTAAAAAATGAATTTTCAACACCCTGTGTGTTTCGAAAACCATGCCATTTGGGACATATATTTATATGAACATTTCGTCCAGAAATATCTCAAAGAATCACCTCTCGAAGTTTGTCAACGTACTTAATTAACACCCTGTATATTTACAACTGTTTTCGACAGAAACAGTGCCCCATAATCCTAGGCCTGATACATTTTCTTAAAAGTTGTGTTTTCATGAAAAGGGAAATTCTGCAAGGTTCGGAAAGACAATGGAAAGAAGGTAGGAATTTGTGTTCATGAATTTCTTTGGGCGGTGATTTCTCCAGCTTTTCCGTTCGTGGGAAAGAATATTTGACAAGTTTCCAAAGTGACTACGAATGAAATGGAAAAAATGGTCTGAAATGAGGTGGTAAAGTAATCGTTAAAGGCAAAAAGAGGTTGCAGTATCAGTTTTCTTTTAATGTCAATATATCATATATATTCCCTCATTACCACTCATGGTTATTATTATTTGCCGTGGCGCTCCGGGGCGGCAAATAATGTAGCAATGTAGAAACTACCCTATTCTTAGATCGAATCGTTTTTGAGATATTTGTCTTTTTCAACTATGAAATCCGTGTTGCAGGAGACAGTGGTGGTCAACATGGGCCAGTATCGACATTCTGATCACCGAAAGACCTTCGCCGAAAACCATCATTCATCGAACCGGAACCGAAACTTAACTCAATTACGACCCTCGCATCAGGTAAATTTTTCAAAATCACTCAATTGTTCGACAATATTTTCGGAAAATTCCACTTGTAGGACGGTTCCAAAAGTTTGCGGACTAACATGTCCGAATAACTATGAAGAACTGATAGTAGACAGTCTCAACGTTCAGATAATAATTTTTTTTCTAGAGTTTGGGCCTCAGGACTACAAGCATATTCAATCTCATTGAAATTTTTAGTGTAGTAATGAATGCACTGGAAATTCATGCAAACACCAATAATTATATAACAAGGGACTAAAGTGAATGTTTTAATTCCGCACGTGATGTTTATTGCTTGAAGGCTCGTAGAGCCCGAGGGCCAATATTCACGTAAGGGATAAAATATCTAGTCCAGAGGCATATACGCTATTTTTTGCACTTTCCAGTATTATAACTTTCATCATTGATACAATTAATCATTTTGATGAGTTATATAAACATGGTACTTGGATTACTCAGTAGGTAACGTTATAGCCAGAGTGTCAACAAAATTTTTGTGACATTTCAATTAATGTTGACATTTAAACGAATCGTAATTTAACTATCATAATATCAAAAAAGTGAATCAAGAAATGAATGAATCTATACATTTTGATACCTATAGATAAGGCAGCTGACATGATAATTTTAGTCCTAGTTGGTAATAGTGGACCTGCGGTAAAGTTTGATTTTTACTTTATGCCCCTAGGGATTTTAAATGCAACTTTATCTCCATAGGGACTGAAAGATGCATTTTAGTCCCTGTTATACGGGACTAAAGTAAGCACTTTATTCCCAGAAGTGCAAAAAATATTATTCTCAACACTTCGAAAAGTGTTAGTATAAAAGTCCATTGTATTCATATCCAATGTTGCAAAGTTAGCAGGAGCTATAACGGGTGTAACAGGATCATAGTACACCCCCCGTATTTCCGTTAGTTTTAAAAGTAATTGATTGAAATTTGGGATATTCCATATACACAATAAACGCAGGCACTTTTTGACCTACAAATGATTTTTTTTTCAGTTCCAGTTTTGCCGGAAGTGATTCCAACTTTCGATTTTTACCCTGTATATTATGACATTTCTGAAATATTCATAATTTTCTGAATCCAATGATACCACATAAGTGACATTTCTTTTTTAAAATTTTAATTGATTTTCAGTTTTCCAGTTGACCCGTCTAATGCTAGAAAAATCGAAATCCCGTCAAAAATACTAAATTGTATATTTTATGAGCAAATAAAGTTCATCGTAAGTACTATTAATCAGGAAGTTGTTCATACCTGGTAATAAAATGTGCGATAAATACAATCAAAATTACAGCTGAAAGAAAATAAGAAAATACAATTATTTTGTTCTAATTTAATGCTAAGAAGTTACTAAGGTGGTTTCGATATACAAAAAATGAACAAAAAACATTACAACAATTGTTCGAAATGCCGTCCATTAACTTCAATGCACTTCTGAACTCGCATAGCTGTGTCTTGAAGAACGTTCGCTAATTGCTGGGCCGTTATACTCGCAACTCCAGGTCTTCGCGGGTTGTAACGGCTGTTGCATCGACAATGTTTTTAAATGGCCCCAAACAAAGAAATCAAGAGGTGTCAAATCAGGTGTCAAGGACCATCCGTCGAAATTACGTTTTCTTCGAATGCCTGTTAAAGGTAATCAATTATTATTATTGAATTATGGGGAGGAGCTTCATCTTGTTGGAAATATATTCCATGTCGTAAATGGACAGGTAATTCAGTTAACCTGTCCTCAATTTCATTTTGCAGAAATCCCAAATGTCTAGCACCAGTCAAGGGTCCTTCAAATATTATTGGACCAATGATTCTACGACCGAGTATTCCGAGCCAAACATTGAAACCGAACCGCACTTGAAAGTTACACTCCCGCAAAAATTTTGATTTTCTTGTGATCAATACATTGTATTTCATCGGTTAAATAATTCCATATTTGTAAACCTAGACTCGTCCGAAAATGATACTCTTCCCAAAAAAAGCATTGTTTGTCTGCACATTATTCTGCAAGATCCAATTGCAATATTCCATCCTACGTTTATTATCATTTTCGTTTCTGCAAGATTCGGCTTACCGTTTGGTGACTAATTTCTAGTTCAAACCCAATTTGCCTTAAAGCATTAGTCTTATTAACTTCAATTCCGCTAAAAGATTTATTTCCGTTCCTTCGTCAATAATAACGTTTTCGTCAGGATCATGTTTAGGCTCTTTTCGGAATTGATTTTCACGACGATTAAAATAATTTCTTGCTGTACATTGTCCATCAGGATATCGGTCGGCATAAAGGTTTCTAGCTGCGATAGCATTTTTTCTACATTTCCCATAAATAATTAACATGTCCACTTTTTCAAACCTTGTAAAAATGTGCGGCATTTTGAATAAAAGTAACAACAAATGTAAAGACTTTTCTCCACGATCATCACAGAATTTGCTGATTCTGAAATGAAATTTGATTACAGAATGCTGGAATTCTCTCTCTTGAGATTGAAGAAATATTCTGCAACACCTCTGCCCCCATTCAGTTCAAATGTATATACATTCTATCTCTTGTAATAGAATAATATTCTCACACTGGTTAGCAATAATAACATTAGCCTTGACGCAGTTGATTGTCACCGTAGTGGATTACGGTAGTGTAAAAATTATTGCTGTCGCGTTTTCATTCGAAAATATAAAAAGTATCATGAATTTATCCAGTGATTCAGAATCAGAGTGTAAAAATACATGAGTATGAAAAATATTACAAACTGTTATTTTAATGAGAGGCCGGATGACTCAGATAGTATAGCATTGGAATGGTAGATGAGAGGTTGTGGGTTCAAGCCACCGACAAGGCATTTTTTTTAATTTGATAGTTTATTCTTAATGCATCTTTGCGATAAAAAAATTAGTTCTGGTTAGTCCAGGATTAGTCCTCTCTGATAAACAGTGTTTTTAAATAATAGTTATTATTTCGTGTGGAAATTATCTTTTGTTCGTTTCCATTTAAGAATTTTTATCGTGGAGAAAGTATAGTCTGCTACTCGGTTAGAATGAAAATTCGTGACTTTCCAGTTGCATCGAATTTTCATTCTTACCTATTTACAGAATATACTATTCTTAAATTGCTGTGGCGACACTTGAGTAGACAATTTCTGATGAGACTCTCTGACACTAGAATCATAAAAAACAGAAAAACTCAACACTTTTGATTTTTTGTTATACCCACTTCATTCCTTTTGCTGTAACGTGGACGTGAAATTAGCAAAATTCATCTAAACACCAAACATTACCGCATGAGTCACAGTATTGATTTTTATTTTGTGGTATACACTAATAACTTCACCCACTTTGACCGTGCTATAACAAGAAGAAAATATCCCGTTAGGAATACAATTTTTCTACTCTGTGTGGTAGCAATCCTGACCTACGAAAGCTGTTTCCGAATTGTCATTCTAACCTTGTTACAGAATATACTATTCCAATACACAATAAAAACCACGATAAATCAACAAATATTTATTTGACAATCTGAATACATTGTTTTCAAAGCCTCCTAAGTAGCTTCTTAACACTAAATTAGAATAAAATAATTGTATTTTCTCATTTTCTATTAGCTGTAATTTTCATTGTCTTCATGGTACATTTTATTACCAGGTATGAATAAATTCAAGTACTGATAAATAGAACCCCGGTACCAATATGGTTCCATTTGAAAATATTGCGATTTGCCCCTAAATCGATTATGATAAACTTTATTTGCTGATAAAAAACGCAATTTAGTATATTTGACGGGATTTCGACTTTTCTAGAATCGGAACCGTCATAGCACACTCAAATGGAAAACTAAAAATTGAATTATCAGAAATTTTTACGTTTAAAATGTCACTTATGTGGTATCATTGGATTCAAAAGTAAAAAAAAATCATTTGTAGCTCAAAAAACTTACCTTTAAAACTAACGAGTATACGGAGGTGTACCATGATCCTGTTACACCCGGTATGTAAGCTTGCAAAAGCTGACGATTCCAACTTGGGTGGTAAAACGCGAGTTTCAGTGTTTGGAGATGTTCCACAAGGTTCAATTTCAACCCAAATGACCTTCATGAGAAATATGAGAAAATTTTGTTTTGGAATGCCCTTAGCTATAATACTACTATAATTTCTTTCAGTTCAGGCCAACGTCGGACCGAACCACATCCAATCTTTTCTGCGCCAGCCATGGCTCTCCCAAAGGGCTGTTCTGTTCGAAGTGCACCAACACCGTCTGCCCAAGCTGCGCCGCAGAAAACCACGAAGGGCACGACTTGAACTTCGTGAGGGAAGCGCTAAGGTTGGCGCAGATAATAAAGAGCAAACTCCTGGGAGATATCCGTATGGCTATGGACGCCATACAAGGGGCAATCGCTAGTGTACAACGGAGGAGCGAGGAGGTGGAGCGGAACTCGATTCGGGCGGCGTCATCAGTTCGAAGTTTGGCCAACAGGTACGACATATACAGAGTGTGCTGGCAAGGAACACTATTATAATTCTGCAACTCAACAGATCACGTTTCTGTTTTCAAACTATACCGTCATTAGAAATTTTCCCAGAGGACTATCTTTTTTTTCCAACTGAAGAGGGTTTATCTCAGTAAAAAGTGAAGATAATGCGAAATAATGTCGAGTAAGGTCAGCTGCAGATACATTCACACGTACAACACAGTCTATATTTATAACATAAGCTTTATTTATTTTATTTTATTTGTTTGTTTAAAAATGACAAATACATAGTTTTAAATATAATGAAAAGTAATTAATATTTCATATGAAATATTAATTACTTTTTATTATATTTAAAACTATGTACTAATTTCATCATTCCATATCGACTGCCGTTCGCAGAATTGCTCTAATTTTAACCGTTCTCGAGTTGAAAAATTCATCTAAAGTTAGGAGGGGTCATATCTATACAAAACATTTTTTTATATTTTTTAATATAATTTTTCAAATACTTCTTTTGAATATGCACACCGAATTTGAAGTCGATTCCAAGTAAATTAAAGATTTCGTAAGCTTTATAATGAACATCTGCAATTTGGAGTTAAAAATATCCATTTTTCCGTTAGTTCCTTTTTTATGGTGTACCTTGTATTTGGTCATTAACATATCATATATTTTTGGAATCAGCATGAAATTTTGCGTATATAGTGCGAATTTCAAGTGGATCTGACGATTTTGTATTTTTCATGATTTTTAGGGGTCTACCCCTTACGACTTTTTTGAGTGATTACTCTTGTTCTTCGATCAATTCGAAATTCACCATGTATACTAATTCCATCTTTCTGAATCGATTGCCATTCGCAGAATTGCTCTAATTCCAACCGTTCTCGAGTTGAAAAATTCATCTGAAGTTCGGAGGGGTCATATTCCTACAAAACATTTTTTTTATATTTTTTTTTGATGATTTTTCAAATATTCAACTTTTTTGAATATGCACACCAAATTTGAAGTCGATTCCAAGTAAATTAAAGATTTCGTAAGCTTTATAATGAACATCTGCAATTTGGAGTTAAAAATATCCAATTTTCCGTTAGTTCCTTTTTTATGGTGTACCTTGTATTTGGTCATTAACATATCATATATTTTTGGAAGCAGCATGAAATATTGCGTATATGGTGCGAATTTCAAGTGGATCTGATGATTTTGTATTTTTCATGATTTTTAGGGGTCTACCCCTTACGACTTTTTTTGAGTGATTACTCTTGTTCTTCGATCAATTCGAAATTCACCATGTATACTAATTCCATCATTCTGAATCGATTGCCATTCGCAGAATTGCTCTAATTCCAACCGTTCTCGAGTTGAAAAATTCATCTGAAGTTCGGAGGGGTCATATTCCTACAAAACATTTTTTTTATATTTTTTTTTGATGATTTTTCAAATATTCAACTTTTGAATATGCACACCAAATTTGAAGTCGATTCCAAGTAAATTAAAGATTTCGTAAGCTTTATAATGAACATCTGCAATTTGGAGTTAAAAATATCCAATTTTCCGTTAGTTCCTTTTTTATGGTGTACCTTGTATTTGGTCATTAACATATCATATATTTTTGGAATCAGCATGAAATTTTGCGTATATAGTGCGAATTCCAAGTGGATCTGATAATTTTGTATTTTTCATGATTTTTAGGGGTCTACCCCTTACGACTTTTTTTGAGTGATTACTCTTGTTCTTCGATCAATTCGAAATTCACCATGTATACTAATTCCATCATTCTGAATCGATTGCCATTCGCAGAATTGCTCTAATTCCAACCGTTCTCGAGTTGAAAAATTCATCTAAAGTTAGGAGGGGTCATATCTATACAAAACATTTTTTTTGATGATTTTTCAAATATTCAACTTTTTTGAATATGCACTCCAAATTTGAAGTCGATTCCAAGTAAATTAAAGATTTCGTAAGCTTTATAATGAACATCTGCAATTTGGAGTTAAAAATATCCAATTTTCCGTTAGTTCCTTTTTTATGGTGTACCTTGTATTTGGTCATTAACATATCATATATTTTTGGAAGCAGCATGAAATATTGCGTATATGGTGCGAATTCCAAGTGGATCTGATGATTTTGTATTTTTCATGATTTTTAGGGGTCTACCCCTTACGACTTTTTTTGAGTGATTACTCTTGTTCTTCGATCAATTCGAAATTCACCATGTATACTAATTCCATCTTTCTGAATCGATTGCCATTCGCAGAATTGCTCTAATTCCAACCGTTCTCGAGTTGAAAAATTCATCTGAAGTTCGGAGGGGTCATATTCCTACAAAACATTTTTTTTATATTTTTTTTTGATGATTTTTCAAATATTCAACTTTTGAATATGCACACCAAATTTGAAGTCGATTCCAAGTAAATTAAAGATTTCGTAAGCTTTATAATGAACATCTGCAATTTGGAGTTAAAAATATCCAATTTTCCGTTAGTTCCTTTTTTATGGTGTACCTTGTATTTGGTCATTAACATATCATATATTTTTGGAATCAGCATGAAATTTTGCGTATATAGTGCGAATTCCAAGTGGATCTGATGATTTTGTATTTTTCATGATTTTTAGGGGTCTACCCCTTACGACTTTTTTTGAGTGATTACTCTTGTTCTTCGATCAATTCGAAATTCACCATGTATACTAATTCCATCATTCTGAATCGATTGCCATTCGCAGAATTGCTCTAATTCCAACCGTTCTCGAGTTGAAAAATTCATCTGAAGTTCGGAGGGGTCATATTCCTACAAAACATTTTTTTTATATTTTTTTTTGATGATTTTTCAAATATTCAACTTTTTTGAATATGCACACCAAATTTGAAGTCGATTCCAAGTAAATTAAAGATTTCGTAAGCTTTATAATGAACATCTGCAATTTGGAGTTAAAAATATCCGTTTTTTCAATAGTTTCTTTTTTATGGTATACCTTGTATCTGGTCATTAACATATCATATATTTTCGAAATCAGCAAGAAATTTTGCGTATACCGGGTGTCAACGAATCTATTGGACAAGTCATAACATTATTATCCATGGCACACTCGACAAAAGTAAATAAATTATTATGGAGTATTTTCCTCAGTAATATTTAATTTATGTTCATATTTGTAATCCAATCGCGAATAAATTAGTATCGTTAGATTCGTCAAAATATCCTTTTTTCGGAAAGTGCTTACAAAAGTAAATGAATTATTATCCATGGCACACTTGACAAAAGTAAATAAATTATTATGGAGTATTTTCCTCAGTAATATTTAATTTATGTTCATATTTGTAATCCAATCGCGAATAAATTAGTATCGTTAGATTCGTCAAAATATCCTTTTTTCGGAAAGTGCTTACAAAAGTAAATGAATTATTATCCATGGCACACTTGACAAAAGTAAATAAATTATTATGGAGTATTTTCCTCAGTAATATTTAATTTATGTTCTTATTTGTAATCCAATGGCAAATAAATTAGTATCGTTAGATTCGTCAAAATATCCTTTTTTCGGAAAGTGCTTACAAAAGTAAATGAATTATTATCCATGGCACACTTGACAAAAGTAAATAAATTATTATGGAGTATTTTCCTCAGTAATATTTAATTTATGTTCATATTTGTAATCCAATCGCGAATAAATTAGTATCGTTAGATTCGTCAAAATATCCTTTTTTCGGAAAGTGCTTACAAAAGTAAATGAATTATTATCCATGGCACACTTGACAAAAGTAAATAAATTATTATGGAGTATTTTCCTCAGTGATATTTAATTTATGTTCTTATTTGTAATCCAATGGCAAATAAATTAGTATCGTTATATTCGTCAAAATGTCCTTTTTTCGGAAAGTGCTTGTCAAAAAATGGTCGCCATTTGAAAAATAATAGTTAGACACGAAAATGTAATTTTGCCAACTTGTCTTATTCATATCTATCAAACTAGTTCACTGAAACTTCGCGATTGAAATATTCTGAGGTCCTTAGATTAGTTTACTTCCGATCATGGCCACCTAGATGTAATTTCAAACGTGACTCCAAAAAAATTAAGTAGATATAAAAACTTTCGAAAATGTCACTTTCTGATCTAGAATTGTCTCAGAAATCCAAAAATGTTACAATATACAGGGTGTTCTATTTAAAAATTCAAAACCGGAGCCGTTTCCGGTGAAACCGGAAAGTGAAAAATATGTGAAAACTCTCCTCTTCAAATACCATTTACCTATACCAAATCTCATTTTGATACACCTAATGGTCTAGAAGTTATGACTTGTCTAATAGATTCGTTAACACCCGGTATAGTGCGAATTTCAAGTGGATCTGATGATTTTGTATTTTTCATGATTTTTACGACCTTTTTCGAGTGATTACATTTGTTCTTCGATCAATTCGAAATTCACCATGTATACTAATTTCATCATTCCAAATCGATTGCCGTTCGCAGAACTGCTCTAATTTTAACCGTTCTCGAGTTAAAAAATTACTGCGAATTTGAAGTGGACTCATACCTTTTGCAAATGGTTGCATCAAGTACTGTCGATTTTCCATTATTTTCTTCTGCATGAAATATATCTGAACTATTGAAATTACATAAAAGCAACACGGGGGTTTTGTAACCCCTTGTTGAAAAAAAAATCTGCACGTTTTGATGTATGTGGGACTTCTTTCGACTTTCTGTGTTTTTCTTTGCCATTTGTATTTACTTCCATCCACCCACAATGTAGGATGGCAAATAATAACTACTTCTCTGGCTAACACCGTGACAAAGAGTCTATATACCTCCTAAAAGAAATCTACACATTTTACGTTATGTGGAAAATTGGAAAATATGGAGACTTTTTCTAGTATTTTCCAAATCAAATAGTTTCTTATTTTCGAGTCACTCAACTTTCTAAATATTCTAATTGAATGTATCAGATTTTCGTTAAGGCCAAACTGGATACATGGAAAAAATAATAATTTATTTCAATTCCTGCTGGAACAATTTCTTATATAGTGTCTATTCATCTCGCAAATTCTTTGTATCGGAAGAGAGATTTCTGAGAATTTTTTCTGAGATTCCTGTTAAGCTGAAACCGTATGTACGTTGGTTCCTCCGTGATGGCTGCCGCTAGGACATTGTCATCACAATATTTATTGTTCGGATTTGTTTAGATAATGTCCGAAGTCTCTGACGCTCTTTTGAATGGTTGTAGTTTCAACTGTCGATCATTCACTTCAGCCATTCCTATTTTGACCAGTATTTCAACAAATATTTATATGAATCACATCCATTAGCCTATAGAATACATACTTTTTCTAACCAACATACATTCTTTTCAGTTTTACAACTGTTATGAAGGCACGAGAGAAGCGGATCCTCCAAACAATTGACCAAAACAGACAGACCAAAGGTCGAAATCTCAGCCACCAAAAGGAAAACCTGCAGTCAGCTTTTTACAAACTGAAAAACATAGCAGATTTCTTAAACGAGCCTATGGATCATATGAACCCGGCAAAGTTCATAGCGGCAAACGAATCTGCTAAAATTAAACTCAGAACAACTCTCGCCAGGGTTCCGGAACTTGAGCCCTGCGAAGCAGATGACATCAGGTTCACCCCGCCGCAGCAATCTCTCGTGTTTTCTGGATCTAGCCTTGGCCATCTCTCTCGATACTACCAGAAGTCTCCCAACGAACTGCGACGATTGGCCTTTCGGGAACCGTTTTTGTGCCCCATTGAAAGAAGAAACAGCTTAGGTTTAATAAATAAGGCTATTCACGGTGCTCGTATGGTTATGGTGGTGATGAGCCCTGGACTTCGACCAATTTCAGCTTTCGGTAGAGCAGGTAAATAAATATTAACTATGATAAATCGGTAGGGTACTAGGCGACGATATTTGGGTTCCATTTGAAATTACTCCAAAGAAAACAACCACTCCTCAGTCGTCCATCTAGGAAGTAACTAATGCTTTCATAGTATTGTAGTAAAAATAGTAGGATATTTTAGCCGGTACTGGGTGCACCCCCCCCACACCCACCACCACTTTCATCACTAACCTTCAGCAATATTTCTACAAAGGTTATGTGGCTGTGACCTCAATACACCCCGTACATATCTTAGAGGAAATGTTCTTCGGTCGAATTGGCTGAATTTAGGAAAGTTTTTAGTTTTTTGTTCTGATCAAAAGTTGCCATGGGTACAATAGAAACTCCTCCTATGTACAGTTTTTCTATACACATGGTGGAAGTTTGACTTGACCAGTATATGAGTTATCTGGAATACCTATATTTTTTTAATCACGCATAAACAAATGAAAGTCAACTAACATACTAAGAGATGATGAAGTGTTGTACCATCCATTATTTTCTCAATTGTTGAAAATAAGACACTTTTGACTCTTATATCAAAAATATTCGTATCAAACGACACTTTTGATATATGACTATTATCCATACTTCCGGTTTTGACAAGAAGATAGACCCAATTTTTTTTGTGTTGCGAATGTTAGGGTTGGCCATTTACGAACCTGATTGATCTCATTTAAGCCGTCTTTAGCAATAACAAGGATATATAGGATATGCAGAAATTGAAATATCATTGAGAACAGACTTGTAGAGGTCAGTTTCACTCAAAATTAAAAACCAAAGATCATACAACTCGTAAACTTCCAAAGAATTCAATTCAGTGATCAAAATTAATAGGTAGGGTGAAATAAAATGAAAACAGATGATTCAAGCTTTGGAAGAAATCTTACCCTGTATCTCATCACATCAGTATATCCTTTTGGGAAATCTGCATCTTGTATGGAAATATACTTGGTACTCGAAAAACATTACGGAGAACCAGCAACTGATGTAAGCTCCCATTCCTCTCTGGCACCGCACCCCACTCCTAATTTTGCGAGTGGTGGTACAGATATAATAATAATAATAATAATAATCTGGAGACTCGCTTCACCATAACATCTGGTCAAGTCAGAGTCCAAACAAAAATGGTTTAGAACGGGCGTATTTCAGGGAGACTTCCTCCTCCCTCAGCCTTCTTCTCTTCTGCATCTCACTATTGCCATTGTCCGTTGCACTACGGAAAACCAGTGGATACAACTGCGGCGCCCCCAGCAACTGGAGGCATGAGGTCAACCATGTGTTTTACAAGGATGACCTCAAACTATTTCCTTTCGGAGAAAAGAATCTTCATCAGTCCTTGAAGGTGGGCGCAAGCAGAGTACATGTATGCTATCAGAAGAGGACGATGCGAGGAATACGGAGAGGACGTTCAGCTTGTAGACGGAAGCATCCTACATCCTCTGCATGAGACGTATACTTACCTATGGCTTGCCGTTCCGAGTTCACTTTACTCCTTTGGAGTAATGAAATGGACTCGAGAAGAGCTGCGACAACTCGACGTAAAAACTCTCAAAATGATGCATCTTCATAGGAGCTTGCATCCTAAATCGTCTGTTCCAGTTATACTTCCCTAGACAACGGGAAGGCCGAAGGCTTTTGAAGCTTGGAGGGTCTACACAACAGAATGGTACCTACTGAATGGAGCCTGTAAAGTCATCAGGAGTTCAGATCCCCTTTTCTGCTTGATATCCGATCATGAAAAAGCAGGGATTGGAGCATTTCTCTTCAAGGTAGCAACCCGTGCAGCCGATGAACTCAGTCTCGTATTCGACCTCAGTCTCCTATTCGACACTGAGCGAGCGAAATCTAAATTCTGTCACCGAGTTGAAATTCGTTCAGCAAAACGCCCACGTCAAAGCTATGGAGAGTGAGAGGTTCCTACAGCTGCATAAGGATAATCCAATGCATGGGGTCTTCTTCAAGAACATTGAAGTCCTCGGCTTATCCTGAAACCCGACCTTCGCTTTTCTCAGGTTAAATGGCCTGCGTCGGAAACCAAGAAATTCATAATAGCCTGATAAGATGGTGTGTTCAACACCCTCGTCTACCGTAGTCGCGTGATGGGTATAGAGGTCCCTGACACTAGATGCAGAGCGTGTCGAGGTGCAGCTGAGACCATAAGGCATTGGCTGTCAGCTTATGCGGTCTCAGCCTATATCCACAGGCATAACGCGGCGCTACGAGTATTGTACCAGCACCCACGACACTCGCACGGCATTGCCTTATGCTCCGGGAGATATTGAGTCCGTTGTGGAGAATTAGAAGTGCCTGATCTATTGGAACTGCTCTTTCCACACCCTCAGGCAAATACAAGCCAATAAATCTGATGTAGTCCTCCTCAACCATAAAAATGGGTCAATTTTCGTTGTACAGTTTTCTACTCCTGGCCAAACGAACATCGTCCGAAAAGATGAGGAAATCCGGACCAAGTGTCGAGATCTACTCTAGAAAAACGGACTAAATATCGAGATCTACTTTTTGAACTCCGCAGGCTTTACCCCAACCATTCTGTTAAAATATGGTGGTTCTGCCAATAGGGGTCCTTGGTGGAGTGATGGACGCACTGCTCTCAAACTTAAAAATCATACCGGCTTGCCGTAATATGGCAGAAATCTTAGCCAGACGAATGCAGAAGACTCAGGGCACATGATTCTCGGACCCAGTAATCACTCACCCCACGGACGTGGGGAGTGGTTACTGGGGTTAATGACACACCAGGGCGCCCTTCGGATGTATCGGGTCTCCGGAGACAGGGACTGATTGGTAAATTCCTGACAGAAAAAAATAAATAATTACAATGATAAGAATAATAATAATGATTTGTTTGGCTGATTGTTGGTTTAGCCAGTCGACCAGTACAGAATTTAACAGACATACGCGATGAAGAGTCAAGTATTCAACTGGATAACTGTTCTCCTTCCTACAAACTGTTTGCCTCAAGCACAATTTACGTGACAGTGTTGGTATATCAACCGCAGTTGCGGCAGTATCGCCAGCATTTACCATATCTGTACATGTGACATTCAAGTGTATTCTGAAAACTACATACAAAAATCACTAAAGCCTAATGAATGTAACTTTCATGTGCTCTCACGACAAACTCTCTACGATATTCTATGGAACTGGACTTCTCGCTCGACTCTTTGTGTGTTTTTCCTTGTCATTTTCATTTACTTTTATCCACCTACAATGTATGATGGCCAATAATGACTACTTACCTGGATAACACCGTGACTGGTGTTGAATTGTATCAAACAGATATTAGTGCAATGTTCCTCATTACTTTGTTTTGATTGCGACAGTGGGGCCACCTGCAGACTCGCTTCGGGGGTTGTTGCATTTCCTCAATGCAAGGATGAGTCAATAGAGACTTTGAAGCCATGTGTTCCCCGTTCGAAGTATCACAACACTTGGGCTATTTGTTATTCTGGTCTGGTACTAGTGAAAGGGGTTCTAGGCTCAATCACCTTACGAGCAGAGTAAGAAGAACCTCTCTGTGCTTAGTTCTGACTATATTTTTCTCTGTTGACTTGGTACTAACTTTGCTACTTTGCAGTGTTACGATTTTTCTTCGATCATGTTCATCAGGATTATTCACTAATGACAAACATTTTTCCAGGTGACGGTGATGGCGAGCTGTGCCGCCCTTGGGGGGTCTGTTGCGATCGTTACGGCAATATCATAGTAGCCGACCGCAGCAACAATCGAATCCAAGTCTTTGATAACGAAGGACACTTCATACTCAAATTCGGTCGTCCAGGTCCAGGGCGTGGTGAGTTCAACAAGCCCGCAGGTATAACCGTCAACCCAGCAGGCCATGTGGTCGTTGCGGACAAAGACAACCATCGCATACAAATATTCACGACTGACGGCCATTTCGTGCGAACGTTCGGCAAATTCGGAAAAGAAAACGGGGAATTCAACTACCCCTGGGACGTGGCCTGCAACGTACGGGGCGACATAGTCGTCTCGGACACCAAAAACAGGAGGATTCAACTGTTTTCCGCGAGCGGGGTCTACTTGAACAAATTCTCCTACGTAGAAACCGGGGATGCGTATTTGATGAATCAGTTTGACTCTCCCAGAGGAGTTTGCTTCACACCCGAAGGCAACATCTTGGTGTCAGACTTCAACAACCATCGCCTGGTGATTATCAACGAGAATATGTTGGAATGTCGGATATTAGGTTTCCAGGGCACCGACGACGAAGGGTTTGAGCGGCCACAAGGTGTCGTTTGCGACGACGAAGGTCAGATTATCGTAGCTGATTCCAAGAATCACAGGATCAAGGTCATGGACCGGGAAGGGAATCTGAGATATATATGCGGGCAGAGCGAGGGAGACGATTTCGATTTAGATACACCGTCTGGCATTTGCCTGAATACTGAGGGCCATATTGTCGTCGTAGACTTCGGCAACAGTCAGATAAAAATTTATTAGATCAGGTCCGGGGTCAACCGATGTGTCTAGGAGATTTTTTGGGAATCTTCCGTTTTATATATTGTTTATTGTGGTATTATAACCGACAGTAGAGAAAAAAGTCTGTATGGTCGTTGAACTAGTCTGTTCCGACAAAGGTTTTTTGGAAAATTTACATTAAAAATTCAATTTTGATTGGATTAACGAAGCCGTGTGGAACGGCTTTCTAGACGCCTATGGTGTCACACTTTGAGGACAATTATTATATATTTTTTAGCATACACGTTAACTTCATTCCGTGATGTGCCTTTCCATAACCAGGTTATCTTCATCGATAGACTAGGGAGTAGGGAGGGTCCAGGGACAGTGGCCACACTCTCCCTTAAATAAACATATTAGAAAGATACGTAAACTTTCGCTATTTCTTTTCCATTCTTCGTGGCTATCATAGAACTCAGGCAATTGGACTCTGATGCCCTATTGTCTCATTTTGTAAACTTTATCAGGTGAAGTCCATATTCAAAACTTACACTCTACAAAAAATACATTATATACCAAGAAAATGGGATACAAATCTTCGAGGAAAATTGTTTACTATCTGTTAAAAGTATTTTTTTGTTCAATGATATTTTTTTCTTTCAAGCTATTATTTATTTTCTTTTATTTAGATACTTCTTCGATTTTTTCAGAGTGTCCTACATAAAATTGACGTCATATAGGAAACTTTTTTACTAATAATTTCTACAAGCGCAAAGTTGTTGTCTGAACAGGTGGAAAATGACCTACTAGAAGGGGGTTACGCGACTTTCACTATCTGCCTAAAGTTTTTTTACAAAATATTCGCTCAAAATAGGCTTATTAGTTGGTATTTTAAAAAAATTTTGAATATAAAAGCTGTTTTAATAGGAGTCTCAAACTTAAATGTTCCGATGTAATTTTAAGTTTTTGTCATGCTACTAACTTTTATTCAAGTGAAGATCGATAAAAATATGTTTTTGCTTGAAGAAAATGACAAAATCGTTGTTAATTTATGTTGTTTTGATGCAAAGTTCAAGTTTCGTTGAGGATTTAGATTAATAACTAAATCTATTTTGTCGACGCTCAACTCATTCATGAAAAAATCATCGAACCAAACTTTATGACTTTTTTTATACTATTTGAAAATATGTTAGTTTCGACAGGAAGCGAAAGTCGACCCAGTTCGATTAGGCAATTTTTCATCAATTTTAGCAAACCTTAACCTCATTATGAAAAGTTTTCCCCATATAAATATGATGCAGACTCCCTGCAGGACACTGTATATGAATTCTATATATTTTTTCATTTATAAGTTGATTAAAAAACTGTTCTTTAAGGACTCAGACCTCCGATACGGTACTGTAGGCATCTAGGAATGAAGTGAAAGTGTGTGGTAGAGGGTAAACATACTATTTGTTCTCATAATCATAACCGGTTTTATTTTTTGTAATTTTTAACTGTTAGGTAGATTTTAGTTATGCCAAGACATATATACATTCATGGCATTGTTTTCGAAATATTTTGAGTCTTATGTTTCAAATACTCGCAATTGCAAATTTCGAGTTAGACAAAATATTTGCTACGAAAGTGGTACCTTTTCTTAGAATTGGAATTTACACTGATTTCATTAAGTTTTCACAGGGTAGAGCAATATGATTGAACAAACTCGGCAGATATGAATCAGGCCACGAATGAGAAATTGCTGAAATCGAGGACGGAGGGAGATAATGCGAACCGTTCGGGAATATACCTTTTCGTGGCCGTTATTTATGCCTAAATGAAAGATTTATTTAAACAATTAAGAGTTATTTACAAAAGCGTGCAGGCCATGACAATTTTTCCATTCAAAGTTTTTTTCGACCTGCTTTTCGGAATTCTAACCTAAACGTCGTATGAGATCTAAGTAGGTATTCTGATATCTAGGTCGAAAAATGAATTGAACTGAAAATAAAAATTGTTAGGGCCCTTCCACGCTTTCGTAGTTATTTTATGCAATATATATGTAGAGATGAGACTGATATGCATTCTATAAGACTGACAGTCCTAGTAACTACACGCTTACCCTGCAAAGGGATTTTCAATTATCCGAGTGATTTGAGTGATGGTAGAGTACAGTATTGAAATGTATCTATCAATTGGAGTAATGGTGATTTTTTAGAGCCATTTATAATTGATTACATTCCCTTGAAACCATTTAGATGAGATATCGTAAAAACTATTTTATCAATAGGCAAGACTATTTTTCATTAATTTTTATACTTATATTGAAACACAGTTTTCTCCAAAATTTTATTCCTATAAATGCTGTGTTTAGACATTCAATGTCGAATTCATTGTTTTATCAAAATGATAATATTATCATATTTTATTTAAAAAATATAAATGTGACACTTTTTTAACCGATATTATAATTGATTGTTATGGTAGATGACTTATTTAAAATGATACATTGTGTCATTCAGTGTGATTGTACGGGTGCGAAGAGAAGACTGCGGAGCAGAATTCTAATAATGAAATGAAAGTTTGAAAAGTAAAGAGTTTTCAGCACTGACTGCCTTTGGTAAAACCAAATTGACATTTCAAATGAATCGCCCACTCAGCTTCCAAAAATGTACCTTGTCAAAATTATTCGTTATATTTCTTGTGATCGTGGTTTTTTCCTAATTTTATACTTTTTATTATCTAATAATAAATGTTCGAAACTGCATCGTTTTTAATTACCTATCCAAAGTTCCTGAGTAATCAACTAGGCACACATATATTTGAACATGAAATAACCGTTATTTTGTATTGTAATGCAGAAAATAACATCCCATAAGAAAATTTTATGAGGAATATCCAGAAGTTCACCAGAAGATCCGAAGTAATCACTGGAGAGACCTGACAGTGGGATGCAGAAAGGTATATGCAGACCTACTGCATTTCAGCCTCGTTGATCATTAATAATAATAATTATAAATATATGCATCAAGTACAAAATGAGACTCATTATGCTCAAGTGTACAATTGTCTTTGGTACAAGTTGTATGAGTACTGAACTTTTTCTTCAACTAACTACTCATGTTCAATATGGCAATACGGATTTAATAATTTCCTTATTGCTTTGAAAAAACGAAATCAATTAAAGTTGGAGCCGGTAATTTATTCATATGTACATTACACACACATTATTTCAAATAAAGATTATTATTAGTATATATTTAAGGGATGTAAAAAATTAATCAATACTAAGACATTTCTATCAGAATAGATCAAAACGGTCAGACAGTAAACATAAAAATTTGGATTCTATAAATCTTAGTTCGCCTTCGTTGAGTTAAAGGATTGAGAAGAAAAACAGGATAACATTAAATAAAGATACACAAAGTATAGTGGTTTGTAATCTCAAAGTGGGAAAGCATTTGTATACTTATATACAGGCTGATTCACGGTGGATGGCACATTAGACGTTTCTGGTGAACCAGACAACGGATCACTTTGAAAATTTAATGGAGGGCATATTCGGACATTCTCTAGCCAACTAAAATATTTTCGACAATGCGGTGTTGCCGCTTCTATTAGAAAGCAGTCGCAACTTTGATTTTTCAAATGGAACACTCTGTATATAATATTATTTTTGGAACAATTGCCCGACAACTTTTCTTGATATTTCCCTATACCTATCTGTTACCGTTTTCGAAATGAAAATTAATTTCAATTTTTTTCTTCGAAAATCATGACTTCTAAAAATGCCGATATCTTTTAGTTAAGAAGTACTATGATATCGAAATTTGTTTTGGTGATACTTGGACACTTCCCACACGCCAGCCTAATCTCCGTTACTTCAATACAGGGTGGTAAAAAAACACAGTTTTTCCGTTTGCTTGAAAAAGTATTTTTTTACCACCCTGTATTGAAGTAACGGAGATTAGGCTGAAAGTGTCCAAGTATCACCTAACTCCAAACCAAATTTCGATATCATAGTACTTCTTAACTAAAAGATATCGGCATTTTTAGAAGTCATGATTTTCGAAGAAAAAAATTGAAATTAATTTTTATTTCGAAAACGGTAACAGATAGGTATAGGGAAATATCAAGAAAAGTTGTCGGGCAATTGTTGGAGATTCCAAAAATAATATTATATACAGAGTGTTCCATTTGAAAAATCAAAGTTGCGACTGCTTTCTAATAGAAGCGGCAACACCGCATTGTCGAAAATATTTTAGTTGGCTAGAGAATGTCCGAATATGCCCTCCATTGAATTTTCAAAGTGATCCGTTGTCTGGTTCACCAGAAACGTCTAATGTGCCATCCACCGTGAATCAGCCTGTATATCACATGTAAAAAATAATTTGTCCTTTCAAAGGCATCTACTTTTTGAACTGATCTCAGTTGGCAATCTGTTGAGCCAACAGGATTATGTTTCAGAATTTCCAAGTCATTCTGAAGTTTTATTAAATTTGATTATCCACAACACTGAAACATCCTAGAAAATTTCCATTATAAAGAGTTCTTCTGTCGTTTTTTTCATTTTTAAACTGATAGTAATGGAATCCACTTCCAGTATTATTACGATTAGAGTTTCTAAAATTGGGTCACAAAATGTTTCAAGGCTAGGAGTATGTGTGGCAAGACCTAAATAATAGATTCGCATGAAACAATTATCAGCAATGGTTCATCTGTAACTTTCATTGCCAATAGTTGAGTTTTTTTGGATTATTGAAGGGTCTCAAATTGTGTGGGCGTGTCAATCATGTAGAAAAGACCTGACAACAAACATATATGGAGAAAAAATCCCTACAATGGCTGTTTCTATCAATTTTCGGGATATTGTTACTTTTCCTAAAGAGCACTTTTGGTGACAACATAATTCGAGGTTTGGAGGGCGTATAGTAAGCCCTAAATAGAATTGATTTGCATAAAAAAATTACCAGTATCAGTTCTTCTAGAATTTTGATTGCTAAGGGATGGGTTTTAGGATGGTTGAGAGGTACAAATTATGCCGGAGTGTATACATTATCAAAAATACCATAAAATGAAAGTAAATGGAGAAAAAAATCTTGGCAAGGGCTGTTTTCTGCAAATTTTGGAATTTTGTTACCTTCCAAAGGGGTTGTAGAGATATTTCTTTTCACAAAATATTTCAAAGTTTGGGGCTTGTGTAGTAACTCCTAAATAATGGATTAGCATGGTAATTTCACCAGCAATGGTTCATCTGGAATTCTATTGGGATGGACTTCTGGGGTGTTTGAGGTGTTACAAATTATGTCAAGGTGTTCTACCGTGTCGAAAAGAACAGAAAACAAACTTATATAAAGACAAAATCCCAGTAACGGCCCTTTCAACTTCAAAACACAAACATAAAATAAAAGACCACAAAAAAAACGTTGTCAGAGAAATCTTCGCTGCTGTCACTGTCACACCTGTATGAGTTCCCTTCATTTCACTTTAGTAATACCAACAGAGCTCACTTAGTTGCTTAAGAAATGTTGAAAACTTTTAATCAATAAAAAAATATATATAATGTCGGGATTGCTGATATTTCCATCCATTCATATATGTGATCCTTTTTAATTCCCTGTAAAGGTCAATCAGGGTGTGTACATTGTGTTAATTTAAAGAAGGAAGAATTTTGAGTGTTGTTCCACGGTAGAAATGTATCTTAAAAAATGCCAGTCATCACTCAAAAATAGGCCCATATCTCCGAAACTACTTGAGACCACCAAAAATTTCATTTCGATTTTTTGTTCAGGAGGGCACACTAGGTAACTTCCAAAATTTTGTTGATAACTATTAGTTAACGGAATTTTTGATTTTTTTAGAAAATGCAGATAGGTGTTAGGAGGAAAGTTTGGAGAATACCAAGGTTTTCCATTTCACTCAAAAAGTACAAATGAATGGTTAATGTATTAAATACTGAGATTACCTTACATAAACATACTTATCTCAAGAATAACATAATTCAATTTATTCCTATAAATGAAAAAACTGTAGTATATAAAAGAGTTCAATACCGCCTTTTTTGTGTGCTTATGTATAAAACATTATTCCCCCTGATGAAGGCATCGCCAAATTTGTTTTTGAGCTGACCGTTAACATATTCTTCGGTTTGCTCTAGGGCTATATTCATGTATCCATCCAGACATGCCAGTACTCCTATAAATAATTTAAAATTCAATAGAAACATAACCTTAGAATAATTATTCAAATGCGTACCTCTGTAATCGACTCCACTATTCAGCTTGACTACAACTGGTCTGGCATGGATCTGTTGAATGAAAGTTGATAAGGCTTCTTTTCGGCTCATTGTTTTGTATTTAGAATCAACCCAATTTCAAAACTATAAACTTTATTAATGTCAAATTATAATTTTAATTAACATGTGCATGTGAAATGTCAATAGCCGCTGTCAATTTTAGAGTTTAAGCACCGGGGCTTCTTATTCCATAGTTGCTATTGGTTGATTTTGACAGATGTCATTTTCTAGCCAATGATTGAGCTAGACTAAGGGCCCGTGACGCTTGAAACTATCAAATGGAAAGCGACTAATGACCATAGATTTCGACAGGGTTGCCAAAATAAAAATATCCCGTCATTCATTGGTTCAAATGGTATTATCAAAGGACGTATGAGTTTGATCAAACTGCCTTGATTTGACGTCATTCATTTGAAAAAGACTACCTAAGCGTGACGTCAAAGTAGATGGAACTTGGTGAACCTTTCCAAGCATTGGAATTGGTCATTTCGACAACAGTTTTAACTGACCTTTTATTGAAAATAATAACGGACGGAAAGAAGCAAAATCATCAAATCATTAATGTCTTATGGGTTTTCAACATATTACCCATTTGTTTGGAAAGGTTTCTCAAGCTCCGCCCAATCGTGACGACAGCGTGCTTAGGTAGTCTATTCCTATTGAGGCGCTTTCCGATTGTCACAGAAAGTTACACCGAGTAAATCCTGGTACCTCCTAAGTGATTTTACTGTTCACATTAAACCTATTTATAAAGTTAGGTGAAGTTCAGTTCAGAGAACAACGTTCTCCTGTTGTGGGATTCTGTGTACCATATATAATTCTATAGTCGATCCAATAAGTGAGATATCACTATCGTTGAATTCATGGGAAAGAGACAAAACTGTCGACTATAGATATGGTACACGGAATCCCATCCCAGGATGCTAGTCCCTGCGACATCTACCAAGTCTGTGTTTGATAAATTACCAGCAGATTTTGTGTTAATGCGCCATTTGAATTTTTCAGGGTTCATTTAAATTATTTTACTGTCGCTTGGGAACAGTTTGAGAATTTCCAATTTGTTGGTTGAACAGAAAACACAACGCTGTAAACCTAAAATAGGGCTTTTCGGAAACCTACTCGGGTTGATAAGATCACTAACCTGATACTTACCCGCATTCGGAAACGTCAGTGTTCCTTACTTACTAACCGAAGTTCATAAATCGTAACCCAAAGCAAAATGGCATGTATCTGAACCTTTCGTTAGTGATCTGTGTGACCCACAGGTTACACTTGACGGTTTAAGTTGCACTACCAGTTAAGAATCCGTTAGAAAGATAGAATATGTTAACGGTATGTCAAATATATCAATATTATCACATTCTGATTCATAAATTTAAGCGTAACTCAAAGCACTAAGCAGAAGTTGTGAAATCGGCCCTAAATTTCCGAAAAGCCCTTATGAAAAGCTGCCACAATCAGGTCACAATAGTGACCAATGTGAGGAGCTGTCATAAGGAGTAAGTTCATTATCAGAAATTGTATTTTATCCTCAAAGTGTCATGGTGTCCTATCAAATATATATCATTGAAATGATCAAAAATGGTGACTTAAGTTTTACTACTTGTTGCAGAACCCTTCCTCTCCTTTCCTGCCGTCTGCACTGAAATCCATTCACAATATTGACAGAAATATGAATTTCTTGCAAAGCATGATAACATTTTTGATTCGCTGTTCTATATTTTACCATTTTGTCGGATATTACTATAACTCGTCGTCGTCGACCGACATTCAAAGTCGAACATATTGATTTTCTCTCCAATAAACAAAGCTGAAAACTCGGTAAAACCAATATGTATATTACAGTTCAATGTATGTTGCCTGTTAAATAGAAGAAATCATTTAGTACTTCTAAACATTAATATTTGAAAAAAACAAAAATAGTTATTTCACATTTTAAGTTGGTTCATATAATAAACGATTTGGATAATAAATTACATATAAAAAAAGTATAGAGATAAATAAATTCGTACTTGAAAGGCCGATTCAGATACATGCGTGCCTAATCATGGTTTTTGAAGCTCGTGCGGTTTTTGACCCTTTTGTTCCTGAAAACTGTATGTCAATTTACATACTGCCTTTAATTTCTATTTTATGACAGTCATAAGCCATTATTTCTGTTATAATTTAGTCAATGCTGGAGTAATGTCATTTGAGTTTTTCAAATAATCCTGACTTTTTTTTCACTGTATCTATTATTATTTAAACAAGCACGATGTCAGGCAAGCATTCATCTGAATCGGCCTTTAGATAAGATACACTCCTAACTCCATTTTTTGTCAACATATTCACTTTTGTTATATCAATAAATTTGTGTGTTATATGGAACACAACGAACTTTTTCAAAGAGCAAAAGTGCACTTCTATAAGTACACCTGTCTAGTACCTTAGAAAAATTCAACTAGAAATACGCTGATATTAAGGTACACCTTTTGAATTCATATGAACCAACTATATAATATATACTAGAAATATTTCTATATTTAATATATTATAATTGCTTTCCTCTCCTTAATCTACATTTAATCACAAAGAGTATATTTTCCGCAAATCGTTCAGAAATACTGACATTTAGAATAGAACATTTTTGATAAAATATTTTCAAATGTAAAGGATAAATTCAGGATCTTAAGAAGAAAACTGATAATGTTTAAGCTGCCTCGGGACGTCTACTAATTTTTATGTTGCTATTTTGTTGTTGTGTTCAATATTTTACTTCTATAAATAATTTAGAAAAAGGCTATAATCCACCCGTTGATGCCAAGCAACAAAAAGTAACTGTTAGAAATATTCATCATTCTTGTACCCTGTACAGAAATTAAATTACAGCTAGTCGTGAAATGCGCAGGTCTGACTATTCAATATCGTGATACGTATTGATATTGATTCCTGAACAATTTGTGGAAAAATAACATGTACATCATGTAGAAAAAGTACATTCTTAGACTTTGTGTTGTTGGTCTCAACAAGCAATCCTCACACAATCCCAGAATGTCAGCTATTTCTACAACATACAATTATTACTATTTCTAATCATCTTCGGAGGAATGTTCTCCCTCCCTTATACTGCTGCCTTCTCCATGATCTTCATTTGAATTCATATTTTCCGTATTATCTTCAAAACCTTAAAAACAAAATAATGCTTTTTCATTACACTGATCCATGCAGAATTTTGTTCACCTAGGTATTATAAGTTCACTGGAAGCTAAAACTTACCATTTAAAGAGAATATTTGGTAGGAAATACAGAATAAAGATGTATACAGAAAATATCCCCTCCTCTAGTAAAGAAGATTTGTGGTTTAGGTTGAGTTTAATCAGATTTTTAATTAAGCTTCCTCTTAGACAAATTTCACTTCTAAATAAAATCAGGGGGCAATCTTATTCAAAAACAGCTTATCCCGTTTCCCAAACTTTATTGATAATTATTTCATCAGGTACTGGACTTTTTGTCAAGTTTAGGCATTTCTCCATTTTATTATTATGATTATTATTATTGGTTGTTGTTCCAGGAATCCAACTTACTTGTAGCAATAACTAGATTTTGATTTGCCGTGGCTGACTCTTTTATGAAAATCTATCATAAATTTAACCATAGAGGGAAAGAACAAACATTTCACTAATTGTGAACGGTGAGTAATAATAATTTGTTTTGTTCAATTCCAACTTATTTAGATTGTCTATGATTTGTTGTAGACGATATGATTCGCGGACAAAATTTCAAAAGCAAATTATAGTGACATTACTTTCAGAAAATTTAATATGGTCTCCTGAACTTACCAAGTAGAGCAGGGAGTGAGAAATTTGAGTAAATGTGTCTACCCACAGATATCAAAAAGTTGCAAAACCAAGCAAAATATCTTACAGCAGTCCTGAAGTATCCTAAAATAATATAGTTATGAATACCAGAAAATTTCCATGTAATGCTAACCAGAATTCTTCTGCGAATATTTCAACAACTGCATACAGAGAAACAAACAATAAAACATATACCACAAACCTAACATGAACGATCAAGCCTGAATTCTAGAAAAATCGACATCAAAACAGCTGCTCTGAACAGTTAGTCAAACGTATGGACTCGCCTATTCTTCTCAGTTAATATGATATTTATTGGAAAAAAGGTTAGAAGAAAGTTATACGGTATTTCACTCTGCATATTTTTTTGAAGTGCTATTGGGTTTTAAAATATTCTATAATCATCATAGACCAAGATGCAGCAACATATAAATAATAAAACAACTGGTGATGTAATATATTTTTTTTACTAAAAACTCATGAATGTCACTGCTTGATTCAAATTGCCATATTGTAAGAATATCCGTCTGGTTTCATTCTTCATCTTGGTAAATTTTTAAACATATCAAGCAATAATGTGAAAGAATACGGGGTACCCTTCTCTCTAAGCGTTTCCACCAAGTGGAAAATAAAAGGCAAACATCATTCCCAGCCAAATGAAGGATAATCTACTGTTAAATTACAGGACAAGCACTTGCAACTGGGTCTTCTTGGAAGAACGTTGCACAAATATCTGTTAGATGTAGTTCAATGTCCGTCATGGTATTAGCCAGGGAAGGGTTTTCTGACGGATGTTTGCCTTTTATTTTCCACTTGGTGGAAACGATTAGAGAGAAGGGTACTACCCCGTATTCTTTCACATTGTTGATACCTCTCTGGCACAATATATTCGAACTCGTTCGAATTTTTACAGTTTCCTTTTCCCGGAGATTGTGCTACTTGGGGGAGTTTTGTCTTGTTCCGTGCGGATGGCGCTGCGTCAACGTTGTTGTAGTTCGTAGTGTCATCCGTGGGGAAATATTAGTTAGACAGTTGATTATTATTCATTTGGCAGGGACAGGACAATTATAATGTTGTCCGACCTACCCTGTCACTGATGAGAGGCAATAAACCACGAAACATGCATGTCTGCAGGTGGTCATTCCCAGCCAAATGAAGGACAATCTTCTGTTTAATTACAGGACAAGCACTTGCAACTGGGTCTTCTTGGAAGAACGTTGCACAAATATCTGTCAGATGTAGTTCAATGTCCGTCGTGGTATTAGCCAGGGAAGTAGTTGTTTTCTGACGGATGTTTGCCTTTTATTTTCCACTTAGAGGAAACGCTTAGAGAGAAGGGTACCCCGTATTCTTTCACATTGTTGATACCTCTCTGGCACAATATATTCGAACTCGGTCGAATTTTTACATATCAAGCAATAGATAAGTAAATTACAGAGGTGGACACAAAATTACGAAACACACTGTATCTATCGAGAGAGTTGAAATAATATCGGTACCACAAAAATGAGAAAAGAACAAGCTTTTTACCGATACTATAAATGACATATATTTCAATTTAAAAAAATTACCAATGACATCACTCCTCTACCAATAGCACGTCAAAAAAATATCCAAGTTCTTCAAGTTATAAATTCTCAAACAATAGTAATGTTAAAAATTACATATTTCCAGATCTGCAAAAAGCAATAGTTGTCCCAAATTTTAAAGGAGGAAATAGATTGATAGATTCATTTAATTTGTTGTTTTCATTCGTCTGACCCATTGCTCTATCAAAAATAGTATCCAAGCTACCTCGCAAAACTGATGTCCGAATTACTAATAAAAACTAGCTGAACAAAAAAGGTTTGTACAGTGCAAATCAAGATGCGATTATGAAAAATCGAGGTACCAAGATTACACTATTGAAAATAAAAATGAAGTGATTGATAATATGATTAAGATTGGAAAAGTCACAAGAGTATTTGAAGATATAACCTAAGTACTGATATCGTTTCTCACCATGTTTTACTACACATATTAGGGAAAGCTAACATTAGAAATAATCTATCAAATAGACAAGTAGTCAAAATTTTGACAATAACCCTGAAAACTTCCTAAAAAACAGAATGGCCACAGGGCCAATTCTTTTTATATATTTTTTATATGATTCATTTTTTATTTTATGAGAATCTAAGTTAAAATGAGGTGTATGAAGATAAAAAGAATAAGGTTTGTCCCTCTCTGGCAATCGAGGAACATTTATATCAATAAGAGAAAGCAAATGGGGAAAATCGAGCTTGTTATTGAGTCATTTGTACAGAAAAATTACACCATAATAAGTACGGTGAGAAACCAATGAGGAATTTTCAAACCTGCTAAATGGACCTTTCCACGGACTATGAGAAAACACTGTAATTAGAAAGTATATACCGGGTGGCTACGGAAGTATTGCCTACGGAATATCTCAGTTATTGTATGAAGTAGGTTTGTGAAATTTGGAGCGTCGATATAATGACATAAGAGCTAGAATTTGAGCATATTGACATGTCGAAGTTAACTTCCGGTCATACCGGAAATAACATCAACTTTCTTATTTTAAATGGAAACCCTATTTTTTTTCTTTTCGCTTTATTCAGCATTCAATTCCCTTTCTAATGACATATCACAAGTTGGTATCTAACCAGAAACTAGATCAGAAAAAAATTATTATTGAAATTCACCGAGTAGGCCGTGGAAGCAAAATGAAAGCCAAAAATTGAAAAGTTGGCTATGGAAACCATACGTCACTTGAAAACAGTTGCTACTACTGTGATATTTTATTTTCATTCGTCGGCGTTATAAAAAGCTGCCAAAAAAAATATTGGAAAAATTGGGAAAAAACAATACTCTGTAGGTCCATAACTTAAATAGGAACATGCAACTTTTTCTTGCCTGTACTATTCAGCATAACCATTCCCTTCTAATGATATAATAGAAAGTAATTTTTTGAAATGAAATACCAAAAAATCCAATAATTATTCTTCAAATAACAAAACAGATTATCGCCATAGGCAAAAATAACATTAAAAATAATGTGGAATGATAAATTATATCCTGTAGGTTCTAGGTTAAATAGGAACATAAACGTACTTGGTCTGTGCCATCGTCCATAGATATTCTAATGTCTACCTATGGACAATGTTTGTGCCATTCAGAATAATCATTCCATTGCAATAATCATTAGAACTAAAATATTAACAAGTAGGCTGATTAAGACGTATTTTGGAATGAAACAAAAAAGAAACGAGAGCTCTCACGAACGCTGCTATCTATATTATTTTGACGTTCGAAGTAGTGTTTTTGATTCTGTCATTTTAAAAGGGTTTGGAAATCGAAATCAGTTAGTGGAATATTCACGAACCGAACAAATTGACATGCTTCTCATTTATGGTGAATAAAAAATTCTTATGCCGCTGAACGATTGTATTTAGAGCGATATCCAGGGAGGCAGCAACCGTCAAGAAGGTATTTCCAGTGGCTTGAAGAAAAATTAAGAACTGAGCCTGATGTTCACGAAGACCAAGAACCATTTGTTATTAATGAGGAAACTGAAATTAATGTATTAGCTCTAGTACAATATGATAGCTCAATTTCCTCAAGGCAGATTGGCGCCGAATTAGCTATAAGTAAGGACTCTGCTAGGAAAATTTTGAAAAAACATCGATTTAAATCCTTCAAGTATCAGTTGCATCAACATTTGTATGAAAATGACGGTGAAAGGCGCCTGGAATATTGTAATTGGTTTCTTCGACAAAATGCTGAGAATCACCTATTTAACTATTATATCTTGTTTACGGACGAGTCAAGATTTACCAACAATGGATTATTTAACAGGAATAATACAAGGTAGGTACTGTACTTTATTTGCATTATTGTCGATAGTCGAAGTGTAAAGTGCTAAAAGTGTGAACGGTCTTTTGTTTCAGGTACTGGGCGATAGAAAACGAGCACCAGTTTCGACAAGGTGGCTGCCAGGAGAGATTTGGTGTGAATGTTTGGGCAGGAATAGTTGGAACTCATATTGTTGGCCCCATTCTTTTTCAAGGCCTACTAACCGAAGAGAGATACTTTAATTTTTTAACGAATGAAATTTCGGAATTCATTAACAACCTACCAGCGGAAATAACTGAGAGAATGTACTTCCAGCAAGATGGCGCCCCTCCGCATAATTCAAGAATAGCAATAAATTATCTTCAAAATCGCTTTCAAGAGAGACTTATAACAACCCATGGTCCAGTCAGGTGGCCACCAAGGTCACCTGATCTTACTCCGTGCGACTTTTTTCTATGGGGGCATCTTAAAAATAGGGTGTATTCCACACAGCCTACAACTCTACATGAGCTAGAAGTAAAAATTCGTAGAGCTTTCCAAGATATAACGCCCCAAATGTTGAGAAACGTTTTACATGAAAATATCACCAGAGTCAATAAATGTATTGACGCTGAGGGAATGCATTTCGAACATTTGTTTTGAATTTATTTTATCTTTAATCCTATCAATTTGAATTTTTTTTTTTTCGATAGGTAAATCTGTTTTTTTGTTATTTGAATAATAATAATTGGATTTTTTGGTACTTCATTACATCAAAATTACTTTCTATTATATCATTAGAAAGGAATGGTTATGCTGAATAGTACAGGCAAGAAAAAGTTGTATGTTCCTATTTAAGTTATGGACCTACAGAGTATTGTTTTTTTCCCAATTTTTCCAATATTTTTTTTGGCGGCTTTTTATAACGCCGACGAATGAAAACAAAATATCACAGTAGTAGCAACTGTTATCAAGTGACGTATGGTTTCCATAGCCAACTTTTCAATTTTTGGCTTTCATTTTGCTTCCACGGCCTACTCGGCGAATTTCAATAATAATTTTTTTCTGATCTAGTGTCTGGTTAGATACCAACTTGTGATATGTCATTAATAAGGGAAATGAATGCTGAATAAAGCGAAAAGAAAAAAAAAATAGGGTTTCCATTTAAAATAAGAAAGTTGATGTCACTTCCGGTCAGACCGGAAGTTAACTTCGACATGTCAATATGCTCAAATTCTAGCTCTAATGTCATTATATCGACGCTCCAAATTTCACAGACCTACTTCATACAATAACTGAGATATTCCGTAGGCAATACTTCCGTAGCCACCCCGTATGCATTATCACTTGTTATTTTTCATTTATTTTTTCTGATCACCAGTTTTTCTATAATTTGAAAAAAAGGGGTTTCGTGACGTCACGTTCATCAAAATTAAACTTGGCAACGTCGTATAAGTTGTACACCATGGAATCTCAAATTATCATTACATCTAGATTGTGTTCCATGATAGTTGTCATTTGATACCAGATGGGTTTGTTCGTCTGTTTCACGTAGCAGATCAATAACAATTGTTTTTTCTGATTGACTCACTTGCTTACCTCCTGTGATACAAGATATATACTTTAGTAGATCAAATCTGTATGCTGGAAACTAATAGACTCTAGAATAGTTTATTTTCTGAGGTTAATGCGGTTTTCAAATTCAAAGTTTTGTTGTTTGTGTTAAGTAATTTCTGAATTCCTTAAAACCGTGAAAATGTCTAAAAAGTGCTTTGTACCCGGTTGTCTGAACACCAGTGAAAATTCAAATAAACTGTATGTGTTCTGTGGTAATAACAACTCTGTTCCATATGAACTTTTATTAAAATTTGCGGTGTTGCCAACAATAGTTTTCATCAAAAGGCAGGTTTGTTCAGAAAATTTTAAAGTTACAAATAATATAAAAAATTGCTTTTACGTAAATTTTTTTGAGGTGTTGATCCAGTGACAAAGTTTCAATTATTAGCCAGTAGCTATATTTTATGGGAGAACGATATTCCCTATTTCGGAACGTGGATTATGGTGGGGGATATTTCCGATGAACGTGACGTTAGAGGCACGCTTTGAAATGTGATATTTTTCTTAAATAAAAAAAGTAGAGTGGCACTCGTTGATAGACAATTTAGACTCTTAACAATCGATTGAAACGAGTTTTGCAATTACTAATTTGTAAATGTAAAGGTCCATTTAGACCATTCTCTATCTGGATATATTCCATTGGTTTTTCACCAAAAGCACATGATAAATTTATGCTGAATGTTTTGAATATATTGTTTCCATGACCAAACTGTCTCATAAGACAACTTGTTTTTTAGTCGATTTCACTGTATTTTATTTCCTATTATGATTTTTTACTTTCAATTGATACATCAAGACCTGTAATTGAATCAAGCAAAATCATAGAACGACATTTTTGCACAATGCAGGAGTGCACTGTAATGCAAAAACAAAATCCCATGTAGACATGCTGTTACAAGCAAATATATGTTATCGCCTCAATACACAAATAGCTTAAAATATTCATTCACAATGAATTTATTTAGACTCACCTCGCATAACAGGCCCTTTAACCCTGCAAGTATTATATGATCCACAATGTAAACATTTGAACCCCACCACATGAAACTTGACTGTCCCTTCCTGCAAATAAACTCGGTTTTGAAGTTGTAAAAGACGAAATAAATAAAATTTTGCGAAAAAAAAATTCCAGTTAGAGTTACTTTCTTGTGAAACAATTGAACTTTAATGTTAACACTATACATTTCACAACAATTCATTATTATTATCATAGTTTATTAGAGGTCAAATCATTGCCATTTGAGACAAGACTCAATTTTTCATAAAAAAACTTTGCAGATGCGACAGCAGATCTAGTTGAATTTCTCGGATAAATTATAAGAAACTAGCTGATTCAGATAATAATAACTCATCTGCAAACAAAGACAGCAGCTCTAAACTATGAAAACTTCTAACAAGAAAGGTTCAACTATTAGAATTAGAAGTAATGCGAATATTTTGGAATATTGTGAATGACTCTTCTATCCCTAGTATTCCAACTTTATTTTAAGGATGATGGTGAAATATTTAGGCCATTTAAACATATTTTAACTTTGACAAAACCAAAATATACAATACAATAAGAAATGGTTCATTGATGTCTTTCATTTATGTCCTGATTGTAGTTATTTCATATTTTGAGTAATCCATAACAATGTAGTTTACCTATAATTTCAGTTTGTATTTTTAGTATTTTCAAGTTACTGACTTTTCATGTGTTATGTCATTATAAACACTAGATTTTTATTCAGTTTCAATTCTTAAAATTTTTATCTTTCACGAGTTACTGATAAAATCAAATTATTTTTTCAAAATAACAATCTTGTAACATTCTCTATTACAGTTTTGTATGGATTTCATTGATTTTCCATTTTTTTTTCAAATTGAAAGTTTAAAGTCCTATCATAAAAAATGATTTTTTCCACAAAATCAAACTTTCAATTGATAATATCTTATCTGGCAATCTGCATAATGCATTTCTGCTGTTTACTTTTGTTGTCACTTGATCATTACACTGTTAGCCAAATTTTGTATACTGGTGGATTTATTTGATACAGATTTAATAGATTCAGTGTTCTGTTTACTAGTGATATGTTTATAGTTTGAAGTTCATTTTATAATTTCCTGTTGAATATTTACATATGTTTAAAATCAATTGTCATTAAAGTAAGTATATTTCTACTATTGTTAATGACATTATTCAAATAAGGTCACAATCTCAAAATTTACCTTATGGCAGTCTCTGCAAAGGATCTGCACAAAATAATTCCTATACTCAGTAGGCATTGGAGTATTCTCTACTTCGACATCCCAGTATTTCCACAGCTGCTCCATGTTCATCAAAGAAGTCTGACAGATAGGACAGGCATAAAGCCCAGCCTTCAGCAGTTGTTCGAAACAATTTCTGTGGAGAAGGTGACCGCATGGAGGAATGTGGCAGGGTATCCTGGAGGTATGGATGTCCTCCAGACAAACAGGGCAATTGGCTCGAGACACATTTTCAACACACTACAATAAATTAACACTGGCAATAAAGGCTCAAGTAAGAGGAAGTGAAACTTGGATTATTAAAATTATATTAAAAAATCTGAACTTACCTTATGTTCATCTTTCAGCTGCAGAGGAAGACACATATTACATTTCTGACAATGGAAAAATCTATCTGCTCCTCCAATACGACAAATTCCGCACCCATCACAGTGAAACTGTTTTTTATCCTCATCATCAAATAAATTACATTCCAAGCAAGAGTACTGAAATTTGGCTTATAAATACACATTCAAATATATACAGGTTGATCATTTTTACTTACATTACCAAACACAGCCCCACATTTATCGCAATTTTCTCTAACTGGTTGCCTATTTTCACACATTGCACATTCCAATTCTTTTACTTCTTTTCTATTTAATATGTGATCCTCATTTTCATCATGACAAAATCTACAAGTGTAAACTTTTTTGCAGCAGGGGGTCTGAAACAAAGAGTATGCTGAGAGGGAACACAGGTGGATGTTGATTTCAGAATTGTTTCACAAAGTGGAGTTACTATTGTGAATAAAAATAACCATTTATAAAAAGATTATTGGCACAAAAACTATTTTGAATTCGATGAACCTGAAATTTCAACTATGCTGGCTAATTCCAATACACACGAGGATAAAGGAAAATACAACTGTCATCATAAGGAAATGACATGAAGAAAAACCTATGATTCATGCCTTTGACATACTCTCATATTAACGGTACTTAAATACCATGAACCAATTGTAAATAATTCAACACATATTGGTGGCAGTAATACTGAAACAAACAAATTAGCTCTGCCTAGATACAGAAAATATCAAAAAAGAACTCACAAAAAATTTTGATTTCCTTCTATAATGACAACATCCAATTATCTTTATTGATTCTTCTGGGGGTCCTTCAGCCTCAGGAGTTGATGCAAGTTCCATTATGAGTAAAAGAAACGTCCAGCTCTAAGAGTAAAAAGTAATATGAGTTCAAAACTATACTGCACACTTCTTTCAAAAAACAACAATGTTTATTCAGAAACTTCAAAATTTGCCATTGTCATAAGCTTCATACGTCACATCTTTGACAACACACGTTAGGTTCATTCGTTTCCAATGACATGTAGCGTAGTGTAGTGTAGTGTAATTCATACCACACTGGAAACGAGTGAAGCTGAGTGCAGTTAACACAAAGGAATGTGTCAATCCATTAGCAAACGATTATTCGAATCGAGTGTAGATTACACTAAGTGTAGGAATGCGGTACACTTTGATGCAAACGAATAACCCATCACGGTTAAGTCACAGATTAGAGAACATACTCTAATCTGTTGTTAAGTTTAGGGTTCTCTGTTTAGCTTTTAAAATTTAAATAAAATGTGATGCGTGACTGGATGACTTGCACGATTGATGCACGGAAATAGTAAATATACATATAACTCCATGAGATTTTTACAAAAGAGTCAAATAGTTTTCCTGTTGGTTTCACCTGTCAAACAATCTAATAACTTCTAACCTGCGTCAAATATCTTGGTAGAATTACCTCAAGACCACGACCAAATTCAATGACCATTTAATTTCAACTCAGGATGGTGCAATTGATTTACCATGGTTATCTCAACAAAATAAGTTTTTCCGCAAAATATTCTAACAACTGATATGATCGAAGAAACAATATGATTGGACGCTCGCACCTCATGCCGCACATGTATAACCTTCGACAAAATAATTCATACATCACAAATAGGAATTGTTTTCTATTCTTTGACTTGAATTTTGTAATATGTTGTGTCTTGAATTGAATATAAGTGTATTATTCATACATAACAAAATTTTGAAGATAAATATTATTGGGATCATTGTTAAAAAGTAGGTAGGTATCTATTTAATTTTTCACCCCCAATAGGAACAAACCTAGTACTCCTTATATATAGAAAATTATCGAAATACAATTATGAAGGAATACTTATAATTCCGCTAGAAAATCTGATTATTTTGTTATTGACAAATTAATGATATTTATTCGACAATTTTTATGCGCTTCTTTCGATTTCATTTGAAATTTCGGAATAACTGATATTCTTCATCTAGATTTCATTAAAATGGAAGTAAATCACATTGTGTCAATGTCCTTTGATTAAATATAATTGATTTATTATTTCAATGCTACTCAATATACGCTTAGAAGTCACGATTCGAAATTATTAAAGACAAAGCTCTCGAAATTTTGAAAATTCCCGCCTTCGTTTGACAAGTAACCAGTGGCTGGGTGTCGTTGATTTGTCAGTAGTGTGTGTAGTGCCCCAAAATGGCTACCAGTGATGATGAACCTATGCATCATTTATATGAAGTTTTCACCACTTGTTTCAACAAAATAGCAAATAAGGCCCCTGGTAAGTCGTTCATTACGGTTTTATGTATCAATATAATCGAGTGTTAGAGTATTATTTCTTCAATATCCTTGGTAAATCCCCATAATAATACAATCCAAGCGCGTGTGTTCCCAAAACATTGAACAGCTTGCTTTAAAAACCCTTAGGTACAAAATTTAAATTTTGTCTCAAGTGCTCTAAGAGGATCTTTCAAGCTTTCCTTGATAATTTCAACTGTTTTTCAGGTCGTTTTTGTCCATTTGTTCGGTGGAATTCTGCTAATTTCACGGTGATACGTTGATATTTGTGTCATTTTGGCTTGTTAGGTTGCACAGATTTATATTTCTGTTTACATCTTGACTGGATCTCAACTATAGTTGCTTCTTTACGATTTTTTATAAAATTTCAACTGCAAAATTCTCTGACATTTCTCATCAAGTTTCTTTGATTCAGAGAAAAACTTTGTTATTATCTAATTGTCTCAACAAGTGATGAGAATATTCGTTGTTCTTGTTCCATAGTAGTTATTCTAAGCTTGAAAACAACCTCCAATTTTATTTTATTTCGTATCTGTTGTATTCATTCAATAAAATGAGTTGATTATCTTGAAGATGTCAATATTAATTTTGTCAGTAAACTAGTTTAATTATTGTTATGAGTTCATTCATTAAAAATTATACTTTGATAAGGAGTTCTGCTATATTCACGTAGGTAATAAGTTATCTAAACCTTTTTAATGCTGTTGACTTCCAGTATATTTTACAAAAATATAATTTCGGATAATTAACTATTTCCAATAATTGAAGAATGACTTGTTACCTGAAAAAGTATGGGTGTTGAAAATATTTGCATCTTGCTGTACATCAGGTCTCTCCAAAATAACTAGATCAAGATATCTAAATTACCCATAGTTTTCTTGTGCAAAAACATCTTCCTAAAAATCTTTTTCAAATAGGTTTTTCTTTATGAGGTTTTCAGTATTCCAGGATGTTTTATCAACAATAATAATGAATGAAATGGGAGTTGAATTTTTAGTATTTTCCAATAAAAGTAAATACAGAGGATTTGAAACAGGTATGCCTACATTATCTGAAATTATATTCATGAACCTGACAGATTTTGCATGTTGAAATAAATTTTTACTGATGATTAGTATGTTTGTAAAATGGAGTTGTTTTTAACTGGGATGTAGAAATGAAGTTCAGATGGTGTTCCGTGTTTATTGGTGTGCATATTATAATGATCAATTTTGATGTTCTTGCTGATTTCAAAAATGTCTCATGCAATTAATTGACTGTGTGTATGTAGTACACAATTTAATTTGGAATGTAATTAGAGAGTACTTATCTAGACCTATTCTAGATATAGATATGTTCCTACTTCTATTGTCTTAGCTGTCAAAATTGCAATAATTATTTAATTAGACTTACTTGAATACTACCTGGATGTAGGAAATATTACTATGGACAATCTTCCGTGTTAGTTGACTCAGTCTTGTGGGATTGAAAATTCAGTGTAAATCACCCTTCAAATTATATGTATCACAATGAAAATTTGTGGAATACGAATAATAATAGGTATAATGTTTTGGCCTAAGTTGCTAGCCTTGTGGCAACTCAGATATCACGAGGTATGAACCTTGTTGGTCTCCCTTCATCATAACATTTGTGATGTCTTCTACAAACAACTACTCAATTATAAAACGGACAAATTTTATTGCTGATTTACATTTTTATTCCATACTTTCATATGTCGGGCAAAAAACCCATATGAATAATTATCGAACTTCCAACAACTTTGCTTACATGAATATGAAATAAAAATTTGTGTCAGGCTATTGCAATGTTTACATATACATGTTCGTGTGAGAAACTATTCTCAAAAAAGCCTCTTGGAAATTTTATAAATATGAAAAATTCTTCTTCTATTTTTGTTGACCAAATTTCCATCCCACTTCAGACCCTTGACGAATACTCTGTTGTAATAATCATTTCCCATATTAATTTTGTTAATTAATTCTAGATCCATCCTTCCTGCCCATAATATTTTTTTCGGATTTTTTCTGTTTTTCAGTACCAATGATTTTTATCACATAATTTGAGAGTGCCTCCTGGTGGCTGTTAGCTTAAGATGATTTGTGTCTTGTCATTCGTAAATTTCATTTAGATTTCTTTACACAACTGACCCACATTTAAAGCAGTTTTCAACTGAGTGTTCATGTTCAAATGATTTTTGAAAAATTCTTCTTCAAACTTGTTTTATTTTATGAACTAGATTCTTTTATATTATGCCTTCTTGTTGCAAATTTTAGCATAGAGATTTTTTTCTCCACAGTTATACCTACTTATATTGGTGTGAACAAAAAATTATTTGAGGAAATTTTTCAGCGTTTCCCATGGTAATCAATTACATTGGAATATACAAAAACGAATAGTATGATTTTTTATGATATCACTTTTTTATGAAACGCGCGTACGATATTAGGTAGATTTGGCGTTTGGGTAGTTTTTCGGTTTTGAATAAGTTGTCTGAAAGCGATTTTGGTAAAATTCCCTTAACTAATAGCCACGAGCTGTCAACACAATTCTACGTAGTTTGGCCTCCTGAACAAAAAATCCAAATAACATTTTTGGTGGTCTGAAGAAATTTCGGAGATGGGCCTATTTTTGAGAGATGACTGGTATTTTTTAGGACACATTTCTACCACGGAAAAAACACTCAAATTTCTTTATTTTTTAAACTAAAACAATGTGCACACCCTAATTCACCAATTTTGCACAATTTTTTTATTGAAAACGGCATTATTTATCCAAAAAATTCAACCTTCTTTTGAAAACATCAAAACAACAAATTTATGTGAACTCTTTAGTGAATTCATTCATGTCAAGTTGGTACCTGTGAACTTTGCATATTCGCACAGCCAACTTTTCGAGCCATTTAATTTAAACATGAATAGGAAATTATTTACTCACTTTTTTTCCAGCTACCAACTTAACATGAATAATATTCACTAACCATTTTGCCTAGATTTGTTGGTTATGAGGTCATAAAAGAAGGAGGAGTTTTTTCCTAAAAAGTACGCAAGTTCCAAAAAAAATGCTGTTGATAGCTTGTGGATCTTAGTTAATGGAATTTTACCACGATTTTTAACAGAAAAAATATGTTTTCAAACGGTAGACATTGCCGAGATATTTAATTGCGTATGTCGCCACATTCGGTTTTCTATTTAGGTTATGTAGGTACATTTTCTAAAATGAAAGTTTAGAGTACTGCCTACGTACTTATATGGAATTAATTAATTACTGCCCGCGGGTAGTTTTGATTGTTATGGATATCCATAATCAAATTTGCTCCAATTAAATTAACTAAAATTAATAACCACACATTTCCAATTTTTCTTGAACTTCAGGTGCATGAAAAATCCCCACTGGAACTTATTATTCTGAACAATGACATTCGAGATTGAGGTTATGTCCGAGTTTTCGAGGGATTTGTGTGATCAGTTGTGTTGTTTTTCAAATTTTTGCTGGTACCTTCCTTCCATTTGCAAAGATTCTACGAAATCTGGATTTCGCTACAACAAATTTTCCGATAGTAAGTAGAATCGTTTTTGTAAGAACCAATAAGTTCATGAGAGGTATTTTTTTAAGGACTTGGTGGTACCAGAAAAATCCGGGAATCTCCTAATTTTTCCTATTCAAACCATCTGGATATCAAATCCTACCGCATCGAATTATCATTAAATTTGAGTTGATGTTTTTTAATGAAATGCAATCCAACAGCCTATTAATATTACTTTGTGATCCTTGGTTGAATAGTTAATTTTGAGAGAAATAAAATAGGCTGGAGAAATATACAATTAGACGTAAAAAAAGACAGGGTTACTTCCTGTCAAACAGGGAGTTGAAAAAATATATCGTCAGGTTAAAAAAAACACAATCACATTGACTACTTACTTTTTCAAATAAAAAACCACTGGCCGTTACATGTCTCTTGCATCACCCCGTATAAAGTTTTCATCTTGACCTGAATGATTGAATAAAATACTTCAGACCACCCTGTTAAGATGTGCAATATTTCTAAGAATGAAAAACAAACCTAGTGTGGTTTTTGTGTGCTCTTCGCCATGAGCGAATTTAACTAATTAATATGCACCCCTAGGCCCAGCCCTTTGTGCTGGAAACATTGAATATATGTTGAAGATGTTTCAACGTCTCCAAGTTTTTTGGGAAATAACGAAATTTGAGGTACGAGCTATACCTTTCAATGTCACAAGGTATGCATATATTTAGAACCCGTAAATCCAGTTTAGAGAGTTTACAAGCTGTTTTCTGGTAAACGGTTTTCATTTCCATGCAATATATTTTGACAATTATTATAATTATAATCGTACATTGGGAGAAATTTGGAGACTGTATTGGTATCTTCGAGAAATTCTGTATAGGAAATAATTCACGATGTTGAGTGATACAGGGTTGCCAAATGAAAACGAAGCAGATCCATTATCAGGAACAGCGTGAACATTTTAGTAATTTTTCGATTAAAGGTGGTCACTCGGTTTCGGTATATTCGATTGCGCGACGCCATCTACAAAGTTGGGGTACAAGTCACCCCAAAAGAAAAAAAATTGAAAAAATTAATGAATACATTTTTTTGAATCACGTTTTTATTCATAAACTTGAACTTTGAAAATAATATTCAGTGAAAGATAAACATAGAATTTCAATAATTAAAATAATTTCTCGAGAGACTGAGACTTTATTTCAAGCATAATGAAGGTTAGTGTCGCTAGCTTCTACGAAAATAATAAAATTTCGAAAATTTCTGTGATCTTCATTCAATAAATATTATTTTTTACTTAGTTCAATAGTTAATAAAAAAAACTTGTTTTACATTTTTTTAATTATTGTGTTGTTCTTTAGATCAGATGTTTTCCACAATTTTTTCAATTTTTATTTCTCGAGTTTTCGTAGTTTTTTGAGAAGGGGGTACGAGCCTCCATGACTGAACTGGTTTTTCGCTGCATTTTTCCATTTCTGATATCGTCGGGAATGTTTCTTGTAGTCAGATATTTTTCACGATTTTTTAGATTTTTTTTTTCGCGGGTTTTTGTAATTTTTTTTCAAGAAGGATGTCCGAGTAAGGGCCACTATTGAAAAAATTATTTTTGCTATTTCCAAGATATTAAGTCAGAATTCCGACTTGGTATATCAGAATTAACTAATTTCGAGATACTAAGTCAGAATTAGGAGTGACAGAACGTGTTCTAATACTGAGATACCAAGTTTCTGACTTAGTATCTCGGAATTAGCTAATTCTGAAATACTAAGTCAGAATTCCCGTGCGAAACTCCACTTTGTTTCCTTTCCATTGTTCTCTGCTCGGAATTGTGAGAGCAAACTCTCTGTTCCATCGTAGTCTATCTTGTGAGGTTTTCTCTCTGAAGGCGAAAATAGAAATCTCCTGCTCGCCCACTTCGCGATATCCGCATGGCCTATATCGTCGCTCCTTCGCTTACCCAGACTCCTGAGTCCTGCATCCCCAAGTAAGCTCACATTGCCACCTTCCTAATTCAGACCGGAAGCGGTATCAGCCTCAGCAGTACCTCCAACACTGCGGTTGAAGTAGTTCTCATTGCACCCGTTTTTACCTACCAGACAGGCCAACCTCTGGACCCTGCTAAGTCTTAACGAAGGAAGTAAGTGAATTCCCCGAAGGGGTGCGAACACTGCTTTAACTTGTTTTACCTATTTTTATCCATTGCACCCTTCATTTTGGACCTTTGTGCCTTTCGAACATTAAAATTACAGTGGTTTAATTCTCTTATTCAATTTTGTGTGACCTTTTTCATAATCGTCATAAGTATCACGATTGGCGTACATCCATCAACTTATAAGAGGAAAATACTACAAGAATCGATGATAAAATCATGTTTTTAATTTTTGAAACAATAAGAGTATGTACAAGTAGTTCACAATATACTTGGTCTCATCGATTATTGATATCAGAGACTGGTAGCACCATCCATCAATTCTTTAAATTCCGTTTGGTATTGCTTCTTATTACCCGTTGCCGGACTCGCTGCTACGGCTCTACCAACGTACGTTACCTCCCGTTCTCCATTGATGGCCTTTATGATCCTCGGAAGTACGTAATTCCAAGCGCCTTGGTTCTTGTGTTCCTCCTGCAACCACACGATTTTCGCTTTGGGGTACTTTACGCATTCTATCTTAACAAGATCGAACGGGAACGGCGTTAGCTGTTCGACACGCGCCATCGCGATCTTCGACTCGTTCCCCTTTTCCTTCAGCGCTTTCGCAACGTCGTAAAACACTTTCCCCGAGCAAAACATCAGCTTTTCCACGCCCTCCGGCTTCTCGCTAGCAGGACCTTCGGCCGGTATGAGCCGCTTGAATTCGCTGCCCTCAACCATGTCGCTGAAGGGGCTCCTGCAAGCCGGCAGTCGCAGCAAACTCTTCGGCGTCATGAGCATCAGAGGCTTCCGGAAAGGCAACGCTATCTGCCTCCTGAGGATGTGGAACATATTAGCCGGGGTCGTGCAGTTGGCCACGATCCAGTTGATGTCGTGAAGCTGGTGCATCGCGAAATGCTCGTCTTCCGGCGGTAAAACGTCCGGGTCGTCGGCAGACATCTGCAGAAAGCGTTCCAGGCGAGCGCTCGAGTGTTCCGGTCCCATTCCTTCCAACCCGTGTGGTAGGTACATGACCAAACCGGACTGCCTCAGCCATTTCGCTTGGCCGCTGGACAAATACACGTCGATGAGGCATTGGGCTACGTTGTCAAAATCGCCAAACTGTGCCTCCCAAATCACCAATGCGTTTGGGTTTGCCAAGGAGTAACCGTGCTCGAACCCCAGGACGGCGTACTCGCTCAGGTGGCTGTTGGACACCGAATACGGCGCTTGGTCGGGGTAGAGATTGCTCAGCGGACGGAATTCTTCCTTGTCGTTGGTCTGGTGGTGCAGGACGTGGTGTCTGTGGGAGAACGTCCCTCTCTCGACGTCTTCTCCGGATAATCTCACGTGGATGCCTTCTTGCAGAAGGGACCCATACGCCATAGCCTCAGCGATGGCCCAGTCCGCGGTTTGGTTCTTCACCATCTCCATTCTTGCTGCCAAGATTCGCTCGATGCCCTTGTGTAGCTTGAACTGGGACGTGTTCGGAGGGGGGGACGCGAACTTTCGGCCGATGTGCGCCAGGATGGTTTCCTTCACCCCAGTCGGGTTGGCTTTCAGCGGGTCCTTGTTTTCGAAGAACCCGGACCAAGGGCTGTCGATCCAGTCGCTGTATCGCATGTGGATTTCTTTGCTCGCCTTCTCCATCTCTTCTTCGCAGATTTTGTCGTATTTGTCCTGTACTTCTTTCACTTCCGCTTCCTTGGCGACCCCCTCTTTGATCAGCTTCTCGGAGTAGAGCTCTAGGCAATTCTTCATGCCCTGGATTTTTGTGTACATGAGTGGTTGGGTGAACATGGGCTCGTCCAGTTCGTTGTGGCCGAATCTCCTATATCCGACCAGATCGATGACGACGTCCCTGTGGAAGGTGCCTCTCCATTCCGCTGCAACTTTGCTGACGTGCGTCACGCTGTCCGGGTCGTCGGCGTTCACGTGGAAGATAGGCGCGTGCACCACCTTGGCGACGTCGGTACAGTAAATCGACGATCTGGCGACACGGGGATCCGTGGTGAACCCTATTTGGTTATTAGCCACGATGTGGATGGTGCCCCGCGTGTTGTAACTAGGCAGCTGCGACAGATGATGCGTTTCAAAGCAGACCCCTTGGCCGGCATAGGCTGCGTCGCCGTGCAGCACGATCGCCATGACTTGCTTCCCCTCGCGGTCCGCTCTGTAGAACTGTTCCGCCCTGGCTTTTCCCAGAGCCACAGGCGCCACGACTTCGAGGTGGGAGGGATTGGCGACTATGGCCAGCTGAATGTTTTTGTTGGTGACGCGGTTCAGCCGTTTCACCGTCGTCCCCAGGTGATACTTGACGTCGCCGGAGCCTTCGTCGGTGGCGGCTAGTCCGATGAACTGCGTGAATATCTTGTAGAGGGGTTGGCGGCAGATGTTGGCCAGCACGTTGAGTCGACCTCTGTGCGGCATAGCGATGATGACGCTCTCCACGCCCATCTCGGAAGATTTGTCTATAACCGTTTTCATGGCGGGTATCAGAGAGTCGCAGCCTTCGAGCCCGAAGCGCTTCTCCGAAGGGTATTTCTTGGAGAGGAAGTATTCGAACCTGGTGGAGCGGGTCAGCCGGGCCAGGGCCAATCTCCGTTCGTCGGGAGTGAGATCCGTAGCTCCTGGTGATTCGAAACGTTCTCTGATCCAGTTGCATTGCTCCACGTTGTTGATGTACATGTATTCCACGCCGATGTGTCTGCAGTATGCCAGCTCCAGCCGTTTGATGATTTCTGATAGGGGCAGCGCCTTTTCCTTGCCACCGATAACCGTCGTCGAAGGTAGTTTGAACACTTTGGACAAGTCTGCTTCTTTCAGCTTGTGGTGCGTCATGATTATGTCCGGGGGGATTTTGCCGGCCGGGGTGAGAGTGGTACTGTGGTCTGAATACATTATCCCCAGCGGGTCAAGCTTGGCTAGATAGTGGCCACGCACCTGGTACCCTCTGATGATAGACTGGACTGCCAAGTGGTTGTCTATGGTATCCTCTCCTTGCGCAGCTCCACCGCTGCCTCCCGAGTCAGATTGCTTTGCTTGGTAGACACCCATTGGTACTTCGTTTTTGCCGGGGGTTGCCAAAGAGGGAGGTGGATGGTAGCCCGGACCCCCTGCGGCAGAGTTTCGGAAATACGCGTCCCATGACGCGTGGACGCTGCTTGGGTTTGCTTTCCAGGCTTTGAACATATCTTCTACGTATTGAGCTGAGGTACCGTTCAAAAAGGGTTCCTTTCCTGCGGGAACATTGCAGTTTCTTCTCGGGACGGAGAAAGGGGTGGGTTCGGTTGGTATCTGGAGCGTACTTTTAAGATACTTTTTGTTTTTTATTGCTCGAAGCATTTTCGAAGAATCTATCACTCGATTAAAAAATGATTCAAAGTAATTTTTGCTTCCAAAAAATTTCAATGAAAAATCTGACAGTAGTTAGACAAAGTCACTATCAATGCGCAACAGTTGACAAAATTGACAGTCAACTGAGTGTAAGAGATTATCTACAGAGTCTTCCACGTTAGGCGTTCATTAAAATCATCTGCAGCGCCAAAGAAAGGAGTAGTAATTTGTTTTTGTTGAACTACTACTAATCCTTTGAAACATCTTTCGTTGGACCGTTTTGAATAAAAAATGCTCATAACGTTTAAGGACAGAATAACAATTTAGGTGGACGGTAAAATTCCGGTAACTGATAGCTGCAAGCTACCAAAAAATGTTTTTTGGAACACATGTAGTTTGGTCTCCTGAATAAAAAATCCAAATAAAATTTTTTGCGGTCTCGAGCAATTTTGGTATTTTTTTTTTGTAACTTCCGCAGGTTGGAACTTTTTTGGAACTCAAGAATTATACAGGTTGTTCCAAATTAAGTCGGCATCATTGCCAACTCCGTTATTATTGATGCTACGAATTCGGTTAAATGGGCAAACTAGTAGCATTTTTAATGGCTTTCTCGATGCCGAAAACAAAAAAAAATTGACAGTCGCGTTTTCAGAATATTTCATAAAATGATGTTTCTTTCAATGGAACACCCTATATTTTTTAATGCATTTCGATTCGTAATAACATTGCCAACAACAAATCTCATTTGACTTTTTTTTCGTAAAGGTGAAAATAAGACAGTTTCATCAATAGGGAATATTTATATCAAACGGATTTGATAAAGCGCTATAAAATATCGAGTAAATGTTCAAAAACACCGCCTTCTTGTTAGACACATATTTGGGCCCTTCTATTGACACTACGTGTGGCATTCAACACAGTTCGGCCATCAATTCTATTAATTATAGTTTCAATATAATTTTTCAGTTCATCTACATTATTATGTTTCATTTTGTACACCTCATTTTTCAGAAATCTCAAAAATAGAAATGTAAAGGTGTTATGTCTGGTGAACGAGGGGGCCATTTAACAGAACCATTTTTAGCAATCCATCTGGTTCCAAAACAGCCTCGCAGCATTCTTTTTACGCCACTGATATTATGTGCTGGTGTTACATCCTGCTGAAAATAGTTCATATGACGAGCCTCCAGATCAAGATCATCGAAAAACTCTTGTTAATAAATTAATGTAACGGGGTCCGTTCAAAAAACCATGGTAGAAAAATGGACCGATAATTCTGCCTCTAAATAGACCACACCAAACATTAATACTGAATCGTCTTTGCGGATTATGGGGATGGACTAGAAATGGATTATGTCTACTCCTATAATGAAAATTCTTTCTATTATACATCCCACGATTTGAAAAATTAGTCTCAGCGCTCCATATATCGTCTCTTAGGGATCACCAGGTTCTAGTGCTTGCACAGGTCTTAACTTCTAAGGAGAAGTCTTATGTTTCAGAATTCGTTGAATACCACACAGTGGAACAGCTATTTCCCTAGATAAATCTTTGATGGATATTTGGATATACCTCAAAGTAGGATAAAACGTTAATGTCTGTATTTTCAGATATTACAAAACGTTTTTTAGTTCTCCTCTTCTCAAAAACTCTTTCATTGTTCCTGAATCGACGATGAAGCACAGCAAAAAAACGCCGATTAGGTAATTCACGATCGGGGAACGAATTGCTGTAGTGTTGGAGTGCTGTTACGCTATTTTTCTGGCAAACCAACTAGGATTCTAACATATCACATTTTTTTTGATGGGAAAACTGCATATCGAAAAATATTCGAACAGTAGTTGACAGTTACAATAATTTATGATATACTTGAGAATATTTGACAAATAATAGTATTTCAAAAAATTTTCATGGCAACTTGATTGCTCATAATTATTATGTTTTATCGAATCAAACGCATTTTTTCCAACCACATTCATATGACCCTCCAGTATTTTCTGTTCTGTACAAAAACGGCTTCAAAGTTATCATTACAGCAGACATATTTTGATTCACAAAATAAATGCGGCTAGCGGAATGGCTTCAAGATGGAAATTATCGTTTTATACATTAATACCATATGACATAACGTGATGATCACGGGTTTCAAAAGTTCACATCCCAGCGCAATTTTTTCTTTTTACTGTCTTATTTTGCTATCAGTAACAAATTATTGTCATATACGTACCAAAATTAGGTGTTTGGACAATCATGAGGTTTTATTCGCCAAAACAAAGAAATTTTTTGTACTAGTGAAAAAAGAAAGGTGACAAGAGTTTTGTTGTTAAGAATGTGTTATTACGAATCGAAATGCATGAAAAAATATAGGGTGTTCTATTGAAAGAAATATTCTGAAAACGCGACTGTCAATTTTTTTTTGTTATCGGCATCGAGAAGGCCATTAAAAATGCTACTTGTTTGCCCATTTAACCGAATTCCTAGCATCAATAATAACGGAGTTGGCAATGTTTCCGACTTAACTCGAATAACTAGATGATATTTTATATATTAGTCAGTTGCTTTAGAACATTCATCAAGTGTGTACACCGTGTACCATAGAATTCTATAGTCGATCAAATGAGTGAAAGATGTCACTATCGTTGAATTCATAGGAGAGAAGAGACATAACTGTCGACAACAAAATTCTATCGTACACGGAATCCCACCCCTGTGCGGGTAGCGGACAACATTCACTATTATTTGCCGTTGCGCTCCGTGCCAACTCCTCGATCTTTAGTAGTGCATTTGCTGTAGGGAAACCTACAGCACCCTTTTCAATACACCTGAAAATGTTCAATGAACCGAGAAACAATAGTTGCAGTCGGCCGAGTTGAAACGATGATGTCCAAAACAGTTCGGATTCAAATTCGATTCTGTATCAAAATGCGTGTGACGTGTTTAATGGATTCTCCGCATAACAAATTAGCGTTTACATTATTAATGAACCTTAAAAGTCTATCAATTAGTTTGTGACAGATAATGGAGAGCGCGTGTTCGGTCCATGGTGTGTACACGATTTCGATATTATTTCCGCTTCTCTCTCGGATTAGGACGATAATTTCCGAATTGAGAGAAAGCCCGTTAGTCGGGTTTCGATTAGAATTATTTTCCGTGACGAAATCAGAATTTGGACGATCTAGAATACGAGGAAGTACAGATTTCAGGGTGCTTAAGTCAAGTGATTTTTAAATAATAAATGGGAAATCAGAAATAACATTTATTTATTTTACAAAATATATAGTCAAAATACAAATTAAACTGATACAAACTGCAAAAATAGGAGTATATTCTTAATATTGAATAAAATAAAAGATATTTAAAAAAATGTATAACTTCAATTTTCTTTATAGCATTTATACAGAAATACTAATTTTCCCGTTTTCCCACTCCTAATTTATCGGAGTTAACGACTCCAAATGTAGAAAATACTCTCTCTACCAAGCTGATGAGCACATTAACACTGTTTAAAAATAGGAAGAAGTTTTGCAACTTCAAGAATATTCTTTGTTAAACCCACCACTGTTAGGCACTAACAATGGATAAACTCTTCTGAAAACATAACTGTTGAAAATGGTTCAGTTTTGGCTTCAAGTTTTTTAATGAGTGGTAGGAATCCATTATTTACATACATTTCTTGTACGATATTTAATGCTGAATGTTTTTCTGCACTAGTCAATTTAGATTTGGTTTTGGTTGTATCCAAAATATAAGCCCCAAGATTTTTTGACTTATTTGATTTTTTAACTAAAAATCATGATTTTTTACTTTTTCGAACCCTGGTAGATTGTATGCGAAAATTGCTATCAAAAGCATTTGGTAATAATAAACGGACCATGAAACAATTCGAACTTATAAATTTATTCATGATCTGCTCACATGCTCTTTTTTTATTTAGTCTCCATTACCTATGTTATATACAAAATGTCCCAGGATTTCCTCTTTTTCTCTTGGGAATGTATAGAGTAAAAATATATTTGCTAAGGTCCGTATGTTTATTTGTTGACACCGATATACTGTGTGTTCACTCAAGTTCGCAGCATATGGGAAACTTTTTTATCAATCATTTTACGAAAATAAGTTATTCTATATAAAAAGTTAGGCATGATCTAAAACCTGAAATACAACCATCAGATATAAAATATCTTCAGTCGTTTACGAGGTTTCTTGAAAACTATGAATTATTTGCAAGAGTAGAAAGGTATTACCTTTATTTTTTACTATGTCGAATATTGTTATGGGAAAAAATATTTAGAATTGAAAACGCCTGGACATTTTTAAACTGCTCAACTTCAACTAGATGAAGCTTCTACGGTATAACGTTTGAGTCTTTCTAGGTGAACTACCTTCATTTTTGCTCTCGGGCTGCGTTGAATCCTATAAACCACGTTGTTTATTCTCTTCACTATCGTATAGGGTCCTTCCCAAGATGGTTTTAAACAGCCACACTTGATCACCTTCTTTGAATCCACCATCAGTATTGGCCTTAAGATCATATCGAGCCTATATCCTATCACTAGTTATCTTCCATCTTTTTCTCGCAAATTCGTGGATCCTAATGCTGGCTGGGATGACCTTTGGAATCGTGCTCAGATACTCTGTAGGCCATCAAGAATAGTGAAAGATGTCGATCTCAGTTCTTTTGGTGCTTCTCTACTACTTTGGAAAGATGTTCTTCCATAGCCCTATCAAACCTTTAAACCATGCCATCAGTCTGTGGGTGAAGGGCAGTTGTTCTGGTCTTGCTAATTCATATCAATTCACAAACTTCCTTGAATAAATAAATTCAAAATTCCTTTCTTGATCGGAATTTAGCTCCATTGGCATTCCACACCTTGAAAACATGTTATCCACCAGAGTTCTTGCAACTGTGCTTCTTGATTAAGCAGGACATACGCGTCAATCTATTTGCTGAAGTATCGAGGATGTGGCATCATTCGTCATCGGAAACGGCCCTGCTACACCGATGGCGATTCGTTCGAAGGAGTAAGCACCTACATTGTATAGTTTCATCTCTTATCTTGATCTTGCCCTGGGGCCTTTGCTTGCTTCATACTTCGGACATCTTCGGCATCATCTTCTACATCTTCAACACCATCTTTCTACATCTTCACGACATTGGACCCAGTAAAACCTGTGCCGTATTTTATACAAGGTCTTCTTCAAGACATCCTAGGCACAACCAATTGTTGAATCACTTTTCTGTCGTCGGCTGATTCCCAAACTCTTCTCAATAAACCATTCTCAACAATCAGGGGATCCCATTGTGCCCACAATGTCTCGAAAGTTGGTGATCGAACGAAGATGGCCTTGCAGGTGGGTCTTTTCGCTCCGCTTTCCTTCCAGGTGAGTCTTTTAGCTCCGCTTTCCTTTCAGGTGGGTCTTTTTGCACCGCTCTCCTTCCATCCTAGAAATTCTGCAAGGCTTGGATCACTTTCTTGGCCTTGTCTCATTTTTGCTGTAGTCGTCAACCATTAACCTCACTTGGTTTATTCCTTTGCGATGTTCAAATCGCCCACAATGCTCACAAGTATTCGAACAAGGTCTTCTAGACAAGGTATCTGCATTGATGTGCAAAGTAGACTTTTCGCACGATAGTAGAAATGAGTATATTATGCACCGTGAACAGTGTGTAAAACTTAGTTTACGCACTGTTGTGGAAAAAACAATCGTTCAGGGAAAATTTAAACACAGTTCTATTATTGGTTGAAGTGCATAGTTGGCGGGCCTTACAGGGAAGTTAACATTTAATTACAACGCCATTACGGAGGAATTGATTTACAAATTTCCGAAAGTATATTGAAATGGTTTGGTTTGGAGAAAATGAAGTAGGGCTTCTATTTCTTGGAGAAGTGTATATTTTTCTTGATTGTGTTGCTTTGATTTCGAATACGATAACTCGTAATTATTAGGCGATTTTAGGAAGACAAGCCCAAAGTTTTTACGCACCAGCTAAGAAAACAGAGAAGGTGGTGAACCACACCGACAAATCAAAATATCAAATTGAATATAGAAAGGAAAAACAGCTGTTGATTTCTATTTTGTCGAAAGAGGTATTTCGATGGTAGTGAAACCTTCCCGAGAATAGGGTGGATGCATTATCAGACCTTACTACATATTTTTTTACAATATCAAGTTCTAAAAAGCGTTGGATACGTTTGCTTTTTTGTTTTTCTTTCGAGCGAAGGTTCTTACGCAACTGTTGTACGCCCCAATGGCAGGTACCTTCGTGCGGAGGAAAAGAACGAATCTTTCGGTCTGAGAAGAGAATCGAGTTCACCGTTGTAAAGGACAGTGGCGTGACTGTCCGATGAACTGAATGAATAATAAATACGTGAATTCAAACAATGTTTTATTTATCGCAAGTTCTTTTTGTAACCACCTAGCACGACAATGAGAAACTTTGTACAATTATCAATGTGTGTGTAAAGTTAGCAAGGTCACTTTGCCAGAAAATCGATTCGGGTTATTGTCGAAAATTTGTCGTGAACGTAAAAATTTTGTCGTGCTGTTAGTTTTTTTATATGGGGTTCCACTAATATAACTAAAAAATTTCACAAGTAAACATATTTCATCACGGTAGTAACCAAATTGTTGAGTATTTGTCGAAGTCTATTTGAATTTAAATTGCTATTTTTCATTGGAAATTTTGCGTTATTGGCATCACCGCATGCATAAAAGTGCAATGTATGCTTTTTCATTGAACTACTAACTGTCGAATAAGTATTGACAGCAACGCCAATTTTTTTTCGTTTACGACAAATTTTCCACAATTACTGGAGTAGGTTTTATCGATTTTCTTTCGACTTTATATACACGAAAACTGGAAAAACCTGCTACACCACATCATCTGGACATCTATGAATATCTGCACGTAAAAGAGGATGTAGAGCATCTCCAGAGGCTCCAAAGGGTCCTGGAGGAGAAAGGATTCTATTTACTGAATTGTCATCAAATTGGTTGCATCAGTAGTTGCCAAATTCAACCACAGATTGGCTATTTTGGGGTGTATTTTCAACCAGCTGTAGATTGTAGGGGGGTCGAGCATCCTCATAAGCACCTCGAACTGTGAAGTCTTTTGTGCGTGACCTTTTATCTATTCAAGACCCAGATTTCTGAGACTTCGTGCGGAGTTAATAAATTTCCTGGGAACTAAATGTCGGAGTGCGTTAAGAATGCCTCATCTAGGAATTTGAACTTCTTGCAGAAGATCGCTGCGCATTCGCAAAGCAGATGTTCTGCAGTTTCCGCGAAGTTTTTGCAGTATCAGGTTTCATCAATAGCACCTTCAAAGTCGATGAATGCACAAAAAGCCATTCATTTTGCCTCGTATGTCTTTTCAGTGCTTTCAATTAGGCATTAAAGAGCATTAATAATAATAATAATAATCAACTCTGCTGTGGCCGATGAACTCGGTCTCGTATTCGACACTGAACGGACGAACCCAAACTCTTGTCACCGAGTTGGATCCCGTTCAGCAAAAAGCCCACGTCAAAGCTGCGGAGTGTGACAGGCTCCTACAGCTACATAAGGATAAGCCAATGCATGGGGTCTTCTTCAAGAACATTGAAGACCTTGGCTTATCCAGAAACCTGACATTCGCTTTCCTCAGGGCAAGTGGGCTGAAGTCGGAAACCGAGGGATTCATAATGGCCTGCCAGGATGGTGTCTTCAACACCCTCGTCTACCGTAGTCGCGTGAAGAGTATAGAGGTCCCTGACACTAGATGCATTTGCTGTCAGCTTGTCCAGCTTATGCGGTCTCAGCCTATATCCACAGGCATAACGCGGCCCTACGAGTGTTGTACTACCATCTACGGCACTCGTACGGTATAGACGAGACACCGGTGTTGCCCTATGATCCGGGGGATATTGAGTCCGTTGTGGAGAATGAGAAGTGCCGAATCTATTGGAACTACTCATTCCCCACCCTAAGGCAAATACAAGCCAATAAGCTTGATGTAGTCCTCGACCATCAAAGTAGGACGATTTTCGTCATTGAGTTTTCAGCTCCTGGCGAAACGAACATCGTCCGAAAAGAGGGGAAAAAACGAACTAAATATCGAAATCTACTCTTTGAACTCCGCAGGCTTTATCCAAACCATTCTGTTGTCAAAATGGTGGTTCTGATAATAGGGGTCCTTGGTTGCCGTGATATGGCAGAAATCTTAGCCGGACGAATGCAGAAGGCCGTAATTCTTGGTTCACTCCGCCTGCTCAGGGCACATGATTCTTGGACCCAATTACCCCACGGCGTGGGGAGTGGTTATTGGGATAAATGATCCAGCGCGCCCTCCGGAATTATCGGGGCTCCGGAGACAGGGCCTGTCTGGGAAATTTCTGATGAAAAAAAGGAAATAATACTAATGGTTTTTTTTATCGTGTTTATTTATACTCGTGAATTTGTCTGCTTGGTAAGCAAACTGTTTCTTGTGGAGCGGTCTTAACTCGAGAAGTTTGCTTCTGATGTAACAGTCTATTATTTTCTCCATTGCTTTTAGGAGGAAGGAGGTGAGACTGATAGGGCGGTAAGACTTTGGTTCGTCCATTGGGCGTGTTCCAGTCTTTGGTATATAGCCGAAGATGAGGCTGACCTCGAATAGCCTTTTCAGGAAGGGCTCTATTATCTCAAGATTTCAACCTGTTACTTTGTACCACTTATGTTAAGTGCTAAGTCATAACTAAAGAGCTGTTTGGATCACAGGTGATGAAAAAGTTCTACAAGGACTGAATTTCCAAAAGATTGGGAAACGTGAGCTGGAAAAGTCAATGAAGTTCCTACTGTCCAATTCTGCTTTTGATGCTACGTGAAGCAGTAAAGAATTTCACCTGTAGATTTTCCTTTCGAAGAAGCATTCAAGAATATTGATGCAATTATTTTCTGGTCACTAATTTATTCAACAGCTGGTTGGCCTTAAAGACTTCATGAAGTCGTATGAACCATTCTGTAGGCAGTAATCTTCCAGGCGTATCAATACCGCTCTTGCTTGAAGTGGTTGATTCTTAGGAAAATTTTGAAGGGAAACTTGAGGACCGTGTATCGATTCTTGACTGTTTTGAAAAGGAACATGTAGGTTCGACTATTCATACATAGAAATTCAAAACACAGTGATTTCTGCTTCACCTGAAGAGATTGATTTTCATTTCCTACTGGATTGAGAGTATACAGTATTTGATCCAAACATTGAGATGAAGGAATAGTTCCAAAAATTGAAGCAGCAGTACCACGCTGGTTAGCAAAGCTGATTCTCTCTATCAAGAAAGTTGCTGACCGACAATTTCCTTCCGAATTCCTGAACGAGGATTGCTACTTCAGTTTTGAAATAGGAGAACAAAGATACAAATCTGACATTGACATCCTGAATTTCGATATTTTCAATGCGGAACGTATTCTGAATGTGTTGTCATATGAGTGCTATTTGTGTTGTTAACAGATACTTGAGACATTCATCTTGGTCAGAAAATTCAATTAAATCGTGAATATTTTTGTGCGATGATTTTCTATGACTGTTGATTTGGATCAATTAAACCAACAGCAATGTGCCGATTAACTCGCTTCGACTTTTGGTGTGATGAAGTGCCAGGACGAATTTCGTGAAGGTCGTCCAAAATCGTCTGTTTCATAAGATGAGGCATATTTGGGAATTCATTCATCCCGCATACATTCAATATTGCGTGAACATTTGGCCGTCAAAAAGACCTGTTCGCGTTGTCTACCGCATAATTTGAACCCGAAACAAAGCACGTGTCTATTGGTGCGAAGATATGTTTACCAAATCTGTATACAAGTATGAGGAACGCAAATTACTGAACCTAATCTAAGACCAACTTTAATTCTAGAATATTCGTCATCCAATAAGGTCCCAAGAGACACGGCCGCTAAATCGTTCAACCAGGCACCAGATTTCTTGTCGATGGCTGCTTTAAGATGTTAGAATCGGAGCGGTTTGGTTCCCCCAAGTCCAGCGGTGTTAAATCTGCACAAAGAGGTGGAAATTGTCACTAATCTCCTCATAAAAACCCCATCTAATGGTAGATAACCAGAAAGGAGCAACAAGAAAAGAAAATTGTCGACTAGTCCAAATGAAACGCCATTTCTCTTAGTGCTAGAGACGCTTTCACTCGCAAAATAATTCATTCCAAATATCTGAAACGGTTGGATCATGTAATAACGCACGCCACTGCCTCCTAAATGCCCAACATCTGTCTTTGATAGCCAACCGCCTTTTAGCTCCAGTAATTACGATTGTATGTTAAAACTCTGTTTTGGTAGTTCGAAACGAAACGCTCATTTTCATTCACTAAGTCTAATGGTACGTGTTTGAGTGATTTTTATATCGTTTTATATCCGCGATATGAAACTGGGATGAATATTATTCGTTTTATATGTATCACAGTTTATTTCGCAGTGATTTCGTGGTAATTTTCGAGGTCGCAGGTTCCGTGAAATTTTCTCTGGTACATCTGTCGATAGGTTCAATGTACCTACTCCGTCAAAATGTATTTTTTTGCTAATATCTTTTTGAGCCTTGGGAGATTTTTGTTTTTTTTTTTTATTTTAACAGAAGAATATCAACGGAAAAATGTTTTTCAATTTGGCATGTTAAGTGTGAACATAAATGACAGCCAAATCATTGAAAAGACAATTTGAAAATAGCGAACGTGTTGAAAAAACAGGTGATACTGAAGAATTTCTTCAGTAGAATAAAAATATTTGCTCACTTTTTCAGATGACTTTCAAATATTTTCTCAAGACACACTTCTTTGTTGTGCAAAATTATTATGGAAAGCTGTCGAGAAGTCTCTTGCAAATCTGTTTCCGTTTGTCTTATAGTTTATCAAATGAGGGTTACACACCTTGGAAAAATAGACACTCATTCGAAAATTCATATATTTTAAATAGATCACTATAACTGACATCCGATGTGTATTATTTCGATATATTCTAAAGATTTACCAAACTCTCCGCCATGTGACTGACTTTACCTGAATTTATTGACAAATGAGTAAAATAGAGCTTTAAAAAGAATTAAAAGGTCCAAAATACTGACTAGTTGAGATTCAAAGAACAACGAATTACTCTACATCGATATGGTGAGAGTTGAAAAAGAAGTATATCTTAGGTCAGTCTATGCCGAAAAAAAGCTTCGAAAAACATTCCCTTAGCAACCTTAATATTCATGCTAACAAAAATCTTGAAATCTCTGAAAGTTCAACTGATCTTAACGAAATTAATAACTATTTCACCAGTTTTGTTTAGACTGTTACTAATAATTATTGTAATGTCATCCAGAACTCCTTCTGACTTGGCAGACACGATTATCGTCCGCATACATCTTCAAGAAACTAGCTCTCATGACTGTGTACAGTTCATTAATGTAAAACAAAAACAGTACTAGACCCAACACGGATCCTTGAGGCACGCCCATGGACATTTTTTCATAATCAGCGTGATGACCAACAGTTGTAGTTTCATTCTACTGTTGTCTGCTCTCCAAAAACGATATTATCCAATCATATGCTATCTGTTTATATGAAAAGTGGTGGATTACGTAATCCGAATATTTCACAAAAAAATACTTTACAATAGGTATGGTCTTCGGCAAGTATTCAACAGAAAACAACTACTGCCCCCTACGACCGTTGACTTTTATCTGTTTAATACTTTCTACAAAGTTTTCTACAAGAACAAACTATCATATCTTTCTATTATTATTCCTCTTCCAAGTTTCGGTTCACTGTTTTTGTTAGACCTCACTCAAGAGTGGTCTGCCGCCTTCATCAGGTATAAATTTCTGTAACGTCGTTAATAAATCTATTCATCCATTTACGTGAGTAAATGAGCCCTATACAAAATAACGGATCGTTTCCGTAAACAACTAACATCCATTCCAGCCGTGTAGCTCGTAATCCAATTGCCTGCCACGCGCCCTGTACAAATATCGCATTCCTCCATTTCGGCTGTCGCTCTTCTCATCCTCATAATATCCGCTCGACATTATTTGACGGACCGGAATCAGTCGCACCGTGAAAATCGACCTGACATACTGGTGGAGAGGACATATTAAGATAGTATTCATTAACAGATATGTCGCAACCTCACCGTCGACGTCGGTCGTCCCTTTTAACGATGTTCGAGACTTGTGCGACGAACCGTAATCTCTGAAGATGACCCCCGCAACTTTCTACGGTGCCAGTAGTTTCGAGCATACGGGTCCGAGGAAACACTCGAAGTCGGTCCGGTGGTGTTTCTGCTCGGTCGAGAATTTTCGATGCGTATCGTTCGGCGGGGAATTGAACACGGAGAAACAATACGTCGTAGGAACTTCTATAATCGATTCTTGTGGGATATGTCCATGCACTCGAAATTGTTATAATGGAACTTGGTATTTGAATAAATAAATCATCTTCGACGATGTAGAATATAAAGCTCCCGGGCAAAAAGCTATCTTAAAGAGGAATCTCGAAACGAAAACTGAAACAAGAAAAAAGATCCCGCAAACGAAATCAATAGAAATTAAAATCCCGAGAAAAAATTATCCAAAATGACTAATTTTACGGAGACATAACAAAGCACGTCTAAAATTTTGCGAAGAGTAGTTTTTTAATCTGTTCTGCTAACCAGATCCGAACCTTACGTAGACAGTTTTCCCCTTGGATATTTTTCGTGCAATACTTGCATCCACGGAACTTATTTCGATGAATTTTTTTTCCTTGTAGAAGTTTTTAAATCTTTTCTACAAACCAGAACCTAACGTTACGTAGACTAGACAGTTTTTCCAGAGGACTTTTTTACGGTGCTTTTGTCCACAGGACTTATTTCCACTGGAATTTCTTTCCGCAAGACACCCTCGAGATACTTTCCCGCAAACCCATTTTTCCGCGAGACTTTTTTCCGTGAGACATTTTCCTCGCCATACGTTTTTTCACGAGCGTTTTTTTCCCGTGAGACTTTTTTCTCGCTGAGTTTTTTGCACTAGACTTTTCCGCAAGTTTTTTTCTTGCGGGACTCAATTCCAATGGACCTTTTTCATGCAATGCTTTTTTTCCGCTAGACTTTTTTCCCGCTAGACTTTTTTCCCGCTAGACTTTTTTCCCGCTAGACTTTTTTCCCGCTACTCTTTTTTCCCGTGAGACATTTTTCTCGCACGACTCTTTTCCTATGAGATTTCTCGCGAGACTTTGTTTCTGCCAGACTGTTTTCTCGAGAGATGTTTCTCTTGCGAAACTTTTTTCGAGTGAGATTGTTTCCTCATGATACATTTTTCTTGTAAACTTTTTCCTCTAGACTTTTTTTATCGCTGTACTTTTCCTGCTAGACTTTTTTCCGCGATACGTTTCACCCGCGAAACTTTTTTCTCGTGAGACTATTTTCCCGCGAGACTTTGTTCCCGTGAGACGTTCTCCTCGCGATACGTTTTTCTCACGAAATTTTTGCCCGCAACACTTTTTTCCTGCGAGACTTCTTTCCTGCTAGACCTTTTTCCGTGGGACTTTTTCGCGATTCGCTTTTCCCACGATACGATTATTCCACGAATCTTTTGGCACAACGTTTTTCCTGTGAAATTTCTTCTTACAAGACTTTTTACTCGCAAAATTTTGTTACCAAAACATTCTATATTGGACCATATATTTTCCCTCGTGACTTTTTTCCCGTGAGACTTTTTTCTCGCTATGCGTTTTTTCCACAAGAATTTTCTGCTAGACTTTTCTGGCAATACTTGCATCCACGGGACTTATTTCCAAAGGACTTTTTCCCGCGAGTAGTTTTTAAGTCTTATCTATTAAGCAAAAGCTAAGCTTTTGTTGGCAATTTTTCTTAGAGGACCTGTTTTTTAACGGGACTTTCTCTCATGGTACTTCTTTCATAACTTTCCATGATTGAAAGTCATTATCGGGTCGTCAGAGTGGTTCGGGCGATTTTTTTTATTTTTTTAAGTGGTCTCAAAAATAGAATTTGATTTGGCGCGATTGGAGGTTGGTCAGAAAACATTCATATCAGTCAAATTCACAACTTTTCATGATTGACAGTCATTGTCGGGTCGTCAGAGGGGTTCGGCAACTTTTTATTTTTTGAAGTGGTCCCAAAAATAGGATTTGAGTTGGCGCGATTGGTGGTGGGTCATAAAACATCCATTTCAGTCCAATTAACAACTTTTCATGATTGAAAGTCTCAAAAATGGGATTTGAGTTGGCGCGATTGGTAGTCGGTCAGAAAACATTCATTTTAGTCCAATTTATAACTTTTCATGATTTAAAGTCATTGTCGGGTCGTCAGAGAGATTCGGCCCATTTTTTTATTTTTTGAAGTGGTCTCAAAAATAGGATTTGAGATGGCGCGATTGGTGGTGGGTCATAAAAAATTCATTTCAGTCCAATTTACGACTTTTCATGATTTAAAGTCATTGTAGGGTCATCAGAGGGGTTCGGCCGATTTTTTTATTATTTTAAGTGGTCTCAAAAATAGGATTTGAGTTGGCGCGATTGGTATTGGGTCATAAAACATTTATTTCAGCCCTATCTACTACTTTTCTTGATTGAAAGTCATTGTCGGGTCGTCAGAATGGCTCGGCAGATTTTTGAATTTTTAAAGTGGTTTCAAAAATAGGATTTGAGTTGGCGCGATTTGTGGTGGGTCATAAAACATCAATTTCAGTCCAATTAACAGCTTTTCATGATTTAAAGTCATTGTCAGGTCGTCAGAGAGATTCGGCCCATTTTTTTATTTTTTGAAGTGGTCTCAAAAATAGGATTTGAGATGGCGCGATTGTTGGTGGGTCAAAAAAAATTCATTTCAGTCCAATTTACGACTTTTCATGATTAAAAGTCATTGTTGGGTCATCAGAGGGGTTCGGCCGATTTTTTTATTATTTTAAGTGGTCTCAAAAATAGGATTTGAGTAGCTATGGCGCTTCAGACCACCCCCTCCACTTTCACTTTCAGCTTCAAACCATTCAGCCATCAACCGATCAGAGCGCATCAAGCTGTCACAGGACATCACCTGCTATCCATTACCTATCTCTTGTCATTTCATCACCTGTAGTTTCACCACGTGTCGTCTGTCACTTGTCACCTGACATTTGTCACCCATCTCCTGTCAGTCATCACCTGTCGTCTATCTCGTCTATCATTCGTCACCTATCAACTACCTATCATACGATACCTGTCATCCCTCACAACCCACATACCCCCTGTCATTTAGCATTTATCATCATCTTCTTATTCGTCGTTTGTGATCCGTCACCTGTGACAATTAGCTCTCTCTCTCTCATCATCCACCACTTATCAGTTATTATCGCTTGTCATCCATAATTTAAAATATTACATAAATGTGATTTGGTGTTCTTCCACTTGTCATACTCACCTTTTACATTTTATCTGTCACATATGCTAGGAAAAAAACATGGACCCTAAATACACAAACGGACTGGTTGTACATACTACTACGATAAAAATGGTATAAAGAAAAATATAATGTTCATACATTAAATGATAAGCCGAAATCCGTAGAGAAGCAAACACATTGAACATTAGTATATTTCATTATAATTTAGCAGCGTATCAGAATTCAGGATCTTTCCAGGGTAGGAATTTCAATCCTTAATAGTTTCAGTTCTTTATACCACAAATAACCAAATTGAATACACTAATTCTATTTAACGTAGCCTCGGACGAAGCTTTGAGATACTTAGGAATAGCGATTAAGGGATCAGTCGTCAACAGGAGGGTGCTGATATTGACATTGATATAATAATTTCAAGAACAAAGAAAGGGCGAATGAAGATATTAAAGGACTAGCAACAGCGGCCAAAGTTGGGTTATAGTTAATTGTATAAATGGATAATTTTATGGAAATTACCAGTAATGTTCAACTGACCAATTGCAGATTTCATAACCGAACCATATACAGGGTCCCCTGATATGGAAAACTACTAGGACTGCATGGTTTTCTAAAATTGTTTATACGAAAAGCTTGTTTCAGATGAAATACTATCAGTTTTCTGTAACTTTCGGTTGTACCGAAAATGAAAATGGACCCCAACTATTTTGAATGGAGTGCTAGGATTTTTATTGAATTTTTTAAATCGATGTCAAATTACAATAGGTATAACATATGAGATACTATAAATACGTCTAGAGTGTGGTATTTTAAAGTTATTCGATATTTTCGAAATTTTTGGCAATAGCAGACCTCCAGAAAAAACTTATTTTGCGGAATCCAAGCCAGTTAGCCTAATGTTTCCAGGATTTTCACAAGTAAGACAAACAGCTTTCCAAATCATTGAAAACGTTACAAAAAATTTTTTGATGCAATGAGTCACATTTCTCAAATTGTGGAGGTGATGATGATGATGATATGTGCTTTTTTTTGTCCGATACTGGGCGGACAGATGAAACACAAAAATGGAGGAGGGGACACGATGTAACTTTTATATTGAAACAAATAGGAGAATTTTTGAAAAATGAAAAATAATTCAGAAAATCAAAAATTTGAATCAGCATAATATTTTGCGTGATTCTTATGATATTGTATTTTTCATGATTTGTAGGGGTCTATCCCTTGGGACTTTTTTTGAGTAATTTATTTATTCCCCGCCAATCGACTAGATATCTTCGAAGTATTCTATTTTCATCATTCTGAATCTATTGGCTGAAAAGTTCATCTGGAGTTCTGAGGTCAGAGGTCATTTCCCTTCCCCCCCCAAAACTTCTTTTTTATTCTTAATTCATGTATCTGCAAGAGGGTATACAAATCACATATTTTCAGAATCAGCATGATATTTTGCGTTTGTATACAGTGCCCGTCTAAAGTCCTTTTCTCCCTACTAATTTTTGAACCACCTGGTATATCGCAACTAAATTTGGAGGGCTTTAATAGGAGATGAACACCAACTTTTTCATGAAAAACTCAAAGCTAAAACTTTTAAAATGGCGGCTGAGCGCCATCTTCAATATTTTTTTCAAATAGAACACCCCGTATATTATTCCATTTTCTAAATTTGCTCATAATTCTCAACAGTTTTCTCTAATACACTGTACTCCTGAATTCAATTGTTGTCGAAATATTAACGTTTGAAATGTGACATTCCGGTATGAAATGAAGTATGGATTTTGGTCACTTCCTGTGAAACGTTTTGCTAACTACACGTTGTTATTAATTTGGAGTTAAACCTCTTAATTATTTCGACCAATAAGATGCGTAAAGAGAGTTTATTAAGGATAAACAGCACCGCTTACTGGAAAATCTCTAAGCCTACGAATGCGTTCTGTAAATTCAAAATCAAAACAAATTAGTTGGGTTAAAAATTATATATTATTTTTGAATAACTCTTTTATTTAACCCCAACAATTATTTTATCAAGTGTTCGAAGTGGCCCCCTCCTAAATCTTGACAATAAAGTGCCCTATTATAAATAGCTTCTCTCACGTTGATGAAAGTCTGTTCATCTATTTCTTCACATGAATCTATTATTCTGCGTTCCAACTCTTCTATTGTTTGGCATCCATTGGCGTAGATTTTTGACTTCAGATACCCCCAAAGGAAAAAATCTAGAGGTGTAAGATCCGGAGATCTTGGTGGCCACTCTGTAGTTGCCATGCGATCGAAATGGGGAGGTGCCCCATCCTGCTGAAATATGATTTCACGATTTTCAAACTCTTCCTGGTTGTTCAATACAATTTGCCTTATTCGAGGTTCAATTTCAGTTTCTAAAAGATTTTTGTAAAGAACTCCTGTAAGATTGCCTCTGATGAAAATCGGCCCAACAACGCGATTGCCTAAAATCCCCGCCCAAACATTCACCTTTTCAGGAAACTGGGTATTGAGAAAAAACGTGCATTCGTCTGAGAAACATACACGTTTTAGGAAGCCTCGTTCTCCTTCAACTGTTCTTGTTAACCATTCACAAAATTCAACCCTCCGGTCTGGATCATCCTCCGTGAGAGCATGCAGGATTTTCATTTTATAGGGATGAAACTTTTTTTTTTTAGGACTCTTTGTACACTTTTTGAACTTACTCCTCAGTACTCAGCAACTGCAGACGTCGACTGAGTCCGATTGATTACCATTTCAGCAACAATTTCTACCTTTTTTTCTTCTGAAAGAGACGGTCTTCCCGATCTTGGAGCATCTTTCAGCGTACCAGTTGCTTGGAGCTTATTTAAAAGTTTGCGCAAATATATCCTTGAAATAGGATTCTCGGGAAAGTTATCATTAAACATACGGACTGCTAGATGATAATTCCTCCCAGCTTCTCCAAATATCAAAAATGTATCGTCTAAACTACGAGCCATGATCACACTTTTCATAAAATGATTGAGGCGGTCAACGGACTATTTGACAGTCACAGTTAATTTGACAGTAAACAAGACGTTACCGCGACGATTTTCTCCAATGCACACTTGATTGAAAGCAACATTAGTGTTTTTGGTTGGGTTTGAAATGAACAAAATTCCTCTTTTCAAACGTTAATATTTCGAAAAGAAACGAATTTAGTAGTAAAGTGTATCAGAGCAAACTGTTGGGAATTATGAGCAAATTTCGAAAATGGAATAATATATGGGGTGTTCTATTTAAAAAAAATATTGAAGATGGCGCTCAGTCACCATTTTGAAACTTTTGGCTTTGATTTTTTCATGAAAAAGTAGGTTTTTATCTCCTATTAAAGCCCTCCAAATTTAGTTGCGATATACAAGGTGTTTCAAAAATTAGTAGGGGGGGAACGGACTTTAGACGGGCACTGTATAGTGCAAATTTCAAGTGAATATGATGATAATGCATTTTTCATGCTTTTTAGAGACTTTGTTCGATTACATTTATTTTCGCCAATCGACTAGATATCGAAATTATATATACTATTTATATAATTCTGAATCGATTGGCCTTCGCAGAATCGCTCTATTTAATCATTTCCCCCCCTCCCCGATATGAATTTTTTTTTCTACTCAGATTCGTAAAATTCTTTCTTTTCTGCATATGCCAATTAAAGATGTTATTATGCAATTTCGAGTTGAAAATATTTGTTTATTTTGTTAATGCTTTTCGAAATAGATTTTTGTTGTACGATTCAGAATAAGCTTGTTAAGAAACATTTAAGGAAACCTCTCAATTTTTTGAAAAATGAGAAATACTCGTTTCAGAAAATTCGACCATCCGAAGAAATTTTTGACGTTTTATTCTTTTTTCACGCAAAATCTTGAATCTAAGGGTATACAAATCATATATTTTCAGATTCAGCATGGCATTTTGCGTACGTAGTGCGAATTTCGAGAATATCATACCACTGATGATTTTGTATTTTAATGATTTTTAGGGGTCTACCCCTTTGGACTATTGGACTTTTTTCGAGTAATCAATTTTGTTCTTCGATCAACTTGAAATTCTACTAACTCCATCAGTCTGAATCTATTGCCGTTCGCAGAATTGCTCTATTTTCAACCGTTCTCGAGTTGAAAATGTCTTCTAGAGTTGAGGGAAGTCGTTTTCCTGTATATATTTTCTACAAATCCAACGTTCTTTCAATATGCACACGTATGTGCATTTGCGGTTTCAAGTGGTTCTGATAATTTAGTATTTTTCATGATTTTTAGGGGTCTACCCCTTGGGACTTTCTTCGAGTATTTTCTTTTTCCACCAATCGACTAGATATGTATAGAAGTATACCATTTGAAAAGTTTATCTGGAGTTGACAGGTGTTATTTCCCTCCAAATTCCCTACATATTCTCACCGAATTTGAAGTCGATTCCGAGTTAATTGAAGATTTTATAGTTTTTTACGGAACCTCTGCAATTTTGAATTGAAAATATTCGTTATTTTGTTAGAGCTTCTTCGAAAATAATTTTTGATGTGAAATTCAAAATCAGCTCGTCCAATAACGTTTGAGAGAACTTTGCGATTTTTTGAAAAATGAAAGATAATTCGATTTCGCGAGGGAAATTTCGATGTTTTATTCGTTTTATATGCTATACCTTTTATCTGAGCACATACAAATCATAATATATATTCGGAATTGCCGTAAAATTTTGCGTATGTAGTGGGAATTTCAAGTGATTCTGATGATTTTATATTTTTCATGATTTTTATGGGATTTTCTTTGAGGTTTATTACTGCTGACCCAAAATGTTTCATTAATTCAACTGAAATTTGATAAGGTCGATCTGATATTTGAAGGAATGAATTTTGAAAACGCAAATCTTGACAATATTTAGAGAGTAATGCAAAGTGTTTGTTGTAGAAAGCTTTGCCAAATGTCTAACGGATATAATTCAACGGTTGTAGGGAGCAGTGGTTGTTTTTTTTGAGCCAAAATAAACACAAACATTTGAGGTCGTCATTTGCATAGCGATGGACGAAAAAGTGCTGAACAGCAATATATAAAATATAAAAACAATAGATATGTAAATTAATGAAGAAATCACAAAAATTAGTACAGTAAGGAAGGCAAATCCAAAACAACATGCAATAATAATAGAGGAAGAAGAATATACGAACGGAATTAGTCAATTCTTTTTCTAGATCCATTGTTGAGTTTTGAATTCAACGATGTATTTTCTATTGATTCATTACATAAAATGATTTTCCTGTACTGATGTTCGAAGAGATTGTTTTATTGAGAAATTAAAATACTTTTAATAACAGAAAATATTGTTTTTTCAAATTGAAACCGTACTTCGGTAAAGGAAATAAAAAACTTGATTATTCAAACCTTTAAAAATAATCAACAATTTTGACGACTTTGTTCACAAATTCACTTACACCCTCATCTACAGATGGTATTTTCATAGTTGATATAATATTTTTATTACACACTTTTATTTAGCCTTTACACTCGATTTTGACTCCACTTCAAACAAACAGATTTAATTGAAACTTTGTATACTCATCAAGAACCGGTGACAATACAATAATTTGATGAGTTTGTCTCATTATCCTGATCATGATAAGAATTCAATAATTTGCGTCTCATATACCCTGTGTGAGAGCCTCCGCCAGAATTTAAAAATCCGCGTCGTGGATGGGTAATTAATGCGCCTGCTGCCTTTCTTGGATAGTGTCGCTATTTTTTTTCAGGCTCTCTCCGGAGAATTTTTTTTTTATATTTATACAGTGTGACCCATTTAAGATGGAAGCACCCTATAAAACTTACATTTTTCAACCGATTGGAATGATTTTTGTTAGGTAGATATTCAAAAAGTCTATTAGGACACCAAATATCATGAATAAATCTCAATTTCCAGGGCCAACTAATCTTATTTATCAAGGTCAAAAATCTAAAAAATTTACTAGCGATTTTTTTAGAAAAAATCTGACTACACCACTGGATTCGCGACATTTTCAAATGATTTACATGTAAATTACGTTGGAATGCGTCAATCAATAAAAAAGTTATAAAGGAATGAAATTTGAAAAATATGCCGTTTAATCAACCCACCAATTCATGTTCAGGAATTTTATGAAAATTCTGTATACTCCACTGGATTCAGGATGACTTGAAATATTACTGATCACAGTTTCATCGAAATCTGTTCGGTAATAAAAAAGTTATAAAGGAATGAAATTTGAAAAATATGTTGTAAAATGAAATTTTAACAACGTTCTTACTACACCACTGTTGATTATTGAAAAAATTATTGGGGTGATTATTGCAATGTCGTACAATTATAACATCTGAAAATCATGATGGTAAAAATAGTCTATAGGTATTTCTCGAAGTCGAGTGGATACATAAACAAGTACAATCAGGAGAGAACTCCTGGTTAATCTTCATGAAAACAATTTCAACAATATAAGACAAGTCTAATGTACTCCCAATAGAAATTATAACGAAAAAATTATGCAATGGATAATAATTATTATCATTCCAGTAGGTAACATCAGCTGTGATTTTTTCCTTTTGTTGAATAGCAAAAAATGAGAGTTGCAATTTTAACTGCCTGTTATTCAGAATGCATTAATGAAATAAACAAGTTAGCTGTGACTTACAGTTTCTCATCTATTTATTTGCGCATGAATTGTCATTTTGTTACGCACCATTAGTGAACTGAATAATTTGTGTTCCAAAATAAAAACAGATAATGGCTCAATTGTCAATTCAAGAAAAAATCGAAATTATACGTCTTTCCGGTGATGAATACCGAAGTGAAAGAGAAGTAACTAGAATATTCAATGAAAGACACCCAAATCGTCCAGCCATAAATAACAGCACGGTACATAAAATAAACCAAGTTTTCAATCGGACTGGAGCAGTAACCACATATATTTTAAAGAACAATATACGAAGAAGGAACGAAAATAACCAGACTATATTAGATTACTTCAGAAATAATCCAAATAGTAGTTTGAGGGTTGCCAGCTTAGATTTAAACTTACCTAGGGAGAATATTAGGCGATGTCTGAAGAAAAATAAATTGAGGCCATTTAAACCAAAGTTTTGACATACTCTGGAACTAGGTGATCAAGAAAAACGATTGGAATTCTGCTTATGGGCCCAGGGCGAGTATCTTGATGACAGGCAATTTTTAAAGAAAATTTTATTTAGTGATGAAGCTAGTTTCACAACAAATGGAGTGGTTTCATCACAAAATATTCGCTATTGGGCCACTGAAAATCCTAACTGGGTGATAAACTGTAAAAGGCAGTATTCAGAAAAAGTGAACGTTTGGTGTGGAATACTGAATGAAAGGATAATTGGACCATTCTTTTTCGACGGCAACATGAATGGCGCAATTTTCCTACAATTTTTAAGGAATGAATTTTCGGACGCAATAGATGAACTTCCCCTTGCAGAAACAAGAAATTTATATTTTCAGTTAGATGGTTGTTCCATACATAATGCGGGAATTGTGAAGAATTGGCTGAATCAAAATTACCCTAATCGTTGGATAGGAAGGGGGAGTACATTAATTGGATGGCCATCAAGATCGCCTGACCTTACTTCACTCGATTTTTTCCTTTGGGGTTATGTTACACAAAAGGTTTACAAATCACGACCAAGGAATCGAGTGGAACTGTGCACCAGAATTCAGCAAGCTTGCGATGCAATTACTCCACAACAATTGAGGAATACTTTAAAAAATATTCGTAAGCGATATGATAAATGCATTGAATTGGATGGAAGTTTGGTGGAGGCCACCAGAATATGAATTGCACTCATTTATTTTTCAATTCGGTATCTTCTTGGTTTCTATTTTTACATTGATTGTGAATAAAAGATTGTTTTCCGCTAGTTTGTAGCAATTAGAAAAGTGTACTTACAGTTATTTTTTTGTAGATTCATTTGAAATTATTGACACTAAAGTTTGTTGTGATAAACTGATTGATTGATATGGTTCGACATACATATGAAAGGAAATTGATTCTCCCATAAACGTTTCATGAATTTTATTTGAATAATATTTTGTTGAATATTGCCCCTAATCCAGTGGTGTAGTAAGAACGTTGCTAAAATTCCATTGAACAACATATTTTTCAAATTTTATTCCTTTATAACTTTTTTATTACCGAACAGATTTCGATGAAACTGTGATCAGTAATATTTCAAGACATCCTGAATCCAGTGGATTATACAGAATTTGCATAAAATTCCTGAACATGAATTGGTGGGTTGATTAAACGGCATATTTTTCAAATTTCATTCCTTTATAACTTTTTTATTGATTGACGCATTCCAACGTAATTTACATGTAAATCATTTGAAAATGTCGCGAATCCAGTGGTGTAGTCAGATTTTTTCTAAACAAATCGCTAGTAATTTTTTTAGATTTTTGACCTTGAAAAATAAGATTAGTTGGCCCTGGAAATTGAGATTTATTCATGATATTTGGTGTCCTAATAGACTTTTTGAATATCTACCTAACAAAAAAAAATCATTCCAATCGGTTCAAAAATGTAAGTTTTGCAAGGGTGCTTCCATCTTAAATGGGTCACACTGTATAATATTATATAAACAATTATTTTTTACTTTTTATTTCAATGTGTTTCAGAAGCGTGTATCACTTGAAGGTTTAGTTTTTTTCAAATCTATATTTTATATTTTCTGATATTTCTCGATTTTCCCGCCCCTATAATTTTTTTTGAGGCCGACTCTAAGATTTCTGCCTGCGTAGTAAGAAATTAAACACCACCGAAAATGTTACCTAGATTGGAGGATGGCTGTTATTTTCTCGACAATATATCTCCTTGCTTAACAACCAATCAGTGGATTTCAAATTTTGAAATTCAGCCAATAGAATCGGAATTACAGTGAAAATATAGCTTGTCGCTGTATTTTCACGGTGATAAACCTGCTTAGTTTTTGTTTACTATCTGTCAAGTGAAAATGATTTAAATTAGAAACGTCAAATTTATGTGTTTTGACTAGTTATATTTCTTAATCAATATGAGCGATCGTTGGGGACAAATGGCCATTGGTATCATAGATGAAGCAGTGGAAAAGAGTGTTCCGTTGAATACGGCCAGAAATAAAGAATCAATTATCTGGCAATTCAACAATTTTTGCACAAACAGGGATATATTGTCGTCCTAAATAGAATTCGTGGTATGATTAATAACCTTATAATTTTTTGGAATATCAATTCATTGGCAATCCCAATGTAAGAAAATACAACTCGTCCTGCGGACTCGTTGTATTTTCAGCTTTGGGATTGCAATTCATTAATATTCCAAAAAATTATCGGTAATAATCATATCACTAATTATATTACCCCTGAAAATACCGAGTTTGTTCCGCATAGTTTGAATGCAAATCGGATGTTGGTCAGGATTCAAAACGAACTTCAAGCCGTTCGTTCGCTTCCAACTTTTCCAACGCGGCGTTTCCACTTTTACGGCATTGTCGATAAATGAAATGTACAAAGTTAATCCATCAAATTTTGTTAATCGTCGGATTCCCTTGGGCGAAGAAGTAATATAAAAGAACACAGCCAAAGACTATGTTTTCTCGTTGTTCGTTTTATGGCAAATCGATACGAGAGCACAGATACTTCCACAGTTTCAATTTAAAATAGACGCTTAGATGCTGACCATCGTTTGTCAATCAACGGTTGCTTTTTTTGAGTTTGGAATTATATCTGTTTTTGAGAGGGTTTCAGCTAATTGATCTAGACAGAGAATGAGAGGAACAAAAACGCAGGGAATGGCATTCAGAAAGTTGTAATGTTTGTCAAGGGGTTATTATTGATGAGTAAGAATGTAACGGAATACTATTGTTGTGATCTGCCTTAAAACCTCAGGAAGAGCAGGTAATTATGTGAAGATTTTTAAAATGATAGAAATTCCTCTTCCAGGCTAGTTTTTGCTCGCATTGTCCGTATATCTCAGTCTGCCACCTAAAAAGTTCATATAAAAAATATTTTTTTATTATTGCATCATGAAAAATATTTGAGTTTGGTGTACTTCACGAAAAGATAAATTCCTGCGTTCCTATACTATAAGATTGTCGGCAAACGCCGAACAGAAAATAATTGAACTGCCCCATATGACAAGAACGTATTCTGCAATACGTCTTGTTACAACCAGCAAATGTTAACCGAAAACAGATGACTATCTGCTTACTGGTTTCAATCAATAATATGCAATCGATTTCCAATTTCTTTTGTCAACTGGCCCTAAGATAACTCCAGCAGTTACTAAAAGTGAGCAACAGAGGCATCCATTGAAACCACAGAAAGTACTCCGACTGGTACTCAGACTTCGTTTGTAGCCAAAGAATAAAGTGTGATTGCCTGAAAACTCCTTCGTCAATCAAAATCATTCAGTATTTTCCTCTTGAAGATGTGCTAAATTTCGTAAATGTCCAATAGCCAGATTTTTCAATTTCCTTGAAAATAATTTCGATTTTTGTTTCAGAATCAAAAGTTGGATTCCAACCCCCCTATGGGGGGTTAGACAACGGAATGGTGAGTTATATTTTATTTGAGGATTTGTATTTTAGGTTTCATATTGGAAGAAACACCGTTGCCTAATTTTGAAAACATTTTCCAAAAATAATTTGAAATGCTGTATCACTTCCGTTATTCGCCATTTCCGTTATTTTGCTATTGATTAATAGCAAAATAACGGAAATGGCGAATAACGGTGACGTAATTTTTAACGGAAGTGATACAGCATACGGCTGAATAATCGCAGCTTGCGTATTCTCATATATTAAAAAAAATCTCAAAATTACTTTCTGGATGATTTTCACTGAATACATCTTCTTTTTGCCATTTTATGTCCGAATTTTGGTCTACATATAGCTGTTTTTAACAAAATTATACTGAGAAAAAAAATGAAAATCACAGAATGCGCATGTGGCTTTGTACATGTTTCTGGTTGGAATATGTTTTGGAAAATGATCTCTCCTTCATCCCTGATACCATGTAGGAGTTTGCCAGGCCGTCCAAAGGGGCGAAATACGGGTGAGTTTTCGAACAAAAAAAACGTAGAAGGTTCAAATGGCCTTCTACACGTTAATTTCTGCTCGGAATATGTTATACAGTTTTTTTTTTTTTTGCAATGTTGATACCACGTAAGAATTTGCCAGGCCGTCTTGGAGGGTGCTAGGGGGGTGAGTTTCCAAAAAAAACGTAAAAGGCACAAATGACTATTTACACGTATGTGATTACTTTTTCAGAAACTCACCTCTATTGCCTCCTATCGGACGGCGTGGTAAACTATACGTGGTATCAGGGATGGAGGAAAAATCATTTTCCATGACATATCCCAAGCAGAAACGTGTACAAAGCTATGTGTGCCTTGTATATTTTTTTTTTTGTAAACTAGCCCTTATTGCACTCCCTCGGACGTCTTGGCCAACTCCTAAGTTATTGAGGATAAGAAAACGATAATTTTCCATAACATATTCCAAGGCTTCATATGTATCGAGGTCCTCACTATCACTGTGTGAAGCCAAAGGGATTGTTTGGATCCAACTCTCCATGTTTTGCCAAAGGATTGACTGGTTATCATTAACGGTGTCTTTGCCCTTGTTAGCACTTTTGCCAGATGTTTGTTCCAGTTGAATTTTGATTCCAAGTTCAATCCCAGCTATTTCGTTTTCATATCTCATCTGTAAGCTCTCACCAAAGATACGAAGAGGTCTGTTGGTATCTATGTTTATTTTTCTGGTGAAAGGAACTATCGTGTTTTTTTATGGGGATTGACCTTGAGGTTCTAATGCACTACGTCTGTAAGTCTGTGATGGCTGCTTGCATCAGATTTCGGTTTATGTTATGAGGAATCACTCCACAATGAGGCTCTCTTCCCTGAACAGGGAGGCCTATTTCACTCTGCAATTGAGCATGTCAGATATGATCAGGGCTAGAGAAACGTTTCTTTCTCTGATGGCTGATGTGATAGTGATAGACGCGTATTTTATGATGTTATCAAACGCCCCTTCTACGTAGAGAAAAGCTGTTTGTGCAGTCTCTTTATTCGAGAGATTTCTCAATCGTGTTGACTAGGCTATGCCCGACGCCTGACAGGATTTTCCAGATTGATAGTCGTGTTGGTACCCTGAGGAAATTGGATACTATCGTTCTCTCGGACATTCCTATTAACACTGTTATCCTCGTTTTAAGCATGAACGATGAAAGGCAAATTGGTCTGAATGACTGAAGTAGTACTGGTTGTATAACATAACTCACTAAAGCACTGTCATTATCATGAAAAATTCAGTTTGCTAATGACGGTTTGAGAACGACCTTTCCAATGAATATTTTCAGTCATGAGTATATAGAGAAATTTGAATGTCTTTTCAGTTAAATTATTGGGATTGATCAAGAATAGTTCTTCGATCTCTGGTCCTTGTCTCACACCAGAAGCTTCGTTTCAACCAACCGTATTTGTCTCAGATCAATTCCGACCATCATGCAACGTGACAAATCATAAACGTTAAATGCGATCTGTTTGTTTTTGTAGGATTTATGTAATTAATAAACTATCACCAGCAATTTCTCATGAATTGCAGATAAGGTTCAATTAAAAGGCAATTATTGTCGCTAGACTTCAATGGAGTGATAGTTTGATCTTTGAAAAAGTTAATGATAAACCCTTGATCTCTAGCATGTTAATGTTTTCTTTGTGTATGGCAGATACTGCGTTTTAAGTAGTTGCCAAACACGTACGGATTTACTGGACGTTCATATAATGAGATGACCAAGTTCAAAGCATGTTTGTTAACGAGTTTTGTTTTTGATGAAGTAATTGATAATGATACATCTTCATCGTTCGCTTATTGTAGCATTCATTTATTTGATCATTTATAACGGTGGGAATTCAACTTGAGAACTTGAGGTAGTGCAAAAAATCATGTATATAACTCGAATATAAAGCCTCTTTTTTGCACTTGCGAGGTTTCATAACTCGCCTACTGCTGAAACTCCTCGCTTTATATTCTTGTTATATAAATAACTAGATATCATCCTTTGCCTCCGTTTGATACTAAATGCCTATTTCTTCGATTATTTAGAGGGACTAGCAGTCTCTTCAGCTTTTTTGCCAAACACTTGTTCGTTGAACTGAAGGATGGAACTGAACTTTTCGATGGGGTTTTTACATATAATAGTTACTGTTTGGATAGTTTACTGTTTATTAATATGGAGAGAGTGATTCAGTGCATCGTTACCGGTTAATGTTAGCGTTAATGTAATTTGCATGTCCCCAGTGCGACAGAAAACATGAAAGTATATAAAATATAGAGCTAGGGTCCAAAATTGATCCCTGCGGTATTTAAGACACCGATCGCAATTCAATTTTTGTTTGTATCGTAGATCATTAGAACAATTTCAAAGGAATATTTCAATACGATACACATCATTTTACGATTCCAGGTGTCAAACGCGTTGGGGAAATTTAATAGCGTCAACACCGTTATCTGTTTACTGTCGTTTGCTCTTTCTATATCGTCTGGAGTATTGGGACGTCATTTCAGAGGCGTCACCAGGATTTGAACCGAGGGCGGGGCACCTCGCCACTCATATTGATACAGTGGCTATTATTCAAATTATTCAGATTAAAATAAATTTTTTCAGGAATCTCAGCTTTGTATTTTTGCATCAGAAAAAACATGTCTCTCACTGAAGAAAAGTTGACAGGCATTTATTTTCAACTTAGTTTTGAGTAATGCTACTAGTATAGTACTTATGAAGTACTTGTAATTTTTTTAATGCAATATTAGTGCTACTCAAAAAGTCTGTAGGTCCTTTTGCTTTTGGTGCTTGTCTTCAACGTTCTTTCTCGATCTTATAGAGTATCCATTTCCTATGTCGTTTGATTCCTCATGCATGATGTTTTTCTTGAGATTTTTAGAGTTTTCCAAATGTTATCCCAATAACATTTCAAGGTTTCCTTTATCATCAATAACTAATTTGTTCCTTGCTTGTTTACTGATAACGAATTCTGTTATTACTTCATTAACACACTAATAAAAATCACATCCAGTTATCTCCGTTAGCAACTATTAGCAAATATTTTTTGATGGAACACGCTAAATTTTTATCATTGAATTAATTTTTATAACAATCATGTTGATGTTTCATGATTTGAATATATTCCCACATTAATTTACGTTGGCAATTTATGAATAGCTATCAACTACTGTTTTGATTGGGGCACTTGAATAATTACAGGTAAATATGTGCAATTCAAATTATCTGTGATCGATGTTTGATGAGTGAAGTTGTCAGGTATATGTGAATTTTTTAACATGTCAACGTTGATTTTGTTTTATTAAATTTTTATTTCTGTTTTATTTTTTATTCGAATATATCTGAATATCAAAGTTATGTTTTTTAAATGAAACAGCCTGTATTTTCTTGCATTTTATAATTCTTTGAGAAAAAATAAGCTGACTTTGCTAAAGTGTCTCTATACCTAACTCTCTCCGCTTACGAGATATTCAACTTTTTCTCAAAATGTAAAAAATCAATATCATTGGAATTATCCTCGGCAGGTGTACGAAATTTTTACCGGACAAGCAAATCCCTTTTCATCTAGTTACTGCGGCTTCAGACGACGTTCAATATTATACAGTGTGTTTATAATATTATCAGGAACAATTATCGCACATTTGAACTCTAATAACTTTGTTATTTCAAATGTAACACCCTGTTTTTTTTTACGTGACCATATTTACCTTTCCATTTCCTTTCGAAGGAGTTATTGAAGCCTATGTGTGAATCAATAAAATTTTCAAAGTAATATAATTTCATCAACCGGCTGATGCAGACTACTGAAAAAAGTAGTTCTTCATTATCATTAGTACTTAAATTGAGTTTAAACTATCTCTACTTACAGTTGATTTTCTTTCGAGAATTTGTTATATCTGTCCACTTGTATCTACTAATTCTGGGGTTACTGGATTTTTTTAAAAAAAGGGAGATTAAAGTTCAAGTAAAAATTGAAAAAATTATAATATATTATAATAATATTCGACGTGACCACCATCTACTTCAGTACAGCGTCTACTTCTCATTTTGAAAGAGCTTCTAACATTGTTCAACATATTTGGAGTTACTGTTGGAAGGCATTTCTAATCCTCACTTCAATATCATCAGGAGTAGTGGGTGGTGTACTGTAAACAGTATCTTTGATATATCCCCATAAAAAAGTCCAAAGGTGTAAGATCGGGGGATCTTGCTGGCCCGTTCTGTATATTTTGGACCTGAATAAAATATAGCTCTTTGTGTATGAGATCTAGTAAGAATATGTTGTGTAATATCAACTACGCTAGTTATATCGAAATGGCCGTTGAAATTTTTGCTATGGCGTAAGATAATTGAGTCACACAATCATTCCTCGTTAGATAATTGACATTTTACAAAATATTTTCTATTACCACTGATTAGTGTAACTTATGACGTGTAAACAGCCTTAACGTACGATGTTTCATTAGTGATTTCGTTTCAGGCCTACGCCCTCAGTCCCGCTGGTCCGGTGTACAGCGGGCCGGGCGCGAGTCCGACCCAAGCGACGGCCGAACCGTTCACGGCCGACAGTCCGTATTTTCCGTTTAACGCGCGGCCCGGTAGCCGCTTGTCGCCCGCCAAAGCCAAAATCATTCCGGTCGCCGCTGGACTCAGGCCGGCCAAGGAGGAACCCACCGGCACGGCGACTACGTTAGAGGGGCACTGGGGAGTGGTAAGTGAAAACTTTTTTCAATTTTTCACGATGGAATGTTGCATTTTCGTATCCAAATTACTGTCGTTGAGCGGCCGGCTGGTGAGATCACCTGATCTGACATCTATGGATTTGGTCTTGTGCACTAAGAATTTTCGAAAAATAAAAGTTTTTCCACATCAGGATCCTGCGCCATATAATCGTCCAACAACTTTTTTAAAATTTTTAAAAAAATGTATGCACTTTAAGTGCATACATTTTATCAACACCATTCACTTCTATTCTTCTTCTTCGAAAAAAGAACATTTTCTATAGGTTTTGAAGAAAGGTTTCAGAATTACCGGCCAATGTCAGCGCACAAATGGTTCGCACGCTATCTATCCAACTGACGTGCTTTTCATGGGGGTTACATGAGAAACGGAGTGCCACAAGGATCCATTTCACGCCTACTACTTTTCTTACTGTATATCAATGACTCGCCAAAAAATTTATGAGAAGCTTCTACAACGGTGTTTGCCGATGGAACTCTTTTTTTTGATTACCGGTATCAATGAACTAGAGAGTATAGATGAATAAAACAATTCTTTGTCACGTATAAATACGTGGTTTTAAGTAAATAACATAGATCCATTGTGTTTCTTTCTCCGCTTCGCTCGTAGACAACGTCTCACCTCATGAAAAAAATACTAGACTGAAAGTAGTTTTACCTGTCCAGCTACTTGAAACACGTTTTCGTAATCAAGGATCTAGGAATGTAATGGCAAATTATTATTTATCAATCACATATGTAGTATGCCGCCACAGAAAGTACGGAATGGTACATTAGATGATGTGAATTTGTAAAGATTTGAAGTCTGCAATCGCTTTGGATATCTTTTTACATTTCCATTGTCTACATACAGCAAGATAACTTTCGCTTTTTGTCGATTTCGTAGCCTTAATTGTACACTTTTAATACAATAGAATATAGAATCTCTTGAATAAAACATCTGCGGCACTTGAAGATCAATGAAGATAAAAGTAATATCGTTTATAATTATGAAATTATTCAAGTATTATATACGCTTGCTATATAAAATCGGTTCCATCATGCTCTAACTGCTGCCAGATTTTCATCTCAGTGGTAAGTACTTACATCACGATGTATGTCACCGTATAAGGCTAAAAGTTCCAATAAACATATCCTCTAAGCTGAGTATTAACCGAGTTACAGGGTGATGAAAGTGCACAAAAAATATATTTTCCAGAATAACTTTATAACGGGTTGTTGTTATTTTTAATAACCTTGGTAATTCATATCACAATCGCTAAGCCAACTCTGACTATTTGAAATCTCTGACAAGCGGTCAGGTCTGGCTCCAAGATCGTTACATTACCCCCTTCTTAAAGACGTTTCGTCCCTAAATGTTTCAACAAATGTTAGTGTTACTAATACAAGTGGCTGATAGGTTTTATTTCCCATTTTTTTCGATGATCTCTCACCATGTAGTAACAATTAGTTTGCCAACGTTTTGAATTTCTATCTATTCATTCTCACTGGCTCTTTACAATATTTTCATCGCCACCCTAACCTCTCGAAAGCCTATCAAAAGTGTGCGCGGTACGAGATTCCTTTGAGAAGACAAACAATTTCAATCCAGCAAACTATAACTGAGTTACGAGATAATGTATTCAATCCCAATCATCCCTTCTAGCCCTGTTCTCCTATTTCTTTGGTTCGAGGTAATTCGAGTGGTTAATCGACAAGTTCCTTTGTCAGGACGTATAGACATTATATTGAATCGAGTAGGATAGGGAGGATCGTCCCACGCATTGGCGTAGGCAGTTTATCTGAAGAAGGGAACAGAATGCCTCATGGGCTACGTAGTTTGCAAAATTCGTGTGGGATACAGTCTCTTAATATAACTAGAAGTATCACTTATGAAAGTGAATACAATATGCAAGAAATATATAAATATACAGGGTGTTAGGTAAACATGCGACAAAAATTCAAAGGGTTATTCCTTGACCTATTCTAAGAATATTTGGACCTATGGGATTATAATGTTGCGACATGAACTGAAGAGTAGTTTGACTCAACTCAATGTTATCGAATTTGAAGCGGACAAAGATCGTCGGAATTAACGAAGTTACAGTCTCGGTGGAAGATTGAAAATTCCATTCAGCTGAAATGGTGATATTTTTCTATGAATTCTTGCAATTAATATGGCTCAGTGTCACACAATGGATCGAAAACATATTTTTTAAAAGTTTGTTTCAATTAATTCATTTTCTTTCATAATCGAGGGTAAATTGTTGTAGAATTTAATAGAAGTATAATGTGGTATTTTTCTTTGAATTTGTCAGTCTATGCTAGCTGGGAATAATAAAATTAGTTTTCTTTCTGATAAAATACTCATGTTTGTATGTGTCTAAGTAAGTACACAAACATATATGTAAACAGCAAATACGTTCATTTTGTTACATCTGATGGTACCATAACACAAATCTGTATATTTCATATTCAACATAGTCTTCATGTCTTCAAGATATGTTTTTGCCTGAAAAAAATACGTTCTAGTTGTGTATTCCGTCCCCATACCAACATTCCATATTTCAGAAAAGGGTAAACAGTCCTGTAATATGCCGTTTTCAGTGCATTGACTTTCAGGTGTCTTTTTGAATCTCTAATTGCATAACATATACCTACTTGCTAGTTTTTTCGCGAGTTTTCCATTATGTAACTTATGATTTAGTTTTTCATCTATATAATAATATCTGACAGTCTTGTATTAGTTTGAAAAAACTAAAAAACACGCTTTCATAATACATTGAACTAAAAAGTGAAAAATAATTGTTTGTTTAGGCTGAAAATAATAATAAATGAAAAATATTAGTACCTATCACTGTGAAAAGAGCGTGGGGCGCTTTGTTTCATTCCTATATCGTATATCGAACACCCTACGCTTTTTTTCATAGTAATAAGTACTAATATTTTTCATTTATTATTATTTTCTGCCTATATAAACTATTATTTTATACTTTATAGTACAGTGTGTTATGAAAGCGTGTTTTTTTAGATTTTTTAAATTATATTTTAGTTTTAAAATTTTAGGTTCTCAATTTATTTAATTATTTTTCGGAGAGAGAGCCTAAAAAAACAGCGACCCCATGCAAGAAAGGCAGCAGGCGCATTACTTACCCATCCACGAGGCGGATTTTTTAAACTATATAATATATGAGAGACAAATTATTTGAATTTGGCGATCCGGATCAGGATAATGAGACAAACTCTTCAAATGATCGTATTGTCACCGGTTCTTGATAAGTGTACAAAGTTTCAATTAAATCGGTCCGTTTGAAGTGGGTCAAAATCGAGTGTGAAGGAGTCTGTTACAAACATACATACATACGGATGAAGCTAAATAAAAGCGTGTAAATAAAGATAATCTATTGTTTCCGAGATGACCATACACCCGAATGACCAGTTTTTGACCAGTTTTTGACCAGTTTTTAACCAGTTTTTAACCAGTTTTTGAGATGTTCAGGAAACAAATATTCCAGTTACGTAAATATTTACAAAGGTATTATTTGTCCATTTTTTTAACTTTTTGTCGCGAAAGGAAAATTCTGAAATGATCCATTACATTCGAAATAGCATAGTAGCTTTTTCCTGGGCTTTCGTGGTTAGTAAGGTTTCTTGGTTAGGGGAGGGAAGGAGCTGGATCACAATCTGGCATTATAAGCATCTTTCGAGGATTCAATTGTCTCATTGCACATGTTTGCCAACCCAGTCGTGAAATATTGTGAAATTATACGGAATCGCTTGGAGGAAATATTAAATAGGCAACTACGTCGCCCAATTTCTGGAATAACAATAATAAGAAACTTTCCTAATGTGGTCGTGTCCATCATACCTACATAGACGAAGCTTCAAAATGTGGCCAATTGATGTGTTGTGTACTATTACTACGCCTCAACATTGAGCTATTCGGAACAAAATTATTAAATGCATAACTTTGGTGACAAGCCATATGATGGACGTCGCTTAATGAGACTTTTTCGAACTCAATCGAATGCTACGAATGCGAGTTAAATTACGAGTACCGGCAGTTTATTTTGCGATCGCATCAAATCGAGATCGGATCGTTCCAGTGTACCGTTTTTGAACCGGGTACGGGCACGAGTTCGTCCGTTAAAATTGATTCCTCGGAGGAAATTGAGTTGTCTGCTATGGCCGGAGAATTATCCGGAGTCCGGGCCCGAACAAGCCGGCAAGAGAGACAAGAGGACGAGGGATCTCGGTAATGGGCCACTTAGCCGTTTAGTCGACTCCCGCCTAACGGGATATGCACGCTTTATCTGTTTACCGGCGGGGGTTACACGCCGCTTTGCGAGGGATGTGATAGCCCGTTCGGGCGGCGGAGCGCCGGTCGGGCCTTCGAGGGGGTGCGAAATTCGTAGTAGATGATCGAGGTTGGATTCGGAACAGTGGCCAGCCACTTCTGGACTGCGAAATTTCATGATATGAACATCATGAGTAATTATGCAGGTTGTTCTCAGTGGTGAGGCATCTTGATATGACCGGTGTGAAGTTAGCGGTCACGTTCCAGCCGCCGTTTTTACCCAGCAGCCGTTTTTATCCAGCGGCCGTTTTTACCCAGCGATCGTTTTTACCCAACAGCCGTTTTTATCCAGCGGCCGTTTATACCCAGAAGTCTTTTGTATCCAGCGGCCGTTTTTAATCAGCAGCCGTTTTTACCCAGCGGCCGTTTTATCTAGCGGCCGTTTTTATCCAGCGACCGTTTCTACCCAGCAGCCGTATTTATCTAGCGGTCGATTTTACCTAGCGATCGTTTTTACCCAGCCGCCGTTTTTACCCAGCAGCCGTTTTTACCCAACTGCTGTTTTTACCCAATCGCCGTTTTTGCCCAACGGCCGTTTTTACCCAGCGGCCGTTTTAATCTAGTGGCCATTTTTATCTAGCGGCCGTTTTTATCCAGCGGCCGTTGTTACCCAGCAGCCAAACGGCCGGTGGCGTCGGATGTAATAAATAATTCAGAAGACCAGCTTAATTGAATGTTTATATAATATATAAGATACTATATGATACACTCGCTGATTTGTTATGAGTGATGGTTATACATTACTTTTATGTTTACAAGAATCAACAGTTCATAAAATTTAGCATTTATCCTTTGAAATGTTTAGCCAACTTGATGTTTGGTACAGATACTTCCAGATGACTCAAGAATAATTTACCAATAAATGAATGATTTGAAGGTCTTTTGGAGGGTAGTTTATATTCCACGAAATTTGAAAAAAAATTGTTAAACACTCTCTAAAATATTTTGCCTACTTGAATTTTGGTACAAATACTTCCACATGATTCAAGATTGATCACCCTAAATATGAATAATTTGGCCTCGCCCAAAAATATTTCTTGGGAGTAGTACATATTAATCGAATTTTAGCAATAACTCAAGAATGATATATATACCAAGAGATGATTTATTTAATATCCGTCTAATGCAAATTTATACTTGAAACAAAATTTAACATTGCGAAACAATAATGAAAATATACAAAATAAATAAATATCAACATAGAGTTAGGTCACTGTGACTAAGATGCTGAGAAAAATATTCGATTCAAGAATAGTTATTGAAATTGATCACTTTGTGGAATTGTGTGGAGAGACAAGCTATTTTTCGGTTTCATGAAATATTTGTTTCATTGAATTGAACTCTCCAATACACACACTCGAACTTTGATCGTTTTATTTAAATAAAAACATACCAAGTAGCATAACTGCTGATCAATATTTTTTCATAACAAGAATCATTCTACTTATATTATATCATATTTGAGTGATTTGGAAGTGTCACTATCAAAAATCAAGTAGAAATATTTTAAGGGTGTGTATGTAACGAATTTCTCCAAATTTATAGAAATATGAACTACCCCCCTGATTGCCTCGAAATCATTAGTCTCTTGACATATCTTTCTTAAATCATTTGGAAGTATCTGTAGCAAAAATCAAGTTTGATGAATATTTTACTTTGATTTTCCACTACCCTTCATTCTAAACTTGTTGCATTGGTTTGAAATGTAGATGATCATTTATTGAAATCGTTGAAACTAACTACAACTACAAATTGAGTAATGAAATGCGTTCACACTGATGAATATATTTCCTGATTATGGGGTAAGGATCGTTGCCTTGAGACACATTGTAGCGATTTTCTCAAGTGAAACGCAGTGTGTTTTCACTGGGAGTTACCTCATTATTGAAAGTGATGAATTCGAGTGTTATCCAAGGCTCAGTTCTGGGGCCAACATTATCTCTAATGTATACCACACATTCATCTGCCTAACTCATCTAGGACCAGCATTGACGAGTAATAGTTCATCGACATATACCCTTCTTTCCAAGCGTTTCCACCCAGTGGTATTAATTTCACTATGTTGATACTCTTCGACACAAAATTTCGAACTTGGATGAAAAAGAATCATTGAACAGGCGTAAGTAACCATTGATGATAACTGTGCAGGGTACCGCATATTAAAAATCTTTGATCCAAATGAAGTAAACAATATTTTTCTAAGAAAAATGTCATTTGTTCAACAAAAATCACGTTATTTTTTGTAACCATCAGTTATTAGTTACGGACTAGTAGTATGGGGAAGTTTACCAAACGCCGATAACTTTTTCAAAACCCAAAAATAATTATAACATTCATGCTTGTTATTGTGAAAGATTTTGTCCAGTATCATCATCAATATGATACCAATTTCATTAGGTCCCAAAGATTCAACTCTGAAAAATTCTGTGAAAAATTAATAGGCGTTAACAAAGAATAAATTGAACTGTTTCAGAAATCCATTCACATTTCCCTCAAAGAGCAATTTTACTCACAACTCTGCATGTGAATATATGACAGTCTGCTAATATGAGTTCTTTCTGAATGTCTGACTCCCATATTTCGTTAAATTTTTTGTTTTCTTTTTATATTTTGTGATATGAGTGAATATTTATATTCTGTGTACTATTGAATAACTCTTCTTTCTTTTTCCGATTGTATCTCACTAGATGTTTACATGGCCCCAAAGTGGTGACCCTGTATGAAACTTGTCTTGTATTTATGCATAATAATAATAATATAATATAATATAAAGATTAATTCTATATTTCATACCTTTTCTTCAAAGCAAGGCAATGAAGCTTCTCAAAAAAGGGAAGGGAATGTGTGGGATTTTGGTAGTTAGATGTGGTTAATCATTTGTTTACGAAAAACTATGGAATTATCACGATTTCGTCTAGTCCGTTCTAATACGTATCAAAAATTTCTTCAGATTTACGTCTTGATGATGCATGGTATTTTATCTACAGTGCAGGTGCCCAGCAGTCTACCGTTGTGCTGAAACTCATTGGCGTACGAATAATAATAACCTTGAGAAAGTTCAATATTTCAAATGTAAGTCTACCCAGAGAAGAACCAAAGTATAAATTCTAATTTTTCACTTTCTTTGTATTGATTCCCTCATTTGTAATTGTAATATCTGACGGATGGTTTACTAAAAAATTTTTATAGGTTTGAATAAGTATTTTTTTACTAAAAAGTTTATAGTAAGTTGAGTAAGTAAAATTGGTGTCGCTGTGGTTTTTTGTGTAGCTGCATGTGTTCGGAATTTTGATTTCATTTCAAATATGATCAAAAGATTCTCGTACAAATCATTCACTCCAATAACAAAACTTGTCTTGGTCTAATTAATTCAACCTAATACCGAAAAATCTGAAGCTGCAAGAATAAAATTGACATTTTCACACCTGGATACATTTCCTACGTCTCTAGAATTTGTGGAATCGCTCTAAAATTTATTAATTAATATTGTGCGGTGATAAATATCAAGTTAGAAAATCACCGAGAAGCAGCGTTTGATTGTAGAATTCAATGTTGAAGCATTATAAATGGGTTTTATTGATGTAGGGTACAGCAACATATTGTTTACAGGAAAATAGTTTTGAAGGTCTTGCAAAGCCTCCAACACTGAATCAGATGGGACAAAAAGTAAACTGAGGAATTGTGTGTATATATTCTCATGAACAATGCATGTAATATAGGCCCCAATATCGACCCTTGAGGTATTCCTAGTTTCGAAGAAATTGTTATCGAAATGAATTTAATGGTTTTGGTGACCTCCCACAGAGTTCTGATGAAAAATCCACCATCGCGAATAAACTGCGTTATCCAGCTAACAAACACAACACCCTTCAATTTATATGCGACAGCGCAAAAAATTGCCGATGTTGCAGTATCAATTACCCAGAAACGCCCATGCTTTTTGTTATCTCACTTATTTACTTTTATAACGTTCTATGAGCGCTGAATGCGTTCTCAAATCATGGGAAAAATATGTTGCCGTTTCAAGGATAAATTCCTTGAATCACTTTTCATTAAGTATAAGACGGTGATTTGAATTGTTCTTTATTGTATTAAAAAACGATTCCGTGATCTATTATTGGCCATTATATTGGCAAGCTTGGAATTATCTATACGCACCCCCTTTTGTTGAGTTACTATGTTGTACAGAGTGTTTCAACAATAAGTGACATTTTCAAATAACCATTAGGATGTCAATTATCATGAGGTTATTAACATTTTTCATTGGATCTTCTTATACTTAAACCTAATATTTGGTAATGGGAATAAACGATTTCTATAATCATTGATTTTTGAAGTGATAGCGGATATTCACATAAAAAACGAGTTGACGTTGTTTAGTCACACCAATGCCTGACCAAACGTTGCTTTGGCTTTGGCTTGCATTGAAACATAATACGTTGGTTCCTGACGAAATTACAACCTCTCATCAAGAGTCATTGTCGGGTCCAGAGTTTCAGCCGAATTTTGAATATTTTGTAGTGATCTCAAAAATAGGATTCGCGTTGGCTCGCCCTGAAAAAATCCATAACACGTCGGTTTCTGACCAAATTACAACCTCTCATCATCAAAAGTCATTGTCGGGTCCTCGGAGAGTTTCAGTCGAATGTTAAATATTACAAAGCGATCTCAAAAATAGGAATCGAGTTGGCTCGCATTGAAGTAGGTCATAATACGTTGGCTCCAGACCAAATTACAACCTCTCATCATCGAGTGTCATTGTCGGGTCCTCGAGAGTTTCAGTCGAATTTTAAATATTTTGAAGTGATCTCAAAAATAGGATTTGAGTTGGCTCGCATTGTAGTAGGTCATAGCACGTTGGTTCCTGACCAAATTACAACCTCTCATCATCGAAAGTAATCGTCGGGTCCTCAGAGAGTTTCAGTCGAATTTTAAATATTTTGAAAAGATCTCGAAAATTTAATTTGAGTTGGCTTGCATTGTAGTAGGTCAGAATACGTTCATTTTGACCAAATAACAACTTCTTATCAAGTGTCATTGTCTGGTCGTCAGAGAGTTTCAGTCGAATTTTAAATATTTTGAAGTGATCTTAAAAATAGGATTCGCGTTGGCTCGCATTGAAGAAGTCCATTACACGTCGATTTCTGACCAAATTACAAACTGTCATCATCAAAAGTCATTGTCGGGTCCTTAGAGAGTTTCAGTCGAATTTTAAATATGTTGAAGTGAACTCAAAAATAGGATTTGAGTTAGCTCGCATTGTAGTGGGTCAGAATACGTTAGTTCGTGATCAAATTACAACCTCTCATCATCAAAAGTCATTGTCGGGTCCTGAAAAAGATCCAATCGAATTTTACATAAGAATTTCAAAGTGATCTCAAAAATAGGATTCGAGTTGGCTCGCATTGAAGTAGGTCATAATACGTTGGTTCCTGACCAAATTACAACCTCTTATCATCAAGTGTCATTGTCGGGTCCTCAGAGAGTTTCAGTCGAATTTCAAATATTTTGAAGTGATCTCAAAAATAGGATTCGCGTTGGCTCGCATTGAAAAAGTTCCTGACCAAATTTCAACCTCTCATCATTAAAAGTCATTGTCAGGTCCTCAGAGAGTTTCAGTCGAATATTAAATATTTTGAAGTGATCTCAAAAATAGGATTCGAGTTAGCTCGCTTTGAAGTAGGTCATAATACGTTGGTTCCTGACCAAATTACAACCTCTCAGCATCAAAAGTTATTGTCGGGTCATCAGAGAGTTTTCGTCGATTTTTAAATATTTCAAAGTGATCTCAAAAATGGGATTCGAGTTAGCTCGCTTTGAAGTAGGTCATAATACGTTGGTTCCTGACCAAATTACAACCTCTCATCATCAAAAGTCATTGTCGGGTCCTCAGAGAGTTTTAGTCGAATTGTAAATACTTTGAAGTGAACTCAAAAATAGGATTTGAGTTAGCGCGCATTGTAGTGGGTAAGAATACGTTAGTTCGTGACCAAATTACAACCTCTAGCAGATAATCCGTTCACATCCATATTGTGCAGAATAAAAAACACTGCTCCTGAGAGAAAACTAGGAACTACCCTTCATAAATGAGAAAAATGTGGGTTATTCTATACGATTTGATCATTCATATGTTGTTCTTGTTAACTGTTATTATGTAATTTATGAACTACCATGCCAAGGTTGTGAAGGTAGTTATGTCGGACAGACCTCACAGTGGTTAAAACAACGGCTAGCCTTGCACAAGAGTGATGCCCAATTGGGAAAAAACTCCTGTGCAGCAGTCGACCACACCCAGAAAACAGGCCACCGGTTTGATTATTCAAATCCAAAAATTCTAGACAAAGTCAGCAATCAAAAAAACAGGTTATTCCTTGAGATGGTCCATATCAACAAAAATCCTAACACAGTTAACTACAAAACCGATACAGGACAACTTAGTAGTATATATTGTAATATTTTAAATTCCATTCAACGTTGTGTGTAGTTTGACAGTTGGTACCAATGGAATACCTACACTAATTAACACCATTGTATTTAAACGATCCCTTATTCAAACCATAGTAACACTCCAGTCAGGTAAATTAAGCGTTTAGTCTGCAGCGGAGAATAACAATTTTCCTCCCAAATGTTCCATAGGTTAGAACCAACTCTGTGAATTTTGTAAGTTATCATGTTATTTTTATGTAGTCCTTCAACAACTCATATTCCTTTTTAATTGTAGCTCTTCCTGAAGAAGTCAATAAAGGTTGACGAAATATTGAAGATTTAAATCGAATGAGTTTCATTGTTCAACAGACCGCTACCCGAGAATTCCTACTTAATTAATAGAGTTCGGTCGAGAATATATATATATATATATATATATATATATATATATATATATATATATATATATATATATATATATATATATATATATATGTTTTGGAAGTCTATTTTGTGACCTGTGTCTTCTCGATGTTTATATATATATATATATATATATATATATATATAATACTAAAATTTTTCTTTATCTGTTATTTCTTCCTGATCTACAACAATTTTTTCAATTTTTGTTTTAAAATTTTTGTTCTTGTTGCAGATGTTTACACGTACTTGTTCATATAATTTCTCCTTTTCCCTTATAGATAAAATTACAAATGGCCTAAATTAAACAATTGAACATATAAATGTATGGGAAGTTATTTGCTCATATTTGAAGTCAAGTAGTGGGCAGTGCAGATTCCAACTGACCAACTTATAGTCTAGTCAACAAGTGCCATTTAGACCAACTTTTTTCAGCAGTCTCCGAAAATTATGATTGAGGTGTCATTCGATTCGGAATGACATCCAGATGATTTTTGAAAAAAATGAAGTTCCGCATGAAAAAATTGTAAAAGTTATTAACAATTAACTAAAAAAAAAGATGGCTTTAGTATTTTGTAAATATCTCAAAAACTAATTAAAATTTTTTAAATCTAAAAAAAGATTCAAAAAGAGGAGGAAATTTCCTAAAAAAAAAGCTCAATTCCCGGAATTGTAGCATCAATATTTATAATTTTCCCAGAGGGATGAAAATACGGCCGAAAACGGGTACTCTCGCTCGGGCAAGCCACACCCACTTTGGACACTTTAACAATAAAAATTATTTTAAAATACTAAATATGAAAATAAAAAATTGGAAAAATTCAGGCACTAACTGAATAGATTAATGGACAATAATCCGCTTGAAAAAAATTTTTATCACAATTTTTCAATTAGTTAATCAATAGTTAATTAATAATTTTTTTCTGCTTGAACATGAACATTGCAAGTGTGATAATTGTTAAACTATAAATTTAAGATTTTTTTCCTCTTTTGGAGCAATTCTTGAAAGGCTTCAGAATAGAACCCCGTTGGAAAAATTAAAAAGTTTTTATTTTTCAGTTTTTTATTAACAATTTTCGTTGTTGCAAAATTAAATACTTAAATTAATCATTGAAAAAAAAATTTTTTTTTTTAATTTTATCAATAATCCGTTTTTATGTTATCAGGAACTACATAGAAATAATTTTTTTAAATTTTTATCTCTAATTGTTTAAAAAATTGTTATAAACAAATGCGTTGTTTATAAGATAATTGAAATTTTTTTTATGGAATTTCAATCTTTGATACAAATAATGATTTTTAAAAGAAAAATTGTTCCTTAAAAAAATTTTTTTATTTCTTGAAAACGCATTTGGTAATTAACAATTATTTTCTCCCGCTTCTAATTAATATTAAGGAACCATTTTTTTTTAAATCATTATTTGTCTTTCTTTCTGATATAAAAAAAAATTCCATTTTATTTAATTTTTCATTGTTTATGCAATAAACAATTTGTTATAAACAAATAAATTTTTACCTTATATTTTTTTTTCTATTCTAATTTCTGTCACAAAAACAGACATGATTTTTTAATAGTTGATAAGATTTTTAAGCATTAAAACAAAAAAAAAATTTTTTCCCTAAGTATATTTCAACAACAATTGCTATAAATTCAATAAATAAATAAGTAACAACTAAACTTTTCTGCTAAATTTGTTTTTTATGTAATGGAGAATAAATAAGTCTTAAGTATTTTCATCGTATCTCCATTAGTTTGTAAATTATAATAATTTTAAGGATGAAGACCAGGTAAGAATGACGAAGTTAGAGAGAACTTATATTTAAAAATTAAATAAAAAATAATAAAAAAAATTTTAAAAAAGAAAAAAAATCATGTCTGTTTTTGTGACAGAAATTAGAATAGAAAAAAAAATATAAGGTAAAAATTTATTTGTTTATAACAAATTGTTTATTGCATGAACAATGAAAAATTAAATAAAATGGAATTTTTTTTATTACCGCGAAAATGAAAGTTACTGAAAGAGGAGGTTATGTTTGTGATTATGAGAAGGTAATCATTTTTGTTAAAAGATGGTTTTTGGTGTGTGATTGTGAAATTAGGTAGATTAGCTTCTAAGAAAGTGTTTACAACGAAAGGAAACGTTTGGTGTGATTTTTTTATAAAAAAATTCATATTTGAAAAAAGTCGATTCGAAAAGTAATTGAGCCGCAATAGAATATTCTTCAGATTCGTGTTCATGGAATGATATCACTTCATTTTTTTTATTTTAAGGCGAAGCACGATAATCATAATTCTACCTTTGTTTTATCAATATGACGATTTTTGTGGTGTTTTTTTTTTCAACAGAGTAAATTTCTGCTGTTTCCGAGTTATCTGTTATGAAAACGTGTCTAACTAACCCCCCGCTCGTAAAAACGCTAATTAGACGGAACCCTGGGTTTGAAAATCGACCCAACAATTTTGGTGAAACCCCATCACGTTCTCAAGTGATCGGAGCACCCTGTACGAAATACGAACAATTTAGAGTTCGCCAATTAAGGCGCACATCGCCGCAAATCCGTAATTAGGCGATTCCGTCGATAAAACTATAATATTTTCGACACATGCAATGAGAAATCTAGTTTTTCACATCACTAATATGGGAATGAACACATGAGATTCGGAGATATCTTCACGAGTGTTGAAGCATGCGAAAAAAATGCTCAAAATGTCGATATTGGGACCGGGTTTTCATGCATGCCAAGAGCGGAAGAGAATTTAATGAAATTGGTGCCAATTTATTTTACGGTAAAAGCTGATGACATCGTTTCATGAGACGAAATGATTAGCGAGCAATATTTCGAATTTTCGACGACATGGCAGTGAAGTGAAGATTTTTTTGAACGACGGCGATGGTAAATGATAGTTATTTGTAGGTGCAAATACAGTGTGCCCAAGATAATGATGAACAGCATGGGAATATTGGTAAAAGGTACAAAGTAGGTTAAAGGTACAAAAAGTTGCGCAATTAAGATATTGATGATAAAAAATCTTAGAAATTGTTTTACTTCCGGAGATATTCGAAAAAAAAACGCAATCGATTTGGTTTTTATTTTTTCTGAAGTTATTTGAAGAGTTTTGGAAAAACTGAAGGCACTTCTTTCTCATTGACCCTTTTTTATCCACCACGCCAGAGCTGTTCGCCAATACCTGTTTCCAAGAAAATGGATCGGAACTCAGTGATACGCCAGCAAGGTCACCATAGCTAACACCTTTAGTCTTTTTTTCGTGGAGCCTTATTAAAATTCAACAAAAACTTCAACGAGGAACACTTATTTCGCTCAGTACGATCAGCATTTAAAGGAATTGCCCCTGAAATGTTGTATAATGTTTTTCTGGGTCACGCACCTGCTTCTTTTCAATTTTAGGAATCTACGGAAAATTTTATCAAAAACTCAAGAAGAATCGCGAGAATTTGTGGCTCCAGGAATGTCCGAGGAAAAATTTTATCACAATTCTCGTTGTTATCTCGTGCATTTCTTTGAACCGTGATATTCTTGGTTTTTCTAGAAATCGAAATAGTTGCTTTCGAACCCGGTCAATTATGTTTTTTCCAAAGTGAATATTATATTATTTTTTTGACCTAATTGTCTTGCAACAGAAAACTATCCCAATCACATGTTTTCGAACAAAACTTCGTTTTTGATTTGCGAGAATATTTTTCTAGATATTTGATTTTAAAATACTATGATTGAAGTCATGATTTGTGCCAACAAAACGTGACAAGCCACCTCCTAGATTTTTTCGCTTTCATTCACAGAAAATATGTCCATGCACGATTTTGTATTTTATTTTTCTTCAAGAAACTATTGCTTTTACGGAAACAACACAAGAGTTGAAAAAGTTTTGCAATGAATCTTTCTTCTCAACACGTATTTTTAAATTGAGAAATTTTCTTTTTTTGAAAAGTTCTGGTAGAAAATTAAATAGGGTTTGCATGTTTCGCCCCTTTGAAAAATCACAACAAAATTAGAAAATATTCATAGATAGCCTTCTTATTGATTGGACAATCCCACAAAACTCCAATTCTTCAACAATTTCACAAAAGCAAAACAAACATTTTTTTTCAATGGAAGCGTATAACTTTTCAGGAACAGGCCTAAGAGCTTTTGTTTACATGAAATACCCCTTTCAATTTTCAAGAAGAAATCTCACTTATTTGGAAACACCCTGTATAACTCTTTCCCTTCCTCCACCAGTTTGGAATGTCAATTGCACAAATTTGCCGAAGTTGAACGTTTTGAAAATAGGTGCTCTGTGAAAAACGCCCTGAAAAGTTGATATATTCAACATTAAATTTATCATCAGTTATACATGAAATGTCACAATAACGTGATAAATGTAATCATCATTCTAGTTGACATAGCGTAACATTTTCCTCACTTGTTCCGCCGCAAACTCACACCTGTAGTCACGCGAATATATTATGCTCAATCGACTACTTGTAAATTTTCCAATTGCATCCTTCTTTCGAAAAAGTTATCATCGTGAACGTCTAGTCGGATGCAAAATTTTTCATGTGGATCGAAAAATTCAATGATGGAGTTGTGAAAGATAACGGTTGAAAGTGTTGAACTTGTAAATATACTACAATGGAAATTCACTCATTTGTTTGACGAGTCACTAATTCATTTCTCGTGAAAAAGGTCTGTCAGTCAGACATTAAGACGGAGACGGTCCACTACGCGAACACTTGTTTATTTTAAAACATCCCACTTCTGACACCACTCTAATAACGTTCAAATTCATATTTACTGGTAATATAAAGCTTCTGATTTATTTCTACAAAATAAAATAACGAACCTTGCTCGAGATTCCTGTATTTATACCGGCAATACTTCTGTTGGAACATTCCAGAAATGCTGATAGATGTTACCGTCATTTAGAACGGTTTAGAACACTGGGCGACTCGTCTAGATGTTTCTTAGATGATTCTCGTTTCTTCTTTGAAGTGGTTAGAGCAGAGAAGTTGTCATGCATTGTCAACCAGCAGAGCTCAATGATCCAAACGACACAAGCGGTCATGTCCGGCTCCAGAATCATTACAATACGTATATGTAATTCTGAAAATAATAACAGAATTCAATAGAAGATAAAACAGCAGATCATACACGCTTAACGTAAAATTAGATACTATTCACTAGCTACGGGATGTCTTTGCATCAGCAGGTTGTCATGCGTTCAGAACAAGCGCTCACCAGGACCGTACTCGAACTTTTCCAACATTCCAACACTTTTCAAATAAGCAGTGGTATATCCGTTACTTCGCTACTTGCATTGTTTTGATTTTTGATGAATTAACTTTTTTACGAGTCTATATTCTGTTTGAAAAAAATCCCTCATCTTTGAGGGAAATGAAACTTGTGAACCAGACAGGCTGTACAACACCCTACAATCTACGTGTCGGTGGAAAAAAAAGAAAGAGTTTAAGGCAAAATTTAGCTTTGTGAATTCAAAAGACCTTTTTCAAACATTCTATATTGTGGTCAGGTACCAACTATAAATCCGAAATATTTTCGGAAGAATGACAAAATTAATTATGAGTAATTCGACAATGTCGGCATTGATCTTTCCGATAATTTTACAGACCTAACGACTTCCCTAGATGATACTGTGACGGACATTGGTTCATCTCTTACTTATGTAATGTTTCTCAGTAGTTACATTCTTTGCATGTAAGTGTAGCACTTTACTTACACTGTGTACTTTACACTCGATTTTAGTGTTCGTTTATAGATTGGATTACTTCAAGTCCTGTTTATTTGTTTTATCTGACCGTAATTTATAATATATTATAGTATAGTTTTTTCGAAAAAAAAGTCGTAAGCATCATCTTTCTCAAAAATTCATCGTCATTGTGATTGGAAATATCGTTCAATCTAAGGAGGTTGGCCAGCAGAGATCATCGACTTCAGAACGCATTGTTTCAGATACTGTTTTGTTCTATTTTCAATAATGTACCGCGAAGAACGCGCATAACAAAGCAACGAATAATTGAACTACTATAAATATGACTTAGTAGATCGCTGATAGGTATATATTCCTGATGAAAAAGTGATGATCGTGATTTGATAATTTTAGAAACGTTGCTAACGAAATGATACATTTCGAATTCATGTTGTTTTCAGAATTGATAACCAAAGATGATTCGGTAGTTAAAAATGATTTTTTCTAACACAACCAAATATTTTTTCTCAGAACGCGAAGCTTCCAACATTAAGAAATGCAAAAAATGGCAATTCCTACCTTCTTTTCCTCTGGCTTAACGATGTTCTTCCAGCATTTCAGGATTTTTTTCGTGTGTAACTGCATTTGAAACTGATGAATGGTCGTTAAAAGTTGAAGTTGGGATAGTTATAATAATAATGAAAATTATTTGTATGTCGTCTGAGATTAGAAATTACTCACCTTTTCTCAGCAAGAAAAGGTCTAGTGTTTAGTGTAACGAATATTTTTTCAAGTCTCATTCTCTAAGGAGTTCGAGGTCCTTTGCTGAGTTTTCATTTCAGTGATTCCTTTTTTTCGTGACTCAATAAATGAAGAATAATACAAAACATGGTATCAATTTTCTAAAGGAAAGGAATGAAATCAGTGAATAACACATTGTTTGGCACAAAATATTTTCTGCTCAGCGGATACTTTGTAATTATCTCATTTATAATTGAATATGTGAAATATTCCTTACTATTTTTATTATTACTTTCATGTACTAATTATCCAGATCGATACATATCCGAACTTGAAAAAATTGGCACGTAATATTTCCCTGCAATTACACCAGAATTGAAACGTTTCAGGACAATTTCAGGCGCAATTAAAGGAATTACAAGAGAAGACAAAAAACTCCTATCGCGACTTCTACAGCTAATAATTATCTTATTACCGCAATTATTATTATTGATTTGTCTGTAAACATTACTTGATAACTATCGGGCTTATCAAATGAATAGAATGCAATAAATAATTCATTATGCTGAGTATTTAAATTGCCAGAGGAACTCAGTAGCGCATCCATAGTTTCAGGATCATGATTTTTATTAGGTATTTTTTGTTGGTTACTTTTTCTTCTTACAATCGAATTCAGAAGATTGCCAAACAAGCCAAATGATTGATTTGATCCAAACTTAATTGTCTGTGATGACTTACTGATAAGGAAAAAACACACAGCATGTGACCATTCGATTCACCTGGGATTTACCTAAGTCTTACGGTGTTGATAGGTGCTCTCAAGCTTTTTTCAAGAAAGTGTGATGGTTTCATGTAAAATAATGTAGAAATTGAAAGTCTGCTAAAATCGCTGATTAGACCGCGACAGTAGCGACACCATCTGTCGATTTACTCCTCAATACCGCATATATAGTACTTCTAAGATGTCTAAAAACCCTGGTGTTTGCACTTATACCTGTGAAACTGTGGGATCAAACAGAAGACACCAGCCTACTTGATTATGCTTGATTTTTGACAATTACGGCGAATGCACTACCAGAGGGCCGACTCAGTTATGTTTATATACAAGGTGCTCATATTTTCGTGTCAATTTTTCATCCACGACCTGCGGCATGACGATAGAATAGAAATCTTGCCGCCAACAATTCTTGACCGATGGTGATCGTTCGTATTCGAGGTTGGACTGTTAGGATTTGAGTGAGTTGAGGTGAGGTTATTGTTGATAAATTACGGCAATGGTAGGGAATATGGTTAAAAGTCGGATTTGTACGAAATTTTCACAGACGGATTAAAACATGATAAAAATACTATCAAAGTAAGTATCAAATTTCAGAAATATTCGAAATAGGAATATTTTAGAACAAGAATAAAAAAATTAGAAACATAATTTGCGAACATTCTGAAAACAGGTGAAGATGTGAACTTCATGGAATATACCATGCCACAACCTGAATTGGTACAAGGAAAGCCAGCGTTATGAGGGCGAAGAATGCGAGAAATTGTTTTCGGTAAATCTTCGGTTCAGTAATTGGTATGAAAAAGTGAAATCAAAGCAGGTGCTCGCACACAACGTGCCGATAAACTTACCTTTACCTTGCTTACCGACTAGACCCGACGAAACCCGAACAATCCCATTCTCATTTTAGGTATGTGGATTTAAGTCATCCAGTACGTTCTATTATTTAAAAAGTAGTCTTCATTTTTGTGAAGCTGAACGCTGAATTTCTCTCTGCGTTTACAGAATAACATTACTTACGCATGCGTGTGCGCATATTAACGCACATGTGCGCGCGCATGTGTATACAAGTTCGCGCACATGCAAAAATAGTTTTCGTGATTCTATCACCTTCTTTAAATTCTGACAGTCTGCATTCATTTGGAAACATTTTGAGTACCAACATTTTAAATGAGCAGTTAATGTTTGAAGAATTTGGTATATCTACTCATTTTTCATAAAATATCTTGTGATAGTGAATTAAATATATCTGGAATCAAATTGGCAACGTCGCAAAATTTGCTTCGCTGTTACGAGAGAGGAGAGAGCTGTCATTTGCTATTCATAATGATTGCATGTCTATTGAATAGTATTTACCCTTTTTTTTATTTTTGTGGAATACTTTACTCTTTAATTGCTACAACTATATGTTTGAAGATACAATTAAATACGATTCCAATGAATTATGTTTGTGTTTTGAAAATTAGCATAGCATACCTATTTTTTAAAAAGAAAAATGTGAAAATGACCTTTTCGCGAGAAAATTTCAATGGATATTTCATTTTTATCATGTTTGAATAAGCCATCTGTGGAAATTTCGACATTCACTCATATTCTCCTACTCTTTCCGAAACTACAATAACTACACGAATTATTTCACAACTATATCAGACATTCAAAATGACTAACTACGGAAATCAGACCAACGTAATAAAAATGTCAAACGTATGACAGCTTCAATAGTTTTTGAAGAAACCAATAAAGATATCAGAATAAAAATAAAAGTCGTGAACGCAAAACGCCGTTATGCGTGAGCTGCCTAACAGTTTTCTGTCAGCGATGTAAGCACAGCGTAGCGGAGAATCGGGAACTAGGACAGGTGGTGCCGTCCGAAAAGATCAAAACAAAATCGAAATATTGCAATCACCAGGGTTTTTAGACATCTTAAGTACTTCTCACAGCGCACGGAACATAGATAGAATGGATAGAATTAGGGCAATTGATAATTTGCCGACCATGACCATGACCATGACCGATGGCAAACAACTTTGGCAGATTTATTTAGGAAATTAGCTGTTGTGCGAGAAGTGTGCAAATTACAAGCATAAAGAGTTGTAGACTTAACGACAGTAATTCAATAATTTGGCAATATCGTATCTGCGTTTCATCGGCAATTTGTCTTATTCTCTTCTATGTTCCCTCCATCGTGAGATTATCTGTATACAGTGTGTCCCTAGACCAGTGGGACAGTAAAATATCTCTCGAACCAATAGGAATTTCCAAAATATTATAATTTCACATCGTATTGCATTATGAGAGCTAACTTCAGGAATGATTATGTTTTTATACGGGGGCGCAAGAAAGGCTCACAAAATCTAACATCAGTTTTTTTAAATTGAACACCCCATATATTTCAACATATCTGAATTCTTATTCATTTAGGCTAGGTAATTATAAGTTTTTCATTAAATGCAGACATTTTTTAAGACAAACCCATTTGTCATATTACGAAGAATTTGTGAAATATTTCATAGCTATTGGTAGTCGGTAGCATATTCTATCATATGAAATACTCCTCTTCTTCGAAAGTTATACAGGGTGGTCAGAAAAATTATATGATTTTCACGAAATTCAACCTTTCTTCACATCAATTTTTCAAATAGTGCACCCTACAATATGCATGATTTCATATCCTATTGGTGGTTTGATTGCTTATGGTCAATAGTTGTGAATGAAAGAGTGATATGAATTCCATTATCAACCTATGCAAATAAAAAATGCACTAAACTATTTATTCAACTTTACTTAACTAATAAACGAACAGTCCCAACAAGAAAAAACTGTCTTGACGATTTAATATGCACGATAATATCGATATAAATGTTCGAATTGCCTTCGGTTTGCTGCAAGGCACATTTAAAAATTTGTCGTTAGATGATTTTTTGTAACGTTCTCCAACATTTGTGGTGTTATACTTTGACAAACCTTCAAAATTCCATTTTGCAAATCCTCCAAATACACTGGTTGCGTATAAATACCTCTGATTTTAGATACTGCCACAAAAAAGTCTAAAGTCTGGCGAACGAGCTGGCCCTTTCTTTGGTCCGTTTGCTCCGAGCCATCTTTGAGGATAAAGAACGTTTAAATATTCTGTCATGATCTCAGCATTATGAGGCAGCACTCCATCCTGCTGGAAAAACATTTCTCTGAGGTGTCTAAAGGGGAACTTCATCAAGATGATTATCGAACTCATTTTGAAGAAAATGAAGGTATCTTTCACTATTTAGAGTACCTTGATAAAATAAAAATATGGTCTAGTCAAATTATTCTTGAAAATTCCACACCAATCATTTACTCCCCAAACGTCCTGAAAATTGGTGTCTCGAACCCGGTGCGGATTTTCTGTAGCTCAGTGATGTCAATTATGACGATTTATTTTCCCATCGTGCATATTGTAGGGTTCACTATTTGAAAAATTGATGCAATGAAAGTTTGAATTTCGTGAAAATCATTCAATTTTTCTGACCACCCTGTATAACTTTCGGAGAAGGGGAGTATTTCATACTACCAATAGCCTTGAATGATTTCACCAATTCTTCGTAGTATGAATAATGGGTTTGTCTTCAAAAATGTCTGCATTTAATGAAAAACTGGTATAACTTGACAACGCCTTGTCGGATTTTCAAAAATAAAAAAGCCTAAATGAATGAGAATTCAGATTTATTGAAATATACGGGGTGTTCCATTTGAAAAAACTGATGTTTGATTTTGTGAGCCTTTCTTGCGTCCTTCGTATAAAAAACAATTCTTCCTGAAGTTAACTTTTATAATGCGGATATGGTGTAATATTGTAATATTTTGAAAATTCCAATTGGTTCAAGAAATATTCACTGTCTCATTGGTGTAGGGACACGCTGTATAGGCGGTCCCCCCCCCTTTGTGAGTGATGAATATTGATACGTTTTAACACCAGCCGTTGATTAGGAATGGCTAGTTCTCTCCTGTAAATTCTGAATATCTGGAAAAGCACATAGGATTGAAAAATAACTTTTGTCTAATTTCCACTTCTGTACTTTTATTTCCTACGACCGGTTTCGGCTTATTCAACCATTATCAAGTAAACTATAACAAGTAAACTATAACAACGAATAAGCCGAAACCGGTCGTAGGAAATAAAAGTACAAAAGTGGAAATTAGACAAAAGTTATTTTTCTATCCTATGTTCAAGATGAATTTCCACAAAATAAATAGATCAATCGAAGAAGTTAAATCTGGAAAGGCAGTTCTCGTCGGTGACACCACGTTCACGAATTATCAGACTTTAGTGCATCGTCGCCAAAACTGACGAGAATATGATGTATTCGGTTGTAAGAGAGTGTAGTCTTACATCCTACATCGAGTGTTGCTCTTGTCACAGACAAGAACAAACAAATTCAGGTTGCTAAACTGGTAAATTTAGGGTAATTCTGCTCTGAATCTGTATCTTTTTACTATTTTCAGCCGGCGAAATCGGTCTTAACACGCCGCTGAACTTCCTACTTTGTCTACATAATTGCGAATTATCAGTGAACTGTAACAAATCGAGTTTGACTACTATTTCGTTATTACATGAAACTATCTCCGTATATTATTTCTGCATTTTTCTCTTTCGTCTCGTTAAGCTCCTAGCCGGTTGGAATTCTTCCAACAATGTTCCGAATGCTCTACGACTGTAGGTTCTTATCCCAATGAAACACGTTATTTATATAGTTCTCGAACGAATCGCTCCCAACTTTCTACAAAATGATTTATTTCAGAGTCGATCTTAACTTTAAATATAAACGCGACTTTGTAATAGACAGGGGATAATTTACGATTTTTCTGTACGGGAAAATTGTATGGGATAACTTCTCAATCTACCGGAAACGTTGAGGATTTTCTTTGAAGGTTGATTATTGTTGGAAAGCAAGCAAAGTAAAAACCATAGATAAAAATTAATATAAGTACATGTTTCTGGTCTGTATAAAGCAAGAAAGGAAACTTATTAAATCAAATCGGAACATCATCACTTAGTTTTACAGATGGATTCTTTCAAAACTAATTCAATTCCCCGTTGAAATCCAGGTTGCTGAAAATTTATTCATCATCAGTATTCTACTACGCAAATGAAATCATTTGCCTTAGATGTAATTGGACATTTCCTAGTTCAAAGCAAATGCAAGTAAAGCTGTTTTGCAAAATCGACACATTTATACCTATTTCTACTATTTACATGGTAATCTTCAAAACTTGAACGAAACCAAAGAAAATTATCACCAGTTAGTGATACAAGCAGCACCACGATAAGAATAAAGAGAAAAAATGTTGATCGTAAACCATGGATAACAAAAAGTCTTGTAAAATCAGTGAACAAAAAAAATACTTATATAAAAAGGTACAAAAAAAACAGGTAACGACACAATACTGAATGAATTTAGGCAATACAAAAATATCCTCAGTAATCTCATTGATCAAGCAAAAACTAACTAATTTGCTATAAAAAATTACGAAATTACTATTCAGGAAAATTCTTTGATTGCAGAAAAATTTAATTATTGTTTCACCAACATTGGAGCTAATCTAGCAGATAGAATAAAAAAGACCGACAAAAACTATCCAGCAAAAAAAATTTATCATTCTATCTATCTCTCCGAAGAGGGTGAAGACGAAATCATGAAGGTAAAAAGCGAATTGACATCAAACAAAGCGCGAGGACTCGATAATATTACAGCGGACACCATAAAAAAATGTGCTAACCCAACTTGTGCAACCCATAACGCATATCGCTAATATGGTCATTCAAAATGGTACTTTTCCAAAGCTAACCAAGGTTGCCGACATTACACCCCTCTTCAAGTCCGGAGATAAATTGGACGTATCAAATTATAGGCCAATTTCTGTACTATCGATACTCAGAAAAATTTTAGAGAAACTAATTAAATCTAGGATGATGAATTTAAAATTTATTATATCTGAGAAACAATATGGATTTATGGAAGGGATATCGACACAAGATGCAATTGCAGACGTAACATCAAAAATATATGCCGCCATAGATTATAAAGAACCTGCAATGTATCTTCGTTGATCTCGCTAAGGTTTTTGATACCGTCAGCCACCCAGACTTACTGGAAACTTTGGAAAATATTGGATTCAGAGGTATAGCCTATCAACTTATGGATAGTTATCTCGACGGACGGGAGCAGTGCGTAAAAATTGAAAATGTACTAAGCGACAAGCAAAATGTACGGTATGGAGTGCCACAGGGAACCGTCCTTGGACCTATTCTATTTTTGATTTATATCAACGCATTATTTGATTCACCTATAGCTGGGAAAAAAATGTAGTTTTGCGGACGATACTGTTATCTTCTTCAGAGACAAAAACTGGTCAGATCTAAAACAAAAAATCATTGAAGCATTTCCTCTAGTGCTAGAGTTCTTCAGTAGTAAACTACTAAAGATTAATCTGAAAAAGACAAAAGACAGTATATTTACCTTTCACGAGTTATGAATAAAATCTTCCCCCATATAATAAAATAGAATTCCATCATCAGGGTGAAGTGCTACAAATAGGATACGACAAAACATTAAAATTTTTGGGAGTTTACCTAGACAGCAACCTAAAAATTAATAATTGAAAAAAATAAGATATTATCTCTCAAAATTTCGATATTTGAAAAAATTCTTTGACATAAAACATCTAAACATAATGTATTATGCTCTGATACAAACCCATCTTTACTACGGAATCATAGCATGGGGTGGGGCAACAAACGTTCACATGAGGCATCTATTCACGATACAAAAGTGGATTCTGAAAATAATTATGGTAAAGAATTTCAGATATTCTAGTGATGAATTGTACAGGGAGGCAGGAGTAATGGACATTCATCAAATATTTGTGTTGGCTCTTTTGACACATCAAAAAAGAAACCTAGCGAAAGTCAAACATGTCGATCATATCTATTCAACTAGACATAAAGAAAATGCCTTGAACGTACCCCGTATGTTGAAGATAATAGGACAAAGGTGCCACATTTACCTCGCGCCAAAAATTTATAATTTAATACCAAGACATTTGAAACCACTTAATTCCACGGCCTTATTCAAGTCAAAATTTAAACGATGGATTATGGACAAACCCCGGAGAGAAATACAAAGCATGATTGATTTGAATAATAATTAGAGTTGCAATCACGTATTGAAACAACGAGATGCGAGTTTATCTTAAGTATACATCTTTTTTTAATATTTTTTACATGTTCTGCATTTTACATTTTATATTTTTACATATTTAAGTTTTAAAATATTTTACATTTATACATTTGTAACGTTTTTTACATATTTACATATTTATATTCTTCTTGTCAAAATCATTATATTTAATCTGATATGTATTGTGAATACATCAGTAATACCCACGCACAGGTTTTCCTTTGTGGGTTACCTGAATTTGTTCAGATAGTTCGAATTGCTATCAGATGCTTATGCTATGCTAAGTTGTTTCAAAGGGACGTCAAAAAATGAGGTAAAGAATCTATTTGCATTTTTTATTTTTGTCTTCATCCATGCTTTCGTAAATCAGTAAAACATATAATTTTCAATTCACTTTTTACAAGGATTTAATATACTCCGTGCTTCTCGAACGCCAAAAATAGCTAATGCTTCGTTCGTTGACGACTTTTCGGGTTTTTTCCCCTCAGTGAGATTTCATTTCATCAAATTACCAGCGTTGAAACTATTCTATTAAGTGGGCTTTGGAGAGTCCACAGAAGGGTTCTGGGACAGTAAGTGATGAGTTTGCCCCTTCTTTGGCAAGGCAGTCTGCTTCCCCATTGCCTTTGATGGCCCTGTGACTTGGAAACCACATTGGGCTTACCTGATTGTTTGCTGCCAGTTGTCTTCGGGTTTGTTTACAGTATTAAGTCAGCTCAGACTCACAGGTGTGTGACTTCAGAGCTTTTGGTGCTGCTTTGCTATCTGATAGTATATAGATTTCTCTCTCTCTCTCTCTTGCTTGGGGTCTTATCAAGGGGTTTAGAGAGCCTGAAATTTGACCCTGTAAAGCCCACTCCAACCCCTTCGTCCATCTTGGATCCATCTGCGTAACATTGAGTCGTGAACCCAGATTCTTGTAGCTTAACTAGCAGGTCATCGACAACCAGTAAAGGAGCTGAAACTCCCCTTGGGGCATCCTTTTTAAGCTGGTGTTGAGGGATGACGGTACTCAAAAAATAGTGAAGGATAAGAGTTCTCGATCGAAAAGATTCCACAATTTTCAATATATTCGCTTTGAATGTATACTTTTAAAGCAAACACAGTGTATTTCTAGCGGTTCCTAAATTTATCGAACAACAACTTCTACAAAAAGGTATCGTTAGCGACAATTGAAACAATGGACGAATAAAAAAAATCCACAGTCGAATCACGAGCTATGCAAAGCCCTGCCTTATAGGTATATCACATTAATTAGCCGATTAAGGTAAACGCGGTTTACACATATTTGTTCGTTGAGTACTACATGAGAATGAATAGTCGAGTAACAAAGACAGGTAGTTTGTATCAGCAATTAGTTGATTTGCCATAACGGTTAGAATGGTGGAGAGAAGATATGGGGGTTGGAAGTTATGTTCTAACGGACGCGATGTTCATTCGAACGATGAATAGCGAGAAATTTAGTTGTATGGAAGTGATAATATCGAATAATCGTTGAATTTTTCCGGTATTGAGAAGATGAGTACGTTCTATTTCCGTTTGAACATCATTTTGATAACCGATTGGATGTCATTAGCCGCTTTCCATTTGAGAGTTTCAAACACCGGGGCTTCTTATTCCATACTTGTTATTGGTGGATTTTGACAAATGTCATTTTCTAGCCAATAAAAATTTTCTGTCATATATGAATGCAAAAAAGGATATATCAATCTTCCGTTGCACTACAGGCAACAAAAATTTAAAAAAGTTCAGAAAATTTGTTAATGGGGTATTTCTGCAAAAAGCCTACTATGGCATAAACCAATATTACAATGATGACATTCAAAGTTTTTCAATTATTTTAGTTTTTATGCACCCATTAACTTTTATAATGATCATTCATTATTTGTAATATTTCACGACTTCATACAACTAATTTCCACTTTGTCAATAAGAACAATTTCTTATTGACAAAGTGAAAGTTAGTTGTATTGATTGATTGATTGAAGCCACATGTGCCTCCAAAGCATCAGTTACTGGGTACCGCAACACTTGGTACTAGACCCCTTCCTTATAACATTTTTCTAAATGGCAACTTTCCCCGCATCTCACGCGATAGGAATTTGAAATCAATCAATAATACTCAAAATTGGTGTCCAACCAATTTTTTACTTAACAATACTGGAAAAATAGCAGCAGGGTTTTGGGGTTACTATCGTTGACGTTCAAAAACTCGTTCTTATTAGCATGTCAATACTTTTGAGAGGATTGTATTTCACATACTGACACTAACAAGTAAATATAAAATGACAGGTCTATATAATAGAAATGAATTCAGTAAAATAGCAGTACAATAATATACAATTTTGAAATACTCAATTAAAAATTTCATGAAATTCATCAGCACTCAAATCTACACTATAACTAAGTTCTTTTTTGGCACTTCCCCAGTATTTCGGTTTTATAAATTGTACGTATATTTAATAAGGGCAAATAATAATGGTATTGTCGAAGATGAACTAAGCAACTTGCCGGATAATGACAGAATAAACAAAAAATTTCTCTCGAGTAATCCCACAAGATAGTATATACACAATTATTTGACTACGATGGACTATTTTCTTGGCTATTACCTCAACTCATTACTTCTGATTATTACCATCACTATGGGAGGAAGCATTCGCCATTGTTTCCTTTGCGATATATTTCAATGTTCGTCATAAGCCTTTTGTTACATATTTGTCTTTTATATCGATGTTGATTAATTTTTGTAATTTATGAAAATCTACTTAATGTTCTTACTCTGTCTGGCCTAAAGCACTGCATCGCGACCGAAATTGAGACTTTTTCCGTTATCTACCTTTCGCCTCACACCGTTGCGTATACGTGTTCTGTGCTAATGCTCGATTCATTTTCCTAATCGAGTATAATAAAAATTATTAGAAAGTCCGGTAGGACACCTACGCGCTGACAAAAACCGATTATAATACACGCTTTTATGTTACAAAATATAATTGGTAGTATGGGTTAACTAAGCGATTGTGTTTGCATGTTGAACCAACCTTACGGCTACTGACAAAGATGGCTATGTAGCGAAATAATATATACTAACGGATAGGCCGTGCACACAAGGGGAAACAGTATGGGTCCGTAACTGTCCATACATAATGATCTCGCTAGCGTGAAAAACGAACTAACTTATTGAATCCAACCCAGATGAAAGAATAATCATTTTTTCTAACTCTCCTTTGAAATGGGCTTTTTCTCCATAGTTTCAGAGTCGAAAGTTGCACATCTCCCTAAAACTTAAATAAAGTTTAACATAAAAAATACAAGGTTTATATTTCCATTATATTGCATTTCTCATGAACAATTCTAGGGCTTATTGAAAAAATTAAATGTACAGTTTGTAACTTTGGAATTTGGTGGGCATGTAATTCGCATTGCGGTTGAAAGAAATGGTAGAGGAATAAATTATTGTCGATGTGTTGTTACATTTTCTGAAATATTTGATAATAGCTGAGTACATGTCATAATTTCATTTTCAATTTGACTTTTTTGACAGCTGATGGATGATTTATGAGAAAAAGAAGTTCCTCTTTCAAAAATTGCATAAGTTATAAACAATTATCCAAAAAAAAATGATGTCTAGACTTCTGGAACGTTTCTGATCGTGAATTAAGATGACCATATAATAATTAAGCTTGAAAAATGTAGATTAGCTGGGTTTGAATTTATTCATTTTTAAATCTAATGGCTATTTTAGCTTTGCTAGGAGGGTTTCAAAAATGGAATTATTTATTCTATTCATTGAAAAATATAAGATAGCTCAATATATATGAAACACTTTGAAAATATCAGACAAAGTCTGAAGGCTTCAGGAGAGAGACAGAATTTCATTAAAAAAACTCCTTATTCTCTCCTCAATTTAGGCAGTTAACTGACAGAAAACAACTACTACCCTGGCTAATACTACGTTGGAGGTTGAATTAAATCTGACAGATATCTGTGCAGCGTTCTCCCTAGAATCCGGGAGATAGCCGCAAATGCTTTCTGTATCAAATAGCAGAATCCTGCCCGACATGATCAAGGACTTGACCACTTACATAATAGTTTCGAGGTATTGCCTCTCTTCATTGCAAGGTCCGACGACTTTTACAGTCGTCGACGTCCTTAGTCATGCCACGGCCACGCAATTCACTGGTACTTGAAATGATTGTCTGAGGTGGATGCGACGTCTCGTAAGAAGACAGTCACAGCGCCACCTCTAGAAAATCTCAGAAAGCACTCCAAAGAAACTCGGGGTAGAGTTCATCTGAAAATATGAGACAAAATCTGAAGTTTTCTGAAGGCTGAAACTATATTCTTTGTTATTAATTGGTGGTTTTATGCTGGAGACGTTACAATCAGGACCTACGAGCTCTGCTAGCAATTCTCGTATGAGGGAGGAAAAGTAGCGGTTTCCTGCCCATTTAAACAAATTGATATTTTCCGGAAAATACTCATCGCAGTATCGAGTAGGCTGAAATTTTTATTTTTGGCTTGAAAATTTGATTGGAAAACAAAAGCGGTGTCACATACACGTTTCATATAATTTGTACTATCAGATCTTACACGTGTGCACGGGATTTATGAAGTAGAATAATAATAATTCTTTTCAGAGACATTCAATTTCAAATAATAAAGGAACGTCCCCGAAACAGTGTCTTGTGTTACACCAAATTTTGTCTTAATTTTCAATAGACCTTAAACATGATTCGGTTTACATTTTTCAACTTTTTCATGTATACTTACTAGCTGTATATTTTGACAATCGACGTATCGACAAAAAATTCATCACCTACAACTCCTTCAGCAGTGAGCCCAATCATTTGTCGTAAGACTAATTGACTAATTTAACAAAGTTCACTGTCGTATGACCGAGGTCGGTTTATTTTCTTTGGCTCGGGAAAAAATATGCAGTACATGGAGTGGTTTATTTTTAGTGAGCAACTTGATAACGAACACCAATTGACGTATGCTAGACAGCCATTCGTTCTGATATCGCAAACAAGAAATATGACGATATAATATCCGCCATTATCATTGCAGATCGGGCTGAGTAGCGAATTTAGCATTACTCAGTGGCGTGCTGGAATTATAACTGTTGCTGGGTAGTAGTGATAAAGAAATCGTAATAATAGTAATGAACCAATGATTGAAAATAGATACGCTATGAAGAAAGGATAAGGTGAAATTGAAAGGGTTTTGAAATGTGCATCTCTTATAAATATTTCTATGTGTAATGACTTATCAAATTATGGGCATTTCATCAAAGTTGACGACGATATTGTGTGGAAAGATAGCACTTTGATATTTTTTCATTTAGGTTCGATCTACAACTTCTACAAAATAAACTCATTTAGTGTTGTCTACGGTTGAAATATTGAATCACTTACACTTACATTCCTTGTACGGGGTACTCCTTAACGACACCAAATAACGAATGTAAGTGGAGAATTTGGCCTTGATGCACACTTTTTTATTCAATTCGTTTATACAGGATCAGTAAATAGTATCGGAGTGAAGAAATTGGGATGAAACGAGATTACAGAAAATACCATCTTTCAGACGATGCCATTGTCCATAAATAAATTTCGGTACCAAAATTCAAAAGTTATTCGTACCTATCTTTTGTGGGATAGCTTTAATCGGATACTGGTCGACAATGCCATGATTTTTCTCGTGATTCTCGAATTGAGTTTAGTCTCCTATTTTAAAATTTATAAATTTCTAGACATAATTTTAAATAGAGCCATCAAAAATATAAGTGCATTCGATTTTTTAATATGAATCTTCAATAATGTTCAGGAGATGATTTCATTCGGTCAAAATTTATTGAATCAGCATGTGTGAATCAGGAAAAATTTGCCTTGGATTACCTTTTTTTCATTGAGTTTTCGAAGAAACTTTATTATTAATACAAACTCGCTGATATCTCCATAATTACGAGATTGTCTACCATTCTGATAGTATTCATATGAAAAACGTTTCTTTAGTTGGCGAGTTTCTAATAAATTATTAACGTGTTGATTTTCTCAGAAACAATTTCAGGATAGTTGTAGAAATTCATTTTCTACTTTTTCAAATGTTTTTTGTGAAAGGAGTCTTTGATGTCGGACTCCCTACATTAATCTATATATCTGCCGTTCGCAGAATTGCTCTATTTTTAACCGTTCTGGAGTTGAAAGATTCACCTGAAGTTAGGAAAGGTCATTCACATCCAAAACATTTTTTTTATATTTTTTTATAATAATTTTTCAAAAATTCAACCTTATTTGAATATGCACACCAAATTGGAAGTCGATTCCACTTCAGTTGCAGATTTCGTAGGCTTTTTAAAAAACATTTTCAATTTGGAGTTGAAAATATCCATTTTTTTGTACTTTTTTGTTCCTTTTTTATGGTAAATAAAAATCTGGGCATCAACAAATCATATATTTTCGGAATCAGCATGGAATTTTGCGTATAGAGTGCAAATTTCAAGTAAATCTGATGATTTTGTATTTTTCATGATTTTTAGGGGTCTACCCCTTACGATTTTTTTCGAGTGATTACTTTTGTCCTTCAATCAACCCAAAATTCACAATGTATACTGATTTTATTATTCTGAATCGACTGCCGTTGCAGAATTGCTATATTTTTAACCGTTCTCGAGTTGAAAAATTCATCAGAAGTTAAGAGGGTCATTTACCTTCCAAACTTTTTTAAAATATTTTTTCTAATAATTTTTCTGAAATTCAACGTTTTTTGAATATGCACACCAAATTTGAAATTAATTCCAAATCAATTGACGATTTCGTAGTATTTTTACGGAACCTCCTCAATTTGGAGTTGAAAATGTCAGTTTTTTCGTTAACTCCTTTTTATATCGTGAACTTTGTATCTGAGTATGAACAAATCATATATTTTCGGAATCAGAATGAAATTTTGCGTATATAGTGCGAATTTCACGTAAATCTAATGATTTTGTATTTTCATAATTTTTAGGGGTCTACCCCTTACTACTTTTTCCGAGTAATTACTTTTGTTCTTTGATCAACTCGAAATGCACTAACTATACTAATTTCATCATTCTGAATCGACTGCTGTTCGCAGAATTGCTCTATTTTTAACCGTTCTCGAGTTGAAAAATTCATCTGAAGTTAGGAGAGGTCATTTACCTTCCAAACTTTTTTAAAATATTTTTTCTATAAATTTTTCCGAAACTCAACGTTTTTTGAATACGCACACCAAATTTGAAGACAATTCCAAGTCAATTAAAGATTTCGTGGTATTTTCAACGAACATCTGCTCTTTGGATTTGAAAATATCCGTTTTTCCGGTAGTTTTTTTTATAGTAAATCTTGTATCTGGGCAATAACAAATTATATATTCTCGGAATCACTATGGAATTTTGCTTCTATAGTGCGATTTTCAAGTGGATCATATGATTTTGTATTATTCATGATTTTTAGGGGTTGAAACTTGATATTTTCGCGCGATAGATATCTTCTTACTGAGTTATCTTCTGAATACCCTTCCGCAACATTGCTCGATTTCTAATCACCAACTTCTTGTAAATTTAATAATTCTTCATTAGCTATGTAGAGTATGAACTGGACGTAATGCTATATATTTCTTATATAATGTCCCAGGATCAACGTCTTCGTCAGATATCACAGCAAAAAACCTGTCCTTACGAGCTTTTGAATCAAGAATTGTGATTACTAGCTTGCTTTGCAGTTCCAATTAAAAAAGCTACTTCCATCATCAAAAATGTCTCGTCTGGGGCAGAACGAACAAATTCGCTAACCTGCTCTTTCGTGAATACTTTCGATATTTACGCCCTATATCTCACTTTTTTTTAAATCGTATCAAAGCGCCTTACTTGTCCATTTCTAATTTTTTCTTCGACTCCAAAGAGAAATTTAGGCTACAAAAATTATGGAGAGTATTCATTCAAGAGTTTCACAAATTAAGCAAGTAATACCGTTTCTCCAGCACCTTGAACGTGTTCTGTATTTTGCCACTCACAAAACTGAAGGTATTTTTTTTTCGTAATGGATTTTATTATTTATACGGAAGCAAATCTAATCTTACAGTGTTAGCAGCTGCTGGTATATTATCAGGAATATCAATATCTGCTATGATTTTCGTCACAGTTTTAAATAAGTTCTAATTAAGACTATATTAATTTGTTTTGCAAAGTTATTGATTTTATGTTCACATCATCTTTGTCAATGACACATTTTTGAATGTAATTAAATTATCATCGAAATAAATAAATTTTCGAACATTAATTATTTGTCAAATGTTATTTTATAGGTTGAGTATTACCTTTTTTATTTTTCATATCTCTACCTCATTTATATAGTGGCATCGTCACATTAGTGAACTGTAAGTGTATAGTAATCCTATTGTATTTGTAATCTTTTATGACTAAAATAAATTGAATTGAAAGGAACGGAAAACAAGTTGATATTTGATTTTGTTCATTCGATCCATTTTGTTGATTAATTTATTTTTAGATTCCATATCATATGTCGTTGCGATGAATTCATTGAATCGTTTCATCCAAATGTTACTTATTTTCCAAAATATATAATCTTTGGAATTTCACGAATTTTGAAAAATTCTTTTTTTTTAAGAAATTGTAAGTCACTCAGTACATCTGAGCGGTGCTAAGTAGGTTTCAAGACGAACATAATTTGAGAATTTTTCTTGTTTAGTGTGTATATCTTGAATATCACTGTGTTTTTTTTAATATCGCCTCGAATATTTACTACTTCAATGTAAAAATATTCAAAACTGAGACAGAAACAATGATGTTCGATGTTTTGACTAGCCCTAGAAGTTTGCTGTCGACAGCACCGGTACGTATTGGAATCGTGTGTATCGAAACGTTCCAATTCCAAAGCCTTCCCTCACGTGCTCCCATGTCAATAATCGTAGAGTGCCAAGCAGTCTCGCGCTCTCGTCGAAACCGTCGGCCAACGGGCCGAAGTGGGGGACGTGGCCGAGAGAGTCGGTTTGTTATTACATATTCATACTCGTAACGTCACAAAACGACATACAGTGAACATTGTGTGAGTGTGTGAGTGTCGAGAACTTCCTACGATGAAAATACCTATATCCGCGGCTGTGGCGGTTTCCTAGTCTCTTCGCGTTTCAGAATTCTTTGAAACAATAGTCGGCGAAGTCGGTAGAAGGATAACTCGTTTGGTGACCGATCTATGGATTCGTCTCGGCCGGACTTTCGGTGACTTTTCGATTCTGTCGGCTGGACGTTGTTGTATCAAAATTCGGGTTTCGAGCGTGTCGGAGCGATATGGACTTTCAGAGACACTCTTACAACGGGGTGCACTTTTCCGCCTGGAAATACGCGCAGCTAGTGAATCCTGACAGCGGGGTAAGTTCGAGAATTCGGGAACGGTTCGTTTCTGAAGGGTACGTGGTAGGTAAGTGGGATGTGAAACTTTTGAGGACTAGGACCGAAGAGTTGTACAAAGGGCCCCGTACCCTTTCGATCAAATATTCATTTGCTTCAAGGACCACTTCAAGAATGTGGTTGAATACAGTTTAAATATTGAAGTGGGATTGGAATGGAACAGAAAACTAGAAAAGTTCTTTGTTGCCTATTATGGGCTGGTTCACAAAATCTATTTCGTCAAAAACCTAGGCTGGACCACCGAAAATTATGATTTTGGTTTAATTTTATTCGAAATGGCATCTAAAATAAATGTTGATAAGGAAAATTGCGTCCAAGAAAAATTGTTGAAGTTATAAACAATTACGTAAAAGACAATAGAATGGTTTGGTTTTTTTTTGCAAATATTTCAAAAACTATTTGAAATACCCTAAATTTGAAATAAAAATCCCGAAAGAACAGAAACTTTTCTTAAATTTAGTCTCATCTCCCCAAACTGTACCTACAATATTTATATAATTTCAATTTAGAGGTGAAAATTGAGCTAAAAACGGGTAGCGGCTCTAGCGTGCGCATAGACCGAATCAGAGGCTTGATAAAAAAATATTTTAACCGATGAAATAAAAATATTAAGGAATAAAAAATTTAATTTTCAATTCTCGATTAACAATTAAAGGTATTCAAAATTAAAGAATGTAAATAAAGCAATCAGGATTTTTTTTAATTATTCTAATCATTCTGTTTTCTGATTACTGAAAGCAATACAACCATATTTTTTAAAATTTTTTATTTTCACCATTTGAATAATTGTTATAAACAAATGCATTGTTAATAAGACTTTTGAAAACATTTTTTTAGGAATCAAGTCCTTGAACATAATGATTTTCAAGAAAAAAATCATTTCTTGAAAACATTTTTCAATTGACAAACCTGTTAATTAACAATTTTTTTGTTACTAAATATTAATATCAAGGAACCATTTTTTCCAAAATAATTATTTATCGAGTTCTTCAATATTCTGAAAAAATAAATTATTACCTAACTCCATTTGTTTATTGAACAAACAATTCGTTATAAACAGATGAATTTTCTTGCAATATTTTTTTGAATTTTAAAAAATATCATGGATACAACTATACGTCTTTTTTGTGATAGATTTTTTTTTTATTTTTTGTATAATTTTCAAAAATATTGTACTCGTGGACTTGTCGCTTTCTTTCTGTGTTTTTTTATTGTTATTGAAATTACTTATAAACAATTGAAGTACGACAAGAACACTTTCAGTCTTTTTTATTCTCCATTAGTTGATCAATGAACAAATTTAGCTTTCAACCAAAGCCCGAACTCAATTATTTATTATTTTTTATTATTTTCTATATACATTTCTCGAAAAGAATTTTTTTATTATTCAGTTTAAATATCTTTTGAACTATTGGAAAAAGGTAGTTACGATGAAATTCTCAATTCATTAATAAGCAAATTGAGCAGATCTCTAACTTAATTCTTTAATGATTTTTTTATTATTTTCAAGTTTTTTTTTATTTTCAGAAGTTTATAAACAATTAAGTTAGAGCTCCGTTCAAAATCTCAATTTATTTTTTAATGAACTAAGAATGAAACAGTCTTGAGTGTTTTTATCATAGTCAAAGTTTTTGACAAAATGGAAACCAGACTATTATGTTTTGAAATAAACTTTCTTGGAATAGAACGAATTAAATTTACTTTCGGTTACGCAATATGTAATGAATTTATATAATTTCAAATCGCTGCATTCGGATGATATTTGAACCCAGTGCGGACTTTGAATAACTCACTAGCGCAGACTCCAGTTATTAAATCAAAATGAAGTTATCAACTAATACCATTTTATTCTTCAACATTTCTTTTGGCACATTGAATCGGAAACTATTTCATCCAATCTGTGATAGAGTCTGTATTCAAATTGACCGCTGGAAATTTTCTGCTCATGAAAAGTAAGATTAAATATGGAGAAACCAATTTATCGTTACGTAGTTCTAGTACATTTTGAATACAATAAAACTTTCCTCTTTCATTTTTTTATATTTTCTGAAATAACCATTCTATTCGTAAAAAACCGAAAACAGCATTTGTAGTTTTCCCTGTATAAGTCCCCGTAGATTTTCTCTGACCAATGTACTGCTCACCACAATAGTTACATTTTTTCCCATTTAATCGTCTTTGTATCTATTACGGTTTAGAATATAGCAATGTTACCATATGATAAGAGAAACGGCCTGTATAGATTGAAATATTCTTTAATATAATGAATAATTCAATCTGAATCAAAAGTTCACTGTATGAAATTCAGACAATTCGATCATTATCACATCTAATCTGCTAATAATATTATCAGCACTGAATCACTGCCGATTATTCGCATTCCAATTTTTTTTGATCTGAGTGAATGGTCGGTGGAATCATATGGACTTCAAAATTTATAACGGGATGGATATATCATCCTGGATAAATTTGCAGTTAGAGAGTTTTATTAATGGGGTGAGTATAATTGAATAAAAATATTTGAAATAGTTGAGAATATAAGTGCACAAATGGAAATTTACTATAATCTTGTCTAAAATGTTAATGTTACTTCATTTTTTCTATACAAATTATGTGCTTTGAGTGACTATACTCGCGGTATTAGCACGTGTGGCTTCTAACTTCTATTGAACAAGTATCGGAGAATGTATTTCGATAATCGTTGATACTATTGTATTGCATACGATAATTTTAACAAAACTTTGTATAAATTCCGTCTTCTTCTGATTCCTAGATAATACAAGATACGTATATTGGTGTGATAACATTCGATTTTCTATTGATTGCATGTTCTTATGTTATCGCTGAATTTTTCAGGTCAACGCCAACTCGAAATGGTAAAATAGGAATAAATTATTGCGTTACTTGTTCAACTCAATGAATAATTGCAGACGTTTATACACTTTTACCGATGTGAGATGGCATTGAGCCACAGTCACATTTTTCTAAAGTTGTAGTAATTTCTACATGTCAATGTAGTGCTACTGTAACTGTGCAACTAAGCGTTTTTGAACCCCTCTTGACTATATTTACTACAATTGAAAATGCAGCATTGGTTAAAAGATACGTGCACAATATTGATTTCTTTGTCTCGAACCAAGTTTTAAGAAGTTAACCGCCACACACTCGCTTATTACCGGACTGCTTGAAGAGCACGAATATAAGAAAAGCATTGCATTTAATGGTCTCTATTTTTAGTTACCGCATATCGCCGTTGTTGTATTCTCGGTGCCGAATTCAAAACTGAACAGTTTTAGGTAGCTAAACCTTAGCCCCCAGTGAAATTAGGTCGGCACCATTGCCAACTCCGTTATTATTAATGCTTCGAATTCGGTTAAATGGGCAAACTAGTAGCATTTTCAATGGCCTTCTCGATGCCGAAAACACACAAAAAATTACAGTCGCCAAAAATAAAAATCTATAGGTGTCATGTCTGGTGAACGAGGGGGCCACTTAACTGGACAATTTGTAATAATCCATCTGTTTCCAAAACAGCCTCACAGCATTCTTTTCCATCCTGCTGAAAATAGATCATCAGACGAGCCTCCAGATCAAGATCATCGAAAAGCTCTTCCAACACTCTTGTTAATAATTTAATGTAACGTAGTCCGTTCAAAGAACCATGGTAGAAAAATGGACCACACCAAACATTAATACCAAATCGTCTTTGCGGATTGTGGGGATGGATTAGAAATGGATTATGTCTACTCCAATAATGAAAATTCTTTCTAATATACTACCCACGATTTGAAAACTTAGCCTCATAGCTCCATATAATATTTCTATAGAAGTTTGGATCTTGTCTGCATTTATTCATAAACCACCGACAAAACCCTAATCGTCTCTCAGGATCACCAGGTTCTAGTGTTTGCACTGGTCTTAACTTATAAGGAGAAATCTTATGTTTCTTCAGAATTCGTTGAATACCAGACAGTTGAACAGCTGTTTCTCTAGATAAATCTCTAATGGAATTATTTGGATATACTCAAAGTAGAATAAAACGTCAATTTTTGTATCTTCAGGTATTACAAAACGTTTTTTAGTTCTCCTCTTCTCAACAACTTTTTCATTGTTCCTGAATCGGCGATGAAGCACAGCAAAAAAACGCGGATTAGGTAATTCACGATCGGAGAACGAATTGCTGGCAAACCAAGTAGGATTCTAACATATCACAGTTTTCTTGATGGGAAAACGGCATTTCGAAAAATATTCGAATAGTTGACAGTTACAATAATTTACGACATTGTCATGATATACTTGAGAATATTTGACAAATAGTATTTCAACAAAGTTTCAAAGCAACTTGATTTCTCATAATAATTATGTTATATCGAATCAAACACATTTTTTCCAACCACATTCATATGACCCTCCAGTATTTTCTGTTATGTACAAAAACGGCTTCAAAGTTATCATTACAGCAGACATATTTTGATTCACAAAATAATGCGGCTAGCGGAATGGATTTAAGATGGAAATCATCGTTTTGTACATTAATACCAAATAGTTCAGTAGTGTCAATAGAGATTTCCTTTGGACACCCAAATAAAAAGAGACGAAAGTTCTTAATTTTTCTATTTTTGTTGCCAGGGGCGCGTTCTGTGGCGGGGAGTTTGAATGACATGACAGCTACAGTTGAAAATGACATTTATACTCCCTGACCTAGTAACCAATCACAGAGTACATTCCCTGGCAACAAGGACGGAAGAATTGAGAACTTTCGTCTCTTTTTATTAGGGTGTCCAAAGCCATTAGAAATCTCTATTGAGTGGTGTGACATGATGATCACGGGTTTCACGAGTTCACATCCCAGCGCAATTTTTCATTTTACTGTCTTACTTTGATATTAGTAACAAAATATTGTCATTCGTATAAGTACCAAAATTGGGTGTTTGTACAATCATGAGGTTTTATTCCACAATACAAAGAACTTTTTTGTACTAGTGAAAGAAAGAAATATTTCCACATAAGTCGCTCATTTTCCACTTTAGGAAAAAAAGGTGATATGAGCTTTGTTGTTGAGAATGTTATTACGACTCGAAATGCATGAAAAAATATAGGGTGTTCCATTGAAAGAAATATAATTTTATGAAATATTCTGAAAACGCGATTGTCAATTTTTTTTTTGTTTCCGGCATCGAGAAGGCCATCAAAAATGCCACTAGTATGCCCATTTAACCGAATTCGAAGCATCAATAATAACGGAGTTGACAATGGTGCCGACTTAATTTGGAACACCCTGTATAAGCGTACTCATGCGATACGAAGAGTGGTTGTGTTTGTTAATAGACAAAAATTAAAGATGTAGAAGTTGCATAATATTTGTTACTCGAAGCACAGGAGATCTGAACTTGACGTTTCAAAGAAAAAATTCCGAAAGTTTCTTCTCAACATTTCTGTTTTTGCTTAAAATGGCAAAATAATTCCTGTCTATGAAAAGGTGACCCGTCGCTGCCAATAAATTTTCGACAGATATCCATTCCCCCAGTCTTCTCCAAAATATGGGAGTTGGCAATACACTCAGATTGATATCTTTTTTGGACTCTCATAAAATGATATTACCTCAACAATACCGCTGATACAGTTTTCTCCTTAAACTCTATCGAAAGATCTTTCAATAACAGTAAAAAATATTCGACTATATTTACGGATATGATATCTGCCTTCGAATGTGTAAATCAGAATATATTATTAAGAAAACTCAGTTTTTACACAATACTTGGTGTAGCACTAGTTCAATGAAGTTATACTTACACGAAAGAAATAAAATTGTAGTATATGGCAAAAAACGAAGCATTGTGGCTAATGAGAGGAGTACCGCAAGGATCAGTATTGGGGCTACTTCTTTTCTTGATTTACATTAATGACCTCCCGTTAACTGTGAATTCTATAAACGTATCACCAAACTGCTAAAAACGATTTTTTTCGCGATTACTGAAGTTACTGAAATTAGAAAATGGAATTATGGTATCAGAAACACAAATAAAAGTGTTAAAAAAAACTTCCGGTTTTTTTTCCAGGGATAACTCCCATACACTGAGGAAAATTTTTATTAACCGTAGCTAGGAATCCAATAACCCTAGCAAGAAACTCTAATAGCATAGGGGACAATCGAGCTATCACTTGTGGTTATAAAGTCGATTTTGCTGATTATAACTCACTTGGAATAAATAGAAATTGTCGAATAACTAAGTTTCTCGAACTTTGCTACCGCTATGGAGTGCATTTACTTATGGCTAGCAGACAATGTTTGTGTAGTAGCTGGTAAACTTTGCTACCGCCAGCGTGTGCACCTACTTATGACTAAAAGGTATTGCTGTAGTTGTAGGAATCTGACTTTGCTACCGCTGGTGGATACAATTGCCCATAGAGCATAATTCATATTGTAGGTATGCTATGGTAACACATATTTATTTCTGTAGCTGTATAGTTTTCAATGAAAAATTATTGCAAAAAGTCTGTCGGAGTGTGTTCTTACAGTGACAAACATGAAAGAAGTTTCGAAATGAAACATGTGAGACAATGGGTCAAGTGAATAAACTTCAGGAGAAGCTCTTCATATTCATATTCCACATACTTCATTACTTAACACGAATATGTATGTCTCGAAAAAACTATTAATAGCATTTGAATATATTCATTCACTTCACCCATTATCACATAATTCCAATGTTGCTTGTTTGCGAGGAGCACTATTCGGCACTATGGCTGATGGACTTGAACAGCCGGTAACATTGAAACAACAGTTCTTCGTTTTCTCATTTCTAACCGTAACAACCTTCAAATGTTCGGTGCGTTCGTGGAGGGGGTAATTTCCGTCAGAATTTCAGCAAAACATCGAATAACCGCAGCATGGAACAAAGTAGTCGTAAGTAGGTTCTTCGAGTAATATTTTAGTGGCAGGTTGACAACTGTATTACCGTAAGTGGATGAACTTCTATGCGATGATCCACTTATCGTAAGCGAAAACCTTACGGCCATAGCCATGTAATTCATTAGTGAAAATTCACCTGTGTTTCTGATTGAAAAACTTACTGTCCGAGACTGACTGCCTAATAGTGACAGCATTATACCTACCTGTGGCAGAAAAACCACCTTCAGCAAAATCGTTTTTGTTGCCATAGAATTTGAATGTGCTACTTCTATTCTGTTATTTGTTATAGTAATAGTATTTCTTATTACAGTAGCAAGAAATATCCCAGCAAAAACTTTAATAGCAGAATTTTCCTGAGTGTATGATTGTACTGCTTCAACTTATTATTATTGTTTCAAATTCTTAATGTAATAGATACTTTTACGAGTAATTTTTTGTTGCGAATTTATCGAAAATCATATTCATTATGCGTCTCAAAAAAATGCGATTTAAAAAAAAACTGTACTTTCAATTGATCCTATGATCCTTCATGTGATGATCAAAGTCAAGACAATTCAAAAACATTTTGTAAAAGATTGAGTTGATCGATTTCAAGAAAAATCAAAGTCAAAACCTGCTCTATTATCGAAACAATAAAATCCTTATTGACAAAGCCTGAAGCAAGTAAGTATAAAAATAAATTTGAATATGTTTAGCTGAAAGACTAAATATAAAAACATTCTTGCATACTGCAAACAAAAAGTAAACCAGTGTATTTGATCTTCAGGTGGATATTCATCTATTATTGCCTATGATGATAAGAAATCAGATTTGGTTTTTCAGGGTGATGTAGTCATGAACTGGCTCTCTGTTGTTCAAGGATAATTAGCCTTGCTCAGCATTTTGGTCGATCATTGTCCCTCTTTTTTCCAATTGTTTCGTGATATGAAGATACATATTTTGCTATCGGAACTATTCGAGAAACAGAACGAGTAACTGTCGTCTGTCTAATTGTAAATTAGTTAGAAAAAGGAATGATGCTACCTTTAAAAGAAAACTCAAAACTTCTTTTGTTTGTTGAAATTCAGTTTTAATCATTGGCAGTCATGTTCTTGATGTTCAGCCATGCAATGAATCAATTGTTCAAGTGACGGCACAGAAAAAAGTCTCATGGAGTGAGATCTGGTGATCGAGGGGGTGATTCTATGGAACCTCTCCTCCTCCAGTGACCTTGAAAGTGTTCATTCAAATACTGACACACAGGCAAAGCATGGTAAGGAGGAGCGCTAATTTCTTGTAATTTTCAACAATGCAGAGTTATGCATACTTGATATTCCGAGGTCTTTTGTTAATTACAATAAGGATGACACCGACTGAACGACTGAATAGTATCTTGCGATTGATTGATTCCATTAACATTTTTAACGCAAATATTATCTTGGCACACTAACAGAAGGTTGGACTGTAAGGTAGAAGTAACGCTATATATAGTTCTGAAACAGTTCAAAACTATGCACGAAATGGAGGCACACACGTTGGCCCTGTATATTAGCGAATAAACACCATAAATGACAATTTATCGTTTGAAAGGCGACCAGTTGTGTTAAAATTTCGTAGAATTCGACTATCGTCTCAGGAAACGCCGACGGATATCGATTTGCATAATACTTTTTCCCATCCGTATATGGGTAGTCGCCCCCATCTGTTTAATTGTTGCTAATTAATATTTATACGCGCTATAAGTTGTTTATTTCTCAGTACCACTTCGAATTTTTTTAAAAGGTTTATTAAACTCCCACACACGTCCGAAACGTATTAATTCCATTCAATCGGTCAGTTAATGAATGATTTTTTGGTATAGTAAACAAGTAGTACGTGGATTGAAAGAAATTAACAGGTTGTGGAAGTTGGGTGGAGTAAATATTTTTACGAGCAAGCGAAAATAGTTGTAATAATTCTGGAACACCATCAATGGAATTTTGATGTATATCGATGTTTTTCATCTGGAATAAATAAATGAGAATTTTTATTTCTAATAATCCCCACTCCCTGTTAACATTTGATCGGTTTGACGTACAAACATAAAAAAACCGTTTGGAGGGTATCACCGATACTGCTGTTTGAAATAAAACACATTGTGATTGCTTGCTAGAAGGCACGGGGGGCACATGAACTTGAAAATTTTAAATGACATGGAGGGCGAGCAATTACAATGTGTTCTATTTCAACACTTAGTTTCGGTTATACCCTCCAACGTTTTTTTTTAACTGTTTGAAAGTTACCAAGAGGGGGACTATTAAAAGCCGCAGTGTATATTGTGATATTCCTGATGCTAGCATCAAGTGTCAACATTGCTCTAGTGCACTAAATTTTCCGTTCTCGATGGAATAGGTAAGAACTGGGCGTTGATCGAGACGTTTACAGCTTCCTTAACGAATATTGACATTCCGCAGTGGTCATGATGGTAGAGCGCTAGTCTATCAATCAGAGGGACGTGGGTTCGATTCCCAGCATGGTCACTGGTCTCGTGCTAGGAATCGCACGTTAAAAGTTAAGACCTCGTTATTCCTTAGCTCGCACAAGTTTCGACTTCTGAGGGCTGTTGTTCGTAGGGGGATGACAGCTGGTTAACGGAAAAAACAATTTTGAACAACAATTTTTTAAATAATTTTTTTTAACAACAAAATTCTTCTGACCACTGGAACTGTGTTTGCCCTTCGGTTAGTATGGTTAGTGGTTTAGCGAGGTTGACAAACCCCAGCACGTATCGGCGATGGTAGGTGCCAAAAGAAAATTTGGAAACTGGTGTATATCTTTTGGAATTGGTCATTCTTTTATAGCTTTGATTTCCTGCTCATTATCTGCTACTCCTTCTCCAGAAACAGATGGCATTTCTTGTAGCTCAGTTTTATCCAGTGCTTCTCAGTCTCACAAATTCATCCTTCAGGTTTTTCACGTGGTTCTCGAACGATCCTGAAGTTTGATCTATCAGACTAATAATTAGTAGTAATTATTCTTGAAATTCCCCTTTAAGACTATTCGAATTTTCTATAAGTTCATCTTATAGCCCCTTTGCGTTTTGTTGAATTTCTTCTTTTTAGCTCATCGAGTCTTGTTAGATTTTTTCTTTCAAGCACACCGAATTTTCTCGAAATAATTCTTTCAAGGATTTCGAGACTTCGTCGAGTTTATTGATTATCGAACTAAAATCAGTTCGAAGAAAAAGGTTTTGTGATTCTTTTCCTTCTGGAATCAGTCCTTCTGAGAGCCTTTTCTGAAGTACATCTTCCTTTCCGACTTTTTCTCATTCCCTATCCGCGAGCTATTCCTTGTAGGCAAACTGTCCTTGAAAGCATTTTAGTGTCTTTAACCGAGATATCAGTCTGTTTCAAACAAAAAGTTCAAACACTGTTTTAACAGGTCCGTAGTATATTTCGCGTGAAATCTATCAGTTTTTTTCCGCATCACAGAGACTGTCCACTACGCGAACACTTCATTGAATATTTTGAAAATCCAACTTCTGACACTACTGTAGTAAATACACTCAAATATAATCCACTAATTTATTTAGGGACGTTTTCATAGCGAGCTGTAAGTATCATTTAGTTCAAATAGCTTTTAGACTGTAACAAATTGTCAACTGCAACTCAAAATCTTGAATGTGATTATGAAATGACCCATTAGACCTGTAAAATATAGTAAATTATGTCTCCACCGCCAAGCTAAACGATTAGATTATCTTTGGATGTGTGATGTCATGCACTGTTAATGTGTCGAGCTCGATTATTCCAACAAACGGTCAGGTCCGGCTACAGGGATCCCATATTTTTATGGAACGTTCATAAGTTTGTGAACTGGACATGTTTTTCCCCCACAAAACGGGAGTTGATTTATTGAGAATAATAATTGACAGACGTACAATTGTAGTGACTTGATTATACCGCATTTGAAACGTTTATTTGTTTTTTCACCAAAAATAACTATCAAACTCAAAAGTGTCAGACACCACACTTAAATATGAGTTTCTCCATTTTGATTGGTTTTGTGCCTGGGTCAAATCTGGCAAATCAAATTTGAATCCAAATCGTGCTGAAATTTGACTGGAAATGCTTTACATACACTTTCCTATAAAAAGTCCTGTTGTGGCAATTTCCGTAGACCTGTGGGGAAGAAAACATGTTTATAAATGCATTTTTCAAAAATCTTTCAGAGTACCGTGGGGACCGTCATTGGTCGATAGTTTTCGATCAATCACGGATCGATAGATAGATTACCTTTTGTTAAGACTGGTTTTACAATACCAATTTTGAGATACGATGGAAATTTGTTTAGGTCTATTCGCAAATAAACACAGTTCTCGAATTTTTGCGGACATCAAATAATATACCTATACGTCATCTGCAAAGAGTATGCTGGGACCCTTCGTCGATGTTGCCAAGTCATTTATAAATACCTATATGAAATAGCATAATTTAGTCCAAATTGTAATATTTATCAAACACGTCGATTTCTCTCAGTGCAGCAAATTATCAGGGTGATTTCAATCAATTACGATTGCTGCAATATAGCCGTACAATTTTTGTCTGCGCTAATGTCACTCGATATAATGGAATTAAATATTACATAACTACGCTCGTACGATAGTCATGGCAAGCCCAATCCTTTGCGTGCCTAATTATTCATAGAATATAGATTGAAAAATCGTATTCGTAAGTACGGATACGGAGAAAGGAGAACATTAACGTCGAAAAAAATCGATTTCATCAACTAATTGTCGCCGTTATGATTTACGGAGAATAATTGAATCGGTTCGGGAACGAGTGAGGCAGATAATCATAGCTCGAATGGTTTCGAAGTGTCTTTATAAATAAAACTAATGGGTTTCTCTGGAAGATCTGACGAGATCAAGGATCGAGAGCACTTTAGTGTATGAATATTTGTGGGTGACTTCATAACCGCAAATGAATCACTAGGAATGAGAGTTCTTACAACGGGTGTCTCGAAAAAATTAAAACAGAAAATTTATGTTTTATGAATTTTTATTTTCGAAATGATTATAAATTATACGAAGAACCACGTCCTAGCAGACCAAAATGTAGTTACGCCGCTGGTGGGACACGAATCACTATTTTGAATTTGATAGTGATAGTGCCCAGGGAAAAATCAAAATATAGATGGTAGATGGTAGTTAACGGTTGGATGGGTTGGTCTACTCGGACGTGATTCTTCGTATAATTTAGTTAGATTGAACTTCCTTGCTGTTTGATATATAATTATACTTCATAACTACGTCCTCCCAGACCAAAATCTAGATATTTAAAGCCCCCGCTTTTTTTATTTCATCATTACATTCATGAGTGTTGAGTGAACATAATTAATAATATAATAATAATAGAACAACAGGAAAATGCTAAAAATTTTGCCTAAATGAACTAAATTGGCAACAAAACAAACATTTCCAGTTATGGAATATAGCATTTCTGGCATGAACTGAACTAGATATCTATAACCTACTGGTCTGTTTTTCAAAAGATGAGGAAACATGTTGCGTGCTTTGACCTCTGAAAAATCAGTGACATTCATATTCAGTTCGAAATGATTAGAATGGAAGTTCCTGATGAGATTTGTTTGAAAATTGTAGTCCACAAAACTATTTGTTTATTAATTTTGGAATTACCAATAGCGACTGTGGTTCACCTAGTGTGGATGTTATAAAAAAATCTGAATATTTTCATTATATTTTGTTCTTGTAGAATTTTTCTCAGCTTGATCTTTGGTAGAGATTGAACCTTTGCGACAAAGTCAGGGTGGGGGGGGTAGTTCAAAAGTTAAACTTGCCGAAGTGGCAGTTAAATTGGAAAACACAGATTCCCTTCAAGAAATAGTGTAATCATTTTTTAAAATTGTATGCGGTTAGAAATAATTTTATTCAAAACCCGTATAAATCTTCAGTCATTTTGAGGAGAAAATCTCAATTGCAAAATATGCTGGACAAATTTTCTGCATGTTGCATTTGAATTTCACCCAATCAAATATACTTCTGATGTCCACAATTGTTTCAGGATGATGTCATAAGTTTCTCGATGAGTGAATGCTCTGTTTCAATATTTCAAAAAGGTGATTCCATATCGTCTCTAACGTTATCTTGTGACGTTATCTAAGAAGCCCGAATCCAGAGATCTCTTGCACCATTTTCGTAAATTCCAAGTAATTTAATTAAATTTTTAATATTTTGTGCTGTCCATTCTGTTGATGAACGCACAAAACATTTGAAGCACTTCAGTCTACCTGGATGTTGTTCAGTCCTTGATAGAACCAATAAGCATCATAACTCTTACTTTTTCAGTGGGTATCGTTAAATTAAGCTCAGTTTTATCCCAAACTGAAATGAGGTATTCATTATACGTACACAACTCACAAGAATTTAAATATTAGACGTGATCAGGGTATCATTGAAACACGTAATGAGTACTCAGCAAATATGATGGATTCGAGCAAGCAGTAAGTTTTTGTTTTTTGCAACTTTGAAATAGTGATTCGTGACCCACCAGAGGCGTAACTACATTTTGGTCTTGGAGGACCTCGTTATGAAGTATAATTAATGTTTGTATTGATACTTTCATAACACTGAACCGCTATGTTTCATGGTGTATTGATGTTCGGTTAACAATGACCAATAAAAAAGTCTGACATCGCATTGAACGCATCAATCGGTGATTTAGAATTCAACGTACTAGAATATTTCGGTGATTTTTCGATGACCAAATTAATGCGGGTTTGATTATCAAATGAATAGATTTGTTCTTGGAATGATAGTTCTGTCACCAACCTATTAATATTTCAAAACGATTATCTATAAATGTATGTACAATCACCCGAAATAATTAGATTTATTCTCATTCATTCTCAGAATGATAGATCTGCCAACAAATTGTTAAATCAATTAAAATTATGGCAATTAATGATGTAATAAGCATTTATGTCTGTCATAATAGGAAGTTAAATAAAAATGTCTTAAAGATACTTGTATTTATGGCACAAAGATGAAAAAAGAAGGGGAAAATGATCCAAAGTAACTTTGCTATCCAAGTTGAATGCAATATTTTTACACTACAATCGGTCATTTAAACTGACTTGACTACGCCCAATTAGGAACTAATTGGTGAATTAGATGACAGATTCAATATTTTCTATATAAATGTATTATTACTGCCGGTGACTTATTTTTTTGAGGAAAAACCTTATATTCAGGCTATAAAAAAAGTGATCAAACTATAATTTAAGTTACATATTTACATGAATATAATGTTTCATAGTTATAGACTGTTTTGATTAACATTATGACTAATATATTGCTGCGGGTATTGCAGATTGGTGACAAATGTAAACATATGTGACAGAAAGTATTGTTCTCGGATATTTCTCATTCACTACTTCTAAAATCGAAGAATTGATAGAATTTGTGGTGACTTGAGTTGCAGAACAAAATGAAAATGCTTGAATATATTCTGAAATGAAATAACATTTTGTGGGCCTATTGATAAAAAAACGAAGCGAACAGGCATCGACTGAAACCAAAAATTGTCCCTTCAAAAATTTTTCATTTTGTCGGCAAACTCGTAGGAATTTTGATCATAAAAACTTTCCTGTTGACTGGAGAAGAGGTTGAACTTCGACAATTCGTGCATTGGAGAATTCATGTGAGATACAATAGATCTTTTTCTATTTTTGGTGGACAGTAAACTTTTGGCTTTGGAATATACACATAGTTGTGTATTGTGGACATTATTAGACAATTGCATATTAATTAACATAAGAAGGTTTTTTCATTCGATATAATCATCATGAATACCTGAGAAGATAATCCGTTGGAGTTCTCCCAAACCTTTGTCTGGAATCTTTCAGTTTGGAATTCTTGAAATTCGATCCTCTTTACAGAGATGAAAATATCATTGATGAAAAGATATTCTCGGATTTAAACCCGAGTAGTCTAAACTTCGTTGTTTACAACACTCCGTATGTTTTAAGGCAGTTCATTACAACTTAACGTCCTTATTGATTTATTGCTTGATACAAGACTCAACTTTTTTCGTAGTTTTGATTTCATCAATCATGAACGTTTCTCATGTTTGCCATGAACAGCAGCATAGTCATCAGAACTGTCATGTTGCCGATTGGAAGTAATCCCAACATTTTTCTCTCGAAAAAACGACGTCTGATTATTTTCCCAGCCGATAGTTTCGTGACGAAAGATTGGATAAATACGATTAGTTTCGTGCTGCAACAGTTTTACACATACATGCATACACAGTACCGAATTATCCCAATTATCCTATCATAGGTCCGTAAAGTTATTGAGAGCGGAGTTCAAAATATTCACAGAGACTGATATAAAAATAATTGTTCGGCAGATTTTTTAATTTTTATTTTCTAATTTCTTGATGTTGAGGCAGAGTTCAAATCTTTGTTGTTCTCTAAAAAACAATACCTTTAAGGTGTACACCAAAGAGATGAATAAACTGACGGAGCAGGTTCAATTGAACTACTTATGGTAGGATAATTGATGAGATTACACAAAAACATCTTCGATAAAATTATATTTCATAGAGAGATGTAGTAGTAGTGGTAATCATGGGGAGGCCGCTGCCGCAGCCAAGCAAGTAGGCCCCAATGGGCCCTTTTTGCTCTCGTTGCTCTCCACATAACTACCTTGCCTCTCCTAGTCTTCCTTTCCGAATCTTTGTGACCTTCTGATGAAGGTCAGTATGTCCGTCCACTTTAATTCGATGAGTTCTTCTTGTAGGAGTATTTCAACTCCGAAGATTTCGAATCTTAGCCTTCTGTACGCCTCACACTCGCCAAGGAAGTGAGACGATGTTGCTTCGTCTTCTTCACACATATGGCAGGTGGGGCTGTCTTTTATACCCATTAGTGACAGGTGTCTGCCTAGTTTATTAAGGCCTGTTAGTATTCCTACAAGGAGGCGTAGTGTTTGGCGATCTCTGCCTAAGAGCCACACCAAACTTGACTTGCTAGAGCCGGCTACAAAATCTTTGGACTGTCTGCATCTGGCGGTGTTCCTCCAGAGTTCGTTTACTTCTCTTTCCGCCCAGTCGTTCAGGGCAGAAGAGATTTGACTCCTTGCGATGCCTAGTACTGGCTCCGGCCCACAGAACGGCGCCGCGGAACCGGTTCTGGCAAGTTCGTCAGCCACCTCGTTTCCCGGCACCCCTCTGTGACCAGGAACCCATACCAGCTCGACTTCCTTTGTTTCAGCTAAGTTCTCCAGACCGTCTCCGCATTCCTGTACCAGGACTGAACTTGGCTTAGGATGGCAGATGCCTCTGAGCGCTGTCTGGTTATCCGAAGAGATATAAATTCTCTGCTCGGGTCCTTCTATCACCTCTTGCATCATAGTTACGTTTAGAATGGCGAACACTTGAGCTTGGAAAACTGTTGTATATCTTCCCAGAGCGTAGCTTTCTCCTATACCTCTTTCTTCCAAGAAGATGCCCACGCGAACCGTCCGTGTAACATAATAGGCTTCCTGGTTGGAATTCCACTGTATTTCCTTCTCATTGCTCTCTGCTCGGAATAGTAAGAGCAAACAAACTTCCTATTCCATCGCAATCTGTCTTGTGCGCTTTTCCCTCTGAGGGCGGAAATAGGAATCTCCTGCTCCGCCCACTTTGCGATTTTTGCATGCCCTATCATCTCTCCTTCGTTTACCCAGACCTCCGAGTCTCGCATCCTCAAATGGACTGACATTGCCTCCTTGATTCAGACTGGAAGGGGTGGTAGCCTCAACAGCACCTCCAATACCGCGGTTGGGGTCGTTCTCATTGCACCCGTTATTAATAAACAGGGCAACCTCTGGAGCTTACTGAGCTTTTGACTTATTGTGCTACTTTGTGCGCCTGGCCACCATAAAGCTGACCCATATTGGATCATTGGTCTTACGCATAATCTCTGGATTGGTTCCCCAATTTTTCCCTACAACTCTCCTTAGTTGCCATAGGATTGCTACCGACTCATAGAGATATACTTCTTTTCGATGTTCTTTCAGAGAAGTTAGTCGAATTTGTCAGTGTGGTATGCACTTGAGTTGAAACTCTTGTAATATCAGAAGGTGTGACATTAACAACCAGTATATTTTATGTCAGAACTATTATTCAAGGGTTGAATTCGAGTAATAAGTATATTTAGAAGTCCTGTTGTATTATTTCTCAACTTTTCGTCTGAAATACAATATTTTCTGTCTTACAATTAAAATTCGAATAGTAGGCTCCTGTCATAATCGTAATTCACTAAAATCTATTGATTCTTCAGTAAATGATAGTAATATTTTTTGAGGGGTTGATATTAATGATATTTTCAACAAGCGCGTGGGGTTTTAGGTGACATATGAATGTAGCAGAGACATTACGATCGTGATTTGTCAGCTGGAACCACATCACATCGAACGAAATCTTTCGGCAGATCCAGGCTCTCCTCACATTTTCATGTAATACTCAATTCAGAGCACACGTAGAGGGTAGTTATAAAACTGAGTCGAGCATGAATCTTGAATCGAGTCTGCTAGGACCAGCGAATCTTCTATTTCCACCTGGGTCATGCTGGACGCTATTGATGTTTTTGTTAAGTCTTGTATGTAGCAGAAGTGAATCTTCAATTGTTCTGATGTGTCTCCTCCTCTCTCACCTCTCGAATAATTTCAGTCAGAAGGTATTTTGGTTCCGGAGTATTTCACTCAAGACTACTCCGTCTGTATTCAAACCTGAAAATGAAAGAAAGGCATATAAAAAACTAACTCATTGTGTTATATATTGTTTTTTATCACTGCCGTTTGTCTACAAACCGGCCCTGTGAGATCTGTCGACTCTTCGAGTCATCGGGAAATTTGAATACAATTTCTCTCCGAGAATACCTTTTTTGGTCTCGGTTTACAGTTATGTTATAAACATACGGTTATTGTATACTTTATCGTAATTCATCGAGGCGAAATTGAATGTCTTGCATGATTTCGAAGATTGACGCGAATTTGTGTCGCATTTCGAAACAAAATTCCGTAATCGATTCGTATTTTTTTATGATCGATTGATTGATTGATTTATGGTTATGGACGTTATGTTATGGCTTGTCTTTAGCAATTGCATCGATTGGAATTAATCAATATCATTCATCTGTTTTGATGAATATTTAATAGGAAAATAGTTATTTTTGAAGGAATCATACATCCAAAGTCTTGAAGATCAATGTTCCATTTCAAACATTCTCAACTCATCGATTTTTCCGTTTTATTTAGTCGACTTTTTGTATTTTCAATCTCTCCAGCCCTTTTAACTTTTTCTCAATATACTTATTTCTATCCTAAGGTATAATAGTGGCTAGAAAGAGCTCCAGAACCGCAGTGAACGATGACTGCGTAAAGCTCATAATAACAGTAAGCTACAGTCTAGTTCCTAAATTGTAGATAGTGACTCATCGTACATTTTCTGTTTTTTACGGGATTTGAAAGTGCGGAGGGGATGTGCGAAAGTGGCAAAGTAATACTTGATTTGAAGCCAAAGTACCTAGCTTATTTTTGTTCTATTTTTTGACCTGCTTTGTATGAATTATGAACCGAACAACCGATGGTCACTATCTACAATTTAGGAACTAGACTTATAGATCGGTATGTTCTTCTAGCTTGATTCGAGAAGCTCGATAAAAACACAACTGAGAAGGCAAGCATTTACGAGTTTTTCCGCAAAAGCATTTTGTGATATCCTATTCGAATTATTCATATTACTACTCATCCGAGAACAGAAAAGTGGCATCTAACTTTCTCTAGATATGCATATTTTTGTAAATTTCCACGAAATTCACAAGGGTATCGAGGGTTTCAATATCGAGAGTAAAAGCAAAATGTACCGTTTTACTTCTACATTTTTAGTGTCAGTAAAAGTGGAGATGGCTCAATATTTTGTATCGAGAAAATTTATTATCCGGGGTGGTTAAACTGCCATTCAGCATATTTCCCCTATATATTATACCGCGGCGGTGGACTTTATAGCCTGATTTTTGCTGGGTCATCATTCGTAGTCGGATGTCTTCTTTTCAGAGTACAAGAAATGTGGTGGGAAATTGCGGAAAGCTAAATCTTTTTTATGTCGTTGGTTAGTTTAACGTGGTGATATATGTGTGTGGAGGGATGGGTTTATGGAAATATGCACTCAGTGGCGGCTCGTGCCAAACAAGGGAAAGCTGACATATTCGATTTGAAATTCATGAAGGCTCTTTCTAAAGTGTGGTCCCTTCAAAAATTGTAAATGAGAAGGAGGACGTGTGGCACTTTGTTCGAAAGGGATTTCCATTCTATTTTTTAGCAATATTAAGTTTTTCAAATTTGGTGGAATCATAACTAAAAAAATGCATTTTAAAAATGTAAAATTTTGATACCTACATTTGATTTAAAATAACCCCATGAAAAGTAACCAGGTATCAATAATGAAAGATGTGGAAACTTATCAGTCCAAACCCGTTTACTTGAAATTCGACATCTTGTTGAAAATTCTACGCAGTATCTATCCATTCTGGATTACTGAGAATCCGTACGGAAATGCATGATTCCACTTTGTGTGGGTTCCCACCGTAGGCTGCTGATCAAGAAATGTATAATTTTGTACCGTGTCGGATTCTATGAGAGAATACTCCCCTGATGCTTGTAATTTCGTTTCGAACAGCAATTTGCCTTTCCGAGAACTCACTTCGCGTTCAGTACCAGATATATTTATAATTATGTTTTCAAAGAAATCCTAATGGATATGATAAATAGGAAATGAGATCGAGCTCAGTGCATTCTTGGACTTGTATTATTAACGTTTATTAGACCGGACAAATAAGGAATTCTTCAGCTGACCCATTTCAGAAATTAATAAACAATAATAGTAGCCATATTGGAATAATTTGAATTGCTTTCTGATAAAATTTCCGTTGGCATAATAAGCCTCAAAGATGCATTCAGACTCTGCAAATTCGGCGCTTCTCATTGGCTTAGTAGGAATTCTTGTGTGCGAAGAAATGAGAAGAGAGAGAGAAATGAAAGAAACATAACAAGGGTAAGAATTAGAAAATATGGTGAAAATGGAATAATTTAAGCAGTTTTAGCGTTAAATATACAGTACGTGTCACATCGAACGGGACATAGGGAAGAATAAAATATTAGGACAGTTGAAAATTTTGACAATAACAATAATTACAAGTAGTTTCAAAAATCACAGGAACAATCCCAGATGGTGTACCGCAGGGATCCATTTTAGGACTTCTTTTGTTTATAATTTGTCTTAATGAACTACCACACGATGTATTTTATTGCTGACGATACCACAATCCAATCAAATGAGGCAATTTCTTCAGAGGCGAGAACAAAAACTGGAAAGTAGTTTAATGCCAACGACTCTACCTAAATAGAAAAAAACTCAAAACATGGTATTCCCACAAACTAGTGTGAAATTTCTGGGAAGTTATTGACAGCAAATTGAAATGGGATCAGCCATGAATGGAATATAAAAAACTCAATAGAAATTTATTTTTACCAAGAAACATCTCTAGACAAGTCTCAAAGTAACTCTTTGAGCACCATATTTTTCACTGTATTAATCCATTATTTCTTATGGTGCTGTCGCTACTAACTTTTCACTCTTTCTATATTATGGAAAATTTTATTTACTTAAGAGTACCTATATATTTATAAAAACTAACCTATCCAATTTTGAAATTCCAGAGAATATACCTAACCATAATCCTCTCCGATAGTCAAGCAGCCATCAAAGCGTTGAGCTCATATGACATCAACTCAAAGATGGTTTGGGAATGTCTAGACAAACTTAATGATCTAGGCAGAAACAACAAGGTGATCCTCTTCTGGGTGCCAGGGCACGTCGGAGTGGGGGCAATGAACAAGCAGGTACCCTGGCACGAAAAGGGGCATCAACGCCACTGATCAGGCCAGAACCATTTTGCGGACTTGGAAAATCTTCCAAGACGAACTCAATAAAACTGAAGAAGCAATGAGAGCAACTTACTGGCAAAGACTTCCATGTCTAAGGCAGGCCAAAGATCTCCTCGGTAACTTCAAGACACTGATTAACCTCAGCAAAACTAGTCTAAAGACAATCACGGGATTTCTTACGGGGCACTGCAGACTCAAAGAACACTTAAGGAAGCTAGGCTTAGAAGAGGACAGCACCTGCAGATTCTGTGGGGAACATCCAGAAACATCACACCATATATTGATAGAGTGTTATGCTGTACATCACAAAAGATTGAATATACTGGGATTACACCAGCTGACTGTGGGAGAAATACCACGGGTAGACCCCCGCAAAATTCTTAAATACCTCAAGGAATTGGGGCTTGAGGGACTGCTGCGAACGAGAACACCTCGAAATAGCAGAAGAAAATGGAGCACAATAGATCTAATTAGGTCGCAGCGCATTAGTCACCATCCATTTTTACCATTACCATAATCCCTTTGTAACTATAGGGGTCCCTTATGTTGAATTTCCAATTAAGCCGAGCTTTATAGAGTGTCTTTTAAAAGTCTGGGAACGGCCTCTGCAAAAATTTTAACATTTTATAATTCATTGATATGTGTCTTCGTCACTTTCAATGGTAACAATTCATAAAGTTCACAGTCTTATACACTCGAATTTATAAATTCGATACAAATTGTCCAGTGTTACTGGAGCAGGAATATCGGAACTTTCAAGTGTTTTCAGAAACGTCTATTAATACACTTTCGTGTATGTGCAGCAGATTTTTAGTGAGCCAACGGTGTGGAATTGGGGAAGAATGTCGGCCGACGGAATAGGGTAAAGTGATACCGGGTATTCTCTTACACGGTCGTTATATGACGAATAGTATCGCATTTCGTTGAAGAGTAAGCAGGATCATGCCGTTTTCACACACTTCACGAACGAGATGTAGGTATCTGTTGTCTCGGTACAACTCGACGCTGCCTGGGGGTTCTCTGTACCGGTGGCCGGGTTAATTGATCAATCAGCAGATTTGGTGGTTCAGGAGGCTGCAGCTTGTTCTCATCGAGCTGGAAAGATAAGAATTGGATGTCAGTTTTCGTTCAACACTAAATTAAACACAAACATATAGATCATATAGAAAAATCAACCGAATTTTTTTTTATATACCATTAGGGGGAGAAGTTATCATAATTGAGGCATATTGAACACGCGACGAAGCATTCAATAGTATTTGAGAAATAATTTTTTGCATTCCATAATAGGAGTTGTTGTTTTGTTGAAGGGGGCTAGAATATTTTCAAAAATGTGGCGCTCGTACCAAAAGTGGACCCCAACTTCCTTATTTTAAATATTTATCACATTTTCAGATTCTACGCAAATTTTCATGTATAATGTCGGGTACCCAACTATCCCGTTTTTTGATATTTCAAATATTATGTTGAAAATTTCGTATGCAGACCAAAATTTTCGTTTTTTTTTCCTGCACAGTATTATTTATTTTTAATTGTGTATCGATTTATTCTTTGTGGATAATCTAATTCTGCAGAATTCTGATATCAACTCGATTAGAGTTATACAGGGCGTTCACAAGACAATGATATTTTCAATTTTTTTCTGATGGAAATCTCCAAATTTTATAGGTTATCTCATTCCATCCAGTACAAAAAATGGGGCTAGCTTTGAAATCGGTTATTAATGCCTATATTCAACAGTTTTCCAAATATTGGAAAATTAACCACTTTCTGCTCTAGGAAACGTATTCGTGAGTTTAGTTATTCTCAGTTGGCCATGGTGTTCGCTGCTGCGTTTGAAATAGTCTACTGCCTTGAAAACAGAATTATTCAAATGAAGACAGCTCAAATCTCTTCATTATCTATGACCAATTTAAAAGGTTTATAACAACTTTCCACTTCCATCAAAGGTCATTGTCGGGTCGTCAGAGGAGTGCGGTCGGATTTTAAATATTTTGAAGTGATCTCAAAAATAAGATTCGAGTTGGCATGGTCTGTGGTGGGTCAAAATACATTCGATTTTGTCCAAATAACAACTTTTTATCATCAAAGGTCATTGTCGAGTCGTCAAAGGATTGGAACGGATTTTAAAAATTTATAAGTCATCTCAAAAATAGGATTCGAGTTGGCGCGGTCTGTGGTGGGTCAGAATACATTCATTTTTGTCCAAATAACAACTTTCCACTATCGAAGGTCATTGTCGGGTCGACAGAGGAGTGCGGTCAAATTTTAAATATTTTGAAGTGATCTCAAAAATAGGATTCGAGTTGGCGCGGTCTGTGGTGGGTCAGAATACATTCATTTTTGTCCAAATAACAACTTTCCACTATCGAAGGTCATTGTCGGGTCGACAGAGGAGTGCGGTCAAATTTTAAATATTTTGAAGTGATCTCAAAAATAGGAATCGAGTTGGCGCGGTCTGTGGTGGGTCAGAATACATTAATTTTTTAATAACAACTTTCCACTATCGAAGGTCATTGTCGGGTCGTCAGAGAAGTGTGGTCGGATTTTAAATATTTTGAAGTGATCTCAAAAATAGGATTCGAGTTGACGTGGTCTGTGGTGGGTCAGAATACATTCATTCTCGTCCAATTAACAACCCTTCGTCATCAAAGGTCACTGTCGGGTCATCAGAGGAGTGCGGTCGGATTTTCAACATTTGGAAGTGATCTAAAAAATTAGATATAACTTTTTGTTGAAGTTGAGCTTCTCCACCCACCACCATCTGGTTTCGAAACATGCAGATATGAGCCCATGTCTTGTACATAACTGATTTTTAAATTCATCAATTCACAGCATCGATAGGCACAGACCATTATTAGTGCAACTTAAATATTTCAAAGTTGAACTGTCTGAAAGTTTACCAGATATTATCATCTTGATCATTAAATATTCTTTATCGCAAGCTCTCGTCAAACGTAAAACGTTGTATTGCATGCGTGTTATTGATAAATTTTATTCGTTTAACAAAATCAAATGCACGAGCTTCGCTCTCGCTTTCAAACATTCTTGCGCGAATAGAATGCTTCCTTAAACATTTATGCAATAAATATTATCGTATTTTTCCTTGCTCGCACAAGCTCTTAGATGAGCTTCTAAGGGGTTTTCGTTTTAACAAACATAGTAATTCTGATGGCAGTTTTTACAGAGTGGCAAGTTGTGACTCCAGGGGCACTGTAGCCAAGAAGGCGTTATTGTGCCGGGGACGAGAGTTTGTTAGGGGTCAGTCATTATTCATGACCTTATAGTACGCATGTCTCTTGGCAACCATGTCGCGATGAAGTTTTGTCGAATTTACATTAATGTGTTCAACTCTATCGCGAAATACATTATTCGTATGGGAACTTCACGACGGAAAGCCAATTTGCCTTATATTATCGGTGAAAATTATCAAGCTCAGCCGTTACCGACAAGGGCGCGCTTATGTAAAATGCATTATCTTCGAAATCCCCGTATACGAGATTTTAAATAATTTATGAAGATTTTATATTCTGCTCCACATAAAACGCATACGAATGTCACGTAGAAGCGATAAATTTAGCGAAATAACTTATTGCCGATCGTGTTTCGCACATCTGAATATAAAAGTAATGAGTCAGGAATATTTCAGAGATGGCGTACGTATATCGACGGCGTCTGTCGATTCAGAAACTGAATGCGAATTTTCTGATTTTTCTTCGTTGGATTGGGGTCGCTCGACTCGTGCACTACAGAATGGAATATCCTGATGACTTCCAAACTTGTATAAGTCGATTTTTGACGAAGGTTTCTGAACTTATATATAATTCAAAGAACTCGGCACATGTAGCAAATGGTTCTGGTTCTTCTACGATTTCCTTTGGTACCCATTTTATTATTCGGAGTAGCTCGTTTAAAAAGAACTATTCGGGGTCGCCACGGAGTGGGCGACTTCGACATTTTGAAATGTGTAGGTCAAACTCCGGGAAATCAAACATTCTGCCATAAGATTTAAAGTTAATAAATTGTTCATTATTTCTTTGTCGTTTTATATTTGGATCGATTTCTTTGATTTAATGCAGAAAGCATATCTTTGATAGGACTAGTAAGTCAAAGAGAAATGTTGTTCAGTGCCGCAGTGCAAGAATTATTTATCTTCAAATGTGTCCGCAATCTTTTTCCAGAAACCAATTGTTCCAGACATTAGCTAAAGCATGGAGAATTAGACTGAATTCGAAGATTTCACACTTAGTACGATATATTTTGATTATAATAATTGGCGTAAATGTATCCAGTTATTTTCTAGACACAAGAAGCAAAACATTTAAACGACTGAAGAAAGCGGTCATTCCATCTCAAAAACTTCCAGAAACTAGTTCATCAAGGCAACGAAATGTTAACCGATCTGGGAGAAAATGGTAACAGGATTTTCTAACTGTAATTGTTTAATGATTTCAATACTTTACAAGGTTAGACGCTGTTGATGGTGCAGAAGTTACAGGATCTGGAGATGTTTTATCAGTTCAGTGCTTTTCATTGGATGTAGCCAGTTCACTTTCAATCCAGGAACAAATTCAGCAGTATGGCAGTGACACGGATCCACTTCCCAATAAATTAGATGAATTTATAGACAAATCTATTTGAACACCATTTCGTTTGTACGATCTCAGAGCTATTCTTCAATCAGACAATAATATGATATGTTTTACTGGTGTTGATAGAAATATTTGAAAATATATATTTAATTCAGAAGATATTCCAGATAATCTCCAAGCAACACTGAGAAGTCGTCGGGAGATTTGTACGACTTAGGGAAGACCTATCCCTCACCTTCTTGAATGTGTGATGCCATGCACGAGAACATCAGTGACCCTGTTGAGGTTTGAACCCATACATCTATTGATGATTGGATTGAGAAGCAATTGTTTAACAGTCATGCCACCATCGCTCGTGACAATTCTGAAATGCAACCATACTTTTCGCTGACAGTCTTAAGTGATCCTAGTAATATATTCTTGACAGTTTTGCTTCATTATTCGAAAGTGTTCACTTAGAGTGCTAGAACCAATATTTTAATTGAATCCCTCATCTATGTAATGTGTAATAACTATAATAAGATTTGTAAATACTGGGACATAAGTATAAACCTTTAAGTTTGCCTTTAAAAATCATTTATAGTGTTACTTAAAACTGTTGGCACATTATTGTAACTATCTGCATAAATTGTTCTACTATTGGACAATAAAGATTTTTTTTATTATTTGATACATGATAATGAAAACCTGGACTGTTAATTGAATTATTTCATATGTTGCGTACAGTCGGTAACAATTATTTTGTATAGGTAATAGGTAAATGAAATAAAAATTATTTCCAAATAATAGTTCTTCTTATTCAAAATTAAATCAAGATGAATGGTACTGTGGTGTCACAATAATAAATTTCACAAGTAACCCTTTCACAACATTTCAACACAAATAGGTATGTGCACTTAGAAAACAAAATATGTATATAGGTGTCGATGTGGGGTGAAGTGAATACTTCAATTTATCATTACTAACTGGATCGGGATGTTGAACAATTTCACAAGTTAGGTATTTCACACAATCACAACACTCTATTAACAGGTTCAAATTCTCTTTTTCAACTTCATTGGATTTGAATTCATATCGATGTTTCTTATCGAAATGGCAGAAGTCCACTGCTCTTTTAGCATAAACTGCCTCAACAAGCTAAAGTATTCATAAAAATGAATTAAAAAATATTAAATATCAACAAAACATCTAACATCTAAAAGTCATCAACTGTCACGTGATTGATGTGACGTTTGCTTTGTTTTTCCAGAGTTTTGAAGCGTCCCCTGGTGCCAATGGCGACCGCGAATAAGCCTTCTTGGAAGAGTTAGGATCGAAAAAAATTACGCTTCTTTTCGAAAAGGGTACGCTAACACCTTGATATTCAAATGGCATTTATAAAAATTTATTTTATATTTACAAATTACCATATGAACCAACTATAACAAAACCAAGTCCCAACTCTTAATGTTTTTTCCTTCTATCTTACTTGAAAACTTTGATTTTCTGACCCGAGATAAAAGATAACATTATTTTCTCCCTGGGAAAAAAAATTTTCCTTCTTCCAAGTTTCTTAATTATCTAACGCACGAAAGAGTTTCTTTACCTCGTCTAAGCTCGTCAAACGATGCTAAGAAAATTAATTTGAGTCAAATAATTGAATCAGGCAAATAAAAATAATGAAGTCTCAATTAAAAACCAAATTTTCAAAATGTTTGGGGTTAGAAAGTTCTCTCTGGTCTAGTGTCCACTTTTTCTTTCTCTTGCTGACTCTTCCAATTTTGTAGAGATTTCCCTTGGTCGCAGCGTTCGTAGATGTTGGAAGATTTTGACTAACGATATTGTCTGTTTTCACATCTTGGGCTGTTTTGAACTACCTTGTATAACACCCTCTCTTGGTATGTTAATATTCTTCAGTTCTTTGTTTTGGGTCTACTATCAAAGTTTTCACTCTGATTGCCTCTCTGTTGAATTTGCCAAGTAGGAACCAGTTTTTTCTTCAATATGTGAAGTCGATCTTTTAGATTGTTTTCAAATATTTGAGCAGCTGTAGCTCTGTATCATCGTAAGGAAGCTATACCGGAAAATCAAATTATTTTTGATGAGCTCGACGCAGTATGTTAGCTTGACCGTAAGATTGTGGATATTAACCAAATGTTCATGTTGTGACCAGTAAATTCAAAAGGTCAAAAGCTCCATTTGAGTTTGAGTTTTTTCACTTCTGGAATGTTACAGTAGTTTTTTTATACTAACTAAATAGTTATAACTCTCATGTTGGTTAGGTCTTGATGATATTTCTGTGATTACGAAAGGATCTATATTCTTCAGACATATTTTTCAAGATTGTATATGGCTCTTTGATGTGTTCAGGATCTATTGGCTCTTGATTTTGCCAACACTCTTTATCAGTCCAAAATGGCCATCGTTCTCGTTCTCTCTTTTCAAACACAACGTCCTAATCAAATAAATGAATATTTGGAAGCTCTAGTGTGAATAAAATATTCCTTAATGAGGTTAGAATAACAATCCGATCATTATAACAAAGGATATCGTATTTTAATTCGACTCATTTGTGTATTTATATCTGTAACCTCAATAAGTTTTCTTTTATCGGACCAATTATTCAGTATGAATTGTTTTATTCTTTTTAATTCTTCATCTTTGTTTTTTCACTTTCAGTATATCAAGTGGAAATCCAGTATCCGAATTTCTAAAATTACTGAATGTATGTAAACATTCTTATCGTGCCGTCATTATAATATATCCTCATGAAACTAAATCTCTGATCATAAAATGCCAGGTATATTTCAAAAGGACAAGTTGAATTTAGAGTTTAATTCTGAAATGATGCAGTCTATTTGCTAATTTGTTCATATCCTTGGTTGTCGTTGGAACTTTGAAACATATTGTTAAGACTGCTCGATAAGCTGAAACATAAAAAAATTTAATAATTTCGAGTGACGTCGAAAATACCCTTGTTTCCACACATTTCCACATGGTGGAAAAATGAAGAAAACATCTGACAGAAAAAAAAACGGTTTCCCCACGGTCATTAAATTACAATGCAATGTCACAGACACAACTGCAAGTGCTTATTGCTTTTGTTTGAAAATAAATGCAAGGAAATACCAAACCCTGTTTAATTTTCCTTTCCAGAATATTCTAATCCTCCGATATCCACAATTTGACTCTGAGATATCTCAATTAAATAGGATTGCGCATTTGAACTCGTTTTATGGATGCTTGAAGAAAACATTCACACAGCCCCCAAGCCTTCATGGTACCTACCATGATCAAATTGAATATTGTAAAGACTTGATGAACACCGATATTAAATGAGGCAAAGCTCGTTAACCCATTTATTTAAAGATCTTTTACGATTTGGGTTATTTCTACCCTTTGTATTCTTTGTTGATGCAGTGTTGTGCTCTTGGATTTTTTCGTGGTTCTAATTATTGAAAATTTTAATTACTTCTGAGACTAAACAGCACTGGCGTACCAAAATGAATGTTCAAGTGATCCGGTGTTATTGAAATGATCATTGAAAATAATAGAAAATTTTTAGGTAAATGATACGTACTGATACTGTGCTACTCGGGAGTGTTTTGTCTTGTTCCGTGCGGATGGCGCTGCGTTAACGTTGTTGTAGTTCGTAGTGTCATCCGTGGGGAAATATTAGTTCAACAGTTGATTATTATTCATTTGGCAGGGACAGGACAATTTTAATGTTGTCCGACCTACCCTGTCACTGATGAGAGGCAATAAACCTCGAAACATGCATGTCTGCAGGTGGTCATTCCCAGCTAAATGAAGGATAATCTTCTGTTCAATTACAAGACAAGCACTTGCAATTGGGTCTTCTTGGAAGAACGTTGCACAAATATTTGTCAGATGTAGTTCAATGTCCGTCGTGGTATTAGCCAGGGAAGTAGTTGTTTTCTGACAGATGTTTTCCTTTTATTTTCCACTTGGTGGAAACGCTTAGAGAGAAGGGTACCCCGTATTCTTTCACAAATGATACATATAGAGACATGTATAAGGTATGAAGCTCTTCATACAATAGGATGAATCGTAACAAAACAGAGAAATCTGAAGGACAGTATAAGATATTGTAGGAAACTGTTAGTAATACAAAGAAAATAATACAGGATAAAATGCATTCGCAGACAGGTGTTTCTGGCTTTTTAGATGTGCAATACTTGTTTTATAAGTATGTAATTTAGTTCTATCTTGAATAAAATTATTTTTGAAGAGTCTATAATGACTCTGGATATTCTAATCTTTAAATATATTAATATGATACTCGTGAATTTCTGTGATATACTAAAATTTCCATTAAAAAATTACAAAAAATCTGTCGAAGTCGATAATGATGTGAATATTTCACACATATTGTCTTCCATTGAACTCGATATCATTTGAACATCGCAAGAAGGTTATTCAATTTATTCACGATTGAAATACAATACAGATTTTGGTAAAATGTTCGCATATTTCAACTTCATTGCATCTTTTCTGGTGAGTATTCAAATCGCAGAATATTCAGATTATTTGAATAAGTATTTATACGCATTCAAACGGCAAGTCAAGAATAAATGAATGGTTGGTAAATTGGTATACGGTTGTTAAAATAAGAACTTTATAATGGCATTAGGAAAAACGTGATTGTAATAGCAATATCTATATTAGTTTTAATATTAAGGCGTAAGGATTATGAAGGTGGAAATTCCTACTCAGGTACAGTTCTGATGATGACCAAACAAATTCATTTAGAATAACCTTGTACTGAAAAATTCTGTGTTCATCATATATGTTGAAAAATATAGCCAGGAAAAGCGACACTATACAGGTTGTTTCACAATTAAATGCTGATCTTAAAGAGCGACAATCCTTCAGAGATTATACGAAAAATTCTTTATGTGAACATAGGTCCACTACTGCTGCATTTTTAAGATACAAGGTGTTTAATTTTTTAATGAAAATAATGGTATGCCATTGTTTATTTTTGTAATAATTATCCTATATCTTTTCATGAAAATTATGACTTTTTTTGTAGTCATAGAAATTAGGAGAAAATATTGCCCAACAATGTATTCCATTATTTAAATCGAAAACCGCCTGCTGAAAAAATCTAAGGGCCTTTTTTTGTGAGGAAATGGAGGACAATAATTATGAAAATGATATTTATTTTTAAAAAAACTGTAGCTTATCAATTCTTTTATTTGAAAATATTGCAAAGTATGTCAACAGGGAAGCCACTGATGAAAATTAAAAAAATGTCTTCCCCGACGAACAAAATTCATTTTCATGCACACATTTACCAAAATTGGAAAAAATAATTCAAGGTGGTGTCAGAGATATTTGAGAAAAACTGATATTTCCGTTTAACTTTTAACACGCTGTATCTCAGACATAAATCATCCAAGCTTAATCATCTTTCAGGACCAGCAATTATGTAACATTCTGTATACAGGGCAAATATTTACTAAATCATCAGTTTTATAATTTGTTAGATAAAAAAATAAGTATTTTTTTTTTCATTTCAGTACGGCTCAGACGAATTCGCCCAGGACTCCCCGCGATACACATCCCCTGGCGCCGGTCCGGGCTACTACCTCGGCGGCGGAGGAGGCGATGGCAATCCAAATTCGGGGGTGGGCGGCGGCGAATGGCCCGCCTCATACCCCACTTCCTATCAGACCTACGAGGCGTACGGCCTCATTCCAGAGACCGAAGCGGCCGGCCAAGGTCTACCTCCCATGTCTTCGCTGAGGCCCAATGGGACGCCGACTGCCACCACCTTGGCCGGACCTAACACCGCCGCAGCGTTCGGCCCATCCTCGAATCACGACGTAAATAAGGGACTAGGAGTGGTGAGTACGAATGATTGTGAGACAAACATACCGAGAAATATAAAATGCGACACCTTACCTATTAAGGGACTCCGTACTTTCAAGAAGGCTTCGTAACCCTTGTAACTTCCTGAAACTTGCAATTGAGGCGGCGCCGCCGTCATATAATTCAAATGGGGATTAGTAGCGGCAATTCCGCCGCGAATTATTTCATAAAATTATTGTTTAAAGAGAAATAAGTTAATTCCTGGAATAGGTATTGGATTGGAGCAAAATGCTAGTGCCATCTTGCGTTTTTAGTTGGCAATTATGAATATTCGGCGTCATTTTGATGCAGTTCTGATGTGCAGTTCTGGATCCGATGGGAGACGATTTGGTCTCCCAGTCAGGTCGTAGATCATTGTTTGAGGAACGATATCCGTTAGTCGCAACTTGATGTAATAAAACTACTAGCTGATAGGTGACGATTGAATTTTAAAATTCGATACGTCTATAAATGACACTGGAAAATGGAATGAAATTATTCGGAATCTGTTGGTTGGTCTAGTGCAAAAATCGGGTTAGTTTTCAGATATAAATTATTATATTTGGTGATGAGATTCGAGAATCGAGATTATTCAGTTTGTGAAATATGTTGAAATTGCGAAGAAAACTTCATGACATATTTTGTATTAAGTAGAAACCTTCTATAGTTTTTTATAGTTCCTCTCAATTTTCAACTAAAAACGCTAAATGGCATTTAGCGTTTTGCTCCAATACTCATTCCACAGGCATTGACTAACTATCTTATTTATCTATAAACAATGCCAATGGATATTGATCCTTACATAATGATCTACGACCTGACTGGGACACCAGAGTACTAACGCCATCTACATGTCGTCTCCCACCGGATCCAATCGCTATCCTTATATGATTGTTTTACTTTCTGGTTACTCTTTATACAATCATAAAATGAATTTATTGCAGAGTCATAATCCTACAGATCAGCTTCCACTACTTTAAAATAGATGGTCTCACAATACACCGATCATTTGTCATTTTGATAATTTTCTTTCTTTTTATCTATTCGCTAATATAACAAATGTGTTAAAAATACTTGGTCAGAATTTAATTGGCATTTAGGAAGCGAAAAACGTTGATTTTTTTTCATCAATATCGAAATTATCAATATCCTGTGACAATATCAGCACAATGCGATTACATTTGTAATCCATAAAAACGAAATATAGATTTGAAATAGACTATGAATTAAAACTATCGAACCAACAAAGTTTAGTAACGATTTTATGGAGAATCGAACTAGATAGGAAATAATTTCACAGAAATGGAAAAGAATTGAAAAATAACTTTGTAAAACCAAAACATCACAAAACAACAAAAACGAATTATCCCAATGATCTCGTCAGACTTTTGAAAAACCAAAATTTGATGAATTGAAAAATCACAAGACTATATATCTGTAATACCATAAAATGAGAATAAACACAAATGTGAAGACGGATATTCGATCAAACCGTAAAATTACAGAAACAGTATCTCATGAAAATGATAAAATATAATAACAGAATATTGTAAGTCTGCAAAGCGTAATGTTCAAAAGTCAAAGGAATTTTAATCATCAAATCAGTATACCACAAGACCTGAAATTGGCATATCAAAAATAATCAGATAATTAAATGCTAACACCGAAAAGTAAAGAACCGAAAATTTTCAGATATTAGAGAGGTTATAGCGTAGCTAAATGCCGGTTGATCTATTCTCTCAGAGATGGCGTAGCGTGTGGTAATATACTTGAATAAATTCTCATGTCCCCATTAAATTCCTTCTCATTTCTGTCTCACCGCCTGATATTACTTAAATGCTAAGGCTCACATTAAATTTTATCAGCAGTATTAGGTATCACGAAAATAATATGATTCCGCCTCCAAATGATTTGTGGATTGACACGCTACATCCTCCGAAAGCGTCCTTACAACAAATTTTGAAAACAAACATGAAGAAATGGAATATGTAAACCATTCTGAATTTTTTGAGTAGCCAATTATGGGACATTCTTGAAGCAATAAATGTTCGTACAACTTTCATTTTTTAATTGTATAGTGCCTCCATTCATAATGCTGGTAGTGTACAAAGATGGATGAATAAAAAATTCCTACTGAAATGGATTTGATGCAATAGTCCGTTAATTCAGTGGCCGCCGCATTCCCATGATCTCGCCTCTCTGGATTTCTACTTTTGGGAAAATATTAAATAGAATGTTTATGAAACTAGACCATGTACGGAAGAAAAGTTGCGACGATGAATTGTGGCACTGTGCAGAGAAATTTCACAAGGAGAATTGCGAAGAGTAGGACATAACTTGCGCAGAAGGTGTGAAAATAATATGTTGTTTCCATTAACAATCATAAACAGATCGTCTGAATCCGACCCCTTGCCTCAATTCATTCCAATTTACACGGAAATTTTTATATAGAGTGACTTGAAAGATTTTTTTTTTCGAAAATTGTAACAGGAATAGAAAACACCCCTTAAAAGATATCATCATCGAATCGAATGCTCTAACCAAAATTTTGATGAAAAAATGCCTAATACCTTTTTTCGATTTTTGGCATTCATTCTGTGGTCGTAGTAGGTCGTGAAAAGGTGATTGATGATTTTTTTGTTACCTGACAAGATAAAGCATTTCGAGAAGTACACATTGAAAAAAAAAAAAAAAATTCTAAAATCCACAGAAATACGGGGGTGGGGCTTAGTAAATTGCAACACACTGTACGACTGTTTGTTTTGATTGAATTTTATTTGAACCAACAATTTGATTTTTTACGCAGTAATTCAAATTCGTTGTTGAAAGTGAATATTCTGAATTAAAAATAAAAGATTTACAATTTAATCAGGTTGAAAGTAAAATAAATTCAGTAGAAGTCAATTTTTTTATGAAAATTGCTTTTTTTTTTAATTTTTTGGCTTGGAAGAAATTCGTGGAAGACCTTGACGTTTCATTTCATATGTCGGTATAATAGAATTATTGAAACTCTCTTCTTAAGAAAAAAATCGCCTTAATCGGACAACAAAAAATAAAGTTGCATTGGTGCCTCGCTTTCAAACGAGTTCCTGTGAATCTAGATAGAAAATAAGTTATATTAAAGGCATCTTTAATAAATTGTAGTAATAAAAATGTGGGAATAGGAGATCATGTGTATACTATTTCATTGTCGTGTCCTAGAAATATTTTAAAAAGTAAGAAAACGTTTAAAATTGAAAAAAAAAAACAGTCACGAAGGACATCTTAACCTCAAGAATATTTGGACTTGATGGCACTTTTTGTCAATTAAAAACTATGAAAATGATTTTGGGAATTTTTTCTTATACATCTAAATATTTTAGATGATTGTCTAGGAACTGAACTGATTACTAGTAAAATGAATCAACAGGTGATATCTGAAAGTTTTATTATCCTAAAAAATATATGAATTTTTAACACTCTCTATTACAATATTTCAAGAATTTCATGGTAACTTTTTCATACAATTATTCGGACAACTTTTTACCTGGTTCATAATCCCCAAACAAATGTATTTCTCGGTAGTGGCACATAAAAGCATACTGTCGCTGATCTCGCTTTCAACCATCGAAGCTTCTTTATCCTCATCGTTCAAACTCACATCTCTAGATGGGATCTCCTGATTTTCGTTTTCATCTTCATTGGTCGGCATGTTGTTCATTGGAACTGATGATTGTCTGGATTCGATTTTGGGGCAGTCCTCTTGTGTGCTCAGACGTTTAGCCTTTTTGTAAACCGCTGAATTTTCTGTAGTTTCTTCCTCGTTGTCTCCAATTTGACCGTCGTTCTTCTCCTCTCTGTCGACGATACCACTATCTATTTTAATTTTTTCAGAAACATGTCTGTTATTCTTCTTTGCTGCTTTCGGAGAGCGGTGCCTTCTCGTTTTTCCTTTGCAGTAACAAAAGCAGCATCTTTGAACGTTGTTTTCTCGTCTGTCGCACTCGGGCGTAGAGCACAGGGACTCGCTCAAACTGGAGGTACTTCTGTCATCGCAATTTCGATAATATTGGCAGGATCGATACTTATATTTTCTGGAGCAACCGCAAACTTTGATGTCGGTTCGGTTTCGAATGTGTATCGATGTTCTGCATTTCTGCAAGTTTACTTCTGATAAAGCGGCGCTGATGCCATTGGTATCTCTGACAGGTGGAGTTATCGGCCTGTACGTATTTTTAGTGGATTGTGTTCTAATCTTCGGAGGACGCGTAATGTCGCTCGTCACTATAGGGTCGCTCGTCCCTATAGGTTCGCTCGTCCCTATAGGGTCGCTCGTCCCTATAGGTTCGCTCGTCCCTATAGGGTCGCTCGTTACTATAGAATCGCTCTGGTCTTGGGGTTCTGAGAAGAGTCGGTTTCGGTTCGATACTATCGACTCTTGTGGGGGGATTAGAACAGCGCGGTTCTTGTTGAGAATAACACTTTTTTTTTCAGCAGATGCAAGTTTCGTGATGTTCTCAGAAGATATTTGGTCGCTGACGATGTCGGGTTCAATTTTACTGGCTTTGTTTGACCCTACACCACTGAATCGGGAATTTCTGGCTAGCTTCTGTTTCTCAACCGCGTCGTATTCAGACTGATTCTCTGGCTGCGTTGAAATTGATTCCTTTGCGCTTTTCGCACTGAAGAATCGGGAAGTTCTGGCTTGGTCTATACTCACGACTGCGTTGACTGAAGGCTGATTTTCCAACCTCGTTGGAACAGCTTCCGCTTCGATGTTTGGCGCGCTTGCTCTAACAAATAACGTTTTGCAGTTAGAAGTTAGAGATGTAGCTTTAGGTTGTGTGCTGGCAATTCGGAAGGGTCTAGTTAGGCTTTCAGTTGTATCATTTATTGACAAATTTTGCGATGTAGCTTTATCCGGTTGGGTACTAGCCACTCGGGAAGTTCTTTCGATAGTATCGTTTCTTGACAGACTCCGTGATGTAGTTTCTTCTGGTTGGGTACTAGCTGTCCGAGAGGTTCTGATTGAGTTTCCGTATGTATCAAGTCTTGACAGTGCTTTTTCTGGTTGGGTACTAGCCGCCAGGGAAGTTCTGATTGAGTTACCGAATGAATCAATTCTTGACAGTGTCTTTTCTGGTTGGGTACTAGCCGCCAGGGAAGTTCTGATTGAGTTACCGAATGTATCAAATCCTGACCGTGTCTTTTCTGGTTGTGTACTAGCCGCCAGGGAAGTTCTGATTGAGTTACCGAATGTATCAATTCCTGACCGTGTCTTTTCTGGTTGGGTACTAGCCGCCCGAGAGGTTCTGACTGAAGTTCCGAATGTATCAGTTCCTGACCGTGTCTTTTCTGGTTGGGTACTAGCCGCCCGGGAAGTTCTGATTAAGTTCCCGAATGTATCAATTCCTGACCGTTTTTTTTCTGGTTGGGTACTGGATATACGAGAGGTTCCACTTTGATTCGCAGCGGTGTCATTGTCCAGCTGATATCCTTCGAATTTTGGCCGACTAGATCTGTTGCTGACTACCGATTTTTTGTATCCTTCGTTCCCATTAGATATCCAGCTGATTGATTTTTTATTTTCAGTGTTGATATCAGTTGATTGCTTTGAAAAACTTTGGCTTGCTGTGCTTATTTTAGTGATTGCAGCTTCTCTGTCATTCGACGCATCGATAGATTTATCTGCCCGCGATATTTTCATTTCTTCCCTACCTATAGATTCTTTCTTCTCCAATGCCCTAGAATCAGATTTCCTCGATGTGTTATTGATTTCATAGAGATTGTCTGCTATCTCTTGTGTGTCAATTATGGATTTTATTTTTTCAGTAATAATTTCATCCTCTATTTCGTCTTGTTCAATGCTGTCCGAATCATTTGTATCGATAATACTTTCAGGTACTGATGGGTTCTGTTTTCTGCTCTCAGATATAAACTTCCAGTCAGTGATGGGTGTTTTGTCTCTCTGGTCAGTTACATCTACTTTTTCAGTAGTTTCTAGTGCGCTTTCATTTCCATCACTGTCTTCTGTTACTTTCTTGTTCTTTATCGACCTCCTGAGTCTCGGAATTAGAGACATTTTCTTATTGATTTTTATGCTGGCTGAAGGTCTTATTTTCGAAGTGAAACTGCTTTTATTTCTCAACTTTCCGAATGCGCTCATATAATCGACCTTCAGGAACTTTTCGTTGAAAGGCAGTGCTACGTACGCATAACCGTGTTGTAGTTCTCTGGGACATAACAGAACGTCTCCGAAAATCGTACAAAGACTTTCGATGCCGTCGGGTACGTCCAAAATCTTGGACAGATATCCGAGAGTAACATCCCAGTTGATGAGATCTGTCTCGTTGAGCACTACCTTCACTGGGCCGTGACACATTTGTCCGTTTACAAAAACGAAAATTATTGTCAGTCCTCTCTTGCTAGTTTCCATCAAAAATTCGGCTTTCAGGGGATCTATTTCTCCCGAATAAAATTTCTGTTGAGTTTTTTTCGGTTTTTCCATTTCGAATTCGGACGTAGTTTTATAGTCTTTTGCCGATTTCAGTCTACAGTTCATGCCTAGAACTACGTATCTTTCATTCGGGTTCAAATCCTCGAAACAGGTGATGGTTTTTTTTGTAGTCAGGCTTACCAGTTTCCGTACTGCGCCAAAAGTGGGGTCTAGGGTATCTGTTAAGTGGTGCAAGATTGAGTTCCACGTCCTCAAGATATTCGGGTTGATGGTAACTTCGAAACAGGGATTGAGGATTTCTCCATTTATCCAAACGCGAATCCGTTTGGCTCTGCCAAATTTTGGCTCTGCTAGTTGTAGATAATGCTGGGTAAAGTAGGATGACATAACGAAGAATTTGGTGTCAATTGAGAAAATAAGAATGACAGTTGACAAAACGTTGACAAGCCAGTTTCAGACATTTTGAATTATCAAACTTTGGTCATGGCTGTGAAGACAACGTGACGTGGAGTTTATAGGACCTAAGTATTGTTTCGTATAATAACAGAATATGAAAAAAAAAAAACTACATTTGAACATAACTAACCCAAAATGGGTGAACACAAAACTGACGAAACTATTGCATTGCAAGAAATTGATCAACAGCTATCGATCCACGGAATAGTCATCTAAAAATGAAAAACAAGTTGAGTTTTTCATAATTATGGATAGTTGAAAATGGAGAAAATCATTATTGCAGAAAAATCTCAATTGATAAATTTCACCGTTGCCAATTTTAGTGATTACTGAACGTACATTCAAACCCATCTTCTTTATGCGTTGAGAATGTTACTCTCAGCTCCCATTCTATTTTAGAGATTTTATTCAGAGATATTCTGGACTTTTTAAAGCATTTCTACGGCAATTCACCCACATTTTTTGCTGGTAGATGCTCTGTTGAAGTGAATCATTTAGAGAGTCTAGCTGAATTTCAGAATTTCAATTTGAGGGGAAAACTCCTAAAAGTCCAACTAGATTAAATCTGGTGATTTTGGGGGCAACTCTACTGCCCGTTTTAGGTCAATCCATCCATACCTATTACGGTTCCGGAATAGCAATAATAGTTTGAAATGAACGGAACAGCGTGGGAATTTCAGAATCTACGATACCACATCTGGTTTCTGTTGGCTGCTAACAGCCACCTGACAGCATAGTATTAACCCGCAGCTACTTCTTCCAACCAGCGAATATAATTGCTAGCGGCTTACTGCGTCCTGATTTGTGAAGTGTGAAATTCTGAAAACACCTCAATACATTTCAGTATATCCTACATAATTTATAAGTTTATAAGAAATTTTCATGTTTGAATCTTCAGTAATAGGATTTATTTTTCATTTTTTTCTTTAAAGATATATCCGACTGCAGAACAGGCGAGCGCAAGCAGCTACAGCTCGGCGCCGTCGACGCCGGTTAGTTCGCCGCCTCCCATAGCTCCACCCGTATGGATGACCAATCACAGCACCCCTCATTCGCCTCACTACACGCAAGCTGTCACTGTAAATAATACCGTCGCCCCTCAGGGATTACACATGGTGAGTTTCGAAAAGTTGATCCTCGAAAGAGTTGAGGCAAAAGGGACCATTATCGCTTCCCAGGAGTGGGATCGAGAGGGCATCGTGTACCCAGATTGTTTGTTGTTAAAATTGTTATATTCGTCAACCGGTTGCACCCCTACGTGCCACCCTCAGAAGTCAGAGACTTGTGCAAGCTAGAGGAAGATGTAGCCCTTACCTTTTAATACGTGTGATACCATGCACGAGACCGGTGGCAGTGCCGAGATTCGAACTCATGCTCTTACGGATAATTTGGCTTATGGAGCGAGAACTTTACCCGCATGCCACCGCGGCCCATAATTTGAAGGGAAACTTCGTTTTTGTTGTTAATTCCAACGGAGATAAAGAAGCGGTAGTCGTGAAAAACTGAACTGGTTCCACGGGTCGCCTTTCAAGATAGGCATTTGGATATCATCAAGTATATTCAGTAATCACAATCACAAAAGTCAGAATAGGTACCCAAACACCAGAACTATGAGCAAACCACTTGATGATTGTCCCTTTTGTCACAACCGTTATTTTTTTTAGAATTTGCAAAATAAGGTTCTCTCTGTAATATTAATGTTCCCGTGATTTAGAGTATTTGAATTTAACTGCTTCTTTTGTAGATTTGTTTTTGGCAAACAAAAATGACATCTAGATTAGTTCAGTGGGATAAAATATAAACTGATTTTATTTTGATAATAATATCAATTGGGAGTTATTATTTGTTGTGAACTTCATTAGTTTTTGCCATTATACAATTTTAGATGTTTTAGAAGATTTTTTGTTAGTATCTTGTGAAAATATCAAGTATATAAATACGTCGAATAAAGTAATATTTGGAACCTTCCGAAACACTCACTTTTTGAGAGAATGTGTCAGGTGATTACGGGATTTCTCACGCCAAATGAAACGAAAGTATTGGTTAAATAGGCAAAATAACGAAATAAAACCTTTTCTTTCGGCAGAGTTGAATTTCCAATTCCAATGCCTACTTGATCAATACGTTTGATTTGGCCTTCTCAAACCACATCAAATCTAATATTTTTCAAATTATGACGTAAAAATATAGAATAGAATATTCAATAACAATAAAGATTGGGGGTAAAATCGTATAATCCTGTCCTATTCAAGATAGATCAGAATTATAAAGTTGATTTCAAATTAGATAACTAGTTGATGGCAGTAGATTCGGCTCAGGAACTAATTTTGGGGAAACACCAAATATTGGTGTTACCAGGTAAGGTATGATTAACTTCACATTTTTTTGTTGGGAAAATAATAATGGCACTTTTATTTAATTTTCTACTGTTCTTGGTATCGTAAGTTTCCTCACTGAGACATTAGATTTCATTTATATTCAACTCATTTCTAATTTGTATGAAGAAAAATATGCAATCGTTATCTACTTTATATTTTATCAACAAGTAAGCAATTATGCTTTCATCCTCAGTATTTCACTATGTTCCAGAATTTTTTAACCCATGTATATATTAGTAATAACTTTTTTTATATCGATTTGCCAGTAACTGTTTTTTCTTGTTTTATTTTTTGCATGATTTTTTTTGTTTTTTTTTGTGGTGAACCAGCCTGCTCCTGAAGCGCAGCGTTTAGATGATGCTATTGGTTTTTTGCGAGACCATGCAGAAGTAACGGTAAGTTCTATTAGTTTTTGTTGATTTTTATTTTGTATATGTTGCTTTTTTTCATTACCTAAAACCTTTTTTATGTTTGAGATTTTTGTTATTTCGAAGCAAAAATTAACTTAATTATAAAGGCTAAAAAATATTTTTGTTGAATGTTGTTACTGTCGGAAAGGCTCTTGTGGAGTTTTCTTGGTAACTACCAACTTACTCCTTTTTCACAATCTATTATTCTATAGCATAGATTTTTCGAGTGAGTTATAAATACGTTAAAATTCCAGGTCCATTTTTTTTTCGTATACATTTTTTAATATCAATAAACTCCATTAGGTTCACAATACTCTCAAAAATTCCGTCAGAAATTTTTAACAGAATTACTATCGATAGTATTGTGAACCCTCGTGGTACGATTGTACACCATCCAAAGCCAATAACAAGAAATTCGTTGATGTCATGGAATATCATCACAAGAACTGCCACGAACTTGTTGAAATGAAATAGTTATCAATTTTGAGAACAAAACTTTATTTGCTACAAACAAAATGTCAATTTCTCAAGTTCTCACTAGGTCAAAATATGAATCCAACTTTCACTACAACACTGAAAGTTCATTTCCACGTTGCTGGGACAAAACTGAATAAAATCATAATTTTTTTCCAGGGTACTCGAATGGAAGAAAGACTGGATGATGCTATAAATGTATTAAGGAACCACGCAGAACCTTTAGGACTTGTAGGTCAGCTTCCAAGCAGTCTGGCACACCAAATGTCACAGCTAGGTTATCCTGCTCCACCACCTGCAGACCCTCATCTACCAGACCCCATCAAAGTCGAAAGACCCACATACAATACAAGTAAGTAGCTCATGATCTACTGATTGGTTGTTCATCAACATTTGACCATTATGTTTGAAAAAGAAATCAAAGGGATCCAATTTGTAGGTTTTTATGAACCATTTCAATGTAAATATACTTAGCTGTTTTTTTTTTCAGAAAAACGCAAAGAACCCCCAGATAGCGACACAAAACCATCGAGTTCCGTAGAAAGCATAGTACAACCAAACTCGACTAGCGGGGCCCCACAAAAAGCGACGAAGCGTTCGAGGAGATAGTAAGTCAACTTTTCATGTTTTCCCCATCCAACCTTGACCATTTCCGAAACAGTGGCAAAGTTATTGAATTGTATGGATATTTCAAAATTCGGATCTAAAATTATTATAGGAATGCCCAACATTTTGAGTGTACTTACCTATTGAAAAATTATTATTATTAATTTGAATAGTTTCTTATATATTTTCAGTAGTCGGTAGTTTTGAAAGTTTAGCCAATTCAAATGCTTTGTCATTGTTTCAATATTTACCATCAATACCCACTGTTAAAGTAGTTGTTCAAGTAACGCCGATGACGATGAAATTGATGACCCCAGCAACAAGGCCGTACGCGAGAAAGAGCGTAGACAGGCTAACAATGTTCGTGAACGGTATGTAGAAAACCTTTTTAACTAAATCAGTATCCACTTTCAACGTCCCAGGTCCCCAAATCCTCGATAGAACTTTCATTTTTGATTGATTTGGTAATTCAGCACATCAGTTCCCAACAATAATATTTCATATATATTTTTATTGAGAATAAATCAAACTTTTCTATTTCTATGAATCCTAAAGTTCATTAATTATCCGAGCCCATTTCAAAATGATATGATTTGTTGAATTGCTGAGGTGTAAAAGTACCAAGTATAGTGAAAACTCAAAAGACTATTTGTTTCACTTGGCTGAATATTGTTGAAATTTTCTTAAGAAATCTGTAACAAAACGGTGGCAATATATTGTTGCAAGATTGGATTTAAGTAGCTGAATATCTGATTGTTCCATAATTTTTCGTCTTTCCAAAGTCATGCGACATTTCGAGGCAGTAAGTAGGTAATATCAAAGGCATATTCTCAATTTACGCAAAATCGAACTTTGATTCATTTAATCAATAAACTGACGAGTTGATGTGGTTCAATGTTGTATTTATAGTTGTGCTAATTTGTTCAATTGAAATTTTCGATTGTTTCATGAACTATTATTATTTTATTGAACAACTGATCATTTACAATCATAGTGTAGAATTTTTTATGTGGTTGCACAGGTCCAAATGAATTAGATGTCGCTTTAATTCAGAACAAGAAATAAGACAATATAAAATATTGTTGATATCATAATCATGTGTATTATTTATGAAACAAAAAGCTATTACACAAGCATTTTACTGTTCAATCGAAAAATTTTATTACATTCTTGATGGATTCTTCATTGATTCTCATTTTTAGGCGTTGGTATAAATACGGTATCTAAGTTCAGTGACTTATTTATCTTTGTTGGAAGTTGATGTGTAGAAAAGCCAAACTTCAAAACTCCTTCCAAAAATCCGAAATCTCTGTTACATCCATCCTCTAATTCCATTTAAGGCCCATATTCAGATCGCAAATGTTACAAAAATTGCAATTGCAGTTTTGTGTTAAACAACTCGAAATATTTTAATTTACGAGTTCTTTCAATGTAACATTCGTACTTCGAATTTTGGCCAGCATGTTGTAGATTTTGATGTTATTCTAATGAATTTACTTACAGAGACACATTGAATATGGGCCTGTTACCTTACGATACCTCTTTACGAATTGGTAAAAACAATCAAGGTTTATGAGAAAAATAAAATGGGGTTACAATTTCGAATCAGACGGTTCTTTGCATACTGTGACGGTGAAATCATAGACATATAAATATTAAATCATTTGTCGTTACTGAATTATTGTAAATGAAATTTTTCAGATTTTTATACAAGTGCTAATAAAAATAGGAAATATTAGTAGACTAAATTTATGATTTCACTCGATCTGGTAGAAGCATTCCATTATATTTCGGTCAACGATACATTCGTTACTGTTGTGACAGCTGTTCCAGTGCTGACGAAACAGAAGACGGTGACTTAGATCCTGATCTCAAAGCTCAGAGAGAAAAAGAGAGGCGGCAGGCAAATAATGCCAGGGAAAGGTGGGGTTTTCTTTTCCATTATCTCATCATTCGAGGTTGAACATCGTACATTGGGGCCTATATTCTTATATGTGTTTCTTGAAAGTGCTAGAGGCTTGTCTTTCAAAACACTTTACAGTATAATTGTTGTATCATGTAATTAATTAAAATTCGTTGTTCGACGAGTCTGCTTGAAAAACAGGTTTCTAGATTGCTGTAATCGCATTTGTTGCAAGACATTCCAGGAATGAATTGTTTTGAGAGTTTGAGGAGTAAATTTTGTATTAATTTGTAAGGAAAGGAATTTTGTTAGAGTAGTGTATGTACGAAAGATTATCTAAAAGCCCTGCTTTGCTAAAGTCTTGTCACTGTACCCATCTTCATCATGTGCAAGAAACACTTCAATAGTTTTTGTATTCTTTCATTTCACGCAAAAAGTTTAATAATGTTTCTTGTGAGAATTTCTAATGCATTCAAGTTTTAGTGGATTTTTTGAATGTGTTGCCTTATTGAAGTGTTACTTGTGTTATTGTGCTTTATAAAGGGACATCAACCCTTCAAAATCATATTCCATGCAGTAGCTAATCAAACAGTTTACTGATTTGTGGTAAGATTGTAAATAACATGGGTTAGTGAATAAAAACGTATTAACAATTGTGGCAATAAATTCAATATCTCGTAACATTACCCCCCTCTCAATTTTGATTGTCTCAATCAAACAATGTCACGTTGTCTCTATTATCACCTGCAAGTGTTTTTAGGTGAACGACCTTCATTTTTGCTCTCGGGCTGCGTTGAATTCTAAAGACCACGTCGTTTATTATCTTCACTATCGTATAAGGTCCTTCCCAAGATGGTATTAATTTGGGAGAAACTTCTTTCTCTTACGACGAGGTTTCAACCCATTGCTGAATTAATCTTTGGCACCGAGGATGTATTCGTTTCCATCGTTCGTCATCGTAAACGGTCCAGCTATATCGATGACGATTTGTTCAAAGGGAACTCGTACATTATATTGTTTCTGATTTGCCGTCATGAATCTCCTCCAAGACATCACTTATTCTAGACCTAGACTCAACCAATTGAGAAATAACTTTTCTGCCGTCGACTGATTCCCCAGCTCTCTTGAATAGACAATTCTCAACAATCATGGGGATCCTATTGTGCCACAATGCCTTGAACGCTGGTGATCCAACGGAGATTTCCTTCCAGCTGGGTCTTTTCGCTCCGCTTTCCTTTCATCTTAGAATATCTGCAACACTTGGATCACTTTCTTGGTCTTGTCTCATTTTTGCTGTGGTACAATTTTCGTCAACCATTAATCTCACTTTGTTCCTACGGGACGTTCAATTGGCTCACAATGCTCACAAGTATCCGAACAAGGTCTTCTAGACAGCCTCTTAACAGCTTGCTCCCCTATATGCTGGCTACTTATAGTTTTTCCTACCGTCCATTTGAGGACTCGCTGGAAGACCTTGACCTCACAGGTGATTGCCAACGTGGTGGCATTCTTACCCTGCAAATAAGACATCCCAATTTTCTACATCCCTGAGTGCTTATTCTGCTTATCAAATATTTCAACTTATTCAGAACCTTCTCGAATGAACTAGTACCTGCGCCAAATCGTTGTTCGGGTTTTTCTATTGATACCGCTCGTACTTTCGGCCTTTAAGGGGTTGAGGGCCGCCTCCACTTCTAGAGAACGTATCAAGGCATATGAATAATTGCACCGCTAGCTGTTCCTTGAAATCGCTCGGTGCTTCTGGATAAGCCAGCTGAATTAGGCGTCTCACATCTGCTTCAAATTCTTGCAGACTCTCATCCGATTTTTGAGTGAGCGTTTTTATTTGAGCCCAATACAGCTGTTCTCGATGTTGATCGCCATACCGTAACTCTAATGCAGTAATCAGGTCTTCATATATATTTTGCTGTTCGATGGGTATCGTCTGCAACATACCCAAAACTGGCACTCTCAAAGCTACTATAATTGCCGCAGCTTTTTCTTCTTCGCCACTACGATACATGAACCAAGAAGTCAAAAAGTCGGTGGTTTTACGGAAATTCCTGATGTGTCAACCCTGTTTCTACGATCTGGTTCTTGAGGAGAGCTATCTGGTTTTTGAGTCCTTTCATCTCCTCTCGCACTCTTAATGAGCTTATCGTCGATTTTCTTGACGTCTTTCTTTAGTTCTTATTTCAGTTCCTCCATTTGTACTTCGGTTTTCTGTAATACATGTTGAAAGAACTTGTCTTGATGTTCTAGAACCTTTTGGAAAACTATTTTCCTTTGATTTTCTATTCGTTCTGATTCCTTCGTTTTTTCGAGTGCCTCTTCTCGTAGTTTATGTTTTTCTTTCTGGTGCAGCTTTTCCCCTTCTTGATTTTCATTTTCTCGTCCTTTTTTTTTTCTTTTGGCGCCGCTTTTTCTCTTGTTTTTCCTCCTGTTTTTCCTCCCGACGCCTTCCTTCTAAATCCACAAATTGATTTTGAATAAATTTTACAATGTCTTCCATCTGCTTCAAATTCTTCCAGACTCTCACCCGATTTTTGAGTGCGCGTTTTCATTTGAGCCCAATACAGCTGTTCTCGATGTTGATCGCCATACCGTAACTCTAATGCAGTAATCAGGTCTTCATATTTATTTTGCTGTTCGATTGGTATCGTCTGTAACATACCCAAAGCGTGCCCTCTCAAAGCTACTATAAGGGCAGTAGCTTTTTCTTCTTCGCCCCATCCATTTGCCACTGCTACAGCTTCAAATTGTCGGCGATACATGGACCAAGAGGACTGTCCATCAAAAGTCGGTGGTTTTACGGAAATTCCTGATGTGTCACCCCTGTCTCGACGATCTGGTTCTTTAGGAGAGCTATCTGGTTTTTGAGTCCTTTCATCTCCTCTCGCACTCTTAGTGAGCTCATCGTCGATTTTCTTAACGTCTTTCTTTAGTTCTTATTTCAGTTCCTCCATTTGTACTTCGGTTTTCTGTAATACATGTTGAAAGAACTTGTCTTGATGTTCTAGAACCTTTTGGAAAACTATTTTCCTTTGATTTTCTATTCGTTCTAATTCCTTCGTTTTTTCGAGTGTCTCTTCTCGTCTTTTATGTTTTTCTTTCTGGTGCAGCTTTTCCCCTTCTTGATTTTGATTTTCTCGTCTTTTTTTTTCTTTTGGCGCCGCTTTTCCTCTTCTTGTTTTTCCTCCTGGCGCCTTCCTTCCAAATCCGCAAATTGATTTTGAATAAATTTTACCGTGTCTTCCATCGTATCGTACGATGTACTCCTCGTATTCACCATAAATAGTTTAAATAGATCCTGCTTTTCACTAATATCCCACTTCTGACACCACTGTTCCGATATTTCTAAATAATACTCCGAGCACACTAAACTGTTTTTATTAAATTCGCTATAAGAATACAACTACTACACTGGCTAATTAAATACTTAAATACTTTTTATTTTCAGTTCATGAAGTGGTTGCATTTGTCAACCTTTTGTGCTCTTTGACATGAGTCAAATTAAGATTGAAAATAATTTTATCGTTTTTAAAGTAAGAAACTCCATATTAGAGTTGAAGTGATAAAGAATTTATTGCCACACTTTGGTTGTATAAAGTTAATTCGATGACAAAACTATTAATTTGTTCCCGAATCTAGGATACGTATCCGAGATATAAATGAGGCGCTGAAGGAGCTAGGAAGGATGTGTATGGCACACCTAAAAACTGACAAACCTCAGACCAAACTGGGAATTTTAAATATGGCTGTCGAAGTCATTATGACATTGGAACAGCAAGTCAGAGGTGAGTTTTTGTTGTGGGGTTGCTTTTTAAATGTGACTAATTTAATTACGTTGCTTTTGCAGAAAGGAATCTCAACCCTAAAGCTGCTTGCTTGAAGAGACGGGAAGAAGAAAAAGCTGAAGATGGACCTAAATTAGGCCCTGGACCACATCACATGCTCTCTGCTCCTCATTATCCCTCATTGCCGGTAAGTGAATTTTTTGTAATACAATTGAATTGAGCAGTTCTGTCTGTACTTGCACTGCACTTTGTAGACACAACAAACCTCTATTTTTACGCCTCGATACGTATTTCATCTAGAACTTCATTTATTTTTCCACCAGAAGATGGTCACTTGGTGACTGAAACACGTGGTGAGGTGTAAAAATAGCGGTTTGATGTCGGGATAAAACAAAACTATATTCAGCCTTTGTGATGATTTGACAATAAAAGGAAATATTCCTGTTTTACCGGGGCTAGAAGACATTTCAGATGTTTTTAATGACTCAACGGCGTTTTTTCATTCGTTTCTTTGTACTTATGTTCCATCTTTCAGTGAGAAAACACCAACATTTTTATTAAAAGTACGAAATTCAATAAAGGATCGAGCAAGACAAATTATTCAGCAGAACGAGAGATTTTATCAATTATGACAGGTTATCTGATATCATGTATCAGTCTAAATTTGCTTGTAAAGAAATATCTGAATTCTTTTGATGTCCGTTATCTACTGGGAACATTGAAATAATGAATTTTTTTACATCTAAGTGTAACAAACAAAAGAGTGCAAGATGGAAATTACGAAAAATGATAATCATTAAATCTATTTGCCCGTATTTGCAGGTTTCTTATTATATTTCATTTGAATCTACTTTTATTTTTCAGGGAGTACCCACCAATTTGCCTCACAATCCAGGTCAGCCACAATAGCATTGAGAGTATTTCTTGCTACCTGTACATACACTTTCGTACAAAACAGCATCATCATATTCATCATACATCGTGCATCAACAATTATCTATTTTTTTAAGAATATTACGTAGTGATACAGTAATTGTATTCTTACTTTTTATTCTTGTGTATTTCTTACAACATTTTTGTCACTTAATTTTATTTGCAGGACTGTTTAGACATGACAGCTTTATTTATTTTTAGAGTTGAGGTAGCTGAAAATGTCACACTTGGTTGTCGGGATGGTTTCAATGATGTTTTTGTGTGAATTGGAGAACGAATGAAGGTAATTGTTCATGAAAGGATGAATATTTTAGTGCTTTCCTGAATTTCAAATTTGGCTTCCAAGAAAGTTTTTATTGAGAATGTTAAAAAGTGATGACATAATCAAAATATACTTATTTTATTTTCCAAGCAGAGATTTGAAAATTATTGGCCGAATATTATATTTCTAATGATTCAAACTTTTTATCTCCGAAAATTTATTTTCAAGAATTTTTTCAACAAATTTGTAAAATTTAGAAGTACAATGATTTTCAATTTTTTTGTTAATATTTGGGATAATTTTTTCGTTCTTCAATATGCCTAAAACTTCATTAATATCATCTCGGTAAGTGTGATACAGGAGCAAAAACGTTTATTATATTTTTTTGATTTCAGCTACACCTTGATGTTGAATGACATTTATATGTGGTTTGAGAGAAAAAATTATCCAGTTGTGCCAAATTGTATATGATAAAATACTCTATCTAGTAACATTAGCAGACTTAATTAGCTCATATTTTTTATTTTTGTATTATAATATTGATCTCTTTTTCTGCCATTTTAAATTTAATGGAAATAAAATCATAGGGTAGCTCTTTTCTGATGCAATGAAAGACGATTTATTTTTCATGTGTTTGAAAATACAGCAGTGGAATCATCAATGTGACATACCATTTAATTGAAGCTAGGAAGTTTACTTAAGAACATATTTTTGAAAAAATCTTGAAAAAATAGTGGTTGGGCAAAATTTCTTGTGAAAATTGAGAAAAACACATCACTACCAACATAATATGTTGAAATTTTAGAATTCATCACCAATTTTTGTTGGTGAATTGGAATCGTATGTATATAAAGCATCAATTTTATGATCTAACACGATATAAGATCTCTTTAAATTAGTTGATAATCGCAGTTCCTGGTTCATTCTGTGTTATTATGAAATGATCTAAAAATAATTTTCTGGGAAATTTTCACTTATAATCTCCCAAGGCTATTGATAATTTCGAAATAATTTGTCGTATACTTTCGAAAGCGAGTTGCTTGGAGGGCTGTTACCTTAAAGCAACTCGCTTGAGAAAAGTTAAGAGAAATTTTGAGAATTTATCAATAGCCGAAGGATATTCAATAAGAACATTTTTTCATAGAATTGTCACTTATAATTATATCGATCGACTCATTTTGGATATTTCCATATCTACTCGAAGAGACTGACATTTTGAAAATTTAATTGAGTAAACGTCAAACTATGTCATAACCATGGTGACTCGATTGTTCAATAGTGATAATTTACCGGGGCACTCATAGTTAAATGTTTGTCTGATTGGCTATTTCTGGTCACTTGGTCACTAATACGTAGATATGATATGTTCAAATTACATGGAAAAAAATTTCTTCGGAATTTATATAGTAATTTTTATATGTAGTTTTTTTAACAAAATGGAATGTTTCCCGTTCTATCAAAAAATTCAACTCTTGAAATTTTAAGGTCAACAAGTTACTCGAAATATTAAAAAATGAACACCAATAAAAAATGCAAATGAATGAATTAAAATATTAAAGGAAAGAAAATATGAGGTAAAAATTAAAAAAATTATTGATTTGATAGGAACTTGAAATACAAACTAATCCTTCATAATAGAATAGATATAATTCCAAAAAAGATTGGGGGTGCCTAGTATATATTTTGTTTATCAAGTTCTAATATTGATAGAGTTTAATTTTAAAAACTTCTAATCTTCATTAACTTGATGATAATGTTAATATTGATCAAATCAAATTAATAAACTACTATGATTTTCAATATGGCCCATACCATTGATCGAATCCATAATCAGACTCCGTGGGTGACTTGAACTCAAATTTTGTACTTAATTTAATATTTATTTTAGTTTGAACAAATTTGTGCCATCAATTATAAAACAACGTGGGTTGATACTTCAGCATTGCCCTCGCATCTACGAATATAAAATACGCAAGAAAGATTGTTGTAATCAGTTTGCTTCATTGAGTTGGCAATACTATCCTAATGCTTCATTGTTACTTAACCTAGTTTTTCTCAAGCCACATGTAATTCACCAATCTATTGCGCCAGTATTCGATTCGAATTCACGAGAAGTTACTTATGTTTGTATATATATTTTTTGACAAATGTTTTTAGGCAATACTGAATGTCCTTGAAAATGTAACACCAAAGCCTACTTCCACTATGAAACGTTGAATGGAAACTGGCAGATGAGTTAGGTTTAAAGTTGCTTTGAAATCTATTTGAGGTTCATATGAAACTGACAGTTCATATTCCACCCCATATGCAAAGTTGTGTCATTCTTGAGAAAATTTCAAATAATTTCATACTTTCAAACAAATGTGCAGGTCGCATTTCTTGAATACCAAAAGTCCCAAGATCTTTTCTTGTCAATATTCTCGTTCTCCGCAATTTTCAAAGGGATTTCATATAATTTCAAATATGTTTAAATGAATTTGTAATTCGACCTAACTCCTCTGAAATTTCGATGTTTCATGCTCAAGGTTGCAGGTTTTGCACCAATAATTCAGGGATACTCAGTATCTTATTCGAAGAAGCCAGCCGTCTTTCCTGAAAATGCCAATGAAAATGACCCTTTTTCATTATTTTCCTAATTTATTTATACCTGTCCGTTGAAAGGCTCCAACTATTTTTTTATGTTTGCTACTCTTGCAAGGTTTTTGAACAGCTTACGCATCAATTCAACTTAATTGGTGAAGTTTTTACATTTTTAAGTAATTTTAAATTTATATATTTTAATTTAAGTGTAACCTTTTTCTAGGTAGATTTTTTTCAAAAGGTAAACATGTAATATTTTCAATTGTTTATTTTTTAGAATTCTTAGTGAATTGTATTTATATTTGTTTCGCTTGTTAAGATTGTTTTAATTACTTTAACTGAAATTGTGTACAAAGTAAGGTATTTTCTTCTAATTTGACGACAACGTTTTCTACAAACCTCCCCTCGATGAATCGATATCTGGAAAGTTGGTGAGGTAGCCCACCACAAATTTTCTTGTTAAACGAGCTGGATACTAATTTTCCATATATCCAAATGTTTCAAATGAAAGTTTTAATTTCAAAGTACATTAGAATAGCATGGAGGATGTGGAAATTAAGTTTCAGAGTATTTACTGTATATTAAAAGAATATTTTTGATGAAGCAGGAAAAAAAATGAGATTTTTTCCAAAGAAATCAGTTTGAGTTTAAGTTAGCAGGAAGCGGTTCCAATGTATTTTGACGAAATGACAATAACTAGATATTATTTCACAAGTTCTTAAATAATGTCGTTTTGTTGGAGAACTTACCAAGTTAAGGTAATTAAATAGGTATTATTTTGTTGTATTCTGAAAATATTTCGATTTTATAAGTTTTTTTTACTTGCAGTGGAATTCAGCATAGTATCTTTTTTGTAATGCCCAGTGTTTGTTGTTTCATTCCAATAATATGGCAGCCATAAATTTGAAAAATCGGCAGCGATTAAAGCACTGAAAGTTTTCGGCACTAAATTCTATTTATTTTTTCTGTGAATGAAGTTGGCAGCCATAATTTTCAGACCATTCTTGGTAAATACATATTTTTTGCGACTTTTCTTAAAAGTTACGGAATTGTTGCCTACGAATTCTGTAAAAGTGTTGCGAGCATTTTATATTATATATTTTTGTAGTTATTGGACAATGTGTAACTTTTAAGATCAGTTTGTGGTTACTAAGTGATTAGGAGAAATTTGTAAAGCTTAAATTTAAGCCTGTATAAACGTTTTAAAGCGAATGTGTTTTTAAGTATATGAAAAGTATATATGACAAAATGAATATTGAGTGATGAGGAAGAATTAAGTTAGGTTTAAACAGCTAGACTATGACATAAAATAAAATTATTATCAACTATATGTAATATACAATACGTACATAATATACTATGTGCCATTTTTCATAGCCCACTTGTTTGATTTCTTTCCCTCAACACCAATATTTTATATTTATTTTACAGTAATGTTCCAGCAAATCTACCTAGTAACTGTTGAGGAAGAGCCATTGAAGTCGAAGGAGTCATTTCATTTTTTTGGTCTTTTTGGCGGCAAAATTAAATGTTTGAATGTTAGATGCCCTGCAGTGGCTAAATTTGAGTGTTCCATATTTGGCTATAAACTAGCTGTTGAATTATAGTGATGGCTTTGATACAGGAACACAAGGCAAGTGAGAGATATCCAGCAAGAATTCATATCCACAACACTTCCCAATAGGCAATCCGCATGAACCAATCAGAACTATCATGGCCAAGGCGGTATATTCGAATCGATACTAAGTTGATATAGTAGTCCCAAGTATTCAACTTGGATAGCAAGGTTAGTTTGGTTAGGTTAGATCATGTTCCTTTTTTTTAATTTTTAAGCCATAAAAGAAGGGAACATGATCTAATTTAACCAAACTGGACCTTGATATCCAAATTGATCCTCAACATAACCTAAAATTACATTGCACACCACGCAGGCGCAACAAAAATAGAGTTTTGATTGGTCCATTCGGATTGCCTATGGGAAAGTGTTGTGGATAGGAATTCTTGCTACCTATCAACCCAAAATCCTTTGGCAATTTTTAAAAATTTCGAACACCAATGACTTTCGAATAATATTTAAAATTTATCAATGGGACTTAAATGATCTTAGTTCAATTTGTGATACAGTATACCGATTTATACAATAGTTTTATGGAAATTTCAAAAGTTTGTGGACATTGTTTTTCTCCCGGAAAACGAGTTGTTTTATTGAGAATAACAATTGACTGGCGAATTTTGGGCAGTGCTGCTTACAATTGAAGTAATTCAATTATATCACACTCAAAACTTGTCTTTTTTTTTACAAAGATAATAATGATCAAACTCAAAAGTGGTTTTGGGGGTCCTAAAGGTCGCAGCGTGAATATGAGTTCCATTTTCCAAGTGTCTAGGTAAAATCTGGTTGGTCAATTTTGTATCCAAATCGACTCGAAATTTGACATGTGACAATGCATGATAAGTTTTTTATTGTTAATAATGCAAGATAGCGGCTCCAATTTGGCCGGCAAATTTTGTCAGTTATGGTCTAATTCGATTCAAAGTTATTTTATAGGAATTGGGATTAGATAGTTTGCGAGCACTAAATCATTCCAAATATCAGCAGATCAGTCACAATAACTCAAATCAAAATATTGAGAATTGTATTTATATCCTATTCTTGTCAAATGTTCGATATACCAGGCAGTTTTTCAAAATAAGTGAAAACAGTTTTGTTACGATTTTCAAATCTGAAGGCTTTACAGAATATTCAAAACTATCAGTAAGATAATCCCAAAACAACTCGACAGCTTAATCATTGATCACCTGAACTACTAAAGCTGGCGTGATATCCGAAACACTTCACAAATTAATAGATTCTGAGAAGGTAAATTTCAAGACCGCTAATCTTTGAATTTTTGGTGGTTTTCGAGTTTGCTAGTGGTGGTCTCGAGTAAATTTCCTGACGGTAACGGACGAAGCCTTCGTTTAAGCCTAACTGATTCAGTGTCATACAAGAGCATGCTCTACTAACTGAGGATAAGCGCAACTTCGCCGCCTTTGAAAAAGTCTACCACAGTTCGTAAAAAAAAAGACAACATTGTTTTACTCTTTCCTCAGTGACGAACCAACCTGTTGCAAAATAACAAACCTATCAAATCGCCCTAAGTCTCTTGGCAGATCATAACTGCTTTTTTCAAAAAAATTGTAGAACGGCAGACGAGTGTATTGTTCGAACTCAGTTTATCTATATTCTATCCAGTCATAACATGATAATAATTGACTCCTATCATGATTAGATCATATGACAAATTCTAAGCTGAGCATTTCGTTCTCAATAGAGTCATAATCAGCGAGCATGATGAGAATTTGTTTTGATATTTCAATTATTGTAGGTGACTTGATTCTTCTGCAATTTTGTTATTTTCTTGTACTATAGAAAGAACTCATTGTAATTCTGATAACAGATAATATTTTATATACTTGAAAGAGTTGAAGAAAGTATCTGGAATCTTCTAGGCCGGAGTCCCTCGGACAGCGAGCCGTAGGCGGTGGCCCACGTCGCCTACGCCTTACGCCGTTTCTGTGTTATAACCTTCCGACATACTAAATTACTTCCTACTGGTGGAACGAAATTGATGCAGATTTATCTGCATGTACTTTTGCAAATTGTTTGCTCCATCATATGCATGATGGATACTTTGTATCAAGCCTTGGGATATTATGTTAATAAAACAAAAACGTATTTTTATCTAATACATCATTTCACTAGTGCTTGAAATATAACATTGCAATCGACCTGAAGTTTTTGAATAGTCCATATTCGCGAATGGAATATAATTCGGTCCATGTAATGAAGAAAAAAAATAATTTTATCCATTTGCCTGGAGAACTCGATGATAAACAGACAGTATTTCCACATCCACTAACTTACATAGATCAAATCAACAAGTCGATTCGATCTGGCCAAAACACCAAAGATCATATCTAGGCAGAGTGACACTGACAAATCTAAGATCTGATCATAATCTCGAAGGAAGGATAATTTTATACAAAACAAATATGGATGACGAACTTCAACGAGTACCAGCCACAACTGTTAAATTCCGAAAGATTTACTACTGCACCTGCAAAAATTAACAAACGTATGTATGACCCGCCTATTAACTGTACAGAGTTTTATGATAATTTTGCACATTCCCTAGAATGGAATAAGTAATAAGATGACGTAACTCATTTTCAAGTACCTGAGTGGGTTTTATTATATTACCCTATTATTAAGAATAAAAGTTTTTATTTTAAAATACTCTTTCAAATTTAAAACTCAATGCTCCCGCAAACCAATTCGTGAGAAGGCATGCTAATACCGTTCGCGTTGGGCACTTGACTAACTCAAAAGGTAAAAGGCATCATGACGAGGGTGGCGTGATATACAAATGTATAAGAAACGATTCTGAGAGACCAGGCTACCTCCAAGAGCATTATAGCCTCACCATGTCAAAATGAGAACCAATGAACTCGAGTAAAGATAATGAACCCAATGAGGGGAATAATACCCTCGATCTTCGGGATTCTGAAGAAAATTTAAATCTAAAATATGACCACCAGATAGTACAGGCCTTAGTCCAACCTCTCAACAAGGGTATCGCGAAAACTTCGCGCCTCCAACAGAACTGATTGGGGATCAAAACCTATCGAAGCAAATAAGGATGAGGCAACCAAAGCGCTAAACAATCTGAAACTGAAACGCACTTGGTTCCCAAGATCAAAAATACAAATGCTGAGTGACATGCTCAAAGGGTGCAAATCCCAATCCGGAACTGTTGGGGGCAGCTAACGCCTTAGATCCGATGATAGCACACCGGAACTAATAACAGCAAAGGGTGGGTGCACAAGGTATCAGGGTGGGCCTTATCCATATAAAATCCTGCCATGGCCTTCAAAAGCTACAAGCTTGGCAGTATTTACTAATGAAAGAGGTGATGATAACCCCAAGGTGAGATTCCAGAGCTACACTTTCAGCCTGGATGGCTGCAAATCATTGGCGTGGACAGCACCAGTTTCAACTGGCTGTTGGAAATATCATAACCACTCCAACCAGGGGAAGGGGTAACAATTGAATTTGTTCAAGGACATGACCTTCCAAAACTATTCATCCGTGTAGCACACGTCTGACGATGACTTATGTCGAGATGGTGCTGGAAGCATTGGGGATTGGGTAATAGTGAATCAGAAGAACTCTGGACGTGGTCAAACATGGACATATGAAAGAAATGTCCATGTTTACTTTGGCTTCAGACAAATGCAATTTCGTTCGGAGTGCTGCGGCAGGAAAGAATCTTTATGGACGCAGTCAGGGAAAGAGCAGGAAAGCATTTCTCCACAACAAATGAAAAAAGTCCCAATCAAGAAAAACAACTCCATATGGAGATGGGCATCTCGGATCAAAAACCGTGAGCGTCGGGTATAGGTTAAACCATTCAGAACAGACCTTCAGTCAAGAAGGTTGTCAACATCTCCAGTGAATCGACCACTGAAAATGATTTCAGGAAAGGACCAGGATTCCCCTCATGATCACTGGTCTCGTGCATTGCATCACACGTTAAAAGATAAGAGCTACGTCTTCCCTAGTTCACACAAGTCTTTCGAATAATTTAGACGGTTGTGCTCGTGAGGGAGCAGCTGGTTAAAGGAAATAACAATTTTAACAACAATTTTAACACAATTCTCTCGAGTTCATGTGAAAACATTTTCAAACGTTTGAAGTAACAAAGCGATACAGACACCGCTCGTTGAAAAGAGATAACCGAAAGTGGTGAATTTTCGGCAATGGAGTCAAAATATGAGTATTTGAATGATATATTGACGTACCAAATTTGAAACCAGTATCTTCAAAACTGTAGAAAAATCTGGGGGCGTACCTTACCTCGTGGTCATCCGGTATACATTCAGCATCAACTATTTCCGATATATATATATACTTTTTTTCGGAACACTTTCTGTTTATTTACTGAAGTCTGCTATGTCAGCATTCAGCATGTAAGCATGACGCACCGTTTCAGTTATACGCGTTATGTCATCCGGAAACAGTGAAAGGATATTACAAAAATGAATAAATTTTACCAGGTAATATACAATGGCCTAAAACCAACCTCCCATGGTTCGATGATTATTTATGAAAATATTCAAAGGTTGAGTTTATGATTCAGGGGAAAGTAAGTACGAATGTTCTTTTTTGGGCTTCTGCAGGCTGTATGATTAAGAAGAACACCTCCCAGGACAGTGTTCCCAAGTTATGCCGGAGGAACGTACTCAGCAAAAACAATTGTTTTCTTTCGAATGGTACTTTTGAAAACAAAGGGTTTCTATTCGAAAAAAGTATGGCTTGCGTCATAATTGGCTCAATTTTTTTCTCTCTAGCTAATTTATTTCAACATCAACGCGCTTACTGCTAAAGTTGAAGCCATAAAACTTCATTGAAATATAATGTCTTCTAATTTTATATTGTGATTCAGAAATCACATTGACCATAAAACTCGTTTGTTCTGTAATTTTATTAATAGTCACCAAAAAATATCGATGATGATTGGGAAGATATTTACATAAACTTTCTCGGTCAAACAAATCAAAAAAATGTAAGCGACCTGGTTTCCAAATTTTACCAACGCACTGTCATTTTCTATTCGATTCAACAAATATGGAAATGGGATCGTATACCTAACGGTAAGCTATTCGAATATCCAATTAAGAAAACTACATTATATAAGCGATCGAACTCCTTCTACTACAGAGCGTTGTCATGGCCATGTTGAAGGAGGTATTTCAGTGACCTATTATAGGACTAAAAGTTCAAATACATTTTTCAAGACCCAGGGTGTTGAATTTTTTATGAAAAGTTGGTATTTTTTGATTGCTCAAAGAAACTGTAATTGAAATACACTTAATTGTAATTCACTATCAAATAAATGAAGATTGGAATCTTTGGTGTGAATAAAATTCAAAAAATGGAAATAACCCAAAAACACCAAAACAACGTCAATATCACTCGACGCGCGTTTCGCCTTCCATTTCTTGAATTGTAATTTACTACTTTATTGGAACTTGTAAAATATAACTGTTGATTCATTTGCACCAAATACAGTAATTTTTATCACTACCGGCTTAAACTCCGTCTATATGTTTGACACTAACTGACATCTCTGGTCGAGAGTCCTGTATTTATATTCGCAGTAATAATCTTTCACTTCAGTCCAGATATTTCGAGAGATAAGAGGTGTCGCCGTTATTTAGAACAGCTTGGAACACTTGGTGAGTCTAGATAATTCATTAATAACACTCGTTTATTCTACGAATTGACGAAAGCAATTCTCGAGCGATGACGTCATGGATTGTTTACGAGTCGACCACAACGGTCAGATGTACTGTACAGGTCCGGCTCGTTACTTTGTCCTCTTCTCAAAGACCTCTGTCCCAAAATGTCGCCTTGGGGGTATGGCGATACTTGCATTCTCCATATCTACTTCGTGTAGTTCGACATAAGTAAAACACTCCGCACATTCTTCGTGTTCGGTCGTGGTTACAGCACACCAAAATCTTGACGCCGATGGATCTGAATATCGTTTCCAACATACTTCTTATAACTCTCCAAACCAGCCCATTAATCCCACTGGACAATTCTGGGATTACCAGGTCAACAAGATTCTGGTCCAGCATCATGTTAATCTGGATTCAAAACATTTACACAGGACGGTTTATCTTGATATTGCATCTGGTTACTGACCAGATAGAAGATGTTCTCTGGTCTTTCTTCAACAGTAGCACCCCTCCAACTATTGGATTTTGTTCTCCTAGTTCCTGGAGTCGACCGAACTTTTCGGAGTCACCACAGCGATGCCTCTGGACATTGGAAGATCTTTTGCCACACAGTGAGCTAACGCGTAATCGGCAGGCACCTTGAAGAGGTTTCGTGGCTCTTTTCATAACATGAATTATTTGTGAATACTATTAACCCCTTACGCCGACCCTGTCCTGCGACTTATTTCTAGCTGGCAGAAATGTAACGTCCTGTGGTTCTCAATTTTGACACTTACCTTACTTTCGGAAATAGTTTTTGCAAATTGTTCATATTGCTGTGTTTGTTCAAGTGCATTTTAATAAAATAACATCCCTTTTTGAACCTACTCATTTTCAAAACGGAGAACCACAACAACACACCCATTACACTTTCTAGTTATTCCACGTTGAACCTTCTGTCCGTTTGAGTACAGAGATTTGAACTTCTAGACCATCAACTCATCTTCCGGTGGTCTGCAAGTGCGATCTTGATCGTGATTGTCGACGGAAGGAGCCAACCTAGTGAAATGGACGACGCTAGGGTTCCTTCGGAATGGCTTATGGATTCGGTAGACGAGGTCATCAATCCTTTTTATTATCTTCCATGGACATTCTCATGAGTTGCGCAATTTTGCTGATAGTTCACGGCGTTGTTCAGGATTGTACAGCCAAACCATGTTACCAGCTCTAAGGCATCGGCTTTGATGCCATAGGCCTCTTTCATTTTGTCGCTTGCATTCTGGATTTTCCAAGGGACTCATTCATGGATGGCATCTATTCCCTGTCGAAGTTTGCTGACGTAGTCTTCTCCTCTCCGGGTTTGGCCAGTCGATTCGTGTACTGCAGAACGATATAATATCAGGAACAAATGAGACTACCTTGGACAAGTGGCAGTTTATTGTCTTATTCATACTCTCCACCATTCCAACGGACTGTGGATGTAGAGCCGTGGTTCTCATCTTCCGCATTTGACACATTTCCTGGAACAGGTTGTACTCAAAATGTCTGCCTTCGTCCGAAAGCAGCTCCAACGAAACATCGATTCAACATATCCATAGCAGGGCATAAGGCTGAAATAGTACGTTGCCACAATGATGTACTTATTTCCTTAGTCAGATGGTGGAAACGGACCAGCGATATGTCAATGGCGATCCTCTTAAATTGTCTGCCTACATTGTACTGGCGCATCGGGGCCTTAGGTCGTATTCGAAGTCTTTAGCTTGCAGCACATACATCACACCAATTTTTTTCGTCGTCGGTTTGATAATTTGTCTTCGTCACTCTCAGATATCCTTCGATGATCTATCTCATCATAGATTTCTATTTTGCTTCTGGGTATTTCTTCCCCACCAACCCCCAATTGACCCGGTAGAATTTAGCTGCTAGCGAATAAATTGCTATTCCCTGCGACGACCGTCTTCGATTATTCTTCTTCCAGCCGATGACTAAACCAAAAACTAGATTTTTGTCTTAGTTTTTTCGGATCTTGTTGTCATTCCAGTTATCCTCTACCGGTTTGGTTCTATAAATTGTCGATTCCTCCTCTGTTCGTCGGCAATGTGAGCAGTTGTGCGAGCATGGCCTCCACGATAGAGCATCTGCATTCTCCAAGAGGCTAGCCTCGCTCGATGTTGAATCTCGAATTCCAATTCTTGGAAACTCACCATCCAACATGTGCCCTCGGAATTTTTGAACTGTAGAAGCCATTTGAGGACGACATGGTTACTTCTGAACAGGAATCTTCTCCCATATTCGTATATGTGAAAATGCTCTACTCCTTTGACAACGGCCAAAAGTTCCCGCCTGGTGTAACACAGTAATTATGCTCCGGTTTACTGAGGGTCTTGCTGAAGTAACTGATGACTTTCTCCTGCCCTTCCTGGTCTGCATCGAAAATGAATTTCCCGTTCGGTTCGGGATAGTTCAAAATTAGTAAGTTGCATCAAAGCTCATTTCAGCTTCTTGAACGATTCTCGGCATTCTTTGAACCAATGGAACTGTGTTGGTTCATTCAATAGTCTGGTCCGTGGTTTAGCGAACCCCAGCACGTATTGGCGATGGAAGATGCACAAAAACAAGAAAACTTTGAAGCTGGTTTATATCTGGAATGTATCATTCCTTTACAGCTTTGATCTTCTACTTATCCATTGACCCTTCCTTTCCAGAACCACCAGAAGGATTGTAGGGAACCATGGTCTGTCGGATGGTGCAATAACTTTTTCTTTCCCCATATCGATGACTATTTGTTAACCTTATCCTTGTTGGCTGAACGACAACTTTTCCAATTCCGCTGGCAAGTTGCTGGCTTGGCTTACAGTACACACTCCTAATCACGAAGGAAATTGATGAGCAGCACCTCAGAATTGTTCCTATTTCCAAAGTTACCGGGTAATAATTGACATTCATTACCCTTATAGGCACAAAATTGTCAACAAATAAAAAGGTCTCTGAATCTTTGCACCTGGCCAGTAGACTATTTGTTTGTGTTTTTTTGCAACATATAACTTGTTCATATCTGCTTTTTAACAAATAATAAAGCGGTACCGGCAAAAAAGAGGAAGTGAAAGATTTAAGTAGCTATTTTCAGAAATAACTATCTGTTATCATTTTGTTATTTCATTACCTTTCACTGATCTTCCAGTTACGAATTCCTTGGGATATTTATAAGTCAAAGAATAAAATTTCGTGGCCTTCTTTAAAAGAGGTTTTGTTTAAACAATTGTCATTCTCGAAATATAACGAATGACCTGCTATAAGAATGATCCGTGAAGTGCTTTTGTAAACATTACTTTCTTCAGTCTTTGATAATGGGTTTTCTTTTATGAATGAGAAAGACAATATTCATGACATGGATAATATTACTAAATTCAATATGATCGATCATCTGAGAAAAAACAACGGCTAGACATTTTACGAAATACTCCGACGACAATCAATTCTTGAATCTCATTAATGAAACGCCAAATCTAAACAAATAAAGGGATTTTTAAAAAACATTCGTTAACGATTTGATGATAGTTTACTGAATGAACTAATAATTTATGTTGGATCTCTCAAAATTCTGACCTGGAATACTTTCGATAGACCAATTAAAATACGTTTTAATTCGTATCGAATAACCATCATCAGCTGATCATTCAACTCTCTAAGAATTTTAGGACATTTCTATGCTTGCGTTTCTATATAGCCGAGAGCAAATTTGGAATTTTTAAAATGGAAAAACTACAGAAACATGTTAGTGTTCAAGCAGCTCTTTTCAGGTCAACAAAAAATCGAATGTATTGAATAACACGAAAGGAATTCATTATCAGCTGAAAGAATAATCATGTGAGTATCTATTTATCACCAATGGGATTTTTCTCATCATTTATTATGCATGTAAATGTGTTTGTAATTGCAGAAATTCTGCATGAAGAAGTAGATATTTTATATATTATCGATTACCTTGTCAATCACTGGCCTCTCAATCCTATGTATCTATTTATTTTTATGTAGTGATGTTGTGTTGGAGTGGCGCTCTTACTAAGGACCCCACATATTTTTAGGTAATTTTTTTGGAATTATGGTTTGTTTGACATCCTCGTCAAATATATAATCAAACTTGTATATCGTTTCTATGACCATCCTAGCAAAATAACGGAAATGGCGAATAACGTTGACGTTATTTTTAACGGAATTGATAACCGCATAGGGCTGAATGTCAATTCAAATTAATTTGACGTTATTCTATTTTTAGAAATAAACTTATCAATCCCTCATTTGAATAAAGAAAAAATATCTCACAAAGGGTGTGGTTGTAATGCATACGTTACTTACAGCAAGGCAAAAAAAATCATAGATATGGATGAATATCAATTACATAATGGTTTTTATTTTCACGCAATCCGTTAAAATTGAAAAAAAAACACCTAGAATTTGCCAGTTTTTCAGTAAAGTATGGGTCTTTATCAATAATCTCAGGAATGATATGACTGCCTTCAACGTGGAGGATTAGGAACATTTATGTCAGAATCACCATATCTTAGTTCCTCAGGGATCTGATGCTGCACATCTTTTAGCAGAGTTGGCTCATCAACTTATTCGTCAAAAATAGGTATTGTAACGACCTGGAGCCGGACCTGTATGGTATATGTGACCGTTGTACTCGACTCTCAAAGAATGTATGTCATCATCGTTCCATGATGCCTACAGGCACTTCAAGAATGGACAAGAACCATCGGAATTCATCAAGGACGGCGACTTCTCTCGTTGTCTCTCGAAGCATCTGGACTGTTCCTAAAGGAGTTAACTGCGGTAGTTACAGTAACACAGATTAGTAAATAATACAGAGTAGACAATTCACTGTTCGAATCGATGCATATTCAGTAGTGTTATTGTTAGTTTGTGAAAATAAATTAAGTGGTCAATGTACGAATAAATTAGTTTAAATCGTCAAGAGTATTTTTATTACAATATCATACATATTTCGTCTGTTATATTCAACTATCCATAGTAGGCTAGATCATGGCGGCGCCACAGTATGTATATTCATCGACGTAGAAGGAGCATTTGACAATAAGTCGTTTGAACCTATATGTCTAGCAACAAGGAAGGGGGCGTAAACCCTACCATTAACATGGATTCACATCATGCTGTCCGAAAGACTAGATATTCTCATAAGAAAGAAGTTAGGAGGCAAATATCTTCATTATCAGATGAAGGGATCATCAGACCTAGCCAATTCCTATGGTCCTCACCAATTTGACGTCACCGGAAAAGTAAAGAAGCGTATCGTGGATTTCCGAAAGGGTTATAAGAAGACGATAGATGATCGTTACCCAATTCCTAACTTTTCTGACATCCTCGACAAATTGCGGATTTCATCAAATAGAAATGGCAGAGACAAATATCCCTAAGACCGCATTTAATATTGAAAACGGACACTACGAGTACATGAGAATGCCTTTTGGCTTGAAGAACGCTCCAGTGACAGTCCAGAGGGTTTTGGACTACGTCCTGAAGGGCCTACAAGGAATCATCTGCTCAGTCTTTATGGGCGATATAATTATCACTTATAATATCGCAAGGCTATTGATAATTTCGAAATAATTTGTCGTATACTTTCGAAAGCGAGTTGCTTGGTAACCTTAAAGCAACTTGAGAAATGTTAAGACAAATTTTGAGAATTTATCAATAGCCGAGGGATATTCAGTAAGAACATTTTTTCATATAATTGTCACTTATAATTATATCGAACGACTCATTTTGGATATTTCCATATCTACTCGAAGGGACTGACATATTGAGTAAACGTCAAACTGTCATTACCATGGTGACTCGATTGTTCAATAGTGATAATTTACCGGGGCACTTATCAGTTAAATGTTTGTCTGATTGGCTATTTCTGGTCACTTGGTCACTAATACGTAGATATGATAGGTTCAAATTACATGGAAAACATTTTCATCTCTACATCCCAGCAGGAGCATATAGTTGACTTGACAAAAGTATTCCAACGCCTACGAGAGACCGGATTCAAAATACAAGCAGACAAGTGCGAATTCCTGAAAAAATAAATCAGCTTTCTAGGAAATATCGTCACCTCTAATGAAATAAAACCAAACCCAGCAAAAGTCAAATATATCATTGACTATCCAAAACATCTCTCTCGATGTTGATCTTCAGGTCCATGCAGGTGGTTACTTTGAAGATCTCTCCATTTGTTCTTGGTTGGTTATGATCACTAGCGAAGCTGTTGAATTTCGGCCGTTGAAACTTTTGCTTGGGTAGTTTCAGGTTCGAATACTGAATTTTTTCTCAAATTCATCGTTGCCTAGACGCCAATCCCGTCGTCTCGTGCTTGCTTAGAGTGCGCACCGACAATTCGGGGTGGTGCTGTAGGTTTACCAGGTTTTTCTGTGGATGATAAGTGAATATGCCACCAAAAATCGAAGCTCCACAGCAAATAATAACAATAGCCGTCCTCTTTCCGCACAGGCTATGCCTTTGGGCACACTCTATTTTGAGGATCTTGTGTCTGGCGGGTATCTACCGTTTGACTCGCTAAAACGGGATTTATCGGAGGGCATTTCATTTCCCTATTCTGGGGTGGTTTTTTCAAGGCCCTTTTGAGGTTTTGAAGGGGCTCCCTTCTTCCTCCAGTTTTTCCTATATGTCTCGTAAAAGTCAACGTTTGTGTTCATATTCTCTTCGACCTATGTGGCAGCTGATTGTTGGACGAGATGCTCTGGAGTTTCTTCATTCGCAGCTTCTTGAAGTCCTTGTCCTTGATTCCCCGAAGCTTCCATCCTTTAACTATAACAACAATTCGCGCCATTTTTTCTGTGTTCTCACGATCATCTTCGAATAAAACAGGAATTTTCAGATGAAAAAATTCAAAGAACGTTGATTAGCCAAGTATTTAAAATATTTGACTGATGCGATGATCTGGGAAGTCAGATCTTTGATTAATTAACATTAAAAAATGATAAATTGAATTTTAAAATGATAATTTATTCGTGAATGAATTATGGATCCATGACTTAACCGTAGATATACCTGTTCAGTGTGTTAGTGGAGCAAGCATTTATTCCGTATTTGTTGGTAAAATTAATTCAAATGTATATTTCAAACGAAAGTTTTCTGTCGGGAAGATCAGATTTGCTTTAAAATTAGAATAAACCGTATATAGAGAATATTTGCTAGAAAGTTGACAAAGGATGTTAATTATCAAGTATCTAGTAAACAGTAAATTATTTGCTCCTTCAATTTGTAACTTCGATGGGTCTATCAAAAAACATTGGTAATTGAGAACACAAAGCTTGTCAACTGAGGTGCTAAAATCATACCCAGTCTTGTAGTAAATCGAGTAAAAAATATGAACAAATTTTCATCACATGACTTCACGGAAATGATTACAGATATTCAGCTGTATCACTTCCGTTAAAAATAACGTCACAAAATTCCAGTGGAAATTGAGGCGAATATCTGACAGAAAACAACTACTTCCCCCTACGGACATTAAATTATATCTGTCGTCCTTTTGTGAAATATTTTTCGGCTCTACGAAATATTTGTTTCATTCAATTGAACTCTCCAATATACACACTCGAACTCTGATTTGCATTTGGCCTCTGCCTGGACACAGTGCTACAAGGAGTATTTCTTGATGTCGTTGCGGATGGCGCTGTGACTTACCTCGCAGCTTCATTCATTCATTATAAGGCTTTTGAATGTTATCATTCATATTGTGGAACAAGACGACTGCATTGTGAACAAAATGAAGGATAATATTCAATCTCTTTATAACAATTATGTGTCTGTGAGGAACGTTGCACAAATGGACGACATATATAATTCAATGTCCGTAGGAGGAAGTAGTTGTTTTCTGTCAGATATTCGCTTTAATTTCCACTTTGTGGAATTGTGTGGAGAGACAGGTATTTTTTGGTTTTACGAAATATTTGTTTCATTGAATTGAACTTTCCAATATACACCCTTGAACTTTGTTCGTTATATCCCACAAATTTCTACTGAGTGTCTTTTGTTGCACATGAAAATTGAAATTTTTAAGAGTGGGCTGTGTTAATACATTTTTCAAATGCAATATGACAGGAAATCCAACTCAAACTGTGTTTCAATGGATACTAGCAGAGGCGTAGCCAGAATTTTTCTGTGGGGTGCTAGTATAAGAAATATATTGAGTAAAAAAAAAAAAATTATTAAATCCGTCAACCAGCTACACCCTTACGAGTACAACACTTAAAAGTTTCAGAGAGACTTGTGTGAGCTAGGAAAGACGTAGCCCTAACATTTTTGAAGGTGTGATGCCACACACGAAACCAGTGATCGTGCTGATTCGAACCCATGCGAGCGAGCGCTTAACCCGCACGCCAACATGGCCCTTAATAACTTCAAGTCATCGAAATTGAATTGAATGGTTCCTTAGGGAGGCGGGCGGCCCCTCTGCTTGACTCTGGCTACGCCACTGGGTATTATGATTCATTGCAGTATCTCACACGCTTCTTCTGCGTATTTTTTGAGGCGTATGGACTATACAGGGTGTTCCAAATTAAGTCGGCACCATTGCTGCTACGAATTCGGTTAAATGGACACACTAGTAGCATTTTTAATGGTCTTCTCGATGCCGAAAATAAAAAAATTGACAGTCGCGTTTTCAGAATATTTCATATAATGATATTTCTTTCAATGGAACACCCTATATTTTCGTAATACCATTCTCAACAACAAATCTCATTTGACTTTTTTTCGTAAAGGTGGAAATAAGACAGTTTTATCAATAGGAAACATTTATAACAAACGGATTTGATAAAGCGCTATAAAATATCGAGTGAATGTTCAAAAATACCGCCTTCTTGTTGAACACATATTTGGGCCCTTCTATTGACACTACGTGTGGCATTCAACATAGTTCGGCCATCAATTCTTTTAATTATAGTTTCAATATAATTTTTCAGTTCATCAACAATATTATGTTTCATTATGTACACTTCATTTTTTCACAAAATCCCCAAAAATAAAAATCTAGAGGTGTCATGGCTGGTGAACGAGTGGGACACTCAACAGGACCATTTTTAGCAATCCATCTGTTTCCAATACAGCCTCGCAGCATTCTTTTTATGTGCTGGTACTCCATCCAACAGTCTTGTTAATGAATTAATGTAACGGGGTCCGTTCAAAGAACCATGGTAGAAAAATGTACCAATAATTCTGCCTCTAAATAGACCACACCAAACATTAATACTAAATCGTCTTTGCGGATTGTGGGGATGGACTAGAAATGGATTATGTCTACTCCAATAATGAAAATTCTTTTTATCATACATCCCATGATTTAAAAAATTAGCTTCATCGCTCCATATAATATTTCTATAGAAGTTTGGATCTTGTCTGCATTTATTCATACACCACCGACAAAACCCTAATCGTCTCTCGGGGTCACCAGGTTCTAGTGTTTGCACTGGTCTTAACTTTTAAGGAGAAATCTTATGTTTCTTCAGAATTCGTTGAATACCAAACAGTGGAACAGCTATTTCTCTGGATACATCTCTGATGGAATTATTTAGATATACCTCAGAGTACGATAAAACGTCAATTTCTGTATCTTCAGATATTACAAAACGTTTTTTAGTTCTCTTCCCATAAACTTTTTCATTGTTCTTGAATTGACGATGAAGCACAGCAAAAAAACGCCGATTAGGTAATTCACGATCGGGGAACGAAATGCTGTAGTGTTGGAGTGCTCTTACGCTATTTTTCTGGCAAACCAAGTAGGATTCTAACATATCACATTTTTCTTGATGGGAAAACGGCATTTCGAAAAATAGTCGAACAGTAGTTGACAGTTACAATAATTTATGACATTGTCATGATATATTTGAGAATATTTGACAAATAGTATTTCAACAAAGTTTCAAGGCAACTTGATTGCTCATCATAATTATGTTTTATCGAATCAAACACATTGTTTCCAACCACATTCATATGACCCTCCAGTATTTCCTGTTCTGTACAAAAACGGCTTGAAAGTTGTTATTACCAGCAGACATATTTTGATTCACAAAATAAATGTGGCTAGCGGAATGGCTTTAAGATGAAAATTATCGTTTTGTACATTAATAACAAATAGCTCAGTGGTGTCAACCGAGTGGTGCGACATGATGATCACGGGTTTCACGTCCCAGCGCAATTTTTTCTTTTTACCGTCTTATTTTGCTATTAGTAACAAAATATTGTCATCCGAATAAGTACCAAAATTGGGTGTTTGGATAATCATGAGGTTTTATTCGCCAAAACCAAAGAAATTTTTTGTACTCGTGAAATTAATAAATATTTCCAAGTAAGTCGCATTTTACAATTTAGGAAGAAAGGTGATATTAGCTTTGTTGTTGAGAATGTTATTACGAATCGAAATGCATGAAAAAATATAGGGTGTTCCAATGAAAGAAATATAATTTTATGAAATATTCTGAAAACGCGACAGTCAATTTTTTTTTGTTTTCGGCATCGAGAAGGCCATTAAAAATGCTACTAGTTTGCCCATTTAACCGAATTCGTAGCATCAATAATAACGGAGTTGGCAATGGTGCCGACTCAATTTGGAACACCCTGTATATCAACCATAGAAACTGAAATTTTGAAGAATGAGATGTGTTGATGATCTTTTGAATTGTAATATGACAGGAAATCAGACTTAAAAAAGGTTTATACGCTGTGTGGAAATCATCTTAATGAATCTTTCAATACGTCGTTAGATTCTGGTGAATTTTAAATAGTTTTGTCGAAAATTCTGGTAATTCTCAACATACTATAGATAATATAATAGGAATTTTGAGAAGTTTGGCAACCGAATAGTTCCCTGGGAAGCCCTTCATTTTGTTGTTATTGTCAACACTTCTATGGTTGTACAAAAACTGTAAATAATCTGAACAATTCTGACACTGGCTTTGTTGAGATCTATATTTATTGGGGAATTGTCAATAAATAAGGACCATTCATGTTCTTGGGTAACGAAATTTTAGTAGTCTTCCGATAACCAATAATAGGGTCTTTTTCAAAAATACAGAGTGAGAGCAAATCTGTAATGAATGTCTACGAAGTCATGTAATAGTTTTTTAGGGTGTGCCATAAATGCTGGCGTGGTTTTTAGTTCATCCGATAACGAGATCGTTAATCGCATGTTATAATATCATAGTAAAAGCATGGCAGCTGTTTGTAGGAGCAGTCTTCAAATTGAAATGCAGATATACTTGTATTTTTAATAATGTTTCTCTTACGTTATTACATGTTTCAAGTCCAATGCCATTTAATTCCAGTTAGTGCTCTCGAAGATTACGCTTTCAACAGATTGTTCTTATTGAGGCAAAAGTAGAGTCACCGCCGTTAATTGCAACATGCAGCAGGATCCATCCTTCAGTGAACGAGTATTTAAATGGAATCGAGAATGAGTATATTTTAATCAGTTGGAAAGTATGTTCGACTCTTCGGATGATCATAATAATATGAGATAATGCACTCTTTAATAAAAAAAATGCAGACAAAATGGAAAGGAAAGCTGAATCAACAGCTTCCGCAACGTATTCATTATATTTCGATTGTTTTTCAAACCAAAAAGTAGTAGCGATAAAAAGAGTTGAGGAAGTTAGTAGCGGCCCATATACATTTAGTTTTTGGGGATACTGGGTATGCCCTTCGAGAAACACATGGTAATTTTCATTGTTCCAAAACCTGCAATTATGTTTATTGACAAATCCATTCAAACAAAAATAAGATTCATCAGAAAAGCAGATTTTCGCCAAATGCGAATAAAACGAACAAAGTTTGAGTGTGTATATTTCGTAAAACCGAAAAATACATGTCTTTCCACATAATTCTAAGAATTGGAAATTGAGGCAAAAATCTGACATAAAAGAACTACTTCCCCCTACGGACTTTGAATGATATCTGTCGTCCATTTGTGCAACTTTCCTCAAGGACACATAATTGCAAGTGCTAATTGTTATAAAGTCATTGAATATTATCCTTCATTTCTTCCTGACAACTGATGGTAACTATGGTAAACAATTCAATATGTCTTTAATTTCTTTACAAGTACACTTTTTTTCATACCTTTCAGAACATTTGGTATAGATACATAATGAATGGAAGTAAACAGAAGAAAAAAACAGTTACAGTTTTTTTTCAATGGTACGAAGCAGCATAAACAGATTTTTCTAAATAAATATATAAATAGATCGATCAATTTAAAAAAAAACACGGACGTGTAGAGTTTGAAAATACCTTTAAAATGAGGTATTACTCGTTACCTCTCCGCATTTGAGATTCTGAAGTTGGTAGCAACCTCTTGCAGGAGATGATAGGGGTCGCGTTCATTCTGCGACATTTGTTGACATTTATCGGGATTTTTTGAAAAAATACAAACATTCCGAAAAAATTAGGGGGGAAGTCCTGAAATGAACACCCTGTATATAATTTGTTTATGCTCAGATACAAGGTTTTGCAAGTATTAAAACTTCGAAAATTTTCTCGCATCACAGAACTTTAGACAAAATGTATTTTCCATTTTTCATAAAATCGCAAACGTTACTCAAATATATTTCGACGAGTTAATTCTGATTTAAAGAAAAAACTTTGTGGAAATCTGGAAATTACTACCCCCAAATCCAGATAAACTTTTCAACTCGTAAACGGTTGAAGAAAGAGCAATTATGCGAAAGCCAATTATTTCAGAATGGTCGGCAAAAAACAAAACCCCTAAAAATCATGAAAAATACAAAATCATCAGATGCTCTTAAAATCCGCACTATATACAGGCCGTTTCTTTTATCATGTGCTAACATTGCTATATTCTAAACCGTATTAGATACAAAGACGTTAAAATTGGAAAAAATGTAAGTATTGTGGTGAGCAGTACATTGGTCAGAGAAAATCTACAGGGACTCTCGCTCTTCCCGACTTATACAGGGAAAACTAAAAATGCTGTTTTCATTTTTTTACGAATAGAGTGATTATTTCAGAAAATGTAGACAAATGAAAGAGGAAAGTTTTATTGTAAAAAACCGAAAACAGCATTTTCAGTTTTCCCTGTATAAGTTGGGAAGGGCGAGAATCCCCTTAAATTTTCTATGACCAATTTACTGCTCACCACAATAGTTACCTTTTTTCCCATTTAATCGTCTTTGTATCTAATTACGGTTTAGAATATAGCTATGTTACCACATGCTAAAATAAACGGCCTGTATAGAGATACGCAAAATGTTATGATGATTCCGAAAATATATGATTCGTATATGCTCAGATATAAGATTTACTATAAAAATGTAATAAAACCTCAAAAATTCCCTGATGGCACGATCTAATTTTGGAATAATTTAGTTTCAAATAAATGAAACGAATAATTTCGACAAAGTATTAGGACGATTTGCGAAAAAAAAAACTATTATTCGTCGGAAGTTGTGACGTATATTTGTTGTAGAACAATACTGAAATTCCAGCATAATGAATCACAGAGACAATACAAGCGGAAAACTTTCCCTAGTGAAACATGGTTTCAATTTCCTTTCAATCAACACCCACTCAGCTACGCAAAAAGTTCTTGTGATATTTGAAACAATGACCCGTTTAAACATCCCACGTGCGGAAGACCATGAACATCGCCCCAAATTTTTCGTGTTAATTCAAAGAGTTCAACTAGCGGTCAGGCGAGAGAAAGTATTTCATGCTGCACCGATGGTGAAATAAATGCAGATGCATCGATGAGGACAGGAAGCAGTGCAACGTAGGACCAGATCTACCGTTAGTCATATGACCGAAATTCGGATATTTTAAATTGGGATCGCCTTGATATTATTCATGAACTGGTTGATATTAATCATTTATTTATCTTGGCAGATTTCCATGCCCACTCATTAGTATGAATCAGCTCGAGAAAGCCAATGTACAGGGCAATTCAAATTCGACCCCCACCATTGGGATCTCCTAAACTACAGGAGATACGTCGAAGCTTAAATTGGGGCAAAGTTGCGTATTCTGGTGCTTAACAAAATACTGTTTTGAAACTTGGAAAATTCCGAGTATTTCCGGAAATATCGGGAAAAACTGAAAATCGGAATTTTAATTTTGATTTTTTTCTATCGTTATTTGACAACATAGCTCAAAACCAAAAGTACATTTTCATTGATACTTTTTTTCAGCTACACGTTTTCATGTTCAGATTCACTATCCGACGTTTCGTCTTCTGGCATTCATCATCAACTTTTTTTTGTTATGGGCGCCATATTGTTTTTTTATACAGAAAAATAGTGATTCTCATTCTAATTTCAATGATGCAAGATTTGTTATGATTTGCACTTCCGAAACCACAGATATTAAAAAAAAACAACTTCATCTGAGATGGTCATGACTCCATCGAAAAATTTTGTTTAATAAACACTAGTTGTCAGAACTCATTAAACATCATAAGTTTGTACAAATTCTTCAGTCGAAATGGCCTCATTCTCAAATGAAGAAAAACGAGATATGTTGAAACTTTATTATAAATTTGATAGAAATAGTACGAAAACAACACAAATTTATTTTGAATTATATCCGGAAAGACTACAGCCGGATAGAACATCATTCGGAATTTTGGGCAAACACTTGGCTGAGTACGGTGCGTTTCAAAAAACAAGAATGAAATCATGAGCTTGTAAAAAATGCACAAAAAGTATTACAACAAGTATTCGAAATGATGGCCTTCCTCTTGAATAAATAACCGAGCTCGTCGTCTCAAATTAAGAACAGCCCTAACTATATCCCTTCTTCTGATAGACCTGAATTGCGTGATGATATTGTCTCTAAGTTCATCTACTGTGTCATATTCTTGCTCTCCATAGATTCTGTTCTTTAAAGTGCCCCACAAGAAAGTATCCAAAACTGTAAGGACAGGTGACCTTACCGGCCACCTCACTGGCCCAGAAATTCCTAACCACCTATTAGGAAATCTTTGTTGTAAATATTCGCAAACTGCTCTTTTATTGTGTGGAGGAGCCCCGTCATGCTGAAACCAGCAGCTGTTATAATTAACAAGGGGAAACGTATCCATATATTCTTCGAATTCGTTTCTTAAGAACCGAAGATAGGTTTCCCCGTTCAAAGTATTAGAGAAGAAAATTCATAAATTCCAGCCCACACATTCAAACGAAACCGAACTTGTGGTCTGACTTCTCTGAAGTGTCGTGGATTATTTTCACTCCAAATGTGCTCATTATTTCTATAAAAAAAAACACAGTTCGAAAAAGTACTTTCGTCGGTCCAAATAATGTTTTTCAAGAAGTTTGTAGGGTCTTCCCTATTCGAGAGCCAGCTACAAAATTCCATCCTTCTCTCAGGATCACCTGGATGTAATTTTTGTCAAATATGTTCAAACCACTTTTTTTGAATTCCCTCCAAACGCTCGTCTGTGGCACATCCATTTCTGCCGAGACTTGATGTGTTGATTTGGAAGGATCTGCATTCATCTAAAAAAGTACCAAAAATAATTATACTTCTTCAAATATGGAATGAACAATTATTTTACCTCGGCTAATGAATTACGTCTAATATTTTGTTCCATTCTGCTTCCATATTTCATTCTTGGTTTTTGAAACGCACCGTACTCAACCAAGTGTTTGTCCAAAATTCCGAATAATGTTCTATCCGGCTGTTGTCTTTCCGGATATAATTCAAAATAAATTTGTACTGTTTTCGTAATATTCCTATCAAATGTATAATAAAGTTTCAACATATCTCATTTTTCTTCATTTGAGAATGAGGACATTTCGACTGAAGTATTTGTGCAAACTTATGATGTTTAATGAGTTCTGACAACTAGCAATTATTAAAAAAAATTTTTCGATGGAGACATGACCATGCCAGATGAAGTTTTTTTTTTAATATCTGTGGTTTCAGAAGTGCAAATCATAACAAATTATACATCAATGAAATCAGAATGAGAATCACTATTTTTCTGTATAAAAAACAATATGGCGCCCATAACAGAAAAAAAAGTTGATGATGAATGCCAGAAGACGAAACGTCAGTAAATCTGAACATGAAAACGTGTAGCTGAAAAAAAGTATCAATGAAAGTGTACTTTTGGTTTTGAGCTATGTTGTCAAATAACGATAGAAAAAAATAAAAATTAAAATTCCGATTTTCAGTTTTTTCCCGATATTTCCGGAAATAGTCGGAATTTTTCAAGTTTCAAAACAGTATTTTGTTAAGCACCAGAATACGCAACTTTGCCCCAATGTAAGCTTCGACGTATCTCCTGTAGTTTAGGAGATCCCAATGGTGGGGGTCGAATTTGAATTGCCCTGTATACGCGGAGTATCAGGATTTTTACTGCACGCAGAGTTAGCAGTTAGCCTTAAGAACTAGCAGCCGTAATATCTTGAATTTGCCTAGAGCTATCAGACAGGAAATAATGACTCCTCTGTTGGTATCCACTATTCACTTACCCGGTTATATCATATAGTCCAGGCAAATAAATATTTTTTTTAATCCGTTAGGAATTACCCAGACAGCCCTGTCATCGGAGCCCCAACACTTCTGGAAGGCGCGCTGGTGTGTCATTAACCCCGGTAAACACTCCCCACGTCCGTGTGGTGGGTGATTACTGGGTCCGAGAGTCATGTGCCCTGAGAAGAGGGAGCGAACCAAGAATTGGCCTTCTGCCGGTATGATTTTCAAGTTTGAGAGCAGTGTGCCCATTATCAGAACCACCATCTTAACAGAATGGTTGGGGTAAAGTCTTCGGAGTTCAAAAGTAGATCTCGATATTTAGTCCAATTTTCCTCCTCTTTTCGGACGATGTTCGTTTCGCCAGGAGCTGAAAACTCAATGACGAAAATCGTTCTACTTTGATGGTCGAGGAGGACTTATTGGCTTGTATTTGCCTGAGGGTGGGGAATGAGTGGTTCCAATAGATTCGTTACTTCTCATTCTCCACAACGGACTCAATATCCCCCGGACCATAAGGCAACACCGGTGTCTCGTCTACACCGTGCGAGTGTAGTAGTACAACACTTGTAGGGCCGCGTTATGCCTGTGGATATAGGCTGAGACCGCATGAGCTGGACAAGCTGACAGCAAATGAATTATGGTCTCAGCTGCCCCACGACACGCTATGCATTTAGTGTCAGGGACCTCTATACCCATCAAGCGACTGCGGTAGGCGAGGGTGTTGAAGACATAATCCTGATAGGCCATTATAAATCCCTCGGTTTCCGACTTCAGCCCACTTGACCTGAGAAAAGCGAAGGTCAGGTTTCTGGATAAGCCAAGGTCTTCTATGTTCTTGAAGAAGACCCCATGCATTGGCTTATCCTTATGTAGCTGTAGGATCCTCTCACTCTCCGCAGCTTTGACGTGGGCTTCCTGCTGAACGGGTTCCAACTCGGTGACAGAGTTTGGGTTCGTTCGTTCAGCGTCGAATACGAGATCGAGTTCATCGGCTGCACGGGTCAAGCAGAGAAGGGGATCTGAACTCCTGATGACTTTACAGGCTCCATTCAGTACCATTCTGTTATATAGACACTACAAACTCAAAAGTCCACGGCCTCCCCGTTGTCTGGGGAAGTATAACCGACGATTTAGAATGCAAGCTTCTATGAAGGTGCATCATTTTGCGAGTTTTTACGTCAAACTGCCGCAGCTCTTCTTGTGTCGAACTTATATACCTGTTAGGAGGGATTAAATTGATTTTCAGATCTCGAGCAATTTTTAGAGGCTAGAGCTCTTTTTTACGTCAACTTTCCTGGGCTAATAGTTCATGTACTGAACAGAATAATAATAGACCATGTTAATGACCGATTCAGACCCCCATATTCAAATTTCCACAAATCGCTCAATTAAAATTTAGTGGAACCTTTGCGAAAGCCCTAAAAAAATATCCAATTGTATTTGCCAATAGCGTGTTGTCCAACTCGATGAAGGACAGATTTATGATCGAACTCAACTCAACTCAAGGTGCAAATTGATAACGTATGTAGTAGTAGGAAAAATAATGGGGTTCCACAAGGGGCTGTTCTGGGACCAGTTCTCTTTATTTCATATATGAATAGTTTATTCAAATAGAATCAAGCATTAGTTTCGCAGACGATACGATTGTTACATATTAAGCAAATACTTGGAATGAACTCAAAGAAAAAATTGACAATGAATTTCCTACCATAGCATAATGGCTTCAATTCAACAAACTCATAAACTTGAAAAATATTATGTTCTGTTCATATACAACAAGATTAGCACACATGGAAGATATTGATGTCGGTTTGGAAACTAAAATTCCCGAACCCCCATCGATGAAATATCTTGGTATAACAATAGTCGATGAGTTACAGAAATGGATCTTGTTTTGAAATAAAAAAAACAAATATATAAAGAAACTCAAATACTTAAAGCTCGACAACTTTTCTGTCGAATTTTTTTTTAATAAGGAAAAATAATATCGAATTATCATATAAAATACTCACAATACAGGCAAGAAGAACAATTACGGAGTGCTCCGACTATTTTTGTTGATACCACCATATTTTCCTGGAACAATAAAAAAATTATTCAAAGTGACGATTTACTTACCGAATATGACCCCAAACGATATAATTATTATAATATTGAAAACAATGGTTTCTCGAGAGAAACAAATAAAGCATATTTGTGTATTGAGAGCGCAAAGTAATACTTTACCGCTCAAGAAAAAAGTTTGACAATGTTTTAAAAGCGGCAAAGTTTTTGCGGTCGAACTACACACAAAAATATTAATTTTAAATTAATGATTATTGATAACTATTCTTCGAATTTTTTTGTGTCGTGTATTGTGTTTATGTAATATAGCAGGTCTTTCCTTATCGAATGTAGGATAAGATAGAGAAAATATTAATAACTTTTGTCTAATTCCCATACTATACGATTTGTTATGGTCACGTCAGTTTCATGGTGCCAAACCAGTTCTAAAATTTTTTTCAGATATTCTTCAAGTTGCAATTTTTCTTTGTTTCAAGAATTATAGAGGAGCTTAGAGAGTAAACCATTTATGTATATTAGGAACAGTACTGATGGACCAAGCACAGTTCCCTGGGGTACACCAGTTATAACTTCTTGAACGTCACTCTGTGTATACCTCATATTCTTCAGCAAATTGTTGCCTCCTAGTGAGGTACTACTGAAAAAGTTCCAGTACTTTTTTATATCGAAGTCCTCTATACTGGTATTGAGAATTTGATAATTGACAGTATCGAAGGTTTTGGCCAGATCTAAAAATACACCTATAAAAACTGTAAAAACAGATTTTGTAAGAATACATGATTTAGTTTGAGATATTCGATGCCATGATTAGTCAAGTGAATTTACATTTCAAAATGTAGAATATTGTAACTTCACAAGCTAGCCTGTATTTTTTTACATATCATACATAGTATTATTGATACAAAATTACATCATGTTTTCATGGTGTATTAAGTATAATTACAGAAAAAAATTTGATCCTTTCGTAAATTTCAGTAATTATCCTGTATTGTTTACTTTGTGTCATAGGTATTTTTACATGCCCTTTACATATGATTATACTTTTATTGTATGTCCACCGAATATGACTCAATAAAGGAATAAAACATACTAGATAATGAAGAAAATCTTCAATATATTTTATATTGTACATGCCTGAAAGTATAAATAAACATGATTATTTTACAAACATCAAGAGTACCTAATCTTAACTCCACAAAAAAACTGAACACTTAAAAAATTCTTATAAAATATGAGAAAATGAGACAAAACAGATAACATAAAGAGTCAGGCTCAGAAAAAAACAAAATTAAAAATTTATCACATACGTAATTTGACAAAAATTCATAAAATTAACAGAAACTAACTAAATATTGGGTAACCTCTTGATCAGCGCAATTACTCTTCCCTTTGTCACGAACTTCCTCTTCCCTTCACTCCCACCATCTGGATGTGTTTTGTTGTCCATTGTTGTTGCGATACTAATGGGGTATCGGAGGTTGAACACATACTGTTCCAAATTCCATTTCCAAATAAATTTCTCCTTCATTACCGATAAGGTATTTTGGAATGAAAACGTATTGATTTTTATGAAGTTTGAAAGAAGCAAAATATAGACATTTAGACAAAAATCGAATTAAATGAGTTGAATATACGTATTTTAAATTATAACAACCCAATTTTACGATTGAAAAACATTTAAACTGTTCCAGGGGTGCAATTTTCAAACCGTTTCGTATGCGAATTGGATTATTCGTTTCATACCAACACACACGAAATATGTATATCTGTCTGTCTTTATTCGTATGCGAACTAAAACTGAACGATTTGAAAATAGCACCCCTGGCGGTAGAATATAGGAGCTGGAACGTTTGAGTTCAAACAAATGGAATAGCGGCAAGTTCTTCGATGAAAATATTCATGATATTAAATTTTCTCTTATTGTCTCGAATTCAGATGAACAAAGAGAGCACTTGAACATTGTAACTAGTTAGGTACTCACCATAATATTTCACTTTTGAACTCGTATTAATTCACAATTCAAAATGCAAACAAATGTGGCGTGACGATTCTCGACAGCCTCACGAATTCAAACGACTATTGTTGCCCTTTGCAAGAAGTGGAACAAGATGGTGCTTGAAGTTACTTGTGCAAACATGTATATTTACATATTCTCTGTGATATTATGTGAACCATTGTAAAGTTTATGTAAAGATGGGTAATTTCATTGTAAATGCATCTAAACCTCATCAATTTTACGGCGAATTACATTATTGGCAGGATAATTGAGTAAATTTACTATTAACGAACTGTAATGTAATAATACCATCATTGTATTGTATAGTTCACAATGATAAAGAAGTACTTATGATGTGATTTTACACCCTTTTTTTAGAGTGTACATCCATGCATCTGCAATTGATGTTTCAAATCTAAACCCAAATTTAATGGATATCAAATAATTGATAACTTTGTCGATTATATTTGTAAGTTGAAGAAATTGGTCTATAGTTGTTTTTTTATTGCCTTTTTTGAATGGGTTTTATGATAGCTATTTTGAATAGGTATATTGTGAAAAATTCCATTTTCCAGTATGTCATTAATAATAAATGTGAAGGGTTTTTTGATGTGTTCTACGATGAGTTTCATATATTCGGAAGTGATGCCATCTTCTCCTGGACATTTATTCACTTCTTCAGTATAAATGGGTCTCATGAACAATGTTAGATAAATATAATAAGGAAGATGCATTTGATTATCCGCCATCCGTTATAGTGTTGCCAATATCACATGACGGGCGTTTGTTCCTCTAACAAAGTTGGCATCATCAGGAGCTGTTACCTAACCTAACTCTGTTGATAAAATGTGCCTCAATATATCTGCGTTTCTTTGTCAAATCTATCTTGATGCCGATAACATATACATTTACCGAAATGCTCTCAAAATATGAGAAAACATCCCGGAACATATAACATCGAATCCGTCCCTGCGAAATTACACCACGCTAATCAGAGACATTGTTCCACATTTTCTTAAGTGAGCCATGAGCCTGTGCAAAGACGTCGCGATCTCTCTTCCTTATAAATACTCCTCTTCATCGGGGCGGCCTTCACAAACGTGTAGAAGTTCAAGGTGTCTTCAAGAGGAAGAGCTAGAAACTGTGTTAATGTAAACGGTGCATCATCGCACAAGAACTACTCTACGCGATTTGATCAGTGACAGATCATTCGAAGATGGAATACCGATTCGTTTTCGTTGTTGCGATCCTTTGCTGCTGCGGAGTAGGTTGTGAAGACGTTAAAAAAGTTGTCAGCACGAGTACCGAAAGGGCCGAAAATGCAACGCACGCTACTGCGACGACGGAATTTTCGGCGAGAAAAGGACGATCTTCTAATATGGTTTACGCCGAGTTGGTTTCTTGTGCGGTTCGGTATGATACAGCGTGTTTAGTAGGCGCTGCAGAGGACTTTTTGGACATTAAGAGGCATGAGCTTTTGGGTGAGCATTTGATTTTATACTATTTCCACGATCGAGCGAAAAGTTATCACTCTTGACGCTGTTGCAGTAGCAAAAGTCTTACTTTTCGCACTGCTGATTACACACAAAATTGCTTCAATAACGAAAGTTTATTTATAGTTATCCACGGACATTAACGTTTGATAGTAACAATATTAAGAATTACTTTTGAAATCTGAATGAGTCTGTTGAGTTTTGAAAGTGATGATAAAATCGCACGTGATTGTCCAGAACTATTCGATGCAGCAAATACAGTTATAACGAAATTATTACCGGATAAATCTAAAAAAAGTCGTCGACGTCTTCACACACGCATCATCAACAATTGCTGGATTTGAGTTTGTTCTCACTCACCTTTGCAATTTGCTATGATGTTTTTTTCTATTATACTTACTACCTACCTATTTGATGTAAAAATATTAAAAATTATTTAATTTGATTGTAGAAAAAATTTTGTGAGCAACAGTTTTGTGAGAAATAGATTTATGTACTAGTAATCAGGAGTTTTTCGAAGCAAACTCACTTATTACAACGAAAATGCTTACGACTGTAGGATAGAGAAAATATAAATAAATTTTGTCCAATTTCCACTACGATTTTTTATTGTCACGACCGGTTTCAGTTCATTACGAAACCATTATCAAGTAAACTATACTCATATATACCAGGTCTCCTCACCTAGGATAACAAAAATGTTTGTACCTGAAATATCAATATTCTATATCAAAACATTTGAAGGTATCATTCGCAGTAATTAGCGAAGTATGGATGGCTTATTATCAAAATTCGAAAGAATAGAGCTGTTTATATAGTTCTAGTTGGTCATTGAGGGTTTCAAAGTTAGGGTTTTCATTCAACTTATTTATTTCCAATGCTTCTAACAAGGTGTCAGCCATTGAAACTTCTACTAGCGCTTGGCCAGATTCGAATCCTGAGTGTCAGAAATTTTTTCTCAATTTCATCGTAGTCGATAGACGATGTGAATGGTCCAGATGACAATCACGACATCTGGTGCTTGCCTGGAGTGCGCACCGACCACCAAAAGTGAATACGCCATTGAACAATGAGTGGGTCGCTCCGAAAGGCCACGGCAAATAGTAACCCTAGCCGTTCTCTAACCGCACAGGCTCTATGAGTGTGTATGAGGAAGTATTATTTTTTTATCCGTCAGAAATTTCCCAGTCAGGCCTCGTCTCCAAAGCTCCGACACTTCCGGAGGGCGCGCTGGATCATCATGAATAACCACTCCCCACGCCGTGGGATCAGTGACCATTGGGTCCGATAATCTTGTTCCCTGAGCAGGCGGAGTTAACCAAGGATTCTGCATTCGTCCGGCTAAGATTTCTGCCGTATTACGGTAAGCCGGTGTATATTCAGTCCGTTTTTCCTCCTCTTTTCGGACGATGTTTGTTTCGCTAGGAGCTGAAAACTCAATTACGAAAATCGTCCTAGTTTGATGGTCGAGGAAGACTACATCAGGCTTATTGGCTTTTATTTGCCTGAGGATGGGGAATGAGTAGTTCCAATCGATTCGGCACTTCTCATTCTGCATAACGGATTCAATATCCCCTGGAGCATATGGAAACACCGGTGTCTCGTCTATACCGTACGAGTGTCGTAGATGGTATAGTACAACACTCGTAGCGTTATGCATGTGGATATAGGCTGAGACCGCATAAGCTGGACCGGCTGACAGCAAATACATTTTGATCCCAGCTGCCCCACGACACGTTTTGCATCTAGTGTCAGGGACCTCTATACTCATCACGCGACTACGGTAGACGAGGGTGTTGAAGACACCATCTTGGCAGGGCACTATGAATCCCTAGGTTTCCGACTTCAGCCCAATTGACCTGAGAAATGCGAAAGTCAGGTTTCTAGTTAAGCCAAGGTCTTCAATGTTTTTGAAGAAGATCCCATGCATTGGCCTAGTGAGGGAGTATTATTAATATTATAATTAATCTCTTCAGAAGTGATAAATGTTCATTAAGTAAAACAATTTTTTTTTTGGATATTTAGGAACGGATATACTGACTTGTAAATGTGAGTATTCAGCATGGACTGAATTTGACTACTTATTTGACTTCGATAGATTTGACTTTATTTGCCATGAGATTCGTCAATAAAGAACAAGACAATTTTTCACGATCACGATCACGAAGTGTAATACAACGATATTCAGACTGAATATTTCAAAAATTCCTCTAACTCTGTTCTTGAATAGAAAATATTTTTTTGTCAAGAACATTTTTTTATTTTGATTTGAATTTTTCGAGAGGTGCAGCTATTTCAAAAATGAGGAAAATTTGCATTTCTTCTCTGGAATGTGGATATAGCATGGCTCCACTACATAGCATAATACAAAGTCTGTTTCACGTCGCTGCAGCTGAAATATTTATGACGAGAATCATCTTACTTTAATGGTCGAAGAGTACTACATCAGGCTTATTGCCTTGTATATTTGCCTAGAAGTGAGGAATGACTAGTTCCAATAGATTTGTCAGTTCTCATTGTCATAAGTGGTAGTTAACACTCGTAGCGCCGCGTTATGCCTGTGGATATAGGCTGAAACCGTAAAAGCTTGACAAGCTGACAGCAAATATATTATGGTCTCAGCTGCCCCACGACACGCTCTGCATCTAGTGTCAGTGACCTCTACACCCATCTCGCAACTACGGTAGACCAAGGCGTTGAAGACACCATCCTGGTTGGCCATTATGAATCTACACCCATCCTTGAAGACACCATCCTGGTTGGCAATTATGAATCCCTCGGTCCCCTACTGAGGAAGACAAGGGTAAACTTTTCAGATAAGCCAAGGTCTTCAATGCAATGGCTTATCCATATGTAGCTGCAGAGTACCTCAGTCTCTGTGAGCTTTTTGCTGAACAGGTTCTAACTAGGTGACAGAGTAGAGTCACCTCGTTCTGTACCGAATAAGAAACCAAGTTCATCGACTCTCAAAAAAAGTGCTCCAATATTTGCCTTTTCATGGTCAAGGGTGTTGCAGTTGAATACATGTGTTTTATTTTGTGGACTATAGAACAGAAATAGAGAGATGCAGAAAAGGAGAGAAGACCTACTGGTGAAACGAGGACTTCACATAGGCACCAGCTGTCCACTGCTTGGTGTTTTTTGTTCCTTCTAGAACCATTTGTTCAGTAACTCCCTATACATTATCCTATGATGAGTATGAGCTAAGAACCAAGAAATTGAATAACTGATCCATGCATGGCAGTAGGTTCCTTGACAACTTTAACAGTTTTACTGCTTTCTCTTCTGACGAAGTTTTGAGCTCCTCCAGAGCTGCGAACACTGGAGATTATTGTGAAGATGATATGCTTATTCCCCAAATTTCCAGTGATGCATTGTTGCATCGCGTGCATTTTGGACACAGATATTTATTGGCGAGGCAAATCAATTTTCCAGAAGTGTACTCAAGTCATCTTTGTATTCTCCAGGATCCTCCTTGGGAAAGATAATGGCGGATCTATATACTCTGATCCCATTTCTAAAGTTGGGACTTCCACAATCATTTCTAAATTAGTGAAGGAATAAAAAATAGAAGAAATTGTATCGTATATTCCTTTCAATCAAAACTGAAACTGAGTCACCCTGTTACTATAAAACTTTTGGCAAGAGATGATATGATTCCCAAATTTACCATCACGGAGAAGACAATTATCACTATACTCAATGTCATCTAGGTTGTTCCACTTCTTCTATATACTATTGACAGAATATATATCATTCGAATTGAAATGCCGTTTTTTATTACGGTAATATTCCGTCAGAGTGTGAATCTTATTAACAATATTGTTCATTTTGATTGTTATATTCCGAGTACCTAATATGGGCTTTTTAACGTGATTACTGTTTAAAATGCTAACGGAGATTAACGATGAATATAATAATTTGAGTTCATAACACGTACTAGGTTAATGGAGTAATATAATCATCATAACCTTTCTGGACTCCAATACGAATGATTTGTAGAGGTTGCTTCAAATTCAAATATCATTATTTGATATTCCGTGTTTCATAAGGCTTGCCCAGATTATTTATTCCGGTAGCTTTTCTCCCTTCGTTTTGCTTTGAGCAGTAGAAGCATGTTGAACCAGAAATTACCTGGATATTGGAAAATGATGATGAATTATCAGAAGATTTACTAGTTTTCTAACCAGATGGAGCACCTCTACAGCAGTTCCTTAACTTTTCTTGGTCGATGGATATAAAGCAGACGTCAGATAATAGGATGGCCACCAAAGTCACCAGATTTGACCCTGTTAGAATGTTTTTATGGGACACTTCAAAATGAAGATCTATGCAATTCAGTCAGATTATGTAGATGATTTACCATATTCATTCTCATCATTGAATGAATGATAAGCTTTTTCGCGATCCAAATGAAATATTCCCACAAGTTTTCTGGGAGTTATGAAGTCGCAGGCAGTATATTTTCATTTGGTTATTACAGCTACAGTATTTCTAGAATCTTCTAGAATTGTCATTGTACTGGTATATGAAGCCTGTCTATGTCGTTGATATAGATTATAAACAGAATAGGGCCAAGTACCGACCCTTGTAGAACGCCCAGGGAATTTTTCAAGTACCTGGATGAATTGATTTATATTGAAATTCATGGTATTCTGTCCCAGAGGTATGATAAAATCAATTCGAGAGGTGTATCTACTCATTATGCCATATTAGTAGAGTTCATCTACGAGAATAATGTGATTGAAGCAATCAAATTTACTGCCGAGATCGCAAAAATTCCAACAGGGCATTCACCTGTCTCAATGTATGTTATTATTTTGTGGTAGTAGGAACGGATTGCAGTGGTTGTCGATTTTTCGGATAGGAATTCTTGTTGATTTTCTGATATTGAGTTATTTTTCACAATTAATGATAAGAGACGATGTTAATAACAATACTCAAAAAACTTGGAGAAAATGTAAGGAACTGTTACGTGACGATAGTTATCAAGACGAATATGACTATTCTTCTTATGAATTGTAGTGATTTTTCTATTATTCAATATATCTGGAAAGATTCCCGTTTTGGACAAAAAAATCACCAGAAGAGCTAGGGGCATAAATAACACACATAAACTTTTCCTCACGGAATTTTGCCTGGTTCTTTCTACAAATTGCCTTGCAGCAAATTGAACATATCAGTTTCATCATAATTTCCGACAAAACATTGACCTGCAATATGAAGTAATATTTTTCATGAAAGAATTGTGGTCAATGGTACGATATTTTCAATTAGAAACTTGGAAGCATCAACGAAATATTCATTGAAGGATTTTCGCAAAGCTTGTTGTCATAAGGCCATGATCTTCTATAGCGACTCATTAGGATCAACAGAATTGATCATTCCATTCTGACAGTATTCTTTTTCAGAGGTTGAAACTATCTTGTTTTGTATATGACTCGACATATTCAAGATGAGACTTTTGCAGTTTGAAAAGTCCTTTTAAATGTTGACTAGAGATCAAATCTAAGGAGATGCCCATCTTAGAAACCACTGTTTCAATTACTCGTATAAAGATTGACGTTTTTGAAAAAACAGTTATTTTTAAGTGCTCAGAGATTTTTTCTTCCATTTGTATGTTCCATCACTCTCACTCTATAAAACAATCCGTTCTCTTCATAAATCTGCGGTACATATTGACTGAATTACGGCTCAAATTTACCAAGTTTAGTGGGTCAGTAAAAACCTACGGAGCAATGAAATTCATTCAAAAATTGATGTACCTCGAAACCACTAGTTTGAATAAATAACATCTGAACACAGCCGATCATTAAAATGCATATGAATTCCGTAATGGTACCGGGCCATACAACTGGTTCTGAAATATGACACACATAAAGCAAACGTTTTGCAGCATTCGGTTTTGACTGAAGAAGAAAAAAGGGGTTACTGCTCAGAATTGAACTTTCATTTCACGTATTTTACGATACTTATGAATAAAAGAAACTAAAGAACCGTTAACTTGTTTATAAATATCTCTTCGTGCAGCATCAGTTGACAAGGTGATCCTCTTTGCTCTCAGGTAGACTTTTTTATCAGAATAATTCAAAAGGAAATTATTCTGTTCATCTGGCGAACCAGGTTTCCTAAATAAATAAACACTAAGAGAATGGTAATCTTTCAAAAAAAATTATCATGGAATTCATAATTTATTGTTTTCAGATGGTAGAAATGCATGTTTTGAAAACTCAATTTATAACAAAATTGCGCGGGTACAGAAAAAAACATTTCAAGAAAGAATCTAAAGAAAAAAAAATCCTACACGCTAAAGTTGTTTAAAGTCAGTTTTTCGCGCACGTGAAAGTTTGTGCATAAGATGCATGGACGTGTAAATGGATAATGGACCCAGTTATTTACATCTCCAAGTGAAGTCGCTGAAAGGCACCATCCTAAGGTCCTGCTGTTGAGTCGGGTGTTGCCACATCAAGTCTGTGATAATTCATCAACCACCAACACTAGCTTAAACTCAATTGCCAGCGAATTTCAGTCAGTAACTCAACATTCCGATCCGTTTATGAAATTAAACTCGGCATAATACATTCCAGAATCAAAACTAGTGAAATCAATTTGAAAAATCGGTGCGAACTTTCAAAAAATTCTGTACTGTCCGTTGAAATGCTGCACGTGCGGCAACGCTGTTGAAGTACGCTTTGTTTCTCTTCATTTGTTGGTTGTTTACAAATTTCACCACTTTATGTTGACATTGTCTGTCATATACGGTATTTGTTAAAATATTGGTGTTTTGTTACGTTTGGATTAAAATAGTGAAAGAAAAATAGATAGAGACTAATAATGGTGCTTTACTGTTGGGTTTGCAAGCAATCTAATTGTTCTAACAACCAGAATCTCAGCTTTGATAAGTAAGTACATGGATTGTTCACAAATGTTAGACTGACGTTCATATTCTTCATTGGCGTCACAGTGGGTATCAATTTTCTATACATACAAAATGAAATAGTACTGAAATCTTCTTACTTTATATGAAGGAAAGTACATATGGGTATTTTAGGAACACATCAGATCGTATCTAACAAGTTTTGCTGAAATTTTCATAATTATATATGAAATTCCAGATATTTTTGTTATTATCAATACCTATATCAGTTAAATTGCGTGCGCCACTGTCGTTGGAGGGTAGGTTACAGTCTATCGCAGGTCTCCTCCTTCCCTGCAACCCGCGCGCCTGCGAACCAAGCGGCTACAAACAAACTGAATTGCAAGTATGGGATTGCTGAGTCCATTATTAATGTATACGTCAATGATAAGATGTGTCAACGCGCTTGTACAAAAATCTTGATCCCAACTCATAAGAAGAGGTTATTTTTTCTGTTCAATATGGTTGTCGTCTTTCGAGATCCTAGTTTTAATACATTTCGGATGTCCTAATACTGTTTCTATTGTATTTTTACCTAATAAATTTGTATCATATCTCCTTTTCCTTCATTCGTGACACCTAATTTTTGCTAAAAATTCAATGAATTTTGCAATAAAAACATGTCATTGAGTGTTACAAATTGAAAATCACATTAAGGAATATCAAAGTCTAAGCCTATATTATAATAAGATATATTTTTTAAAGATCTGCGGTTTTTCGAAAAAGAACTTATGATACATCATTAAAAAGGCAATATCTGGTTCTAATCAAAACAGAAAGAATCGAATGTAGCGCCCGTAAGAAAAAATAGTCAAAGTCAAAATATACTTTATTGTCGGAAGTTATAAAAACTCATAGACAAAGCTTTTTGGATTTGGACTAATATTAAAATTGAATTCAATTAATTAATGATAAAGTATAATGGTGATACTCCCCACTATCTGCATATCATCCCAGATGAAGGAATACCACCACTATATGCGCTCCGGGGCGACTTGAAAATTTGATGGCGCATTTGCTATTTCAACTGCAGAAAAAACCCGGAAAAACCTACAGTACCACCATTTGGTCCTTAGCGAATGAGGGAATGAAATATATTTAAAAAAACGAGAAAGATTATAAATCTATAAGTGTTAGTACATTCATACCCGCTAATTCTAATCACCACATTCAGCACATTTTCCTTGTTCATGGTTAGTGATGAACGTCTTCGGAAAAAAAAAGAATCGAGGAGATAGCCATTATCAATGGGTATTCGAATACAAGGACTAGAGATATCAAGAAATTCGTAAAATTTACACACGATACACGGCTTACGAGAGGTCTCAATACTATCTTCCGGGATGTAAACCTTCAGCTTATACATAGCAGTGCAATCTCCGAGTGTTATTAGGTAACCCGAAATATAAAATTTCAAGTTTAGAAGAGTTTACGGAATAAGCTGTCAAAATTGTGATAATATACAGGGTTATGATAAAGTAATGCACAAAATTCATAAAACGTACAACGATCACTTTTGAAAAAAATGCAAAAACACATCAAACTGTTTTTTTTATTCCGCATCTTTTGACATAAGTTACAAAAATAACACGTCAAAGTTGTCAAAGTTATGACGTCATCAACAAATGTTTTTAATGGGAAGCTAAGAGTTTTATTACATTATGTGATAGAGCTTGTGTTTTTACACAAGGGAAAAATAGTTGCAGTAGGGCTCACATAAGAAAAACAACGAGAAAAGGGATAAAAAACGAAATAACAAAACCAATTATAAAAAGAGGTCAAACTTAAACTTATCTAGTAAGAACATGTGTTCTTATAATTTTTTTCAATTGTTTTACTAAAACAACGGTTTGTCAGTGTCAGTCGCACAATTAGTGTCACCACAGTTTTATTATTATGGGTCGTTTAACCGAAAGAGAAAGGATAGAAATTCTAATGATGGTAGGTTACGGCGATCGCCTTCGAAGTCATGAAGAAGCGTCTGCTTTATTTAACGCAACACATTTTGAAAGACCTCCAATTGCTAGAAGCACAGTAAGCAGAATTGTTGCAAAATTTGATGCAACGGGAAGCGTGAGGGATGCTCCAAAATCTGGACGACCAGGAATAAGTGACGATGTGGAGTTATATATTTTGCTGTCAGTAGAAGAACACCCTCACGCAACTACAACAGAAATTGCCTTACAAGAAAATGTTAGTCAGTCATTTGTAGTAAAGATGTTAAAAAAAGAAAAACTACACCCATACAAAGTTCATCTTGTTCACGAACTCTCAGAAGATGATCCGGACAGACGTTTGGAATTTTGTGAAATCTTCATGCGGCATTGTGACGAAAATCCAAATTTTCTTAATAGTGTAGTATTTTCCGATGAGGCAACGTTTTGTCTAAGTGGTTCTGTAAATCGACACAATTCTCGCTACTGGGCTCGGGAAAATCCCCACTGGATGCAGACAAAACACACCCAGCGTCCCCAAAAAATTAATGTTTGGGTAGGAATCGTCCGGGTAAGATTTATTGGTCCTTATTACTTTCGTGGGAATTTAACAGCTGAACGATATTTGGAACATCTTCGTATGGCAGTGCTTCCGCACCTACTTGCGGCATTTCCGGATCCAAATAATGGGGACAACTTTATGGTCATACTGTTCGAAGGTTTCGGGATAACCAGTTTGAAGGACGGTGGATTGGAAGACGTGGACCAATGGAGTGGCCACCTAGGTCACCTGATTCAACCCCCCTTGATTTTTTTCTGTGGGGACATTTGAAAAGTCGGGTCTACATTAACCGGCCAGACAATTTAGAAGACTTAATGGAAAAAATTAGACACGAAATGACTCGTATAACTCCGCAGATGATCGAAAACTCTATAAATGCGGTCTACCATCGTCTTGGCCTAGGTCAGTTAGTAAACGGGACACAGTTTGAACAATTCCTATAAGAAATAGTTTTGGTTTAATGGACTGTTTAGTTAATTGAAAAGTTATTATGAAACTTACGTTTATTTCGTATTTTATTCATTTTCTCGTTTTTTTTCTTATGTGAGCCCTACTGCAACTATTTTTCCCTTGTGTACAAACACAAGCTCTATCACATAATGTGATAAAAATCTTAGCGTCCCATTAAAAAAATTTGTTGATGACGTCATAACTTTGACAACTTTGACGTGTTATTTTTGTAACTTATGTCAAAAGATACGGAATAAAAAAAAACAGTTTGACGTGTTTTTGCATTTTTTTCAAAAGTGATCGTTGTACGTTTTATGAATTTTGTGCATTACTTTATCATAACCCTGTATATTATAGCCGAACCAAGAGATCTACGAATATACGTTTTCGTGTACATTTACCCCATCTCAATCGAGTGTTGCTGATCATTTACTAAAAACCTGTTGATGATTTAGGATATTAAATTGTTATGAAAGTATTGCTATACATACGGTTCAAGTAGGCCCTTGCTCAATATGTGTTTGTTTTTTTCAAATTCCATTGGCAGTTCATTATACCAGTTTTACAGGACTGTTTGCTGCTTTCGTCAGTCTGTGCTTTGGTGAGCCAAATCCAGGCTTTCTCTAACGTCATATTGACTATTACTGGATACAGAGTAATCAGGCAAATTATTTTTGATCTGCATTATTGACATGAGTGAAATGTTGATAGGTTCAATTCCGGAAATAATGATTTACATGAAAAGGTATAAGATTTAAATATCGTTTTAATCATTCTTTTGACCTCTGAAGACCTCATCCGCTCTGGCATACCTAGTTGCCTCAGCATATGATGTCATAAGAAACGCAAGACTGGAATATCCAAAATAATAAAGTAGTGACAGATTAGTGTCCACTCTATTCCTAAATTGCCAAATAAAATAAGAATAAATTTACAGTTTTTAATACTGCATCACCTTGACATGACCACGTAAGATGCTCATCAATAACAATTCCTAGATGTTTTGTGACTCTGGATTGTTCAATGGTTTTGTTGTCGAGTTCAAAAATACATTGATTGAGATCAGAAAGGCTGAAGAGTCATTTCTGTTTTAGATCCATTTAACACAAGTTTCGTAGTTTCGCAAAAGTACCTTTATTATTTAATTAACTAGATGACATTTTAGATAATATATCCAAACTGCTATTTGAGGTCGTAACAACAGCATCATCAGCGAATGTTGCTACAAAATCGCAAGGAAATTCTTGCATGAGGTTTTCAAGGAAAATTATATATAAAAGTGGTCCAAGTATGCTACCCTGTGGAACACCACTGGTAACTGGAATGAAGCTTGAGCAACTCAAAATGTCAGTAGTTTTGGAATTTGTTTTTTGTTCCCTATCAGTAAGGTGATATTTTTAAATATTTTATTACATCAAACGCTCTTTTCAGAGCGAAAAAGCGGTATAAGGACTTGTTATTCTCTTCAAAATTTTACAGAACGCGTGAATATGAAAATATTATAGCATCTCGGGTCGATCGACCTTTTCGGAAACCAAATGGGTGATTAGTAAAATAAAATTCTTCATTTGAGAAACATTCAAGTCGTTTATGAAAGTATTTTTCAAATAACTTGAAAAAAAAACGATAACTGTGATATTCCGTGATAATAAGGCATCATGTGTTTATCTCTTTTTTTATGAATTGGTACAACGATTGATTTTTTTAGATACCTTGAAAAGACAAGGTGACTAAATATGAAAGAGATGCTACGAGTGCAATGTGGAGAATAAAAAGCGCCGAATCTATTGGAAAGACTCATTCCCTTGACCTCGACCACCAAGTAGGACGAATTTCGTTTACCATTCAAAGCGAAATGAATATAGCCTGGAGACAATAATAGATATTATTATTATTGTCTTACGACATAATTTTCAGCTTCGTACTGTTCATTTCCAAGAATTTTCCATCAGCACTCATTCAATACAATACAATGGATGATTCGTATGTAAATTTATCGCCAATACCTGTATATGATATACCTACTTTTTATCTCCCATCGCGTCGACGAGGATCTAAGTGGGCCGAGACCACAATATGTCAATGATTCATTGAGGTTAAATGTCGATGTGTGTTCGATAAAAGAATTCTGAAGTGAAAATCGATTCTCGATTGTTCAGAGCGGAAGGAGTACCGTTAAGTTTAGTGGTTTATGTTCGTTTTTAATGATGTTTTCCCAGTAATTAAAATGATTTCCCTCGTATTCACCTCCTTTCGTACAGCTCCTAGTAACAATTTCCTCAGTTTTTCGTTGTCCATCTAACTGGTTTTATGTCGCCAATATTTCTGGAGAAGCAGACGATCATACAAGGGTTCTTCAACCATCAAGCGGTCCACCGTTAGCGGTCTTCACATCCCTTTGACATCATCATCTCTCAACGAACGGCAAAGGTGTTCCCTGAGGCATACATCATGGAATTCCTATCTAGTTTCCTTCGGCTTTCACGATATTCTCTGAACATTGAAGGAAAAACCTCTTGTGAAAGAGAACATAAAAAAATTAGATTAGTCTGAGGCTTATGTGCTAGAAGCCTCTAGACTGCGACTGTTTCAGATCTATTGTATATGCCCTGAGATGATCCTGGAGGATCATCTTCGATGGGCTGTTCTTACCTTGACGACTGTTAGCACCTATCTCTTATTCCTCTAGGATATATTCTTCTCTGTTGTTTTATGATCCTTGCCCTGTGGTCTTGACATCAAATGTTTCCGCCTTTTGCTTTTGGTTGAGTGTGGTCACCTCCGCCTTTCTGGAAAGTTTTATTTTTGTGTAGGTCCATATTTGTAGCTTGGGCAGTTTTGGTTCACTACAGCAATGTCGCCCCGCATGACACAGTAAAGTATAAATATTCTAGAATTATCTCAGAAGATCCGTTTGCTCCCATTCAGTCCTAGGCACGTCAGAAAATCTAGCATAACTATGAATCACGAGTATCTACTTTGTTGTGGAATACACGCCCATAATCCATGCTTGCACATTTTTTCTTTTGCTATTCATAGAATGGAGTGGGTGTGGTGACTATAGAGGATGGGAAACCAAGGTTATTCTTGCAATTTTACTATGCTGATTTTGTGTCCTAAAGTGGAACCTGTTATAAGGTTGCTCTTTGGATTTCTTAAAAGCTACCATCAACGCGTTACACTTAAAAGTGAAATTTATTCTTCACCTCGCTCAGAAAAGGTTTTTAGGCATATATTTATGAAGCATGTTAGTGAAGATATCAAACTCATCAAATCTTAATTCAATGCTAATCTGGTATAAATTTCACGATCGTAGGACCGTTTTTTTGCAAAAACCATTGATGTTATGAAAGAGATATTTTTTGTGTAGGCTCGGTGGTCCCATAAGAATTCGGGAACTTAATTTTTTTAACTCATCATGCCATTCCAATATATTTTTTTAAATTATCATAACCAAAAATCACTGAGGTTTCTGAATTTACACAAAACATCAAATCTTTTGCAGAAAGAAATAATTCTTGAACAAAAACTATGGGCGTTAAACTGATTGCCGTTTTACCAACGTAGTGTTTGCTCTTAACAAGTTACTGAGATATGGTTTTTAATAAATTAGGAGTGATATACTATGGTAATGTTGCTATACTCATTTCTTTCGTTATGTTTATTTTTTTTTTTATCCTGAAGGAAAAAATAGAAACTTGGTACACTAATCTAGGTTTATCAATGTGATAATTTGAAGTTATAGTGTTCAATTTTGTTACGGTGGTATGTTGCCATATTTTCCTCCATATTTTCTTTAAACAAGTAAACTGACAAATGATTGTTTGACATCAGTTAAGCTCATTGATACTTGACCTGATGAGAATATGAACTGTTTTACGAAAATTAAACACTATTACTTCATATTATCACATTGATGAACCTAGATTAAAAAACCAAATTTTATAAATATAATATAATCAAGATCAACAGAGGTTCTAGTAAGGACCTCTGGGGCACACCAGAATCACAAATACTGACTTTCAAAATTCATTAAAAGTTTGATATTATTTTTTTGTTTGCATTTTTTTTATTTTATCTCAGTCCTCCTTCAAACTGCCTGATGAGCTGTTTTATTTTGATGGCTATTTCTCTATTTTTTTTATCACCAATGGTATAACGGTTATTTCAGAATTCTATTCCATCCATAACATTGGATTTTTTGTCCTAACGATGAAGAGAAAGTCAAGAGAAACCACGTATCTTCAATTTATTATCGAATTTGCGTAATTCAAACGTAAGATGATTCCATTACACATAATTCAGAGAGCATGAATGGTTAGTTGCCTGCGCTGGTTATTATTAGACCACCTTTCTGAAAATTTTTTATGTACGTAAAGAAAAATCCAGTATGATTCTTGGTCAGAAAGATTACTCACCCTGCAGCTATCGAGATACCTGAATCACTTTTGATGAAGAAAGTGTAGTTTTTGATACTGTACGACTTCACACAGTTGGAACGTTTTCCGCTTGGAGAACATTCATTTCCTTGGAATTACCTTAAGGAAAAAGAAAAGCAAAATGGCATTATTTCTGGTTTTATCGAATATCGTCTACGCAAAATATTTCTTTCTTCAACGTGGTACAAACAGAAATCACTGTTTTTTTTTGTGCTCGAAACATCACAGTAACTTGAACGGTTATTTCATTTCCGCCGATGTGTTTGAACTCGCATTATCATGTTGGAGAATGATTCGGCATTGCTCGTTCCTTTTTCTTAATTCCATAACTTTTGGCAAACAAATGACTGTAGTCCAATACAAACTGAACGTTCAATGATCCTCTAAAGCCTTGGCTACAGTGCATTATTTGGTGACTCTAGTGAGTGCAGTAAAAGCTGGCTGAAAATGTCATGAAAAACCTTCAGATTCACGTGACACTATATACAGGGAAGCGTTTTTACGATATGTGAGAGGACACAAAAAGACGAAACAAATACTAAGTACCATTGGATAATTTTCATTATTTTCGAACAAAAATAATTTTTTCCCTTTCACCACACGAGTGATTCAATTTCTAAATGAGCATTTCAAAAACCATGTTATCTTCATTAGTAGGATTTACGAAGCTGACTTAAATACATGTTATAAAATGTTTACCTGCATCTTATGCATTCGTATTATCGTATACTCTCCGCAGTTGACCCGGTGTATGGAAGGATATACGACGAGAATCTGCTTATCGACAGATGTATTGGGCAGGACTTCGTGAAGCATAAGCTTAACCTTTCAATGGCCCGGAGACACTTCGTGATAAGATCTGGTCAAGTCAGAATCCAACAACAACAGGTTATCTTAAGGAAGAACGTATTTCAGGGGGACTTTCTCGGCCCCTTTCTTCTTTGCATCTCCCTATTGCCATTGTCCGATGTACTAAAGAAAACCCGCGGATACAACTGCGACACCCCCAGCATCTGGATGACCTCAAAACATATGCCTTTGAAGAAAATGTACTACATGTCTACATCAGTCTTTATTGGACTTATTGGAATTCGGGATCGACAAATATATCACAGTTCATCTAAAAAAAGTACGATACGGGAGAACGTTTAGCTTGTAGATAAAAGCATCCTTCATCATCTTGATGCCGAAAAGACATATACTCTCAAGAGGTAAGTAACCACAGTCAAAAACTCTCTTCTAATCTACTCCTAGGAGCTTGCATCCTAAATCATCTGTTTCACCGTTATACTACCTCAGATAATGGGTAATGTTAACATAGGAGAAGCCTGTGAAGTCATCAAGAATTTACATTACCTTCTCTACTTGGTCTGCGACCATGAAAAAGCAGGGATCGGAAAATTCTGTCAGAGGCAGCAGTCCGTGCTGCCGATGAACTTGGTCTCGTATTTGACACTGAATAGGGTGGCCCAAAATCTGTCACCGAGTTGGCGCCCGTTCAGCAAAAAGCTCGAGTCAAAGCTGCAGAGACAAAAGAACTACAAAAGGACAAGCCTATGCATGGCGTCTTTTTCAAAATCCAACACCTTGGTCCACAATAGTCTCATGACACTAGATGTATAGAGTATTTTTGGTCTTCTCAGACCATAATGCACTTGCTGTCAGCTTGTCAAGTTCGAGCAGAATCAGTTTATACATAACACTTCTGAGTTTGGAACTACCACTTATGACACTCGTATGGTGCAGAAGAGACACCGGAGGATATTGAGTCCGTTGTGGAGAATTATAAGGACCAATTCTTTTGGAATTACTCATTTTCCAACCTCGGGCAAAACAAGCCACGACGATTTTCGTCAAGTATTTTCAGCTCCTGGCAAAACGCACATCGTCTGAAAAGAGGAAGAAAAACGAACTGAATATAGAGACTTACTCTTTGAACTCCACGGGCTTTACCCAAACTATTCTGGTAATCTGGAAATTATACCGGATTGCCACCCTATTTCAGAATTGTAATCACATCACTGCGTTGAAAACCTTCATCTGATTCCAAATTGAATGCTCTTTCTGTTTCTTCACAACTTCAATTTTCTTCCTGACAAGTTTTTACACTGTCACTGTATATATCACAGCTTATGTGAATTATGAATTTTTTTTTAATAGTTTTCTTGTGAATCTTCACTTGTGGTGTGAACCATCCCGTATAAGAATAATTATCTTGAAAAAAATGCATAGATAGTTCGTCTCTCTTAATGGTGCCTCTTCCTGTTAGAGAAATGCACGGACGCAGCGGGTATGTGATCTTATTAGAATTCAATTTGCGTTTGTCGCCTAGCTCGTAGTGTAGTGAGTAACGCAAAGTGCTAAAGCAGACAAAAAATAACCATTTCGAGGATTTTTATGCAAGCTGCGTCCATTAACTGTAAGTCTAGCGGACGAAACTATAATTCGAATATTCGACGGCGCAGCAAGTGGCACAGGATTGGTGCTGAATTTTTAAAACTTATTTCGAATTGTGGGAAAAAAATCCTACAGAATTTACGGTTCAGCCAATTTTGTTACACCCACCTGTTAGGCTAGGTTCTGATGACATAAGAGAAATACAATTAATATAAAACTTTGTTGTTTATGATTTCGCAGAAAAAAAAAGTATATACACGGTTATAAACTCCTCTAGATATCCGTTCGTTCAACTCGTTAGTGAACATATCATTATTGTTGATAAATTAAGTGAAAATACTGAGATTCGAATTATTCTAAAGACTCTCAGATCCCCCTTCAGTATCTTGGGTAGCTATTTTTGACGAAATATCGTTTTGTAACAATTGCGTCGACATATAGGAGACATTAATGTTATAATACTACAGAGTGATCGAACGAAAAGTATGCACCTAGCTTTTATCGTTGTTGTGGAATTGCAAGCAAAAATGCTTGCACACGTGAAGTTTGCTCTTGAGAGGGATATATTTTAGACATATTTTTCAACCTGTGCCTTAAACCCCGTAGCGAAAAGGTGTCACAACCCTAAAATTTCAAATGGAACGTGGGGTCGAGTGGTATCTACAAAGGTGAGGAATCTCAGTAATTTTTTGCAGGCTAAGGAGTACCACAAGGCTCGAACTTGGGGCCATTACTTTTCACAATTTTCGTTCATGTTTTCAAAACTGGTGTCATCAGACACTATATGCAGATAATTTCATAATGTACAAAAAAATTGAAGAACATGGTCCGAGGAAAACAAACTCGCATTCAATTTATCTAAATGTAAAGTTATCACTTATAGGAAAAAGAAAAAGCGAATTAACTTCATCTATACAATGAAAAACACATTTCTTGAACGAATTGATTTCAAAGCGATTTTAAGTTTACTCCGCACATTCAAAACATCGCGAAAGAGACTGACAAGTTGGTAGGTTTCTTGAAACGCAGTACACAATCATCCACAGATACAAATGCCATGAAACAACAATTTTTCACAATTGTGCTATTGAAAATCTCATTAAATTTTTGTATTTTCCCAGAAAAATCAGATTGCTGCCTGTCGCCAATCAAAGTAGTGTTATCGACAAGTTTAGAGTGGGGGGACAACCTAGAAGTACCGAACTTTTTTGACTGATTTTTCTAGGAGCACCATTGTCCGATGAAATTAATAAGGATCTTCATCAGTAGTCCGACGCTCCAAAGATGTCGATTTGGCGAAAAAGGAAAACTTACCACTTTCAAGGTTTCCCCTCTGCGACATCTTGTCAGACTCGTCACATTTATTTTCGATTGTGTTTCGATTCATTCGTAGGAGAGGACCCACCTAGTTCAGCAGAATTTTGATGTAAATTCGATTAGAGTTATACAGGGCGTTCGCCAGAAAATTACATAGATTCGGTTGAAAAAATTATTGAAAGTCCAGTTTTTCAAATGGAAACCCCTTAATTTTATATTTTCATTCGATTTGACACCGAAAATTAAGCTGACTTTGAATAAGGTTATGTATGCCTACACTCAACGTTTTCGAAATATTGGCGTATTAACACGTTTCAGTTCCAGAAAACCTCGTATTCTTGAGTTTACTTTTCCTTAGTTGGCCATGGCGCCCGCGGTTGCGTTGGAAACAATCAACTGCCACGGAAATGTCATTGTTGTCAATCAATCATGCCGGCTTGTTTGAATTATTCGAATGAAGATCTATTTATTATTTACGGCGAATGTAATAGGGGTCTCTCAAGAACATGTGATATATTTGCTATTCGGTATCCGCAGAAGCCCTCACATAATACTGTTAAACGAATTATAGAAAACTTAAAAAACTTTGGATCGGCCAAAGCAAGAGTGCAGAGAAACAAGCCAATTGTTGATGATGAAAATAAGGATAATGAAATTGCCATTTTGGGATATTTTGCCGCATATTCAACAATATCTTTGAGACAAGTTGCAAGAGAATCAGGATTGTCAAAAAACTCAGTACATAGAATACTGCGCAAACAAAGGTTTCATTCATATAAGTTCTCCATAGTTCAGCACCTGAAAGAAACAGATTTTTAGAACTTTAGTAATGTGTATCTCAAGAGCATCACCATCTTTGATTACTTCTTCACGGGTGCGAAGAAATAATTAGATGAACAATGAAAATTAAAATTTTGTTTGTACTCGGATCATTAGTGGTTTTCCAATTGATCAACATATGATATGAAAAACATCAATCATATCCCTAATATTGTGCGGATACGTCCAGTTTCCATCACATCATTATACTCAAAGTTAACTAGTTCGTGAAATCGGAATAAATTACTAAACACTGAATTTTGTTTCTAGCTCAAGCCGACGCGCAAGTCTCCAGAGCTTCAGGACGCTCAGACCCCGAAAACTCGCCATCCCATCTGGCGACAACAGTAGAAAAACTGTTATCCGAGTTGACCGGACTGTTCAAGAATGGAATATCAGGTCTTTTCAGCGGTAGAGAAGCGGAAGACGACGACGAAATCGCCGACGCAGACGCTAACAGCGTTGATGATGACGACGAAGATAAAGACAAAGACAGTAGGGACGTGGGAGGTTCGTATATTGCACTGCCGTAGATATTTGTTAGTAGTTTTTGTTGAGAAGCTGGCTTACAACAATTTGAAAGTATGAATTACAGACTTTTATCAACTGTTTTGGTTTTCAAATTGTTGGAAGCCGCTTCTGCTTTTCACTGCACCAAGTAGAAGTAGATTTTCAGTAGATAGACGGTAGTCACACAGTAGTAGTGTTTGTACAGTCAAGTTGGTTCAATTTGTGACTGAAATAACTGTAATCAACTACACAAAAACAAACATAAATTATGCCTTCATGTCTTGAGTTCGTGTTCACAGTCTGAATTATGTTGCGATGCGACTATTCATATCGTCAATATGAGGCAGACTTGAATCGGATTGTCTGCTTAGGTTTTCGCAGATAAATAGAACTACAGAAACGGATGTGAATTGTAATAAAAAGTTTAATTCTTCTACAACCATCATTAACTTAACATGTTTTAAATTGCGCAAAATGGGATTTCAAATTGACCGAATGGATTTTTTTCTGAACTCGCATGTTGAAGTTTAATCATGTGCAGTTACCTGAGGAAGCTTAAAGATAAGATCCAATAAAAAATAAAGATATCTTGGAATTGCGCCCAAGTATCATAATATCTAGAAAAGCAATTTTCCACTTTGCCATGTTAAAGAATTATCAACAATTTGGTGAAAAGTTTCAGAGGATATCCAAAGGAACCGAAGGGGTATAGTCTTCTAAAAGTCAGTGTAATGAACTGAAAAAATCGAAAGAAATTCAACATAGTTTGCCGCTTTGTTCTCATACACCGAACATAGGCGGAGATAATTCAATTCACTTAAAATTTATTGTTAATTCTGTTTAATTTCAAATTTAAAAAAAATCTGGTTATGATTTTCATTAATAATTTCAATTTAATATATTGTGTAAATACTCAAAATTGTACGAAATGTGTAGAAATTGAAGCGCCATTTCCACGAAAATAGTCCACGCATACTACAGGATGGCTATATTCTGGCAGCTTAAAGAAATCCTTACAATGTATCAATCGGCGCGAAGATTCAAATATGCAAAAACAATCGCGGTATAATTCTAACGATGACACAAGAACTCAAGATATGATAAGTGTAAGAACACAACGTTCAAAAGTACAATTTATCTACGAAAAAAAAACTTCACTTCCATTCATACTCATCTCATTTCAACTCATATGTCACACCACTTCATGATTATTGTTACACGTATTCAACACGACTCATACATCCAAACCACCCTGTACAGAATATGTAGATATCTCAAAACCCATGCCATTTGCATAGCGCATAATAAGCTTAATATTCATGGAATTTACTGTGGATATATAAAATAAATTTTTCATGAAAGAATGACCAAATCATTCACAGGTCTGCTCAAAAACACAGCACAACTAAAAGACAATGTTGATAAGTAGTGGACGTTATAAAATATTCAACTATTTTTTTACGAAAAATTGAACTTTGATAAAAAATTATGCATACTCTAAATTGATTCCTGACAATTCATAAATCTTTCGATATTGAAAATATAATATCGTCTTTCAGTCAATTAACGTTGATACTCACTTGTTTTTTCCATTTCCATTACTTTCGTCGAGTTAATGCACAACTATATGAATAGCGAAACTGATTGTCTGGAAGACGAGCACTATTATTCATAACAACCATTCACGAAATGTAACTTGCAATCGACATTTCGTAGAAGCCGCCATCACATCATAATAAGGTAATACATTACATTACCTGCTATCACATCAAAAATAATTCGTCAAACTCAATCTGACGGAGTGTTATTACGGTCCCTGTATATATTTTCCATCTTTTCGCTGAACTCTATGCCGATCCAGAAAATTCTAACAGAAATCAGTTTCAAAAGTGAATTTGACTTTACGAAATATCACCAGGATGTCTATCATCGAATGGTTCAGTCTCTTTACACTCAATTTGTGTAATGAGCCAATTGAACCTACTATTTCGTCACCGATACTTATAAGAATTCAATAACTACACTGACAATTTTTCTTTCCACAACCTGTGTGAGCGTGACTTTTGTTCAAATCTCCTGAATCTCAACTTTATTCTTCATCATATATTCAAATATCCCATTCAAATACAAATGCAGAAAAATGTCTACCAATTCAATATTGATTAAGTGCAGTACTACGGGCTTCCTTTTGTCGGGAAAAATATACACTTATATATATTTGGTGGGCTCTATATATACTGAATATATACGATCATATTATGAGTTCCGTTTTTTTTTTCTGGGTGCCTCCAGTTATTTTTTTATGTATATTAGGAAAAATTTGCTGATTAGCTAATAGAAAGTCTGGGGCACGCAATGAATAATTTTTTTTATGTTTCGGGATTCTTATGGGTAGTTGGGTGTCAACTCTAAAGACTACGCAAGTTTCACTACATACCTATGATTGTTACTTGATATCGATTTAATATTTCATGATGAAAGGCTTTTTTAAAGGCGTGGTGTAAAAATGCAAACGCAAGTTCTTTGGAAAATTAATTTCTTACATGAAAAAGTATACAATTTGTACTGAAATGTATAAATTTTGTGCGTAGCCCTGTAAATAGGCAAATTGGGGTACCTCAAAAAAATTATGAGAACGACGTATTTCAAAAGAACGAAGGATGAAATTCGGACTGAAGAAGAGGAATAAATTCACCACAAAGATGTTTTCAAGCATATCATTATCGCTATTGCTGTGATCATGAAAATAAAATCTGATCAACGCAACTTTACAGGCCAAATACTGAATGATCGCTTTCATCCGTTCTTGAATTCTGGTTGGACGTGAAGAAGGGGTAGAGAAAATTATTTAGGTCAGAGCAATAAAACAACAAGAAAAGCGAAAATTAAAAAAAAATCAAATAATGGGTCATCCGTAACAAATTGTGCTTAGAGAGTTAGCCAATTCATTTTTGAGTTCAGAACCAGTATTCACGATACCAAAATATACAGAGAAAAGTAATTGGAAAATGGGACTCCAAAGAAAAAGAACTGGATTACATTACGTGGGAGAAAATATCCAGACATATAGCACTGCAAAACTAATTGCCAAAACAACTCTACCTTTTAGGTACACTGCCTTCCGAGACAAAATTATAGATGAATCTTCAAGAACAAAGACTGTTAAAAAAAATGTTGCATAGGAAACGAAAACATTGAAACGCTGAAAAGTTGACGGAATCGCTAAAACCTAGCACAAAAAGTTTCGCAATTAATAATCAAACACTGAATGGACAAAATTATTTTCATTCAATTTGTTCAATCCTAATACTAACATATACAAAAAATTAAATGACCCAAGTGAATCAATCTTACTTAACTTAAAAGGTTGCTACAACAAACGATATCAAAGAAAATATCGAAGGTATTTCAACGAGCAAGTAGTAATTACTAGTGCATTGTCCAAAATCCCCCAAAATCATTAGTATAGCCTGGTCCAGTATTAGAAGATAATCAAATTTTTTACAATGGAATACAAGACCTGTCATACCTTTTATTACATTAAATTGTTTCATTGAATTTAACTCCACTAAATCTTCCTGAATTTCTTCCGCTGTGACGCATTGTGAACTTTGTTGTGATGAGGTTTCAGTGTAACAGTAGTGACAGTTTTTCGTGTTCATGTAGGTACAGTATTCTGTAATATTACACCTATTAACAATGCTTCTCTGAAGTTTTTACAGAATACTTATCCTTAATAATACTCGCTGTTTTGTTTCTATTAGACGTAAGTACATCTAACACATTATCGCATGACTGAATGTATTACAACTTGCACAGCACAATGAGTGCATTAGTTTTTCACACTATCATCCAAATACATAAAAACTAAATTGGTCAAAAGTGTACAGGTCTAACACAAGGAGAAAAACTTTCTCGGCAAGAATTAATCGTGTCATTACAAATGCGACGTTTCATAATTTCAGTGTTTGTATAATGATAAAACCAGGAAACAATCTCGCATAGTGTTTCTATGTGCCATTTTGATGGGTGCAAAAATCAATTTAGAGCGTTACTTAGCTAGTAAACGTTCTTGAAAATTTGTCCTTCTGAGTTATGGATTTTGTTTTGCTGGGGTAGAATTTGGACGTCACTTCCTTGCTGCACAATCAAGTACCGCTTGATTGTCTGGCAGGATGATCATATGCACGTTTTCAACGTGTCTCCTATTGTTTCCTTGGCGCATTGGAGGATAGCGAACACCTCCGTCTAAAAGACAGAGGTATGAGTGGCCAATGAATAACCTTCCCCTGGGGTTCCTGGAGATCACTCCTGAGCCTTATCCATTTTCCGCCTTGGATCCATCTGTGTACCAGATTTCTTCCTGTAGAATGAGTTGCGGGCTCTTCATTTAGTTTTGTCTGGTATCAGTACCCTGAATTGGTTATTGAAGCAGACTGTTTCGAAATGTGGTTCGTTTTCGGATTTCGGACATAGTCCTCAATATTATTTTCAGAAAAGGAAATTCTGACTGTAGAATGAAAAAGAAAAGCCCAGGTCGTTAATGACAGCATGTAACTGACGATCTTTCGAGGATGGTGACAATATTAGAAGACTGGAATATTGTCTATGGTGTCATGGCCAATTTATGGAATATCTAAATGTCCTGAAACGAACGAGGCAACTAGTTTCCCGTATTTGAAGCACCAAGAACTCCCACTGGGTGAAATCCTGTGAAAGTCAAAGTTCCAAAAAAATCAACGGGTGGTGTGGTGTAGACTATTTCTTTTTTGCCGATTGTATCGTGAATATAGCAATTTTCCTCTATAGCAATGATTCGATTTGATATGAAGAGACAAGCTGCATTGGATGCTACGAAGATATCGGAACACCATAATATTTTGCTCCAACCAACAAAAAACGTTCAGTTCATTGAGGATGTTCGCTATTCGCCGATGGAAATATCTATTGTTTAGGTTTTTTTCTGAAGATTGGGTTATGTAATCCAGTTATCATTATTGTCAAAATACTGTTGAATCAGGAAGCCATCGAAGACATTTTCAACTCCAATTTCTTTTCACTCGGATGGACGGAAAATGTCCAGTTTTTCTTTCAATGCAGAGTATCTCGTAATTATATGAACTTGAATGAACGTTTGTAGAAAGAAACATTTTCTAAGAACGTTATTTGTTTTTATTTCAATGTAAGTAAGTATCAACATTTTTTCTAGGCACGTCAGAAAGATTGCACGAATTTATATCCTATTGGAATTTGCATGAATAAAACGGAAAACAACGGATTACAAATAGCATGTTTTTAAATTTTCCTGCATGAAAAAAATAAGTGAAATAAATCCCTTAGAATAGGTAAAATATAAAATGGAATAGTACATTGAGTATTTTTTGCATGACGAAACAAAAATCTGCTTAGTAGAAAAAAGAAAAAGGTTACTTGAAGCTCTCAATATAAATTCCAAATCGCATCAGGCATGTTGAAAGTTTGGAAAAGCATGGTTATTATTGTTAAATGTTTATGAATATATATCTTACGTTCTATTACAAAACGGTTTTGTCCTGTCAGAGATGTTAATAACGTAATTTGATTCAAGAACAGTATGATATATTCATAAACTTATAGTGCAATGGCAACAAAAATCGAAGCATGAAGTCGGTTGATTCCATACAACGCTTTAATCAATTTCATTTTCAATTTAATCATCATTTGATTCCTCATTTGACTCAAAAATACATATTTTGATTTATTTGTAGAGAGTGCAAACAAAAATATTGATAAATATTAGAAATAAAAGTTTTTAACTTTCTGCCATCCGTCAGTAGTTGGCGCTGTGTCTCATGTTCATAAATTCAATTAGTCGATTCAAATTTCAAGTTGATCGGTACACAAAAGATCAAGTACATTAAAAAAAAAACAGTTCAACTCTTTGCCTATTTTTTTAAATCGCGTTATATCAAAAAACACACTCCACACCTGACACCATTTGTAACTAACGGTCCTTTTCACCTCATAGAATTTCTTTTTTGATACGACAAAGGGTTCGTGAATAGTTTTCTGCAATCGATAAGTTAATGTGATATAACTGAGCTATAAATTGGAACAAAATACCCTGAAACATACCTATAAACTTGTTTCCAGCGAACATTCCCATATTTTTGAGTCAAATCTGCATGCATCATTGTAACTAACAAATTTGCTTGGATTTCGAAACTAACGCCCCTCTTCATATTTGCCATACATAACACCTGCATTTTTAGAATCGAGGTTGCTCGAAAAGAAGAAGAAGAAAAAGAAGAAGGGAGGTCTGAAGAGATTGGTCAGATTTGTCAAAGTAGGAATCCTTGCCGGAGTGGTTGTCATGAAAATTACTTTGCTCATCAAAATTTTCGAAGCAGCCCTCAAGTTCAAACTGCTCCTAGTAGGTGTCACTAGTTTGATATTGCAAATCGTCAAGTTCTGGATGGATTTCAAGGACAGGAAAAAAGGTCAACACGATCACGATGAAGGAGGGGTTCTTTATAAAAACCCCTACGAGGGCGGCCTAGGTGGAGCAGAATGGGCTGGCCCAGGTGCTCCAGGCGCAGAGTACCATGGGAGATCTGATACCGATACTCAGAGCTATGCACAGAATTTGGCGTATTCAAAATACTCCCGGAAGTGATAGTTTTTTTTTTATGACTAGTACCGTAGAATGACGTTTTTGTTTGAGGTTTTTAAGTAGTACAACTTATTTATTATAATTGATGTTAACGGATAAGAAAGTTTACGAAAAGTACGTAATGCATGGTAATTTTTTTAAACTTAATTCTCAGATAAATTTCATTGATATTGAGATTGATAGACTTTCAAAACTTTAAACGTAGCTATAGAATCATTACACTTCATCGGGGTATACAAATTCACATTTAAAATAAAATATTTCTCCTTTTTTATGAAGTCGTCTTTCAAGAATTGAAAGTTGTAACTTTTTCCAGTTATTTCCACAGTTCAGAAAAAAACATCTACGAATCAGACTTTAAAACCGAACGATACCACTAAAAATCATCAGCATGATTAACATGATGAAATTTTGAAAAAGTATATCACTATAACTGTAATTTGCATTTCAAATTTTGGTTATCGCTATAAACTCATCTCTTAAAAACAAAAATTTAAATTTTAGGTTTGTAGTAATGTTTTGCAATTCTTTTAATTCGTGTATACCCTAATCAACTTCTTCAATCTAATGATAACATTTTGTGTATTTGAGAATGTATCAAAAAATGTTTGATATACGTATAGAATTATTTATTCTATATTTATTTTATCATATATAAGATGTATTTATTATTGGAAACAATGTTAACAAGATTCCTCAAATTGATAATCTGGAATATGACTATTTAATATGCAAAAATTTCACAAGTAATTTGTTCTGTACATCTTCATATAGGCATTTATATCGAAATGCAGCTAATTCCTGATTCGAGATATCAAATTTTAGATTTTTAGCATTGAGAGGATGTTTGTAATTTCGAATCCTTTCCAGTACGGTAGTATGTAAGAAATGTTTGGAAATGAACGGACACATTTTCCCTTTAATTGGTATGAAAAACTACGTCACTGATTCACATTTCACGTTTTCGATTTACTTATATAAAAAAAATCATGTAGGGAAAATATTATATTCTTTGCTTTAACGAAAACTTTTAGAAAACTTGACTGGATAGATGACAACTATCACAAATTTTATGTGATGTAACAACCATAAATAATAATGAAATAATAGTTTGTTTACATCAAAAGTTCAATTCGCGTCCACATATCAAAATGATTGAATAATTTGGCATGTGTTAGCTAAGAAAAATCGGATATAAATGAAATCAGTGGCCTGCTTTGTTAAAATACCTAGTTTATATGAGTACTGTATAGTCTTTCATAGCTGAAGTAAATACGTGACGAATTACATGAAAAAATACATCAACAATTTGTTAAAATCATACCCACAACAAAAGTATTTGAAAAGTTTTTATTCAGTAATTTAGGAACGAACCAAATGTTAAGGTGTTTTTTGACTACTTCTTCCCAATCCTTTCTTTGAACCAGTAACTCAGTATGAAGAAATTCATAAAGATAGGTTTTTCCTAATGGTTTCGTAACCTAAACACAATTTGGAAATGGATTGGAATTTTTTTTTTGTATTGAACCGTTCTCTTTCCTTGATCTCAGAATTCACTTCTACTTCTTTAATCTTTCTCACAAATAATATAATGTTCTTTAGTGTCTCACATCTTAACTGGCTATTTTGATGTTCTATCCTTTCCTTGAAAGTTACCATTTTGAAGGAAACTTTTAATCTCTGTTCTTCAGACCTCTTGTAGTTTTTGTATTATTAGAAGAGAATGGGGATTCATTTTTCCGAAACAAATACAGTTTTCTGAGATCAATAGGGTATCAGATGGATTTTTCCGCTTATACATGTCAATACAGCTTTTTTATTTATCTCCGATTTTTTTTTCGCAGTTTTGATTTATTCACCTACTTCTACTCTTATTCCCATTTATGGTTAATCTTCTTCCGACATCGTAGTTATGTGGCTTGCACGAGTTACATTATTACATTTCCTTGAGCCCTGGTAAAGTCCAAATCTTGTTTTTTCTTGTTATTGTTCCGAATTATTGATGGAATCAATTGATTTCAAAGCAAACAAAAAAAATACTTGACCTGTTTATAGAAATTATTGTGAAGTTTTTCTCCATGTTACTTTATTATATTTAATTTGTTATTTATTCAAGATATTTATTATTATTGTAATTCCTATCGACATGTACACAAAACGCAGACTTCCGAGTTTTCATCAGAGTAGTGGTGTGACAAATTCATTTTTTATTTCATATTTGACTTTGGTTCCTCTCTGCATGAGCTTGGTTGTTACTGGCACTTATTGTAGAAGTGTCATTGTGCATAACAATTATGACTTTATAAAATAAACGGAATTTTGAAGTTGACCTGGACTTTCAATTTATAATTCTCCCCGACTCATTCTAATTCAAAGCATCAATAGGTTCATCGCATGCAACTAACATAGTGAGCAGATTATAAAAATGCATGCTACTAAATCCTGTACCATTTCAGAGGAGAGAGGCAAAAAGAAAAAGAAGAAGAAGCATCAAAAGAAACTCAAGCTTTTCCTCATTGTTGCTGCGATAGCCGCAAAAATCAGCTTCATCGCTCATCTCTTACAAACGGCCCTCCTCTTCAAACTGGCACTATTAGGAATAGGCCTCTTGGGAGTATCAGTGGCAAAACTGGTGATTTTGGTCAAACACGGAAAACAGAAGGCTATTTACTACGAAAATTCCCACCACGATCACCACTATGAGCACGAGGAAGACGATTGGCAACACGATGATCACCACGGGTGGGGAAGGAGTTTCGCGCAAGATTTAGCGTATGCCAAACAACTTCCGGCCCAATGAGTGAACCTTGTGGGAGCGCGGTTTACAATAGTGATTATTTTAGTAGAATTGACTAGTCACAGCTGAATATGAAATTATGAGAACCTTTGAATCAGAGTTTATTGTATGCCTCGGGCATTTGCCCAGATGAATGAAGTAATACTGGCGGTGAAAAACTTTCGAGTCTTAATTAAAAAAAAATATTCGTTAAATCCTCAGACGAAACCAAAATGTTCCTCTAATTCCTGCTCAAGAGGAAATTAGAGCTAGAAGCTGATCAAAGCTGCACGTCATGTGAAACCATACTAGATGAGACTAGTCTCACATTTTGTGTCAAGAGCGTCGAAATACATTTGAAGCCAGAGAAAATGTATCGACCATCTGCACACATTCACTCCAGTCGAGAAAGAAGGTTTAATGTGCTTCATTCAATTTTCATAACCATCTGCTTATCGTTGTATCACCTCATAGTCAGGCTATTGGTGGTTTGGTTTATAGGGCATTTGTTTTGGAATGTTGCTTCTTTAGTGTTGCTGGTCTTCCTGGGTCTATTTGATGAATAACCCATGAATGAACATTTTCTACAAGTGAGAACTAGTTTTGCGACTAGAAGCAGAATGCGTCATAGGGTGAGTTCCCAATACATCGTTTTTGCTTTTCGCGTCGCGCATCACGGATTCTGATTGGCGAATTTCCCGACGCTTGACGCTATTGGCCAATCAGAATGCGTGAAGGCGTGACGCGCGACGCAAAAAGCAAAAACGATGCATTGGGAACTCACCCATACCTTCCTGATAAGTTCACCCATTTTCACTTCCATTCTTGGAGATTCCCAGTTGTCAGCATGTCTGTAACAGTGAATCTCATTCATTGGTGAATACAACTCTGCTTTATATTATTTTGTCGATCAACAGGAAACAGGTAGAAGCAGACACCTCTTAATCCCAGCATATTTCTCTACTTTTCCCTCTAATATTACACTACTTCATGCAGCTGATGCATGAAAATCAATATACGTATGTGCCTGCTGAATATTTTCTAAGCAAAAGGCATGTGCTATGTGGGAACATGGCTGGGATGATGACAACTTGTCTCAGAGATGTAAGATAATTTGCATATTCAAGTCATGTGTAGACCATGTTGCTAAGGGCTGCCTGATTGAACGTGGATGCTCTGTTACCAGAAAACTTCCCTCATTTCTGACGCTGCCCTTCCTTCATCTTCACCATTTCGAGTCGAAACTGTACTTTACATGACTTCATAGAGTGGTGGGTGTAACGATACTTTCTTTGCGGTTGTTTGAACACAATTTCAGCAGGGATTCATGCTATCACAGTATAGCTGACTAACTAGATCTCTCGTCATAGGTTCGCTTCATTCGTGTGAGAAATAATTCTGATTTCACCTTACATTTTCAATAGGTGTATGTGTTCAAGGTTAGCTTGAGCTTGCAGACTCCATGATAACTTTAACTTTGGAGTTGGTATCTACTCCTCTTTCTGGAGAATGCTGCCAGACTGTTTTTTCATGGCTTGACTTAGGTTCTTCATTTTTTACTCGGAATATCTTTGTTCAGGCTGAGTTGATATGCCTCGAATGTACAATAAATTGAGGGTTCAAAGTTCCGTATATTATTCAAATGAGGCTGCTTTTATAAATTCAATTTATTATTTATTATCGTACTAGCACAGAATAGAGAAGGGATAGAGAAGCGAAATTTACTATGAGCACCTCCGATATTGATATTTCCGAATGTAACGAACCTTGCACTATGTTTTCTTGAAGGGAAAATGAAAATAAGACTTTATATCAGCCGATAGTGAAGACATTATTTCACTTCAAAATAAAAGCACAAAATGAAAATAATTATAATTGTTTCGAAAGATGACAATCCTACATTCAGTTGATTTGAAAAATCGAAGAATGCCATTTTTTTCTCCGATCATCGAATGACGATGATGCCCGACGAATAAACACTATTTTTATATCTGCCTTTCTATCCTGGAAGAATTTCAATGCTCCCAGAATACAGAACAAATACAAAAAGTATTCTAAACTGAAGGAAAATTATCATCAAATTATTAAAAACATGTGCAAGCATAATGTACGGCAAACAAGAATGCTGCTTTTGTAAACCTCTTCTATTCTGTTGGGCTAATGAAAAATCTAGAAAACGAAAAAAGAAAAGTGCAATGGGTGATCACAGATTATCAATCGAATGTATTTTAATATTGATTTATTACATTAACTTGATTTTATCTATGAGTATAGAACACTAACCAGTGATGAATAAAATATATCAGTAATACTCAATTTTCATTTCAATGTTCCCGATAGAAAAAAATATTGAAAACTACCCTGAAAAACTGCTCTTATATGATGAAGATGAAGCTCCTAAACATACACTATAGCTTCTATATTTTAACAAAAAAATGTCTCGTTGATAATGCCTCGCTCACAAACTCGCTTATTTTTCTAGTGAAATATCATCAATTGTATCACCATCAACAGATTTATCGAGACTGGCCCATTCAGTTTAATCAGCATACTCCTTTGCCATCATCTGGGAGTCCTGAATAACCTGTTTTTTTCCGAGCATCAAGGCATTGGCACTGCCTAGAGGGGTATTCCTGGAGATCTACGATATACAAATCTCTAAAAAAATATCATCACCTACTTAGTATCCATTGTATGAGACTGTTACAATAACTTCGAAATAACCATCTCATTAATAATTGCGGGCAAATATCTGAAACTGAAAATATCTCTCAATTGCAAACAACTTTTTCAATAACATTTTTCGATATTTTGTATAGTAATGCCACTTTACTCCATAGTGAAATTAGAATATCGGCCGATTCCCACTTAACCGCACGCCACTGATAAAATCGGCTATGCGCATATTTAGTCTAATTGAATGCACCGACTTTTATGTTGAATAAAATTTTTTGAGAAACCATTAGTTAAAAAGTTTTCCATAAGGTTCCAAGTTTTTGGCGGACACAATACAATAACTTTTTTTCGAACATTGAAGTGAATAGGTACTTCACTTCACTGATATCAGGGGCGTGCCAAGGGGAGTGGGCAGGGGGCTGACACCCCCGAAATAATTCCAAGTGTCGACGATTTGGCAATCCAAATTGCAGGATGTTATTATGTATTATAGGTACATCTCATATTAGCCCCTTCCCCAAAAAAAATTCTGGCTACGCCACTGCCCCTCATATTTTATCAATGTCAACTTGCACACGACGTATCCCAATTTGGGGCAGCGATAATCGGCAGACATCAATCAGTAACAGAGAAAACAACCTGTTCAATATGATGGACAAACGTCTCAATGGAGATGTCAGTTTGCTACCACTCTACCATAAAAAAAACGTGCAGCACAGCATACATGGAAAAGTAAACTAGAACAATAACAGTGCCTCTGCTTATTCACACAGTATTAACTAGTTGTACAAATCGAAAATAGTCGATGTTGTTTGCTGAAGGTATTTAGTTGGAAACTTTGATGGCGTATTGGGAACTCATTTGCATGAAAGGAGAAATCTTCTTCCCTCCTTTTTTTTAGCTAGATAAGTAAATTTACTTCATAAAGAATTCAACACATGATTAAAAATTGTGTCAGCTCACCAGTTAGTACTTACTTACTGTTAATTCAACGTTAACAAATTGAACTGATTTTATCAAATTTTTGTTAAACACGCGACATGTTTCGCTTCAGTGTTGCGTTCTCAAATGAATTAGTATGTGAAATTCATTTTTTGTTGGACTCAAACACTCAAATTAAAGAAATGAGTATGCATAATTGCTCTGCTATACTAAACAAAAACATCAAGATAGAATTATTGGGATCAAGTTGGTCATTAAGTTAGGACGTATTATTATTTTTCTACGTCCATGTCTATAACCGTCAAAAATCGCACTGTAAACATTCCTTGTAAATGACATTTAACAATAACATGCACGTAATGAGATCTCATAACATACACGTGCGTTTTGAGAAGAAAACTTAAATTTCATGGTTTAATTGAATTACAATCAAATTTTTATTTACGTAAGCCTTTATTTGGTCTATTTACACAAATTTAGTCAATTAAAAAACATAAAAACCTTTAGCGTTAGCGAGATATATTCAGGAATGAAAGAGTGTTGCCCCTAAATGTAGGCAGCACGTTATGCAATTTCATCAAAAATAGGACACGTTTTCGTAAGTAGCATGCTATGAAAATAACTGTCATGTCATTTATATTGTCAATTTCTTGAACAAAATATAATTGTATCCGAACATTTTCTCAATTCAATTAACAACAATTAATAATGATGATAATGATTGAGATGTTTTTAATTTAATGGAAGAAAATGAATGGGCGTAGAAAAAGTATAGTACGTTACACGAGTTGTAAGCCCATTACGCACTCATGATATGTATGCACTCGCCGCTGCGCGGCTTCGTGAATAAACTTTTTCATTTCGTACGTAATGGGTTACTTACAACTCTTGTTACGTAATATACTATTAATGATTGTCAAGAATTCTATACAGTTGAGCTTGATTCCTTTATGTCCGAGGTACAATTCACAGGTTATCTTCGAAGTTATGATCTTCAGAAAAATTATTAGCACAAGACGAATTGGTTTCATTTTTAGGTAAACAATTATATCTATTAACGTCATATTCACTATTAACTGTCATTTGCTTTACGAAGTTGAACATGTTTATGAAATGGATGTTACTTCTGTTATGTTTTTCAAGAATAATCTTTGTGAAAAAGGTCAGAAGATGGTGATTGGGGAAGAATTGTTCAGCTATAAAACAATTTCCAGAGGTGTTCTACAGGGAAGCATTTTGGGCCTACGACTGTTTTCAGTTTATACAGAAAGTTTTCTTGCTAGTGTTGCTATTAACGAAGATCTGAAGAATCTCATAAATCACTATTGAATAAATTGAAAACCTCACTGATGATATCTGAAACAACAGTGACGGGATATCAAAGGGCTCTAACTAATGAGACAAAAAGTTACACATTGTGAAACACTGCAGAAATCTTTATCTTGATTCAACACTCAGATTCGAAAAGTATGCGATCCAACTTATTTTTTTTTGAGATTTTTTATGAATATCCAAGTCAGGCCCTGTCTCCAATGCTCCGCCACTTCCGGAGGGCGAGCTGGATCATTTTCCCCAATAGCCACTTTCCACGTCGTGGGGTAAGTGACTACTTGGTCCTAGAATCATGTGCCCTGATCAGGCAGAGTGAAGCAAGGGTCTTTCTGCATTCGTCCGGCTAGAATTTCTGCTATATTACGGCAAGCCGGTATGATCTTCACGTTTGAGAACAGTGTCTCCATCATTCCACCAAAGACCCCTATTATCAGATCCACCATCTTGACAGAATGGTTAGGGTAAAAACTGCGGAGTTCAAAGAGTAGATATCGATATTTAGTCCGTTTTTTCTCCTCTTTTCGAGAGATTTCGTTTCGCCAGGAGCCCAAAACTCAATGACGAAAAATCGTCCAAGTCTGTTGACTTATTGGCTTGTATTTGCCTGAGGGTGGGAATGACTTGTTCTAGAACATTCGGCACTTTTCATTCCCCACAACTGACTCAATATTGCCCGGATCATAAGGCAACACCGGTGTCTCATATATACCGTACGAGTGTCCTAGATGGTAGAACACCACTCGTAGCGACTCGATATGCCTGTGGAGGCTAAGACCGCATAAGCTGGACAGACTAACGGCAAATGCATTATGGTCTCGGCTGCTCCACGACACGCTCTGCATCTAGTGTCAGAGACCTCTATATCTATCACGCGACTACGTTAGACGAGGAAACAACTTGATTATTATTATTATGATTATTATTATTATTATTATTATCATTATTATCATTATCATTATCATTAAACATAGTTATTCTACACTGAAACTATTATATATGGACCGGTTTTACCTCAAAAATAATATAAAGTGAACTCTAAGTTCGTTAATTTGGTCGCAACTTGTTTACTGTTCAGAAATATATTGGCCGATTTCGGAATGTCTGTCCCTCATCAGGGCAGCCTAGGTTATCACGGTTGTATACACGCGAAGTCTCGTTGTCCATCAATATCCGCCGAGATAAATACTGCAATTGCTCACAGGATCCACCACAGCGATAGATTAGATCTGGGACACGATATGGTATCTGTAACATACTTGTTTCAAGAAGCAGATAATGTCCCTGTGACTGTAAAACAGTCGATAACAATCCTTTCAGAAATGATTATAACTTTGTATAGTACGTATGGCATTTGTCCGACAGAAAACAACTAATTCTCTCGCTAATACCTCGACAGATATTGGAATATATCTGTCAGACATATGTGCAAAGATTCTTACTTTGAAGGAACAACTTTGAAAGAGCTCTTTGTGACAAACAGCAAGACTTCAACTGATTCTAACGAAAAACCAACTACAGACCGGTTTCGGAATGTCTGTCCCTCATCAGTGCTGCCTATGTTATCACGTTTGTATACACGCGAGGTTTCGACTGAAAATCTTCTGAAATTTCGTCAATTCGTCATCGAAATAAATTTTTTGGTATGATCTGGAATCAGCTCGTCGAGATTCGTTTGAGTGACGTTTGCGATTTTTTGTAAAATGGAAACTAGGAATTTTCGAAAATTCGTGATTTTGTATTTTTTATTTTCATTTTCAGGGGTCTATCCTTTAGGACTTTTTTCCAGTCTTTTTAACGACTATCAACTTAAAATTCACAGAGTATATTGATTTCATGTGCGTTTGCAGAATTGATCTATCTGCAACCGTTCACCAATTGGAAAGTTCATCTGGATTTGGGAGGGAATTCCCTTGAAACAAAATCAGTTGTGTAAGTGATTATGCTTCACCTTGTATTTACAAATTATATATTTTGCGAATCTGTATGAAATTATGCGTATATACTGCAAATTTCAAGTGAAGATCATTTTATATTTTTCATAATTTTTAGGGATTCCTTGGGACTCTTCCAAGTAATTTGTTTTTTCGACTATCTACTTGAAATTCACAGAGTATACTAACTCTATCATTCTGAATCTATTGGCCTTTGCAGAACTGATCTATCTGCAATCGTTCTCCAATTTTAAAGTTCATCTGGAGTTGAGAGAGGTTTCCCTTGAAAAAAAAACGTATTTCAATGGGCAATGCCACTATAGGTATTTCGATTTCGTCATGAATGTATAGCTTTTCCAAAAATAAGGGAATCATATTTTGTATTTTATCATTCTTCTCATGATCTATGTTAAAAAAAGCGAAAAATCAAATTGTGACGTCATATGTAGTAAAACCACATTTGACAACGTCGCATGCCGAAAAGATGTATTCCATCAGTTTCGATACCATAATTCTTGCTCCGTGGTCGCTGACGAGTGACACTAACACACGTGTCTGTATTACTTCACTCTGACAGCTGCCCAAATCAAAAGATTAATTATGTTATGCGCGTGCGTGAACGAACCCGAACCGCAAATTCAGTAGGCACCGTTGCCATATTGACTTTGTGATCAAATGACGTCACATGCAGTAAAAGTTGTTTATTGTATATAATGAGCATCGCCTGAAGAAAATAATTCAGGGGTTTCATTATTTTAAAGTCTTCTTCCAATATATTCAATTTCCAAAAAACTTTTATCAAACGTGGCATTCCCCATTGAATCAGATGATTTTGTATTTTTCATGATTTTAAGGGGTCTACCGATTGGAAAAAAAATTCAATTAATTTTTTTTTTGACCATAACTCAAAATTCACAGAATATACTAATTTCAACATTCTGAATCGATTGTCGTTGGCAGATTGATGTATGTGCAACGGTTTTCCAATTGTAAAGTTTATCTAGAGTTGAGAGGGGTCATTTTCCTCAAAACTGTTAAAAAAATACACGTATTTCCGTGATCATTTTCCTCATTGTATTTTCTCGACTCACTCTTCAGATATGCGATGAGTTTACTATATTTCCCAATGTCTATGTTTTTGTGGACTTTTATAGAGGCCTTCAGCATCAAGTACTTCGACCACGGATGAAATTGCATACTTCTTTCAAATTCAAGAAATACGATAGCAGGATTTTATGTCATTACTCTCCGTTTTTCTTTCCATTTCATAATGTTGCCTAGACTTGGCGGGCAAAAATTGACTTGTGCTTCTTCAGCTTTCTCAAAGATTATATCAGGAACAGAATTGTTTTGCATTTTTCACCAACTTGACAATTTTTTAAAAATTAAGTCATTAAACAATCGAAAATAAATAGCAACCATTCAGCACCTCCCAATATTTTTGTACGTTTTTTCAATGATTTTGAGGAGGTGACAGAGCAAACTGCCAAATAATTTTTTGATGAAAAATTTAAGCGATTCTGATTCCAAATGAATGTAACTGTGAATAAAACGTTTAAACATCTTGCGCGAATAGCATGCCATCTAAAACATTTATACAATAAATAACTATTGAAGGTGTTAGTATAAAATAATGACTAAACATGACAAAAATCCCGTTGGGCTTAACCTATTATGGCTATATACTTCAATATACAACTCCATTAGTTAGTAGCGATCTCATAATTTCTCTCACAGAAATATCGGTTCGGATGTAGGCTTTGATACTCCGCGTTCAACAAGACACTGGATTCCGAATGTGAATCGAATCAATCTGATTTTTCGGGAAAATTGGTCCTATGAAACAGTGAGTGATTTCTATTGTTTTGGCACACACAAACACACTTACACTTCATCAAAGTCAGTCATCTCTTCATCCTTCCATCCCATGTGCGTGTGTATAACGAAGTTGTAACTATTTCAGCACTCTCCAGCAGAGAAAAAGGAGCCAAAAAGAAACACAAAATTGGCAAACTAGTGCATAAAATATTGTTTCTGGTCACGATCATCAGTATTTTGGTCTTTAAACTGCGATTTTTCTACGCAGTACTTGCCACAAAGTATTTCCTGATCAACTTCGGATACTTCATCATACACGCCATCAAATCATGGATATGGTTCAAGCATCAGAAACATGAAAGTCACGCATATCTTGAGCACGACCATGATGACTTTCATGATCACCATGATGATCACCACGATCTTCCGCACAATCCCAACAATATTTACGATCACAGCGATTACCGTAATTTCGATGATCAGAATGCCTATTCCTCATCAAATGGCGATATTGGAGAATATGGAAATCAGTACCAAGATTACGGCCTGGAGAATGGGCAGCAGTACTGGAGAAAGAAGGGCAGCGCTCATGATATTGTTTATGCCAAACAGAAACCTCTAGGATGAGTTGGTGGACGTCACTGGATAGAATGCATGCTATAATATGACTCAGAAACTTTTAAAAATCCGTGGTATAATCCTTCATGGATACGATCAGTATGTACAAATTTATGCGTTTATTTTATTTTAGACCGATGATTTTTAATACCTCATTTAATAATTATTCCGAGGAGAAATCAGATATTTTATATATCTGTGGCTCATTCATTTTTTTGTCAAGGATGAGTTCTTGGTTAATTAGGTCAATGCACACAAGCTGTAACAGCTGCCATATTATAATTAAGGAGAAACTGGTAAATTTGTGTACCTTTTCTATTTTATTTCATTAGGTTTGCTAGATTAATTTATTTATTGAAAAGAGGTATAAAATAAATATAATGGATATAGGCAGACATACGGAATATTTGCTATTCCTATAAATGTGGCTTAATTCTTTCTGTTGTAAAGGACATCATTTCCAATGTTCGAAAGCGTCAGCTTGCCATATTGTGATTCAACGATAATAATTATATTCTGATTCAGAGATGATATTATTTATAATGTATGTTAATTTATGAATGTATTTAGGATGTCCAAATGAATATATTAATTTTAGTTTATTATTTTTAGTCCATCAATTTATTCAATGTACACAAAAGCTTGATTGCTTGCCATATTATGATTCAGGGATATTATTAATTATGATGTATGTTGATTTATGAATGTATTCAGAATGAACAAATTAATATATTTATTTTAGTGCATTAATTTTAGTCTGTTAATTTATTCAATGTGCACAAAAGCTCTAATGCTTGCCATATTATGATTCAGGGATAATATTGATAATAATGTATGTTGATTTATGAATGTATTCAGAATGTACAAATTAATATATTTATTTTAGTGCATTAATTTTAGTCTGTTAATTTATTCAATGTGCACAAAAGCTCTAATGCTTGCCATATTATGATTCAGGAATAAAATTGATAATAATGTATGTTGATTTATGAATGTATTCAGAATGTACAAATTAATATATTTATTTTAGTGCATTAATTTTAGTCTGTTAATTTATTCAATGTACACAAAAGCTCTAATGCTTGCCATATTATGATTCAGGGATAATATTGATAATAATGTATGTTGATTTATGAATGTATCCAGAATGTACAAATTAATATATTTATTTTAGTGCATTAATTTTAGTCTGTTAATTTATTCAATGTGCACAAAAGCTCTAATGCTTGCCATATTATGATTCAGGGATAATAATGATAATAATGTATGTTGATTTAAGAATGTATTCAGAATGTACAAATTTATACACTTCACTACACTACAGTTCATTAATTTTAATCAATTAGTTCAAAAACCAGTCCACTAAATATCAACTGCTTGCCATATTTTAATGCAGGGGTATTGTTATATATTATGTTGATTTATGTACCTGTGTTTCATATGTACAAATTTATACATTTATTTTAATTAGTTAGTTTCAATTAATTAATTTATTCACTATGACGAGATATAACATTGTACATAGAGATTGATAATGTGGTATATATTTGATGTTATATATTATGTGTCTCGTAAAGTAGTGGACATAATTTTCAATGTACAATAGCTGAAACAGTTGCCATATTTTATGATTGTTCATCTAGTTTAACGGGTTTATTTATTCATTGTGAGGAGACATATTTGGAGCGTCGAACTGCTGAAGATTCTTATTGATTTTGTCGGACAATTGTGCCATTGAAAATCTCATTAAATTATTGTATTCTCCTAGAAAAATAAGACAAAAATGTTCGGTACTCCTAGGTTGTCTTTCACTTTAATTAAACGTGTCGAAATCACTACTTAGGTTGGCGACAAGCAGCATTCTGATTTTTTAGGAAAATACAAAAAACAAATGAGATTTTCAATGGCAGCATCGTCCGACAAAATTAATAAGGATCTTCAGCAGTCTGACGCTCCATAGATGTCGATTTGACGACAAAGGAAAACTTACCACTTTCAAGGTTACCACTCCGCGACATCTTGTCAGATTTGGCACACTTGAACAGTATACAAAGTTACAACTTGCTGATTATCACTTCAGATTTTGTACGAGGGCTCGTTAATATGAATTTTGAAATAATATTTATAATTGTAAACCAATATTAAACCAAATTTTGTCCGCTACGATCGATTTATTTCTGTCCTTCAATTCTCTATGTTCATGAATGGTTTCGACATCGCAGGATATCAATTGCCTGTTTTGAAGTAATATCTTGACGGAACATAATGAAGTGCGAGATCAACAGCGTAAAAAATTAACGTGTGCGACTACGTATCAGAATTATTGTCGTTCCTTGCAGGAACTTTCTACAGTGTGCCCAAGATAAGGATGAACAGCATGGGGATATCGGTAACCGTAATAGATAGAGAGGTTAAACAGGCAAAAAGTTTCCAAGGGGTCGAGAAACTTTCGGAGGTATTCGAATAAAACTGAAATTTGGCGATGTGGTTTTAATTTTTTCTGAAGTTATTAGAAGAGTTTCGAAAAAACTAAAGGAAATGCCACTTTTTTAGCTCTACAAAATGGGGTTTACACAATCTGAGTACATCGTTTCGTTCTGAAAAAAACCGTCATCAACTTTTTATATGGCATGAAAAAAAGTACACCCTCGGTATGATATAGCATTTTTCATTTCGAACGCCACGACGTACGGTACAATGTTTTCTCGCGTTTTTCTTCATTAGAAATGTTCCTGGCCAGCAAGATCACCAGGCTTAACACCTTTAGACTTTTTTTGTGGGGTCATATCGAAAATGTTGAAAACGAGGAAAACTTACTTCGCTCAGTACGATCAGCATTTACAAAAATTACCCCTGAAATTTTGAATATGAAGTTTTATATTCCACAGTGAGAAGGGCATACTTGTGTAAACAAACTGAAGGTAATCTGTCTGAACATTTTCTATATTTTTCTATATCACTCACTGTTAACAATGTTTAACAATAATTCTTGCCTTGTCAGTTCTCATAAATTTAGTAGTTTCTGATAGTTAAATATAAATATAAATATAAATATAAATATAAATATAAATATAAATATAAATATAAATATAAATATAAATATAAATATAAATATAAATATAAATATAAATATAAATATAAATATAAATATAAATATAAATATAAATATAAATATAAATATAAATATAAATATAAATATAAATATAAATATAAATATAAATATAAATATAAATATAAATATAAATATAAATATAAATATAAATATAAATATAAATATAAATATAAATATAAATATAAATATAAATATAAATATAAATATAAATATAAATATAAATATCAATATAAATACTATTAACAAGCAATTCTTCTGAATAAAAACATGAGAAATCATATTTTGCCGTACGACGTTGCATTCGTAATAAAAAATGTCACACAATGTGTACTTTTTTTCTTGCCGTATAAAAAAACAAAGTTGATGATGGTTTCTTCTACACGAAAAGTTGTACTGAGATTGTGTGAACACCAGTTTGTAGATCTGAGGAAGTGGCAATGAGAAACTGCCTTCAGTTTTTCAAAACTATTCATATAACTTCAGAAAAAAATTAAAACCAAATCGCCAAATTTGTATTTTTTCGATTATCTCCGGATGTAAACAAATTCTCTGGGATTTATTAACATCTATTTATTGATCCCTCAACTACCCAACTTTTTGCCCCTTTAACCTACTTTGAAACTCTTACAGTTACCGAGATCCTCCTGCTTTCGTCCTCATCTTGGGGACACTGTGTAAGTGCGATTCGGGAACACTACAGCCAAAACAAATCATTATTTCTTCTTGATGATAACTCCACATCCTCCTGTATATTCCTATACCAATCTGTACAATTCAATCGGATCAGTTTGTAGGAATTCGGACATGGTTTATTACTTAGGAATTATACGGAATTTTTCTTCTGTAAACCGCCTGTAGAGCCTACATTGTGAGTTACCTTCAAACAGTCCCATTTCGAAAATATTCACGTTCAGATTGTTTCGATTCATATTTCACGAGAACTTAGTGTTTTGATGGACAAAAAAATATCAAAGTCTTCAAATGGCCGAAGTGTTCTATCTTTGTTCTACCAATATTTCCGCAAATAAATTGTTATATTACACCAACAGCATTGTATGAGTGACTTTTCAACAAAATTACTTGAAGGAAACTGACTGTGCTATCACATGAAAGACATGCCGTAGTTATATTCTGTTATGTTTTGGACTCGCAATTTTCATTCATTAACTTTTTATATACATTTAAATACAAAAACATTTTTCTTTCGCGTTTTGTTTACAAAATGAAAACTAATACGGCAATATGGTTGCTCCAGTGAGAAAAATTGTGACGGAGAAAAACTGGAAAATTTTGCCTAGAAACCCTAATGATATTTCGATTTCAATTCCTCAAACAGATTTTGAAAGTAGAAGTATGGTACCACAAAACGTTTATTCTCATATTGCGCTACAATGCTGCGAAATGAGTGAAAAATGCTTGCAAACCCTCACTAAGTGCTATTTCTTTCATTGTTGCCTTCCTTTTTCAAAGTAGGGCATTGCAGCCGTTTCTGGGCCTCCCCCTCCACTACTACGACGTCATCGGTGACCTACATAGTGCCATGTGTGACTATGACCTTGAGATGCCCTTGGGGCCTTGTGTATTCTGGGTTCGTATTTGACCTTGGTATTGGTAATAGTTGGGAGAGATTTCATACACGGTAAAGAATATTTTGGCAGGGAACTATTTTCTATTTAGTATTCATAAGTTATGTTCATGTATGACGTCTATGCGTTCTTTCAACAAACTATAAAGTTTGTGAAGGGTACATACAGAAACCACTGATGGCTAATTTGACACTCATGTATCTATGATTTTGGTAGATAGTGGACATATCTGTACACCTCAGAAATACAGCAACTGATGTTGGTTCCTATTTCTCTCTGGCTTGGACCCCCTCTTCTGACTTTGCGAGTGTTTTTGGGGATGTGTGTGCGCATTGAAATTTTGCAGTGGTTCATAGAGCTCACTTCATTATGAAAGGAATAGACCAATTGATATTGAATCAGTAAGATATCCATAGCAGTGGAGAGTTATTTATTGCATAATATAAAGGACAGTTGCTATATTTTTATTTTTAAAATTGTGTCCATTTTCCCTTTACATTTTTATCATATCATTTTCAAAAGTTGACAATTTAAAGAGGTACACAAATTCTTATACTTCGTTATCACTGAAAACGTTATTCAAAGTCTGTGGAATTGGAACAATAGGAAATGAAGAATTTGAAGATGATCCGGAATCATTTCAGACGCGTTCTCACAGAAACTAAAATAATGCAATACAGCAGGAAACCCTCGTTGATTTATTCTGTAAAACGTAATAGAAAAGTCAAGAATAATAATCCCTGGTCCTTGGTGGAATGATGGACATGCTGCTCTCGAATGTAAAAATCATACCGGCTTGTTGTGATGCGGCGGAAAACTTAGCCAGAAGGATGCAGAAGGCCGTAATTCTTGGTTCACTCCATTTACTTAGGGCACATGATTCTCGGACCCAGTAATCACTCCCCACGTCTGTGGGGTGAGTGGGCACATGATTCTCGGACCCAGTAATCACTCACCCCACAGATTAGTCATTACAGAAATATCCCAGCCAGGCTCTGTCTCCGGAGCCCCGATACTTCCGGAGGGCGCGCTGGTGTGTCATTAACTGATGACATACCAGCGCGCCCTCAGGTAGAGGCTCCGAAGACAGGGCTTGACTGGGATATTCATTATGGAAGAAAGAAATCGTCTTAATGATTTTCCGAATATTAAAAAGAACAAATAAAGTACAAATCATGTTCGGGGGAAATAAAGGACCCAGATAATAGTACGCCGAGTGAATTGTTCTTCCACTTAACCCATGAAATGTCTCCACAAATGTCTTTATAGAGGTACATACTCAATAAAAATAAAAAATAAATGATGTCTGATGAAAGAAAAAATATATTGGAAGTTTGTTGACACAGAAGAATACTCAAATTCAAATGAAAAATGGAAAAAAAAAATAACTCGCAGTTTCTTGTGTTGTTTTGTTTGGATGTGAAACAATGAGATTATAGAATGATGCAATTTGATAGCTGAAAGAACGTCTAAAAGTAAGAGTTCTGAAAGAAGGGGTGAGAGTTCCCTTAAATCATATGTTCAATTTGTGGAAATCGGTTCTGTAGGTGACTTTGCGATTCAAAGCTTTTTCATTAGTCATCCCCAGAAGTGCAGTGACTGAGACTGGGACTGGGACGTCAAACTTACTGATATGCTTCATCATATGGAAGTTCGTAGCCAATTCATAGCTTTCTCGGCCAAGTTTGACAATACGTATTTTTTTCATTCTTGATGGGTTTCCAATATTAGGAATTGCCAGAATATATGACAACTTCTAAGACTCAGAATTTTTTCATTGGAATATTAGGAGTTGCCAGCATATATGACAACTTCTAAGACTTGGGATTTTTTCAATAGAACGATTAATGCTTCGGGTGAGGAAATGTATAATGTAGAAGCAGGCAAAGTAGTCCTGCTGATCATTTTGACGGTTTATTTCGTGGTCGCGCACTACTACTATGGACTCCAATATGTTGATATCGGCATATTTAGAGTATTGTGATTCTACAAAATTCATCTGTACTATTGACTTTATCGACTTTATCGTGGACCCCTAATTCTTTAATTTACTCCGTTTCATCATTACTCGTTTTTAATGTGTCATTGAATGAAAGTTTATTTCCACTCTTGTGGTAAGGTCAGTGAAAAGAGAGAAACATAAGGTAATGGAAGTATCTTTCAATGTTGGCATAGCCATAATAAAACCAGTTGTTGAAACTTCGAACAGTGAAACTTCGATGCTTCATACTATTAGATCATAATCCATTTTTTCATGAAAACCACACCCTTGGGAAATCCAATTTCTGAAACTGCATGCACTGATTGATTATAGGTACATCAATAAATTTGCTGGCATGCTCTTAACAAATAATCGTCACACTAATAAGGAGGTATTCATCGCATACCGTCAAATACACAAATCATCATCAGTCATCATGTCATTCGAAGCATCAGCATCTATCACGACAGTTACCTTTCGTTCCATACATTGTTAATAATACTTTCAGCAGTTCAAAACCAAATGCGGAAAAAGAAGAAGAAAGAAGGACTCATCGCAAAAATTGTCCATCTCATACACAAAATTATTTTCGGAGTGGTGCTTGCCGCAACGCTGATTTTCATTCTGAAATTCTTCTACGCTGGTCTAGCATTCGGTTATTGGTTGCTGGACCTCAAATATCTCATTATGAAAGCCATCAAATTCTGGATTTGGATAAAGCAGTACAAGAATGCCGAACCGGTGATTCACTATGAGCACGTAGAGCACGATCATCACGGTGGCCATGTTGATACCCATGTGGAGTACGAGCACGATTTGGATGATCTCGACCACCATGAACACCATGGGAGCCATGGGAACCACCCTTACTGGGGAAGAGAAGATTATGCCCATTCTTTGGCGTACTCCAAGCAGAAACCAGATGACTCTGTCTCATCTTGGTGGGGATAAATTGAGAACGTATTTATTTGCGTATTTATTTAAGTATTTATTTATTTATTTATTTATTTATTCATTTAGTAGATACTTACTTAATTTATTAATAGCAAAGCAATTTCAACGGCGGATATTTTTTCAATTCAAAACAAATGTAAGGTACAATGGTTGCCAATACAGTTTGGATTGAGACCATGGTATTGATCTGATTTTCGTCAAACGAAGTTCACTCTGCATTTCCACGCTGTATTGTTGCACTGGATGAATGTTGGATAATAAATTTGGTGTCTAGCGGATTCTGTGATTCATTCACCAATCTTTTTCCAATTTGACAGATGAACTCAAAAAGTTGAATGCCTCTTCTTGTTCTTTCTTTTTATCCAATCCTCGCGTTTCCTCTTCTTGTTTTTCATTATTTCGGTCTTGTCTTCCACCTTTTCGCTCTTTTCTGTGTTCTTCGAGGATTTTATGTAGTGCCTCTTCTCGTTCTTTCTTCTCCTTCAACTGTCGCGTCTCCTCGTCTTTTCTTTCCTCCTGGCGCCTTCTTTCCAAATCCGCGAATTGATTTTGGATAAATTTTACAATGTCCTCGTATTCACCATAAATAGTTTCTGCTTTTCTACACATTATTGTTGGAGTTTCAACGCTCCATATTTTCTAAAGGAATAGATCAATTTTCACAAACTACGCATCCCTTCCATTTGGAGAAATATTGGAGGTTGGAGGTTCTACTATGTTTTTTGCGTCAAAATGTGTCCCCCTGACATTCTTAACGTGTTTTCGGATTTTGCTGAAATTTTTTTTCCCACCCTATGATGCCTTGCGGTACGTTTTCGATGGACCACCCTGTATACATTTGTTGGCTCAAAATCTGCTGATGAAGTCAATTATTTTTAGTATCAATTCTTTTTCCATTGTCCAGTGGAATCAGATAATAGGTATTTCTGCCGACCAATCTATGGAAAATTCGTTTTGAAACACATTCTCTATTATAAATTAAAAATGAGGAGAAGCCTCATCTATATTCAGGAAAATTTTTAAGCAGTCTGCAACGATGGAAGTTGGGGATGAATGAAATATGTCTGATTATAGCTTTTCTTGCCTTTCATTGGGATGTACTAATTTCATGAAACACTTTTTTAAGATGCAAGATCGATTGGTGGATGAATAAAAAAATATTTTGAATACAATAAAAAAAAGTACATACAAAATGTTTTCCCTTCCCTCTAAATATCTTATAATCAGTTGTTATAATTTAACATTTTTACCAACTCACTCTGTTTTAAATTGGATGAGAAAACGTGTTGAAAATGCTTTCAAATGTTCTGTTTTATGTAGATGTTATTTGTTTTATGTAACACTGGCAGATTTGGGATCGAAGGAGTCAATTGATATTTGACTAACGTTTGTAAAAAATTGGAAAATATTCAATCAATGAAAACTAATCGATGCCACTATAAACACCTAAAAATAATAATTAGTTTGTGAATGCCTTATTTGACCTTAGATCTGCTATTAGCTTGTTATGTGATAGTTAAGATACTCATTCTTGCGAAATACCTGGTTTATAATACCTATCCAAAAAAATTGCATAAATATTCCAAAAAATATTGTCAAAGTTTGAAACATATTTGAAATGATCAATTCAACTGAGGAATTTGAGGCATAATTTTCGAATTCTTTGACTTAGCATAAAAAATAGTTGCTGAAACATCGGTATATAAACAGGCCTCTTCTGCCGTAATCATTCTTTGGTACAAAACGAAAAGTTTCTTATTCACTGAAGTGTTTTTGAAAACTAATTCTCACTCGTTGAAAATCCCAGTTGTACTTCAATTACACGAAGGGCATTAATTCATAAGTACAAAATAATAAAATGGCTAACAATGATATGTATACACATTACACGGACTCAATATTGAAAAAATCCTGCGTTTATGTAACGTTCATTATAATATTCACGCTTAAGAGAGCATAAATCTCTGATGATATTATTCTCAAACAATTTCTTTCGTTTTTGTGAACGTTGATTCACAAACACGCGAAAAGAAACATTGTATACTCGAACATTAATCAATTCATTTATCTTTTTGCTCAAGAATTTGCCAAAGTCAATTCCTACAATACTAACGTCTAATCGATTTTTTCAAGTGCCATTCAAATCTCAGATTTCACATTTTATTACACCGTACCTTACTATACGCAGAAGAAATTAATTTCAAAAGCCAAACTCTATATAAACTAGAAATGTACTAAATTTACCAGAGTCTATTCTGAAGATCATGCTCAAATATATACTTTTTAATCAGGGCCAAAAAAGGTCTTCTGCAGACTATCTTCCTAGCAGTGCTGACTTGGATCAAAGTAGCTTGTTACTCTAAGTTAACAATTTTGGATTTTTCTCTTTCTTCTTGTTCGCCACAATATTTTTATCACACATTTTTTATATAATTCCAATACTTCTCCAATATAGTACAGTTTAAGCTTTTTCTTCCATTTGCGCCAATGTATATGATCTGGCTAAACCGTTTACGATTACTAGTTCCTTGGAGAAAAACTGATATTTTTTATGGTTTTCCAATTTCATTGTCAATGATCAATAGTAATGTTGGTATCCCTCCTTCCATGCTATTGTTTCTGGATTCTTGATTCATCCCTCTTTTTGTCGCCTTCCTTCTGTTTCCCTCCGAAATCACGGCGATATAAAATGACTGCTGAAAATTCTAGTATATGAAATATCTGTGGACCCAGACCCCCACCCCTTAACATACATATTTTGAATAGTTTGGTATATATATTTTTGGTTTATTTCATTAAGGTTTACTAAATATTGAAATAGTAAGATTCAGGAAGTTATGAAATGATCTCCGTTCAATAACAGAGTACTGATATGAAAATTAAAATGAAAATATTGGATGTTTTTGAAGTAGGTTTTTGTGTAGGTAAATGATATTGTAGATGCTTGCCAATTTAAGTTACACTTATTTAATTTTTATGTGTCGGGTAAAATGTACTCCCTATATATATGTAACGTATACATACAAGAAAATGTGAAATAGATTAACAAAAACTCCTCAACAGACCTCGAACGTAATGATGGAAACTCCTGTCATGATGATTTTAACCTAACATTATTGAATAAACTTTCTGATTGCTTTCTTTTAACTGGCAACAGTGGGTAAAGTACAATATGTTGAAAGATCAAGAAATTCGTCACGTGAGCCATACAATATTTAATAGTAGTTGAAAATAAATATCACTTCAATACACACGTAACTAAAGTACTGTTCATTTCAAGGTGATATTCAGTAGTAATAACTAGTCATATATAGGTCATTTTCTAAGTATTGACCTATTTTTTCATCGAATGAACGATAAATCAATTTAAAATAACCTGTCTTTCATTTCATTACCTACCCAATACCAAAGCCAAAGCCAACTTGCTTGGGAAGCAAAAATATTCTGTTATTGCTTTCAACCAGGAAGCTTCATACGTGCTATTCTAATATCGAAATCCCTATTAATTATTTATGATTTCTTATTGCAACCGAAAACTTTTGTGAAAGTCACAAAATTATAGAACAACCTCCCCATTTGCAAAGGTGAAATCTAATCTAATCAATATAACTGAATCAAAAGATCAAATCGAGCTACAAATCGTAACTTTCAATATTATTCAGTCTTGGCATAGGTACTATGAAACTGATTGAATCTCGGAACATGAAATTGTATATATTACTATCAGAACGGCAGTTTAGCAAATACACAAGGTTTTCTCCATCATAAATTGTGGTCCAGGCCTCCGCATTACATGGAGAACTGAACTTAAGTGTATGGTTTTGAGTAATGCTATTCCGATAAAATACGGATTTTTCATTGTGTCGATTTTGTGAACTCATATTCCGATGAAATCCCATTTCTTTGATACTTGGTTTGTGATATCTCATTTACAGATAGGAAAATAGATTCGGATCGCCATGAAATATTATTTTCCAACGACTACATGCGAAAATGACATATATCACACTAATTAGATATTTCAAAAATGACAAATATCACTCTAGAGGTGTATATGTATTTATTAACGAATTATCATAATAAGAAAATTTAAGTCTGCGTGGAATCCCATGATCTCTCTAGTTAAAACAGGCGCGCATTCACGCTCTACCAACTGTGCCAATCAATCAAGAATATTAGATATTTGTGATAGTACCTGAAAATAATGAAGTTTGTATATTTATTATTATGATCTCGTATGAATCATGCCATTAAGAGAGACAATGCACGAAATGTTTATTTTTTACGTTCCTATATTCGTTCTTTAAATTTCTAATTAACTAATGAGTTTTATCGAGCTGTGCATGCTGGTTTTGTGTCAATAACATCGATATTTGTGTCGTCATAACAGGTATGAACAATTTTGCATTGAATTACTTAATGTTTGTGATAACAATCTTAATCAAATCAACAGTTGCAAAGATCTATAAACTTTCGAGTAATTTCAATTCGCTTCCTCCATGTGAAAATACTCATTTTCCTATTAACATCAGTAGATACCAATATCATAATTGTTGTAAACTACGGTTTTTTGAGAACGAAGTTACTTATATCAGCTTTATTGAAACACATTTTGATAAAAAGTCAAAAAATAATTAACACATTCATTCTTTGCAACTGGTCACTACACAACTAAGTCAAGTACCTAAAAAAGGACTCTGGACCGTGTTTTTATAATTTTCAACACTACAGAAGTGGAATTTATTCCTTTTACCTTCGAGAAGATGTACTCTCATTATCTTCAAAGTTGATGAATATTTTTGGAAATGGGTGCTGTCGCCGGTGTATGGGATCACACCGTAAAAGTAGAACCCCTTCTCCCCTAGCTCGCACAAGAATTTGTAAGACTTTCAATGGCGGTGCTCTGAATTGATTGATTGAATCACATAATCCGAAGGACACATTTTTCTATACCCTTTGTATATAAAATGAATTTTCATGAGTTCAGCCGTTCTTATCGAATATATCCAACACAGAAATATCAATTTTGATACGGACTGGTAAGATTTCAACGGACTCGTTTAAAGTGGTATTTGAAACAAATTGGAAGACACAGAAAAATTCTGTATCCCCCACAAAAGTTCATATATGATATATCCTCTGTAAAATGAGAAGATATCAGGAAAATTAACCGATCCGTTTACTTCATACAGGGTTTTTCTGTACTTTTCCTTTATATCAGTCTCGTGTATACTTGAGCACACTGTATAATATTCATAATTTACGTTCTGTCATGTGGCTACATGGCACTGAATTGATCAAATCATGTAATCCAAATCTAATATATAAAATTCTCGTGTCACGGTGTTCGAACTTGAACTCCTCCGAAACGGCTCGACCGATTTTCGTGATCCTTATCGAGGATACTAACCAGGGGGGAGAATCGGCCAACATCTATTTTTCATCCCCCTAAATGTTAAGGGTAGTTCACCCCTAAATTTTTGTTTTTATTTTTTAGGCAAAATTTTTTGTTTTTATTTTTTTATGACACAGTCTACAGAAATACATACAACCCTAAATTTTCACCCCTCTGAGATCAACCCTTATTTTTTATTTGTTAATTAAAAACTTTAATTTTTTGGCAAAATTTATTTTTTATTTTTTGATGACTTACAATAAAAAATCTCATATTACTCTAAATTTTTCACCCCTCTACGATCAACCCCTATTTTTTATTTGTTGAATAAAAACTTTAATTTTTTGGCAAAATTTTTTTTTTATTTTTTGATGACACAATAAAAAATCTCATATTACTCTAAATTTTTCACCCCTCTACGATCAACCCTTATTTTTTATTTGTTAATTACAAACTTTAATTTTTTGGCAAAATTTTTTTTTTATTTTTTGATGACTTACAATAAAAAATCTCATAATACTCTCAATTTTTCATCCCTTTACGATCAACCCCTATTTTTTATTTGTTAATTCCTATCCAGATATTATAATTTCAAGTTCCTTTAATTATGATTTTTTTTTAAATTCAATTTGATCTCCCGCCCTCACCGTTCGACTACTGATCAACTATCAATCGATCAGTTATCCCCGCCAGGTGTCACCACTTATCCAGCAAACATTACGTAGTAGGGATGAGGACGCAGCCGGTCTCCTGTCTTACTCACTATACATTTTTCAGCCATGTTTTTTTAGTTTTATTTGTGTATCAATCGTAGCAGTGACTGTTATACCTATTATTTTAATTTTCCTTTGCAATTCTCATATTGGTCATATAATGGTTACCCCGCAAGCAAGGGATACCAGTTGATGCGTGCCCCGGTTTATTCAAATCAAATAGTTTGGGTCGTGTATATACCGTCAATCCAAGGCAGACTGAGTGCTTTTATCTGCGACTATTGTTGGTTAATGTCACCGGACCATTGTCATTTCAAGATATACGGAAGGTAGATGGACAACAGTATCCTACGTATAAAGATGCATGCCTTGCTCTAGGCTTGCTAGAAGACGACAATCATTGGGACAGCATGCTTGCTGAAGCAGCATTAAACTGCACAGGAACACAAATTCGTCTACTATTTGCTATAGTACTGACTACATGTTTCCCGGCCCGAGCACAAATGTTGTGGGATAATCACAAAGATTCAATGACTGATGATATATTGTATCGACATCGTACAAGGTGCAACGATCTAACAATATCATTCAGTGAAGCAATGTACAATGAAGCATTGATTGCTATCGAGGATCTTTGCATTGCTATTGCGAATTTACCAATCAGTCATTTCGGTATGAGCTCACCGACTCGAAGTGCATCTGATTTACTCAACACAGATATGAATCGTGAACTACAGTACGATACTGTACAGATGGCGAGCATTGTTAGCCGCAATGTTCCACTACTTAATGATGAACAAAAAATTATCTACGACCGCATCATGCTGGCAGTTTCGGCAGGACAAGGAGGATTCTTTTTTTTAGATGCACCAGGTGGGACTGGCAAAACATTTCTTATTTCGCTCCTTCTTGCCGAGATACGATCAAAAAATGGCATCGCATTGGCCGTTGCATCTTCTGGCATTGCAGCAACTTTATTAGATGGAGGCAGAACAGCTCATTCAGCATTTAAGCTGCCGTTAAACATTCAAAATAATCCAGATGCAATGTGCAACATAAAAAAACAATCGTCTATGGCCACAGTGCTGAAACAATGTAAAATTATTATCTGGGATGAATGCACTATGGCACACAAACATTCGCTTGAGGCATTGGATAGGACATTAAAGGATATAAAAAACAACGATAAACTATTTGGCGGCACTTTGTTAATCCTTTCAGGTGATTTCAGACAAACACTTCCCGTTATTCCACGTTCAACCTACGCTGATGAAATCAACGCGTGCTTAAAATCATCGCGACTATGGCGTAGTGTTGAAAAAGTACAACTGACGGTGAACATGCGCGTTCAAATGCTTCAGGATCCATCCGCCGAAACTTTCTCTAAACAACTGTTAGATATTGGCGATGGGAAAGTTGCTGTACATGAAAACACTGGATTCATAAAATTACAGACGGACTTCTGCACAATCATCGACTCGCAAAATAGTCTCATCGATCACATATTTCCCGACGTACACACACAATATGCAAATCATAAGTGGCTGGCAGAAAGAGCGATCTTGGCAGCTAAAAATGTGGACGTCAATGGGTTAAATTTAAAGATACAACAGCTGTTGCCTGGGGACTTGGTGTCATATAAATCTATCGATGCAGTTTGCGATACCAACGAGACTGTGAATTATCCAATTGAGTTCTTAAATTCATTGGATGTGCCAGGCATGCCACCACATCATTTACAATTGAAGGTTGGATCTCCGATTATTCTACTTCGAAACTTAAACCCACCACGGCTATGTAATGGCACACGATTAGTCATTAAAAAATTAATGAAAAACGTTATTGAAGCCATCATCTTGAATGGCAAGTTTCAAGGCGAAAATGTGTTGCTGCCACGAATCCCTATGATTCCTACAGATGTGCCAATTGAATTCAAACGCACTCAATTCCCAATTAGATTGGCATTCGCTATGACAATCAATAAGTCACAAGGACAAACATTGTCTGTATGTGGCTTAGATTTGGAAACACCGTGCTTCTCCCACGGACAACTATATGTGGGATGTTCTCGCGTGGGAAAACCATCCAGTTTGTTTGTGTTGGCTAAAGACGGACTGACCAAAAATATTGTACACTCTATTGCGCTAAGAGATTAATTTTTTTTTTTTTTTCAACTGCCATAATTGATAGTAAAAATATAAATATTTTGATGTTTAGATAGCTATCAAAGACTGTTATTTAAAATATATTCGTTACTCTAATAAAGATTTATTTATTAACCTAAATAAAACATACTTTTATTCTTTATAATGCATTCGATTATAAATACTTCCCCGCACACTTATAGTAGATAATTATTTTTATTTAACTATAAAAATGTTTCCTAGAAATAACATACATGGCAAAACAACGTTTGCCGGGTCAGCTAGTAATATATAAAAGAGACACGTACACTTTTAATCGCCTCTGTATAAATAAAGAAAAAATATATTTTTTGAATTCAGCCGATTCTATCGGATATATCTAACACAGAAACTTCAATTTTCGTACGATCCGACTCATAACGTTGATGCTTCGAGTGTTATTCATTTATTTATACTCACACAGGCCTATCGGCCTAATTACATTAGTATATAAACAACAAATAACAAATTTAAATATATAATAGAAAAAAAATGCAATATTCAGTAGAATTTTAGGAAAATTTGACTTAAAGACTTTTTGCATAAGAAGTGTGCGTGTTCCATTCTCTCTTATGTGGGCAATGGAAGTCCAAAATAATTATACTCAATCTTAAACATTGATGACCAATTCCACATAAATACTTGAATATTGTTACGTTATTTGTTAAATAATAAATAAGCCGAGCACACTGTTAAACTGTTTATTTCTAACTTCACTAACAAAAAACATACAACTACTTCACTGACTAATAAAACACTTAGATCTATACAACTAGCTAAATATTCCAAACACTTATATACTTCTTCGAAAACTGCTTATCACTTCTTCATAAAATCTTCTTGATGATCTTCCCAGTGAAATGTCACCTTATATACTCCATTTGTCCAGACCAGATCTTTCGCGATATTTTCTAGAATACTCCGGACAGAATTCCACCCAAATAATCTCTTCTTGGAACTGATATCGATTAAATGAATACTTGCCATGTCAACTCATTTGTATGCGAATTGTTTTTATGGTTCACTCAGCGGCGTAGCTAGGGGAATTTTATCAATCTCGTAACAACATGTTCCATTGATCACTTTGTACTCTTCCTGAATTGAATTTAAAAATATTCATCAATATATAGATACTAAGAGCAGATTTCCTTATAGAATCGACAACAGTTCTATGAACTTCAGAGTTAATTTTGAGGTACGTAGGACAGCTCCTCGCAAATATAATAATCCAAAACAGTCCTGTAACCGTTTCAGTCGCAAGAAATCTACCTCGCCAGAAACGAGACAACGGGATAATCAAGAAGGTGGTCAAACTAGTGAAGCTCATCATCATCGGAGTTATCATAATAGTGAAAGTGTTCTTGCTGCTGAAGACCCTGTACGCCATCATCCAGTTCAAATACATGCTCATCACTTTCGGATATCTCGTGCTGAGCTACATAAAACTCTGGCTGGAGACCAAGCGCCGCAGCAGCCCACATGAGAGTATCCATTACAAACATGCGATACATGATGATGGTCTCGATCAGCATGATCATCACGAGCTCGTCGAAGATGACTGGATCCACGAAGACTGGAGACGAAAAGATGACAATGTGAGAAGCGGTGCCCAAGGGCTGGCTTATCTCAATCAACATCTGCTTTACAAATGACATTGACGTTCAGTTCTTAGTTGATTAGAGAGTAAACATTTCCCATGGTCCAATGGATAAGTTCGCTGATTGGTATCACGATTATACGATCAAAAATTATTTGGGTTGAGGCTGACCCTGTTGATCCTTCATTAAAATCATGGCATTGAGATTATAGTTGATCAAACCAGCTTACTGAAATTAATTTGTTTTTGAAAAGTGCTCCATTACTCTTTAGTTCAATGCTCATTTGACTGTTGGATTCGATGTACAGGGATTTTTGTTTGAACCAGTCTTCATATTTGTATATCCTGAAAACTTTGGTCTTTGTATTTTCATAATGCATATTATCATGCTTTCATTATCACCTGCTAGTTCATCCTCTATATTTGTTTATTTTTGCTTTTCCCTTCACTTATTATATATAGCACCAAATTTTTCTTGTAATCTCTTCTCGTTTATCTTAAAGTTCTCCTCCTTGTTTCATATAACTGTGACCTTCATGACATGTTTTCAGTAACGTCTCATATTCTTGGCACCTTTATTATGCGTTAATTCTATTCTGTAGGCGACAAAAAATTCTTTATCCACGCGCGTTTTCTATTCGTTGTCTGAATTTTTCCAAGTTATTCATTTCTGTATCGCAAATATTATGGCGTTTATTCAGAAGCCGTTGAAAATCAAGTTTCTCGTGCTTTTAGAGAGGAACGCTAATAGAATCTTAAGTGAATAGACTTTTTTCGATTCAATTCCGAGAGCTCATCATCCGTAGACAGCTGTTTCGTAGTTTCCTACTCATCAGCACGGCTTTATGAGGTCTCTCAAAATTGAAACGAATGCACTCTGGCAAAGACAGTATGAATGAAAAGTAACTGGTGACATCTACAGTCACTAGTTGAAAGCCAATTTGATACGAGCCATGGAATCCAAAGTTAGATGATTATCTACACATTGACAGGCAGCCAACAAATCGATATTCTAACCAACCCAAGACTCAATCAAGTTATTCGTGCGTTTAGAGGAACGCAAAGAAAATATAAGTGAAACAATCTGTCATCTAACCTGAATGAATCTGAAGTCGATAGAGTGTTTTCGATTCAATACCGAGAGCATATCATCCGTGGACAGCTGTTTCGTAGTTTCCTACTCGACAGCACGGCTTTATGAGTTTCATCTAAGTTGAAACGAATGTACTCCGATTTAGTAGCATAAGGGCCGGTTTTATAGGTTCCAGTTACCCCTGGATGGACTAACTAATAGTTTAGAATGTGAATGATAACCGTTAGATGATACTCTATATAGTTCCCATTCTAAACCATCAGTTAATCAATCTGGAGTTAACTGGAACCTATAAAACTGGCCCTAAGGCAAAGACAGTATACATGAAAAGTATACACCATACAACATACAAGGCGAAAATCGGTTAGTGCTATTAGTTGCAGTCAGTCTTGACATCAACAAGCTGTCATTGTTCAACCCGAGCGCTGGCCAGGACCGTAATCTAAGTTTTAAAACTTTCTCTCAATTTTCAAAGACTCATATTTGTTTCATTTTGGCTACATTCATTATGATGAAATGAATTATCTTAATGAGTTCTACATCCTATTGAAAAAAAAAGTATCTTCTGTTTTTTTTTTAAACGGTTTAGTATCACTCTATTTTTCCTACAGCAAATAGTGAATTTGCCACTAAAATCGTAGAGATCGATGCTATAAAAAACGTCGTCTACTCGATTTTGGTACAGTCTTTAGCATATTTATGAGGGAGATTATTATTATCATAGTGTCGTAAATTTTCCTTGTCTTCTTCTTTTTTTGTAGATATAATAAAACCAGTTTTTCACTACGCTAGTAGTGTATTTTTTGCTTTCTTGTGGAACAATCAACATCCTCCTCATGGCCTTTCAACGATATCTTGTAATGTGCTCCATTTTTGCGTTTTTATATTCCATTTCTCTAAACTTGGTTGTTAAATTATTATAATACCTCATTTCTTCACAGAATCGTTGCAAATTGAATCAATATTGTTCTACCTGTTTGAGACCCATCAGGTCAAACATCAATTTTATTTATATTCATTTATTAAATTTTTTTAGCCATTCTTCGTGTTCAAGTTTTGTGGTCAGACCACTTTTCATTTTTGGTTTTGATTTTCTTCTCATCTATTATTCCTTTAGCTGTATTCACTGATTCTTTTTAATTTTGTCAGTATGCGAAGAATTAGACCAGTTCTCTACGATTAGATATCCTATCTCTTTCAATTGAAGTCCCTTTTGTTCGAAGTGTATTTTCACTTCAAGTGTTTTGGAAATTTCTTGAATTATCAATGAGCACATTTGCTCTCACGCCGGTGCCATTTTTTTATCAATGTCTGTCTTCCCTATATCCATCTATACTCAATTCCATCGCACATGTTTTTCGTCCTGTTTTAGAGTATGTTATTTGTTTTCTCATCAGACTCGGAATGAAACGCTTTATTAGTTATTCATTTGATTGATTGACTGTTGATTTGTTCTTTGATTCCTCGTTTTAATATCATGGCAGTCTATTTGCCTCAGTCCAATAATCTCGTTTATCTCGTTTTGTTTGTCAATTGCTTCACAAACGAAGCCACAGCAATGCTATGTCAATGATAAATAAACACAACTCAATTAACCTCAATTCAACCCTAGAAGGAATGGTATCCATTACAATTCCTTCGAAACATCCGATCGATATTACCAGAATGACGGTCCAAACATGTGATTTTTTCTTCGTCGAATAAAAGAAAGTTGAGAGACGATTTTTGCCTGCAGAAGTAAGTGTAATCCCTGACTGAACCCTTTTTTCATCCAAATAATTCGTGACAGTAATCAATGCCATGTTCAAAATGCCATTTAAATATTTGTGGACTGATTTTTTTCAATCAAAAATGACTGAGGAACGAAAGCTGATATTTCTGCTCAACTGTCCAAAGGGTATTATTGGTGTGACAATAATTGTTAAGGGCAGATAACATTCTGAGGTGAGGCAGAATTTTGTCAGAGTCAAAAATATGATGGAGCAACGTGTGTAATTTGCACAATTTTTCATTCATTTGTAAACAGTAGGTACGTACGAAGGATGAGATATAAAATATTTTCAAGCAATACTCTAGAAAAAGTGTTTTGAAGTATGTTTTCTTTCCAATTCCAGTAAATTTCAACATGAGATTAATTTTATTCACCTCAGAAGGCATTTTATGAATAATTATTTCCTAGTTATTCCACATTTTTAAGGCTTGAGGTGGCATGACAGTCTTCGTTACAACTCATATTACTTGTATGGGATTTAATACTTTTTTTCCGACGACGAAATTTTAATATATTTTTTGTTTACAGTATTGTAATGGGTTGTAGATTTTAGAAGTTTTTGATAGTATGTTTGAATAACTTATATGCAGCATTGTGACGATTCAGCATTGACCAATTTATGTTTAAGCCAAGTTATTTTCATATACTCAATCTAGTGACATTGTGATCTCTCGTTAGTTGATATTATATTGCTTGCCATTGTTTTGTTTCACTTTTATTTTATTGTAGTTATTTATTTAGACTGTTCAACATTTTTTATTGTTATAGTTGTTAATAATAAAGGTAAAAAGTAGTTCTGCTTTCAGTTTCCAGCATAGATTTCGGTAAAAATAAATATTGTACTGAGGAACATTTAGGGATTGAAATCAACCTGCATGGTCACTAACTTGAAGTTGTATTACCAAGCTATCAAAAGCTGTTTAAGTTTATTCTGAATATTATTCAGATGATCTTGAAGTACCTACGTTATTGAATTTCGAATTCTTTGCTTCTTAAGGTGCAATTCTACAGAAAAATTAACCTAAACACACAAATACATAGTAAAGAATCACCAAAAAGTATACAAAATATCTCTAAATACTACCATGAGTCTCTCAAGAACGATTTCGATTATAGTAGGCTGCCAAGTCTCCTCAAAAAAACAGTACAACGAGAATCTAAAGGTAAATTATTCAGAAGAAAATGTATTTTTTAACGAATAGTAAAAGTTGATTTGAAAATTGTCCTTTCTACTAACTAAATCCTACAATTACTAGGGAGTAAGCTGCAATTTTAAATCCATTTTCATGAATCATGGAATGTTAATATATCTCAAGTATGCTTTATATTCAAAGTTTAAACGTATCAATACTTTTATTTGAAGTCTTCTTTTTTTCGCTGTTTCGAGTTGTTTGCAGGTAATATACCTAAGGTTATCCTGCAGAAAGGGCAGAATTTGTGAAAGATAAATGTGAAGGATATAAACAATAAAAAGGGACGGATTTCAAATTTCAGATAGCTCAAACTTGTTGAAAACCTGTTGATTTCTAACAAATGAATTAATTTGATCGGGAAATGCCATATTTCCACATCACCAATGTGACAAGAAGAAAGCATAGAATTTCTTTATTAATTTTTTCAAGATGCACACGAACATGAAATTGAGACTATAACATGGATATCAGTTTCAGCCAGTAAATATGTTCACTGAATGGAAGAAAATCCTTCAATCTTATTATTTATTGTCTAGTGTATATTAGTATGTTTGATCAAAGTAGATTTATTTATAGCTAGTTCACTGTAGACATTGAAGTATTTGCACAGTAGTAGTCTACATATCGCACATATTATGAAAATATCAGAAATGGAATTACTAACATGGAACACGTATTATATATGTATATTCTTAGATCCAGCACAACCATTAGTAAGTATAGTAGATTTACACCACCGTAGCTCGAATTGTAGGCACAGATTTGGCGCATCCACCATTTTTTGAATAATGTTTAATAAACTCTCAAACAATTCTAGGTAAAACAGTGAAGCTCAAAGACCGAGTGATGAACATGATGAAATACTACGTTCTGGGAAAGATCATCAAAGCCAAAATGGACTTGGGTCTGAAACTCTACATGGCAGCTATACAGACGAAGATATTCTTAGTGCTTTTGTCCATCCTAGCTATCAGCAAGATCAAACTCTTGGTGGAACTGAAAAATCGCCCTGAACCCTCCAAGGCGGTTTACTATGAGCATGCGCAGCACGATCACCATTACGACGGGGATCACTGGGGGCATAACGAAGAAGGTGGATTCTGGGGTCGATGAAATAGATTCTTCACATAGAACTGTGGTTGAACTAATTTCGTTACCAGAGTGAACTAAGTTGTCCCTTCAATTATAGAACTATTTAGCGGGACTCTCTTGTTCGATTCGCAGGTCGTTGAAAACTTTATCTGATATTGATCATTTTTGACAAAAAACGATGTCGAAAATATATGATGTATTGAAAGTTTTCGCTTGAATTAGGAGTGTATTCAAATATTTGTAAAAAAGACTGAATAACATTTAAACTTCAATTTTTCTTCACTATACTTAGTTCAGCATATGTTTGTTTCCATCAACTAATTGTGATAATTTATTCCTCTCAGAAAGTTCGTCTACGAACATTTTGAATATTGTATTTTGAATGATTAATTAAAATCCACTGACCTAAACGTGTGTCAGTGAAACGGTGCTAATAAGCTAGCCTAGTTTTTGATATATTTACTTAAAGCCGCCTCTTCAATGTAAACAAAATTAGTAATTGATCCTCAGGCCATTATCACAATGAATCATTGATCAAGTCTGTCGAATATACGAAGAATGTTCCTGAGGACATCATTGTGAATAATTCTTTCAGCTGAACTATTTGAAAATGGCTTCAGATAAGTTTTCCTAAAGTGAATTCTGAGTATTTTCATAATTAATACAGTAGGCCTAATTTGGCAATATTATATACAAAAGCATATTTTCTAGCAATAGTATCTCACTCTGATACGTAGATGGAAATTCAGGCCATTTTAGAGCGAGTCATTGTCTAGCATAGCATATACAGTGTGTCCCACTTTAACCCCCAGTTAATCATAATGGAATTTTCTTGATATAATGGTGGTAACTGTATGTTAAACAAATGAAATATTCGGCATGATGAACATTTTCATTTACCATTGACGCGCGGTGTTGGGAAAAAAACAAACTTTTTTGGGGGGAAGAGCATATTAGTGCTTATTTTAAACGTGAATTTTGAAATGTGGCTACGAATATGTATCAAATGTATGGAGAATTTACAGGTTCCTGGTTTTTTGGACGTTCTATTCTATCTATCTATAAAAAATAACGTAACTTTGATTCAAAGTGATCAACGAGGGTTGCCTACAGTTTTCATAGCTAAAATTTTCTATTTTCGTCAAAAAAAAACATTTCAACATAACAATTAAGTTGGCCATGAAAAAACGTAAAATTTTGGTCTCTTGCATTTTTTTAAATCAGCTAACCATTTTCGAGAAAATCGCTGGTAAATAAAGGAGAGTATTATAAAATTATTAAACGTACAAACCTTAGTGGGCTATTTTTATTTTGTTTCTGACAACAAAGGATGCTGACGTTTTATGTCAAATAACAAAGCGGTATGTAAAAATCATCACGTCATAATCAAGCTCAGAAATCGGTTTGATTTCAACAAAATGTGCAATATTCAAATTATGCACTTTTTACACCTATTCGTTTACAGGAAATTAAGTCTACTGTAGTAACCATGAGTTTGTTAAAGTAAGTGCTCGAAATGCCCTCCTCTTGCTACAATACAACCTTTCATCATTCTTCGAATAAACCGACGTACTCATAATACAACTCCAGGAGTATCAATTATGTGGTCGAAGCCATCAATGATTCGTTGATAAAGTACTCCAACGGAAGGCACTAATCCTGCATCATAAACTAGCCTCTTTGAATAGCCGCAGAAAAAAAAAGTCCAGCAGGTTGCAATCTGGTGAGCGCGGTGGCCAATGTATTGGACCTGCTCTGCCAATCCACCAATTCGGAAACCGTTAGTTTGAATATTCACGCACAGTTAAATGAAAATGAGGTGGAGCACCATCGTGCCCAAACGCTTACGAATGATTAAAGGCATTGCGTCAAAATAACCTTCACCAGACATGAATATCGTGGCAATTTACAACTCCATCGCGGCTACATTTAGCCACCTCGAAGTTTGTTATTTATATTTTTTATTTATTTATAGTCCTTTCAATTCTGTATGCCCGTCTCTTCTACTATCATTGCTTTATCTTCTCCTACTAAATTGGGCCTTCACTTGTCATACGACTGTGAAAAAGTTTGCATCAGGAATATTGCTTGACATGGCTGTTGGGCGATTTCAAACCACTGTTCCAACTCTTAATCAGAGTTTTCCGAATTATTCTTATTTTAATGGATCATAGTAAGACCTTTAGTCAGGAAATACGATGAAGACATATATATTGTTGACAACCCACCATTGACTGGTAACGCCGCGAGAGGAAAAAAGAAGAAAAATAAGTTAACCATGGTAAGGAGATTTAAATCCCCATAAGAAGTTTATGAATGCTCGTGATGAACGTGAATCTATTAATTTTGGAGAATTTCCAGGTTATTGCAGCTGAGGTACACACTGTATACGGCACGAATGGACAGGTAGACATCTCCCCGAAGAAATTTCGCATCAGTGCAGAGTGACACCCTGTTATTCAAGGCATGAGAAGGTATGTAACCATTGGCTTTTCTTCTAAAAATGTTTATAATTCCACGGACATTAACTTTTATTTCAATTGTTACCATCTATGAATTTAAATGTAGGAGTCGGATGGTAGTAAGTAGTCGTCAATTCAACAAACGTTATCGTTTGACAGATTTATGTTCGGGAGGCATGATAATGGTCAGCGTTCACAAAAAATATAATTGCCACCGTTATATTCGATTATCAGTTGAAGGTGGGCTAACTATTTAGTAATACGAGGGAAATTTGCACATTTGAGCTTCTATTGACACTTATGAACGAATGGATATAGAAAAACCAATCTTCTTAGCGGAAGATTCAGTATAGCTACTCAAATTACCAGAAAAAGTATTAAGTAACTATGGATCAAATATTTTGGTAAAACTGAAAATACCTGTCTCTCCATACATTCCCACAAAGGGAAATATGAGGCAACGTCATCGTTCTGAATCTGATGATTTTGTATTTCTCATGATTTTAGGGATTAAGATTTTCTTCTAGTAAATTTTTTGTCCGATTATAGAGTTATTCACAATGTTTATTAATTTAATCACTCTGAATCGATTGCTGTTCACAGAATTGCTCTATCTTCAACCATTCTCGAATTGAAAAGTTTATCTGAAGATGAAAGGGGTCATTTACATTGAAACATTTTTCATGTCCATATTCGGAAAACTAATCTTTTTTTTTCTAGAAGTTTACTTATGTCAAAAATTTAATTTTAATTTTATTTAATTTTTTTGTCTTTTCTGAATATGCACACCAAAGTTGAAGTTGATTCTGCGTCAATTAAATATTTCATAGGCATTTTACGAAACCTCTGCACAATGCACAATGAAAATATTCAAAAATTTGTTAATGTGATATTCAAACTATTTTGTCTGTTGATATTTTTACTTCAAAATCACAGCGTATAATAATTTTATCATTCTGAATCGATTGGTGTTCACAAAATTGAAAGAGGTCATTTTCCGCCGAACATTTCTCTTTCGTAATTTTTCTATTAATTTTCGTAAAATTTAACCATTTTTTATGCTTATGGAATTTGAAATCGATACTGTTTCAATCAAAGATTTTATAGGCTTTTCACCTAACCTCTGAATTTTCTAGTTGAAACTATTCGAAAATTTGCTAACGCGTCAAAAATTTCGTGTTCAATGATATTTTCATTTCAAATTCAAAGCGAATACTACTTTTATCATCCTGAATCGATTGACGCTAGCAGAATTGCTCTATCTTCAACCGTTCTCGAGTTAAAAGTTCATCTGGAGTTGAGGGAGGCAATATCCGCCAAACATTTTTTTTTCATAATTTTTCTATTAATTTTCGTGAAACTTAACCATTTTTCTCTATGCTCACGGAATTTGAAGTCGATACTGTATCAATTAAAATATTTCCTAGTCTTTTAACGGAACCTTTGCATATTCGGTTGAAAATATTCGAAAATTTGCTGTCATTCAAAATTTTTTGTCTGTTGATATTTTAATTTCAAATTCACAGCTAATTATATCATTCTGAATCGATTGGCGTTTGCAGAATTGCTTCATCTTCAACCGTTCTCGAGTTGAAAAGTTCATCTGGAGTTGAGAGAGGTTACTTCCCGCCAATCATTTGTTTTTCGTTATTTTTATTTTCATTTCCGCAAAATCAAATCATTTTTATTTATACTCACGGAATTTTAAATCGATACTATATCAATCAAAGATTTAATTTTCGAGTTGATAATATTTGACAATTTGCTAATGTGTTATTTAAATTTGTTTTACCGTTGATATGTTAATTTCAAATTCACTGCGTACATTGATTTTATCATTATGAATCGAGTGGCGTTCGCAGAATTGCATTATCTTCAACCGTTTTCAAGTTAAAAAGTTTATCAGGAGTTAAGAGACGTAATTTCTCAACAAACAATTTTTTGGTAATTTCTACATTTATTTTCGTAAAACTCAACTATTTTTGTATAGGCTTGCTTATATAATCTGAAATCGATACTGTATCAATCAAAGATTTCATAGGCTTTTTAGGAAACCTCCTCATTTTCCAGTTGAACATATTGAAAAATTTGCTGTGTTATTAAAATTTGTTTGTTTGTTGATATCTTCATTTCAAATTCACAGCGTATACTAATTTTAACATTGTGAATCGATAAGCGTTCGCAGAATTGCTTTATTTTCAGCCGTTCTCAAGTTGAAAAGTTCATCTGGAGTTGAGAAAGGTAATTTACCGCGAAGCATTTTTTTTTCGTAATTTTCCTATCAATTTTCGAAAGGTTTAACCGTTTTTGTATATACTTACAGAATTTTAAATCGATACTGTATCAATTAAAGATTCCATAGGTTTTCTACGGATCTTCTGCACTTTCGAGTTTGAAAAATTCGAAAATTTGCTAATGTGTTGTTCAAATATTTTTGTTTGCCTATATTTTTATTTCAAATTCACAGCTTATGATAATTGCATCAATCTGAATCGATTGGCGTCCACAGAATTGGTTTATTTTTAACCGTTCTCGAGCTGAAAAGTTCATCTGGAGTCGAAAGAGGTCATTTCCCGCCAAATTTTTTTTGTAATTTTTCTATCAATTTTTCTAAAAAGCAACCATTTTTGTATATGCTCACGAAATTTGAAATTGATACTGTATCAAAGATTTCATAGGCTTTTTACGGAACCTCTGCACTTTCTAGTTGAAAATATTCGAAAATTTGCCAATGTGTTATCCAATATTTTTTGTTTGTTGATATTTTCACTTCAGATTCACAGCGTATGCTAATTTTATCATTCTGAATCGATTGTCTTTCGCAGAATTGCTTTATCTTCGACCGTTCTCGAGTTGAAAAGTTCTTCTGGAGTTGAGAGAGGTAATTTCCCGACGAACATTTTTTATTCGTAATTTTTTTAATAATTCTGGTAACATTTGACCATTTTTTGTATAAGCTAACGGAACTTGAAATCGATACTGTATCAATCAAAGATTCCATAGGCTTTTTACGGAATCTCTGTACTTTCGAGTTGAAAATATACGAACATTTGCTTATTTAGTATTGAAAATTTTTTGTTTGTGGATATGTTCATTTCAAATGCACAGAGTATACTAATTTCATCATTCTGAATCGATAAGCTTTCGCAGAATTGCATTATTGTTATAACCGTTCCGAAGTTGACAGATTGATCATAAGTTATTTTCCCTCCAAACTTTTTTTTATAATTATTTTATCAATTTTCGTACAATTCAACCATTTTTGAATAAGCTTACGGAATTTGAAATCAATTCCGAATCAAGTAGAGGTTTCATAGGCTTTTTACAGAACCTCTTGCAATTTCGAGTTGAAAATTATTATAAAATTTTCGAAAATTTGCTAATGTGTTTATTCGAAAATATTGTCTTTTGATATTTAATTTCGAATTCATAGAGTATACTAATTTCATCTTTCTGAATAGATTATCGTTCACAGAATTGCTTTATCTTCAACTGTTCCTTAAGTTGAAAAGTTTATCTCGAGTCGAGTGCGGTAATTTCCCGCCAAAAATTCTTGCTTCTAATTTTTCAATTTATTTCTTTAAAATTCAACCATTTCTGTACATCCTTGCCATCGACTTATGTGCACACAAAAATCAATCATAAATTTTAGGGCAGTCAATTGGATTTGTGGAGACATGTGCGAGCTAGGAACGACAAGGGCCTTACCGTTTAACGTGAGATCCCAAGAAACTCTTTCCCACTTTCCCTTGACTCTCACGATGTTCTGCGAACATCACAGGATTTTCGTTCTCGTGGGAGCCTAACCAAAAAACAAATCGTTATAAAATTCATCATACAATATTTGGTCAAGCACGAGTTCCTCTTAGAATATTTCGAAAAATGAATTTGGGCAACTGTGTTCTCTTCATATTTTCAGGTCGTCAATTTGAATTGGGCAGTAGATACCGTTAAAATGATTTACTGATGATAAATTGTTAATATCCAACACATTATGAATACCAAACATATATGACACTGATTTTGATTCAGTGCTTCTGCCAAATTGAGACGATGATTCATGAATATCAATTGATCAATTTTATAGATAATAATCAAGCTTTCTCTTACGAGTAGATTAAGACTGGTTGAATGATTACTTACATCTCATTATTGGATGAAGAAGTTAGGGCAAACTTCTTTCATCAACTCGCATTTAAACTATTATGAACACATTAGATCGTGCATACATATATTTAGGTGGCATAACAATGCTTAGAAAAAATATTTCAAAGCTTCAATGAGAGCATTGGGATTTTTAGAAACTCACTTTTCTGAGAGCAAAGATAGTCAATTCCCTTGTTCAGAAGGGGAATTGAAACATCCCACCACAAATAATCCGCAGAAATCGGAGTAGCTAAGAAAGAAGTGAGATACATACCAGAACTATAGTCTAGTCAACAAGTGCCATTTAGACCAACTTTTTTCAGCAGTCTCCGAAAATTATGATTGAGGTGTCATTCGATTCGGAATGACATCCAAATGATTTTTGAAAAAAATGAAGTTCCGCATGAAAAAATTGTAAAAGTTATTAACAATTAACTAAAAAAAAAAGATGGCTTTAGTATTTTGTAAATATCTCAACAACTAATTAAAATTTTTTAAATCTAAAAAAAGATTCAAAAAGAGGAGGAAATTTCCTAAAAAAAAGCTCAATTCCCGGAATTGTAGCATCAATATTTATAATTTTCCCAGAGGGATGAAAATACGGCCGAAAACGGGTACTCTGGCTCGGGCAAGCCACACCCACTTTGGACACTTTAACAATAAAAATTATTTTAAAATACTAAATATGAAAATAAAAAAATGGAAAAATTCAGGCACTAACTGAATAGATTAATGAACAATAATCCGCTTGAAAAAAATTTTTATCACAATTTTTCAATTAGTTAATCAATAGTTAATTAATAATTTTTTTCTGCTTGAACATGAACATTGCAAGTGTGATAACTGTTAAACTATAAATTTAAGATTTTTTTCCTCTTTTGGAGCAATTCTTGAAAGGCTTCAGAATAGAACCCCGTTGGAAAAATTGAAAAGTTTTTATTTTTCAGTTTTTTATTAACAATTTTCGTTGTTGCAAAATTAAATACTTAAATTAATCATTGAAAAAAAAATTTTTTTTTAAATATTATCAATAATCCGTTTTTATGTTATCAGGAACTACATAGAAATAATTTTTTTAAATTTTTATCTCTAATTGTTTAAAAAATTGTTATAAACAAATGCGTTGTTTATAAGATAATTGAAAATTTTTTTATGGAATATCAATCTTTGATACAAATAATGATTTTTAAAAGAAAAATTGTTCCTTAAAAAAATTTTTTTATTGCTTAAAAACGCATTTGTTAATTAACAATTATTTTCTCCCGCTTCTAATTAATATTAAGGAACCATTTTTTTTTTAAATCATTATTTGTCTTTCTTTTTGATATATAAAAAAAAATCCATTTTATTTAATTTTTCATTGTTTATGCAATAAACAATTTGTTATAAACAAATAAATTTTTACCTTATATTTTTTTTTCTATTCTAATTTCTGTCACAAAAACAGACATGATTTTTTTTCTTTTTTAAAATTTTTTTTATTATTTTTTATTTAATTTTTAAATATAAGTTCTCTCTAACTTCGTCATTCTTACCTGGTCTTCATCCTTAAAACTATTATAATTTACAAACTAATGGAGATACGATGAAAATACTTAAGACTTATTTATTCTCCATTACATAAAAAACAAATTTAGCAGAAAAGTTTAGTTGTTACTTATTTATTTATTGAATTTATAGCAATTGTAAAAATGTTGAGTAATGAACAATAATTGATAAGATACTTGAATGAAGTAGTCATATTTTTAATAGTTGATAAGATTTTTAAGCATTAAAACAAAAAAAAAAATTTTTCCCTAAGTATTTTTCAACAACAATTGCTATAAATTCAATAAATAAATAAGTAACAACTAAACTTTTCTGCTAAATTTGTTTTTTATGTAATGGAGAATAAATAAGTCTTAAGTATTTTCATCGTATCTCCATTAGTTTGTAAATTATAATAATTTTTAATTTTTAAGAAGACCAGGTAAGAATGACGAAGTTAGAGAGAACTTATATTTAAAAATTAAATAAAAAATAATTAAAAAAATTTTAAAAAAGAAAAAAAATCATGCCTGTTTTTGTGACAGAAATTAGAATAGAAAAAAAAATATAAGGTAAAAATTTATTTGTTTATAACAAATTGTTTATTGCATAAACAATGAAAAATTAAATAAAATGGAATTTTATTTTTATATCAGAAAGAAAGACAAATAATGATTTAAAAAAAAAATGGTTCCTTAATATTAATTAGAAGCGGGAGAAAATAATTGTTAATTAACAAATGCGTTTTCAAGCAATAAAAAAATTTTTTTAAGGAACAATTTTTCTTTTAAAAATCATTATTTGTATCAAAGATTGATATTCCATAAAAAAAATTTCAATTATCTTATAAACAACGCATTTGTTTATAACAATTTTTTAAACAATTAGAGATAAAAATTTAAAAAAATTATTTCTATGTAGTTCCTGATAACATAAAAACGGATTATTGATAAAATTTAAAAAAAATTTTTTTTTTTCAATGATTAATTTAAGTATTTAATTTTGCAACAACGAAAATTGTTAATAAAAAACTGAAAAATAAAAACTTTATAATTTTTCCAACGGGGTTCTATTCTGAAGCCTTTCAAGAATTGCTCCAAAAGAGGAAAAAAATCTTAAATTTATAGTTTAACAATTATCACACTTGCAATGTTCATGTTCAAGCAGAAAAAAATTATTAATTAACTATTGATTAACTAATTGAAAAATTGTGATAAAAATTTTTTTCAAGCGGATTATTGTTCATTAATCTATTCAGTTAGTGCCTGAATTTTTCCAATTTTTTATTTTCATATTTAGTATTTTAAAATAATTTTTATTGTTAAAGTGTCCAAAGTGGGTGTGGCTTGCCCGAGCGAGAGTACCCGTTTTCGGCCGTATTTTCATCCCTCTGGGAAAATTATAAATATTGATGCTACAATTCCGGGAATTGAGCTTTTTTTTAGGAAATTTCCTCCTCTTTTTGAATCTGTTTTTAGATTTAAAAAATTTTAATTAGTTTTTGAGATATTTACAAAATACTAAAGCCATCTTTTTTTTTTAGTTAATTGTTAATAACTTTTACAATTTTTTCATGCGGAACTTCATTTTTTTCAAAAATCATCTGGATGTCATTCCGAATCGAATGACACCTCAATCATAATTTTCGGAGACTGCTGAAAAAAGTTGGTCTAAATGGCACTTGTTGACTAGACTACTAGTGGATTTGACAAAACTATCAATCTTTCTCAAGAAATGTGCTCCCGAGCTAATACCAGTTTTTTGCAGGTGAACTCAACGTCTCTTATGATTTGGGAGCATTTCCATTCTACTGAAAAATTGTTAGATTATATGGTGATTTTTGTATCTGGGCATAAATAAATCATATATTTTCGGAATCAGAATCAAATTTTGCGTATCTAATGCGAATTTCAAGTAGATCTGATGATTTTGTATTTTTCATGATTTTAAGAACTTTTTGTGTGCAACTTTGTTCTTCTATCAGCTTCAAATTCATATAGTATACTAATTTCATCATTTTGAATCGATTGCCGTGCGTAGAATTGCTCTATCTTCAACCGTTCTCGAGTTGAAAAGTTCATCTGGAGTTGAGAGAGTTCATTTGCTTCAAAAAGTTCTTTTCGTAATTTTTCGATATATTTTTCAATTATTCAACCTTTTTTGAATATTCACACCAAATTTGAAGTCTATTTCAAGTCAATTGAAGATTTCGTAGACTTTTTACGGAACCTCTGCTATTTCGAGTTGAAAAAATCCGTTTTTTCGATATTTTGTTTTTTATGGCGAATCTTTCATCTGGACATAAACAAATCATATATATTTTCAGATTCAGCATGAAATTTTGCGTATGTAGTGCGAATTTCAAGTGGATCTTTTGATTTTGTATTTTTCATGATTTTTAGTGGTCTACCCCTTAGGACTTTTTGTGAGTGAATAATTTTGTTCTTCGATCAGCTTCAATTTCATAGAGTATACTAATTTCATCATTTTGAATCGATTGCCGTTCGCAGAATTGCTCTATCTTCAACTGTTCTCAAGTTGAAAAGTTCATCTGGAGTTGAGAGAGTTCATTTGCTTCAAAAATTTCTTTTCGTAATTTTTCGATATATTTTTAAAATATTCAACATTTTTTGAATATTCACACCAAATTTGAAGTCTATTTCAAGTCAATTGAAGATTTCGTAGACTTTTTACGGAACCTATGCAATTTGGAGTTGAAAATATCCGTTTTTTCGATAAGTATTTCGTTTTCTATGGCAAATCTTTTATCTGGGCATAAACAAATAATATATTTTCAGAATCAGCATGAAATTTTGCGTATGTAGTGCGAATTTCAAGTGGATCTTTTGATTTTGTATTTTTCATGATTTTTAGGGGTCTACCCCTTAGGACTTTTTGTGAGTGAATAATTTTGTTCTTCGATCAGCTTCAATTTCATACAGTATATTAATTTCATTATTTTGAATCGATTGCCGTTCGCAGAATTGCTCTATCTTCAACCGTTCTCGAGTTGAAAAGTTCATCTGGAGTTGAGAGAGTTCATTTGCTTCAAAAAATTCTTTTCGTAATTTTTCGATATATTTTTCGAATATTCAACCGTTTTTGAATATTCACACCAAATTTGAAGTCTATTTCAAGTCAATTGAAGATTTCGTAGACTTTTTACGGAACCTATGCAATTTGGAGTTGAAAATATCCGTTTTTTCGATAAGTATTTCGTTTTCTATGGCAAATCTTTTATCTGGGCATAAACAAATAATATATTTTCAGAATCAGCATGAAATTTTGCGTATGTAGTGCGAATTTCAAGTGGATCTTTTGATTTTGTATTTTTCATGATTTTTAGGGGTCTACCCCTTAGGACTTTTTGTGAGTGAATAATTTTGTTCTTCGATCATCTACAATTCCATACAGTATACTAATTTCATTATTTTGAATTCATTGCCGTTCGCAGAATTGCTCTATCGAGTTGAAAATATCCGTTTTTTCGATATTTCGTTTTTTATGGCGAATCTTTTATCTGGGCATAAACAAATCATATATTTTCGGAATCAGCATGACATTTTGCGTATGTAGTGCGAATTCGAAGTGGATCTGATGATTTTTTAGTTTTCATGGTTTTTAGGACGTTTTTCGATTAATTCATTTTGTTGAAATTCATAGATAATACTAATTTCATCATTTTCAATCGATTGCCATTCGCAGAATTGTTCTATCTTCAACCGTTCTCGAGTTGAAAAGTTCACCTGGAGTTGAGAAGGTTCATTTTCTTCCAAAACTTGTTTTCATAATGTTTTTATAAATTTTTCAAGTATTAAACCTTTTTTGAATATTCACACCAAATGTGAAGTCGATTCCAGGTCAATTGAAGATTTCGTAGGCTTTTTACGAAACCTCTTGCATTTCCAGTTGAAAATATCCGTTTTTTCGATATTTCGTTTTTTATGGCGAAACTTGTATCTGGGCATGAAAAAATCATATATTTTTAGAATCAGCATGAAATTTTGCGTATGTTAGTATACTAATTTCATCATTTTGAATCGATTGCCGTTCGCAGAATTACTATCTTCAACCGTTCTCGAGCTGAAAAGTTCACCAAAAGTTTTTTTCATAATTTTCTAATAATTTTTCAAAAATTCAACCTTTTTTGAATATTCACACCAGAATTGGAGTTGATTTTCAGTTATATTCGTATAAAACAGTTATTTTTGGTGCTAGTAATTGTGGAATAAGGTAGATTTCTGTCTGAAAGAAGTGTCGACAAAAATCGAGAAATCCGTTTTTGAAAAAAAATTAAGTCACTTTTTCATTAATTCTGAGGCGGAGCCTGATAAAATTGCTTTACACAAAAAAGTACAAATATTGCATATAGAAAGATAGTTCTAAATAAAGAGTTCGAAAAGTTTTTATCTAAAATGTATTTCAACAAAGGATTTAGAGTTTTGTAATACCATAGAAAATGTCATTATTGAAATTAACGGAAAAATGGTTAACTTTGACGAAAATTATTCAAACTTTCACAGAAACCCGATGTAGATCATGATGATCATATCATCATGGAATAAAACAAATGATTTAGATATTTAGACAATAATACATAGAAAAATTCTCAGAGTTTGAATGACGACTGAAAAGTATAACTTTGTGTTATAATGTAAACACATACTTGTTGAAAATTATCATAATTAAAGTTTTATACCAAATGCCACACAGGGATTGATTTCCAACTGGTGAACACCCTCATATTTGGGTGCTCCGAAACTTTTGTTATTTCAGTCAAAAACCCACATACACTTCTAATGATCTCATGATCTGGAAGATACGTAAAAATTGAAAAGTCTCATTCATAAATCGAAGAAAGCCTATGGGTCACCCTGTACAAACGAAGAACTCCGCCAGACTTCCGACAGGACGTTGGCTCTGTCTTTATTGTTCGAATGCACCATCTTCGTTACCTTTCTTGGATACTATATAAACTATCCGCCAATGCAAACGTCACGTAATAGTTACAGTTTTTCTCTACACGCCACAAGTGCGCTATACTTACTCGAAGAAAAAAATGAAGTCGGTTTTAGTTTTGCCAGTTTTCATTTGTTTAGTGAACAGTGCGCCAAAATTGAGGGTGGGTACGGTGATTTTTGGCGTGAATGAGAAATTATGTATTGAAAAAAATCCCTTCCTACTTGATAATCTTCCGAAAGAGGATTTTATTCTTGAAATTTGGAATACGTGATTTAAGGTTGACTATACTTATATTTTTAATTATATGAAAATTATTCCGGTGGCTGCCGGTTTTAATAATAAGGTTCAATAATTTTTTTTTTCTCATGTATATGAAAATGATCATTCTTCAACCGGATACCCTACATGAAATTGATAATTTTTCACTCTAGACATGAAAATGAAGCAAATGAACATTATCATGCGAATCAGCAAACGAACTTCACTTGGTTTGACAGTTTATAAACCCTGTATAGTCCTGCACATTTCAATAGAACTTAAAGTAACCTTTCCAAAAATGTAGCACACTTGATGTTTTGCTAGAGTCATCTTGGAAATACAGAGCTTTAAAGTTTTTTCATCTAGACTTCAAAACGTACGCTTTGAACAAGTAGACTTTTCACAGCAGTAATTAAAAGTCATAGTTTCAATAAAACTGATAAAAACCTATACTATATTGTCTACTAATAAATGAAACTCTAACAATAATAATAATGATAAAAAACAAACAACGAAAAATATTTCTTTAGAGGTGTTTAAAATGTCAACCAGCTTCTCCTACACACAGACGACACCTTTTCTGAAATTTTTTTGCCGAATTAATTAGTTCAATAAGAGTGCGAGAGAAGCAAAACTTTGCATGTCTGCCGCTTCCAATTCGTATCTAAAATTGGTCGGCAATTTAAAAATAAGATCTTCCAACCTTCGCTGGAGGTAAAGGTCCATAGGCGTTAGGTCTGGTGACCTGACTGTCCAATGGCTGGATCCTTGGTTGGCTATCCAATTATCACCAAAATTTGCAGCCAAAAAGTTGGTGAAAAATGCAGTGTTTTAAGGCGAAACCCCGTCTTGTTGAAAATATTGGGGTACAAGGGGTTCAATATTTTGCCTTAACATTTAACAATTAAGCTAATTTCGAGTTGTAACGAAAAATCACGCTCTTGGTTAGAATTTCCAGGAACCTCTGGCAAAAATCCATGCGGCGTTCAAAATCTCCTGGTCTGAGTTTATGAACTCGTCTGGTCCTGTATGGCTTGTATTTGTGATTTCTCAAACCGTTACCGTTAGTTCTTGGCAGGCCTGATGATATTTTCAAATTTCGTGTTAACGTTTTGGGATTATTTTCAACAGCTTCTCGAACGACTATTTACCCCAACTCCTTATTCTTATTTAATTCATATAGTTTTGGCCCTTTCTTTTCAAATTGACCACCACAATTACGTTGTGTCGCAATCTAGCGAAAATGTCTCTGAAAGGTTATCTTCTTTCTGGAAACCTCTCGTAATACAAAATACTTTTCCACGGTTTGTATAAAAGAGACTTATCGTATCCCATTTTTCATGATTCTTATACTCCATTGCGAATGCGTTTGAAAATTGAACAGAAACCACGAATTAAAAGAGAGTCTTTACTGCTCAAATCAAAATTTGACAGCTACCAGTAAACATTTTAATTCTGTTTTATCGTCGCATCGTCCAAAGCCGTTCAAAGTGTACGTTTCAGTCTACGTGAAAAAACCTAAAAGCTCTATATTTCGAAAAAAACTCTTGCAAAAAAGTGTGATAAATTTTTGAAAGGTAATTTCAAGCTTCACTGAAATATGCTGGAATATACAGGGTGTCCAGTTGTAAAACATATTTTTCCATCATAACTGTTTTAGTAGTAGTAATTTAATAACATTCTCATCTTCAAGTATATGATTTTGTTAACAGTTGTATTACATTTCTCTTTTATTTGGGTTGTCTCCATTTGTCAAATCCTCATGAACATCGAGAAAGCCAGTGAAAAGTGAGGAACCACTATCAAATCAATACGTTGATAACTAACCTTTAAGAAAGAAGATTAGTCGGTCAGGAGTGACTATCAATACGAAACGAATCTAGTCGATTTGTTATTGGTAATTAAAAATAACATGTAAGACCTGAGTATACGTCGATTCAGTTCAGTAGATTCAATAAACCCTGTTATGAACTATTATCTCTGAAGATCGCCTACAACTTGTTATGCGATGCTGATATAAAGACTAATATCTACAATACTGTAATAAAATACGGCAAATTATGTGGATCGCAATATTATGTAGGTCTACTTTTGAATGAATAATCACACAATGATATCGACAAAGTTCGAAAAAGTATACAGCCGGTGTGACTTACTTGCTCATATATGATGGCAATTTTTTTTTAAATATGGTGAAACTCTGTTCAAGTCATTATATATTTCCAAGGTGTTTAATTTCGTTTCGTACCAGGAACTCCTCTCCAAACATCCATCTTACGGCTGCCCCTCTCCCACTTGTGTTCCTTGCTCTCTAGCTTCTCCCCAGACAAATCTCTCCACGTGGTCATTTACGTAGTATCTTCCATCATTCTACTTAAAAATGTTGGTGTTCCACAAGGATCAATTCTAGTACCAACACAGTTCATTCTTCACATCAATGATTTATTGTGCGCTATCCCATGCCCAGTGCACAGCTGTTGTTGATGATAGTTGCGCATACCACTTCATCTTCTAGAGCTCCGATATAAGCTTGTGAAATCAGAAAAGAACGGGGGAGGAACGTCGAGAATCCCAATATAGATTTGGCAAAATTTCTAGAATGAGGCTCCAACAACTTGGAATGAGAACAAGTGGCCAGCATAGTTATGTCAGGAGTATTTATACCTACCAATGAAATCTTCCATTCCAATGCTCGAAATGATCACCAGCAGTATTCTTCTTCCATGGGGAAATGATATGAGTTCCATTGCCGAAATTTTCTTATCCAAAACTGGTTTTTCTGTTTCTTGCACAGATCTATTTCACTTCCCGTCTATTGATTATGATCAATGAGGCACATAATCGACCTGCTCTGGAGTACTCTTGTCATATATGGGGTGCAGCACCTAAACACACGCTGAAACTTCTAGAATCTGTCCAAAATACAGATATTCGTCTCGTCGGTGATGCTCCGCTTACAAGCTCGCTTGCTTCTCTGGAATACCGCAGAAAAGTTCGCCGGTTTGGAGACATGTCAAACATGTCTTTTCAGGGCAAAGCTTTGGAATTCACTACCTCAGGAACTTTTTCCTGAGGCAAACAGACTACAGAAATTCGAGAAGAAAACCAATTCGCACCTATTTTCCTCGGTTCTCTCCGAATATAACTGGATTAATTAAATGCGATCAAATCACTTAATCCACCTCATTTTGTGTTTATTTTTTATATGCAGAGACTTCTCCTCCTAAGTTAAAATGTAAGTTTTTGTTAATAATAAGAATAATAGTGATAAATGATGAAGTAAACAGACCGATAACATGCTTGAATGCATGTTATAAGATGTTTACCCGCATCTTGCATACATGGGAATACTTTCCGTAAAAGATCCGGTGTAGGAACAAATATAATAGCAAAGAGCATGAGCTCATCATGCATTTGCTCAGATGCCTTGCGATCAAATAGTGGGATACATTGAATAGCTGATGCCACTCTGGAGGACTCGTTCTACCATAACATCTGGTCAAGTCGTAGTCCAAACAGAGCAGGTTATCTTCAGAAGGGGCGTGTTTCAAGGAAACTCTCTCAGCCCTTTTCTCTTCTGCATCTCCCTATATTGCTGTTGTCCGTTGCACTTCGGAAAACCCGCGGACACAACTGCGGCACCCCCAGCAACCGGAGGGATGAGGTCATCCATCTGTTCTATCTGGGGAAAAAATCTTTATCAGTCCTTAAGGGTAGTGCAAGAGAAGACGCATGCTATAGGAATGGAGTTTGGAATCGACAAAAGGGCCACCGTTCATCTCAAAAAAAGACGATGCGAGGAATACGGAGATGACGTTCAGCTCGTAGACGGAAGCATCCCACATCATCTGGATGCCGGAGAGGCGTAAATCTACCTAGGGTTAAAAACTCTCTCCACGGCAAGTATCAGCATAAACTCCAACACATCTGGTCATCAGAACAGTCGGGGAAGAACAAAATTGTTGAAACTAATATGCTTGCCGGTCCGATTCTACTCATTTGGAGTAATGAAATGGAGTCAGGAAGAGCGGCGACAACTCGACGTAAAAACTCGCAAGATTATGCATCTTCATAGGACCCTACATTCTAAATCATCTGTTCCACGGTTATATTTCTTTAGACCACGAGGAGGCCGTGGACTTTTGGGATTAGAGTGTCTACATTACAGAATGGTACTAGTCATCAGTAGTTCAGATCCCCTTCTCTGCTCAGTAAGCGATCATGAAAAAGCAGGAATTGCAGCATTTTCAACGCAGCAACTCGTGCAGCCGATGAACTCGGTCTCTTATTCGACACTTAACGTACGAACCCAAACTCTGTCACCGCGTTGAAACCCTTTCAGCAGAAAGCCCACGTCAAAGCTGCGGAGAGTCTTTTGCAGCTACATAAGGATAAGCCAATGCATGGGGTCTGCTTCAACAACATTAAAGACCTTGGCTTATACAGAATCCTGACTTTTACATTTCTCATGTCAAGTGGGCTGAAGTCGGAAACCGAGGGATTCCTTTGGAGGAGACTAAGGGATTCATAATGGCCGACCAGGATGGTGTCTTCAACAGCCTCGTCTACCGTAGTCGCGTGATGGATACAGAGGTCCCTGACACTAGATGCAGAGCGTGCTGTGGGGCAGCTGAGACCGTAATATATTTGATGTCAGCTTGTCCAGCTTATGCGGTCTCAGCCTATATCCACAAGCAAAACGCGGCGCTCGACACTCGTACGATATTGATGAGATACCGATGTTGCCTTATGCTCCAGGGGGGATACTGTTCATAATATATCTTAATGATTTTGCTTATAATATGAAAGAGAACTGTGATATGACAAACTATGCCGATGACTCTAATCTTCTGGTGTATGCAGATACATGGCCGGAACTTGTGAATAATGCCAATAGAATAATGAATATAGCAAACAAATGGTTCATAGAGAACAGACAAATATGTAATGAAAGCAAAACCAATATAATGCTTTTGACAACTAATAGTCTAAGAGGCCGCGACACTAGACCAATAGTGATAACACTTATCAGCTTGATACATATCATTCGTTTCCTTGTTAATTGGAGAACACGAAATAGCACTGCTGCCTTGCATAGACCGAACGACGCGTGAAAAAACAATAAAAAAAAAAAATTTTTTTCGTGTTATCAAGTATCATAACACTTTTCGATTTCGTTTATTTACTGATATAGGGGAGGGATAGGGCTATAAGAAAAGTCGGTGCTGCCAGCTCCCTGCACAACCCTTACCTGTGGCAGCATGGAAAGAAATGCCCCTAAATTTCGATTATCAAGTATCATCGAACTTTTCAAAAAATCGAACGGCATCTTGAAGATGATGAAATTCTGAGTAAGAAAAACCACTGCTGCCTTTTGTAAACACTACCCTATACGGTGGCAGCAGCGGTTTAAAGTCGCGCTCCGCGCGATCAAATTTCGCCGTTTAATTCGGATTCAACAGCATAGACCCGGTTCTTTTTGATTTTAACTGATGAAATACGCGAACCACTATAAGTTACAATAATTTTTACGTGTCGTTGATTGTTGAAACAAATGAGATTGCATTTTTCAAGTGACCTTTTTTCATTAATTCGTCGTTTTCCTTCTTTTATTTTTCTTGAAAAGTTCGAAACGGATTATTGAAATAATTAAACTGCCTCATCATTATCAGACATTTTATTATATTATAAAACTTATTAAAATAAATAAATCTAATCTAATCTTCATCGCTTTCAGAATGCGATTCGACGTCAAACTCGTCGTCTTCCTCGTCATTCGACAATGACAAAATGTCGTCAACAAGTAGAGGCGTTGGTTGTCCTCTGTACCAACGAGGTTTTAATGTATCCCCCATTTCCCAACCGTATTCCTCGGCACTCAATGTCGAGCATTCTGGCAAGGTAGCGTTATGCCACATGCTGGTAACAAAAATTGTTCGCAACACTTTTTGTTCCAGCGATCTGAAGCATGGCGGTATCAGACTCTAATCAAAACCCTTGACTTTTTTCATAAAAACATTGCTCGATATTTTGGCAGAATAGAGTTTCTGAAAAATTTCATACCTTGACGAATCGACTCGTTTGCATTTTTTTACAGAGTACATCTGTGCGGTGAACTCCTGCAATGTATCAATAATATCCTCGTCTTGCAGAACCGCTTTGTGTTGCAGAGACGCGAAAGCACATTGATAATCTCCGCTTTTCTGGAGCATTTTAAACGGTCGAATTTTTCCTTTCCGGAAAAATGCAGCCGTATAATCGCATCCAGTGAAAGCGTGAAAACCTGGCAATGCTTTGCACAGGTCCGCTCCCAACACCGTCGCCAATTTGCTGCAATCGACCAGCGAATTATCTGACGCTTTCGCGGAAGTGTTAACCATCCACAACTTCATCTCAGTAAATTTGTGGATGTTTTCCAAAAGAATAATCAAGATGTCTGTATCCGATGCTTTTATAACGACTCTCGATGTCGGTTCCGCTTTAGAAATATGGTAAATAATTCTCGTGTCTGCTTCTTCGTGGTGGCATGCGTAATTTACTTCTTCTGCTCTTACAATGTGGTTTTCGAGTACCTGACTAACCTGACTAACCTAATGTAGACAGAATAATCATAAATGTTGTGACTTTTCCACACACCCACTCTACAACCGATCTGATTGGTCATGCGGATCACTCATCTGCAAGTCAGGTTAAAACGAACTCTTGCCGAAGAATCGGTTCCTGAGGATTTTTCTCTCTCTACGGAACAGCTTCTACAAATAGCACAGCTAGGATCTGGCAATGTATATGGTAGGGACAAGTTTATACCTGCGCGTGTCTAGGTAGTTTCTAGGTATTATCTCGTCTTATTTAGTTTACCATCTTCTAGGTTTTATCCCGTCGTATTTATTCTCAATTGTAATGGTATACAAGGGAAATTAAAAATAAAAAACAAGGAAAACGACGAATTAATGAAAAAAAGTCACTTGAAAAATGCAATCTCATTTGTTTCAACAATCAACGACACGTAAAAATTATTGTAACTTATAGTGATTCGCGTGTTTCATCAGTTAAAATCAAAAAGAACCGGGTCTATGCTGTTGAATCCGAATTAAACGGCGAAATTTAAATAAATAAATAAATAAAAATATATTTTCTAAAATTGAGTCTGACATTTCCATAAGTATCTACAGTTCAATACAAGTTCATGCCCGTCTAAGTTCGTGTGAGGATGGTTATGGCGAGCTTACCCCGGAAAAGGATAGAAGCAAAAAACCGCGTCATAAAAATGGACGTGTACTACGTATTTCGGTACCTTACGGCACCGGTTCCTCCCATCTTTCCTCGAAGATGTCCAGCGCTTGATAAATGAGCCCGCCGTGTTTGCGGGGCTCATTATCAAAACTTCTCAGTCTGGTGAGATCTCTAGTTAGAGAACTTTTGGGGAGGTGATACTTGTAAAACTTGTACGACAAGTTCTTTACATATGTCGGGACCGAGTCGACGCCTGCAAGGGCACGCAGCGCATCCAAGCGAATGTATCGATCACTGTTTGTGATGATACGGAGCACCTTGTTCTGCATCCTGTCCAGCCTCATAAAAGGAGTCTTGGGCAGGCTGCAGAACGCTGGGCAAGCGTACAACATCGCTGGCCGGATTATTTGTTTGTATATTGCCATTTTCGATTCGAGTTTCATCCTTGAACCTCTGGCTATCAGGGGGTACACGAAACGGCGAAATTTGGTCGCGCGGAGCGCGACTTTCAACCGCTGCTGCCACCGTATAGGGTAGTGTTTACAAAAGGCAGCAGTGGTTTTTCTCACTCAGAATTTCATCATCTTCAAGATGTCGTTCGATTTTTTGAAAAGTTCGATGATACATGATAATCGAAATTTAGCGGTATTTCTTTCCCTGCTGCCACAGGTAAGGGTTGTGCAGGGAGCTGGCAGCACCGACTTTTCTTATAGCCCTATTATATCCCTCCCCTATATCAGTAAATAAACGAAATCGAAAAGTGTTGTGATACTTGATAACAAGATAAAAAATTTTTTTTTTTAAATTGTTTTTTCACGCGTCGTTCGGTCTATGCAAGGCAGCAGCGCCATTCCGTGTTCTCCAATTAATAAGGAAACGAGTGATATGTATTAAGTAGATAAGTGTTATCACTATTGGTCTAGTGTCGCGGGCTCTTCCACTATAATCATTCAGGTATCAATCAATCAGCTATCAAGATTAAAGAATCAACTTTAGAAATGCCAACGTATGTTAAGTTTCTGGGAATGTCCACGTAGATAAACTATGTAAAAAACTTAATACAATATGTTACAGTCTACGAGTCATCTTAAAATATTCAAATCATACTACAATGAAAATTGTGTATCACTCCACTTTTGAAACACATACAGTGTCACCGTTAAAGTCCGCATCATATGGGATTTTTTTTTATTATTCTGTTATTGCAAATTTAAAGTTCGTGAACAGTTTGTGCTTTGAAAATAATGCAAAATGACGTTTACGATTGTTTTCTATCTATTGGGTGCACCTGTCAAATTTGACATTTTTTCAAAAAAGTTCCAGAATGTTAGGTTATTTCTCAATATTTCGAAAAATATTATATGAAAAAGTTGTTTATTTTTCGGTTTCCTACCCACCTACCAAATTTGAACCAGTTTGAACAACTTTTATTTTTTTCGCGTTTTCTTAACCTTACACTTTTTCGGATAATTTAAATTTGATGAAATCTGGAAAAAAAAAGTTGAGATGTAATACACCCATCTGCTGAAATAATTTTTTCTGATTATAAATATTTCTAACTGGATATTTTCAAAAAAAATACAAATATGCTAAGAAAATAACATCATATTTGATGCAAAGTGGCTCTAGTTTCAATATTCCATAGCAAAATTTGCTTCAATTATTTTTATCACAATACATCAGTGAAGTAGAAAATACTTTAGGTCTATTGCTTTAGAAAAATATTCGATAATTCGAAACTAGAGCCACTTTGCATCAACTATAACATAATTTTTTTAGCATATTTGTATTTTTTTGAAAATATCGAAGTAGAAACATTTTTAAACAGAAAAAATCCTTCCAGCAGATGGGATTATTACATCTCAACTGGTTATTTCAGATTTTACCAAATTTAAATTATCCGAAAAAGTGTAAGGTTAAGAAAACTCGAAAAAAATCAAAGTTTTTCAACTGGTTCAGATTTGGTAGGTGGGTAGGAAACCGAAAAATGAACAACTTTTCCATATAATATTTTTCGAAAAATTGAGAAATAACCTAACATTTTGAAATTTTTTTGAAAAAATGTCAAATTTGACAGGTGTAGACAATCGATGGAAAACAATCGTAAACGTCATTTTGCATTATTTTCAAAGCAAAAACTGTTTACGAACTCTAAATTTGCAATAAATGAATAATAAAAAAAAGTCCCATATGATGCGGACTTTAACGGTGACACTGTATTTCACGGGTGTTTACGATACAGAAAAGAGCATTAAGAGTAATGTTAAAACTGAAAATTAGTCAGTCATGCAGAGGAAAATTCAAAGAAAACAGATTACTTACCGTACACGCTAATAATACATTCAAGAATGTTTACTATTTTTCTTCAAAAATAGAAACATATTCGAAAAATGTGAACCGCAAAATAAATATGAAACGAGAAATGGAATACATTTATCCAAAACATAGGCTATCAATGACTGAAAAGGGTGCACTTTACAGCTGTATCAAATTATATAATAAAATATCGGATAGAGTGAAAAAAATTAATAACCTCAAACAATTCAAGAAACAAATTTTTGACTTACTCATCAAGATAGAACCTTACCATATAGAAGAATATTTAAATTACAACTGTTAAAATATCTTCTCAGCTCATTTAAATTTTTTGAATTTTAAAATTTATGCATTTATGTATTTCAATAGATTAGCTGAGTTTTATAATATGTGTGTCTAAATATTAACAAACGCTCTTTTTGACCATTGTTTCACTTAATGTTAATTTACCTGTTTTTCTGTGTATTTTAATGTTCCCTGAAATAAAATTCCTTTATTTTTATTATTATTGAGTCCGTTGTGGAGAATGAGAAGTGACCGAATCTATTCAAACTACTCATTCCCCACCCTAAGGCATATACAAGCAAATAGTGGTCCTCCTCGACCATCAAAGTAGGACGATTTTCGTTATAGAGTAATATGGCAGAAATCTTAGCTGGACGAATGCACAAGGCCGTAATTGCTGGTTCACTTCGCCTACTCATGGCACATGATTCTCGGACCCAGTAATCACTAATCCCACGAACGTGGGGAATGTTTACTTGGGTTAATGACACATCAGTGCGCCCTTCGGATGTATCGGGGCTCCGGAGATAGGGCAAAAAAAATGATGAAGTAATAATACAATATAAGAAGGAATTGATATACTGAGCAGGTAGCGCACTCCAAATAATAATAATACTCTCTCATGAACACTCTATGACCTGAACTGGTATAAGCGACGGTCAGTAATATATTACATAACGCCCCGAGACAACTTACTGATATTTCCACATGGATGAACATATAACATTATCTTATCTTCAACATTATAAATCTCCCTACTGTCTGGGAATCAACCTGACTCTATATTTCTTGTATTTATCTAGCTGATGCCGCAGCACATAGCCCCGCCACAATTATTGACGCTCCCCAGCAACGCCACGAGCATTCGAACGGACATAAGCGACTCTTTCCATTGCGAAGGGAGAGATTACGGATACTACGCCGACGTTGAGAACGACTGCCAGCTCTTCCATGTCTGCTTACCGGTCACCTACGCTGACGGACGTAACCAGACCTTCAGGTGGAGCTTCATATGCCCCGAGGAGACCATTTTCAATCAGGTAAGTGAGTGAATTCCCCATAGAAATCATATTGGATGACCGAAAATTGCGTATATTCTAATGCGTTCGAAAAAAGATGGATCGTTGAAAGAGCCCAGCTCTGAGAGAGGTTCAGGGTTTGGGTTTACGTTAACGGCAATATCATAAATACAATTTTGATCGAATTTGGCATCATGAAGATAATGAATTTCATATCAGTCACACAAACTGTCACAACGAGTGTCAGGGTTTGCGGAATTTTTGTTTGCACTTCTTCCTGAGTATCTAGTTGGAAATGACGACAAGAATGAATTCGACTGCATACCCTGCATACATACCCTGGCTCTTTTCCTCAAGCCATCCTTATTGTCTCACTGAAATATGAAACTAGCGGGTCTATAATAAGAAAGTTGGGATATATTGCCGGGGTGAAACCGGCCGTGGACGTCCGGAAAAATTATTTTAACCATGTGGCTTTCTTCCTGAACCCATTCTTATTGTCTCACTAAAATATGAAACTGGCAGGATCCATAATATAATTTTGACATAATGTAATTGTTTTTTTGAATAAAGAAGTTGATTCAATTAAATAAGAAGGTAAACAGTTTTGGGGTACAAGAAGTAATATCTGCTAATAGTAGACACTCAATTCCATATCAGTCACACAAACAGTCGCAAAACAATCGGATTGTTAGAACGAGTGTCAGGGTTAGCGGTTTTTTTTTTGCACTTCTTCCCTGAATATCTGGTTCCTCATTACATTATTCGTCCGATGTCTCATAACGGGGCCCTCCTGTTCTTTTATTCTTTTTTTTTCTACACTCCTACATCCATTGTAGTATTTTATATTTCAATTCTGTTTTTTAATGGAATAGGTTTTGAAAGACTTTCTGGATTCGTAAAATGGAAGTGCTTCCCCTACTACTCTCTGAGCTTGTTATGTTCAAAACGGAAATAGGAACTCTAGGTAAAGGTATATAATTTAGGTCCAACTCTGATTCAAACCAAATAGTCACAGACGTTTTGAAACATCACAAAAACACTAAAGCAATCGAAATTTTTGCGCGGAATGATTCTGGGTGAGGGAATTTCTAGTGAATCTGATAATTTTGTATTTTTAACGATTTTTAAGGGACTTTTTCGAGTATTTTTTTTTCGCTGATCGACCTTAAATTCAGAGTAAGTATACTAATTTCATCATTCTGAATCGAGTTGAAAAGTTCATCTGGAGTTGAGAGAGTTTCATTTCCTTCAAAAAGTTCTTAACGTAATTTTTCGATACATTTTTCAAATATTCAACCTTTTTTAAAGTTTCACACCAAATTTGAAATTGATTCCAAGTCAATTGAAGATTTCGTAGGCTTTTTACGGAACCTCTGCATTTTTCCAGTTCAAAAAATATATCCGCTTTTTCGATATTTCGTTTTTTATGGAGAATCTTGCATCTGGACATAAACAAATCATATATATTTTCAGATTCAGCATGAAATTTTGCGTATGTTGTGTGAATTCCAAGTGGATCTGATGATTTTGTATTTTTCATGATTTTTAGGGGTCTACCCCTTAGGACTTTTTGTGAGTAATTAATTGTGTTCTTCTATCAGCTTCAAATTCATAGAGTATACTAATTTTATCATATTGAATCGATTGCCGTTCGCAGAATTGCTCTATCTTCAACCGTTCTCGAGTTGAAAAGTTCATCTGGAGTTGAGAGAGTTAATTTTCTTCCAAAACTTTTTTTATAATATTTTTATGAATTTTTCAAACATTCAACCTTTTCAGAATAATCATACCAAATTTGAAGTCGATTCCACGTCAAATGAAGATATCCTATGCTTTTCACAATTTCGAGTTGAAAATATCCGTTTTTTTTTGTCAGTTCTTTTTTATGGCAAACCTTGTATCTGGGCATATACAAATCATATATTTTCGGAATCAGCAGAATGATGGTTCATTTTTGTTACCATTATGAACCTAGCTGAAATTCTTAGTGGCGTACTCTGTCAACTACTGCCTTGCAAAAAGATGAAACAAAAACTTTCAATTTACACAAAAATATATACTGTTATAAAGCCGACAATTGTTATGACACAGAATTTCATCCTCAGAGCAAGTTAGAAACTATTTTATAACTCGTGACTTTGTGGCCCGTGACCTTAATTTCAAGTATTTCCATAAGAAACTATGAGAAATATTCAAATGGAGTTAAATCAGGAGATTGTGCTGGTCTCTCGATCGCCAATCTTCTATTGTTTCAGTTCAGACTATTTCAGATTTTGATTTCAAAATGAAAATTGTCATTTCTTCCTGGATGAATTTGTATCCGGTATTAATAATATTAATATTTCACCAGAATGGGTTTATAAGAACCCGGGACATAAAAAACTACTCTATGAAGCGTGTGGTCTTCATTTATTTATCATATTACTGGAGCAAACTGTCTCATAGTTGTGTGAAACAACAAAAAACACCTTATTTTATTCATTTGAAGATATCTACAAATGCATGAAATGGATAAATAAAAAATTATACAAAATTAAAATTTTTCTCTTTTGACAGGAAATGTTCACCTGCACCAGATCAGATGAAGCTATTGACTGCGAAGAATCCCCGAGATTCTACGATTTGAACAGGAATTTCGGCAGCGAGGAAATCGTAGGGGAAGTGGTGGACGCCGCCCCCGCCTCCGCCTCAGTCTCCACAGAATCACCCCACTATTTGGAAGAGGCAACCCCCTTACCCGAAGTACCGCAGTTCATAGGGCGCAACCTATCGAGGAGGGGAGGAAAACAACTGAACGTCAATAAAAATTAACGAGGCGGAAATCATCATTCACGGATTCCGAAAGTGTTTTTTCCTGGAGTCAAACAATATTGCACTAATAGCACTGTTGATGTGACGATGACACTTGACTCGTTTTTCTCAACTCTCTCATCTGTTATCATAAATTTTCAAGTGGTATCGGAACTCTCAACTGAAATATGTACTGTTTACTCCAGGATTCTAGCCATATTATCATTAGGCAGCTATTTACCCCAATGGCTATTCAATTGTTGAACGATTTCACACAAAACGCATATTGAATCCGACTATAAAACTTTGCCAGCAATTTATTCAAAGTTATGGAAAATGTTTGGAAACCAACCATTCTGACACGTTTAGAGATATGACGAAATATCATCAGGAAAACTTGGCGGAGGAGAATGTTCCATAGAAAAAAGAGTAAACTTGTATCTCTGATGAATTGATCTCGAAAAATTCCCCTTTGAAAGAAACCCTATTACAATTCGAATGTTTTCTACCGTAAGTATCTAAGATCTATGCAAGAAGACTTTTTGCCTTGATTGGTAACCAAAAATATCACCTGTGAAACTAGTTAGTACTTACTCTGCTATTTATATTTTGTTTATTAGACGATATGAAAGATCTGCAATGTGTGATTTGAAGAATAACAATATTTGTGTAATGAATTTACTCATGGATCTTCTCTAATTAAAATTATCTGAGGATCTCGCAAAAATAAACCAAAGATTAATTGCTGTTGTGAGGGTATCAAGATCTAATTTAAATATGGTTTTCTATTAATAAGTTCTTCAATAAAGTAAATAAATCATAAGTACCGACTTTCATTTTCAATAGGTAGATAGAAAGGCGGCTATTGAAGTTGATCGAAGGTGATATTAAATATTTATCTCAAATACTCATTATTTCGAAGCTGTAGCTAATATGTTATATACATTTTTGGGCAACTGCCTTTGTTAGCTCAGGCCAAAAATCATCTCTGGACTCCTCTACTTGGGTATAATTGGCAATGCAAACATATATTTAACAGAACACAAGCAAAAACTGATCTATAGCTGTCGCCATCAAGCAAACAGCATAATTTCATCGATGATACAAAAAATCTAGACCTTCAGACCACATCAGAAAATATAAGGTATCTAAACTAGTCTTGCTCGTTGTGATCTTTTGCCAATGCCGTAGGAAGGAATTTCCTTTCCAGCTCATTTTCTTCATTCACCAAAGACGATGGAACACTATCAATGAATTTTCAGGAAAAAGACATGTAAACTACCAATCCTACCCCGGAATAATCTGAAAAACAACATCAGAATATCACACCAATTTCATATGCCTGAGATAACCTTGCGCCTACAAACCATCTGACTCATTTTGCTGGGTATAAACCAACAAAGCTAGTAGATCTGACGGAATTCTGCAGAAGATTCTCAAGAAATGTGTTCCCGACATGACACCAGATCTTTGCAAGTTATTCAACCTCTCCTATGATTTGAGGGTATTTTCGTCCAACTGGAAAATTGCTAGAGTCCAACCAATCCCCAAAAAAGAGGAAAAATCCTACCTAGCTATCTATTATATCGAAGGTCATGGAAAAATTCATCAAGTTCGAGCTCAAGAAATATATTTGAACGCTTAGGAATAGTGAATGAACAACATATGGTTTCCGTCATCAGAGATCGACTGATGGTGACCTGCTAGCTCTAATCGACTGAAGAAGTGACAGGCTCTAATCCCACCACCAAGGGAGACTATCAGTGTGCTCCACCTACCTGAGCTCCTAAAGCCATAACAACTGGCTTACGTGAATGGAGGTTCGAGATGTCCTAACAGAAGAAGCTGATACCTAGCAAATTAACACCACCATAGCCACATAACCGCTCGATCGCGGTTCCAATCGCATGGAAGGAATCCTTTGTTGCCGGTTGGAAGGCATGAGCGATAATGGAAGCTGAGATCAGGTCTGCAAGACAACAAGCGTCTCTTATCCAATGTGCGATGGGATATATGGCGGTCAACACGACTTTCAAGCCAACAGTACGCCTCAAAATTTGAATGAGCCCATAACACACTGATTCAAGGAGTGCTGTTCACCAATAAACAGCACTGCCTTGATGTGGCTGCAAAAAATCATTGGTGAGGCGAATAAGAAGCATCGCGGAGAACCTAAAGTTCTGCGAAAACTTTTCTCACTTGTTCTATAAGTCTCCACATGATAAAAAAAACTCGCCGACCGCTGTTCAGATGGAATCCTGATGGAAGGGTATTATTTATAAACATCCGCAACAACTGAATTTAGACCCTTCAGCTCTACGTCAGTTTGAAACTTTCTGTGGGGGACTTCGACAGCCAGAGCTCAATAAACTTCGCAAAATTGAGGTCATCAAAAACTATGCTGCTCCACCTCCATTTGATCAAAGTTTTGATTTCATGACTGAATGGGGAGCATTTTTTAGATGCGAATAGTCACAACAGAGGACCACGTGTACAAACATATATAAGAACAAAGAGGGTCAAAGAAGGGTTTCGTTGGCTACGAGGAGAATCTGCTCATCGATAGATGTATGACTCACACTACAAGCGTAACCTTTCAATGGCCTGAATCGATTATGGCAAAGCTAGAGTCCGAACAAGACAGGTTATCTTTGAAAGGGAGGTGTTTAAGGAAGATTATCTCAGCCTCCTTCTCAGTTGCATCTTACTACTGCCATTGTCTAGTGCGCTCAAGAAAACTCATGGACTTTATGCTTCAAGTGAAAAATACCTACATCAGTCTATAATGGTAGAAGTGTATATGCATGCTATGGCAGGTATGGAGTTTGAGATCGACAAATGTGTAACTGTTCATCTCAAAAGATGTGGAAGTAATTTGTACCAAAAATAACACAGTTGCAGCCTCAAATATGCTTGCCGTTCCGATCTTGCTCTACTTCTTTTGAGTGATCAAGTAAATACAGGAGGAGCTGCAACAGCTCGACGTGAAGACGAGCAACATCGTGCACCTGTACAGGAGTTTTCGCAAGCTTTATCCAAACCACACTGTTGAAAATGGTGGTGCTGATCACAGGGGTACTTGGTGAAATGATGGTTACGCTGCTCTCCAATCTGAAAACATGACACGGCAGAAATCCTAGTCGGACGAGTGCTCTATCCTTAGTTTACACTTACCCCACCAGCGTGGGGAGTGACTATCGGGGTAAATGACACCAGCGCGCCCTCCAAATGTATGGGGGTTTCAGAGACAGGGCCGAGTGGTAGATTCTTCACGAAGGGAAAAGAAACATGACAGGATTTTCCTTCTTGTGATTCCATAATAACTGATATGAGAGAAGTGCTATCAAATCCTTGTTTGCATGCTCCTTTTAGAATGACCAATGTAGGTAAATCTTTTCGCAATCTCACACGAAGTTTCTTATACAACCTTCAAGTTAATGGATCTCGAGAATGCCTTCGGAATCCTGAGTAAGTAAGGGATCTTAGCGAATGACAAGAAATGTGGAAAAGGTTTTCTATATTTAAAAAATATCTATATTCCGTATTTTCTATTGGAAATTGATGTAAGTATAGTATAGGTATAACACTAAATAAGAAGTAAGTACGTTTTACTATTCGAGGACGATTTTTCGGCTAAACGAAGCGAAAGCTGACAAAAACAATTCGAGACTGGGCAAAGTACTACTCATCTCTCACGTGGTGACTAACGTTTTATCTGCTCCCATAGCTACGGTTTATGAAATGATAAATCACATTCAATTCAACATTTTTTCATCGATTTATTTTGATAGTGACACATATTTCGAGATTGTTATTACGTCATGTTACGACGACTGCTTTGAATTTGTCTGTAGTAAAATGCTGGTTTGGGACTTGTTTATAAACGACGTAAACTTGAACGTTGATGATTCGATAAATCTGAACTACAAGAATTATTCACTTTTTTCCTGTTGTCAATATCAGTTCGCACTAATCTGGTAAAAAATTCCCTTTACTCGCCTGAAAATAATGAGACTATAGTAGGGCTCGATGGTAGAAAACGCAAAGAGAGGAAAAGACACTTTAATCCAGTGTGAAACATGATTTTTCTAACGCCAATTAATAACAAAGAATTTAGTAAATGTAAAGAAATAATTCTGACTACGGTTGAAAATACCATTCTCTCCACAAAATGGAAAAATGAGGCAAATATCTGACAGAAAACAACTACTTTCCCATACAATGGGGGTTATCAAATATTTCAGAAATTGCAACAACAATAAAAGCAACTCCTTCATCGACCATTCATCCCTCCACCAGCAATATTACAAACTATTCATTTAATTGTTTTAATAAGTCCTACAATTATTAATTTCTGTTAATGTAGGTACTTGCTGAAAAATAAAATATAAACGAAAAAAATACCTGTAATTATTAGGAAAGGAAAGTAATTTTCTTCCCTAGGAAGGAAAAGTGCCACTTTCAATCCTAAAACTAGGGAGAAAATAGTTATTTGTTTTACTAGGCATAAAAGCACAAGATTTAATGCCGCGGCTGGTGTTTCATAGCCGAGCGTAACGAGGCTATGAAACCAGCCAAGGCATTAAATCTGCTTTTCTGCCGTGTGAAACATATAATTTTTTCTTCAAATTTGTTCCAATTCCACGCAAAATCGACTTTTTCATATTTAAATTGCGTTTCATTATCAATATCCGAATAACTAAATTATTTCATAAAAGGTAACTGGGCCCTGCGTTACTATGTTTACCGCTGCCTAGCAACGAACTTTTTCTGTCTAGGCAGTAAAAGTACAACTTCTAAGCCTGCCAAGTGTCATTAAAAGGCCGCTTTTAATGTCATTTGGAGAAAAAGTATATTTTCATAGAAGTTTCATAGAATACACTTTTACATGGTAAAAAAAATGTGAAAGGACCCCGCAAAATCCTTATGGAATTTGGGTCTCGGTGGATTTTTTTGAATTTTTGATATGATGTAGTCCATGTAATTCTCAACCAATGTTACCATTGCGCCAACCCTAAAAAATGAACAGTTTTGCCGCTAGGGGTCGTTAAAATCACTCCTTTCTCAGAATAGACTATTTATTTCCGAAACTGGAAACGACATTTTCACCCGTTTCATTATAAATAATGTTGCATATGATTATGCTGTTTTATAATAAAAATCTTCACCCCCCTCCCTCTTACCCCCACCACATATTATGAAACAAAAAAAATTATATCTGGATTACTTTGAAATGCATCGTCAGATGTTTGAACATACTTGAATTAGGGAAATGGCAATTTTTCATGATTATCCCCCCTCCCCCCGAGAGGTACAAAACAAAAAAAAATCGGTGGATTTTCCTGAATTTTCAATATGATTCAATTCATGTTACTGTGAATAGAAATTAATCAGGTGATAAACCCAAAAAATGGATGGTTTTCGTGTTAGGGGGCGTTAAAATCACCGCTTGCTCAGAATTGACTATTTATTTTCAAGACCGAGAACAACATTTCCACCAGTTTCATTGTAGCTAATGTTGCATAAGATTGTGCACTTTTATAAAAATATTATTCACCCAAAAAATTATTCACCTCCGCCCCGCCTCTTCTCCCCACCTCCTATTATGAAACGCAAAAAAATTATATCTGGATTATTCTGAAATGTATCGTCGGATGTTTGAATAAGTTTGAATTGGGAAAATAGCACTTTTTCATGATAATCCCCCCTCCCCCGAAGGGTACAAAAAAAAAATTGGGAATTTAAAATATGATGCAGTTCATGTTATTGTGAATTGAGATTAACTAGGTGCTAAACCCCAAAAATTGATAGTTTTGATGCTTGGGGGCTTCAAAGTCATACCTTGCTCAGAATAGACTATTTATTATTATAGGAGGGAAAGATATTTGAACGTGTTCAATTTTAGATTACGATGAGTCATATTGTATTATTTCATAAGAAGAATTCTTAAACCTCCCTCAACCCCTATTTTAAAACACTAAAAATAATTCCTGACTATACTTTTGAAGGCGTAGTCAAAGTTAATGTTTTATTCAGCTCAATAAGGGAAATTATACTTGTTCATTTATACCTCCCCCACTTAAAAAAATGAGGGTGAATGACGCGAATTTTTTTTTCGTATGAGGAAGGATATATTTCATAGAGAGGTAATGAGTCTCAAAACCTCAAAACTCAAGACCTACTGTGAGACTCCACTGATTCTCAGATGTCAGGGCTACTCACTGAATCCTCCACCTCTATGCAGGCCCGTCAGGCTATTGCCCCCAGTGACACTCAGGCCTTGCCGCCCATCGTATCATGCCTATATAAAGTACTGTCATAGTCTTGTGAGACTTTGTATAAGTTCAAACATCAACGATTTGAATTTTGGGTAGTGCTTGATTTGGATCAATTTGTGCAGGCCTGTTGGCGGCATCCATTACTACATCCAAGAGCGTCGTCCATGGGTATCTGATATTCTGTTCATGGCGTGCAAAGCTCAAGAACTATAACACACTTGCCACATGTGCACAAGAGCCCAAAGTTCTTGCCCCCGTTTTGCAGGTGCAGTAATATCCTAAAATTGCATGTTGCGGTTAAAAGCAATCCAAAGCTGATGTTTGAAGAGCCTGGTATATCTTGAGTAAATGCGCATTCTAATAAACCCATTCTCATTCAAATGTTCATCTACTTGAATAGTTTTACCCGCATCTCTCTGAAACTTGTCCTGAATATAGATAATAGACACCTAAAATCATAGGTGTGAATTAAAAAAGATACCAGAAGTTAAAAATCCAGTTTAGGACTATTATAACAACACCAAAATCTCACCTAGAGATAACCGTTTAAAATATTCCAAAGTAAGGCGAGGAAATTGCGGCAATAAATAGTCTATTCTGAGCAAGGTATGACTTATAGCATCAAAACTACCGATGTTTGTTTTTTTTCACCTAGTTAATTCCTAATTCACAGTAAGTAACATAAACTGCATCCTAAAAATTCAGAAAAATCCAGCGAAATTGTTTTGACATCGCGAGAGGGGAGAAAATCATGAAGAAGTGCGATTTCCCTGATTCAAGCTTATTCAAACATCCGACGGTGCATTTCAGAATAATCCAGATATATTTTTTGCGTTTCGTAATAGGAGGTGGAGGGAAAAGGGGGGAAGAATAACTTTTTTTATAAGTTAGAGTGCAATCTTATGCAACTTTAGCTACAATGAAACTGGTGGAAAGGTCTTGAAAATAAATAGTCAATTCTGAGCAAGGGGTGATTTTAACGCCCCCTAGCACCAAAACTATCCATTTTTTGGGTTTATCACCTGATTAATTTCTATTCACAATAACATGAACTGCATCATATTGAAAATTCAGAAAAATACACCGAAATTTTTTTGTTTTGTACCCCTCGGGTGGAGGGGGGATAATCATGAAAAAGTGCTATTTCCCTAATTCATGCATGTTCAAACGACGACGATATAATTTTTTGTGTTTCATAATATGTGGTGGGAGGAAGAGGGAGGGGGGTGAAGATTTTTTTTGTAAAAGAGCATAATCATATGCAACATTATCTACAATGAAACGGGTGAAAATGTCGTTCCCGGTTTCGGAAATAAATTGTCTATTCTGAGAAAGGGGTGATTTTAACGACCCCTAGCGGCAAAACTGTAAATTTTTTGGGGTTGGCGCAATGGTAACATTGGTTGAGAATTACATGGACTACATCATATAACAAAAATTCAAAAAAAATCCACCGAGACCCAAATTCCATAAGGATTTTGCGGGGTCCTTTGTTTTAACGATTCGGAGAAAATCCCTTAAAAGCAAAGCTTGTGCAAGAAAGGGAGATCCGTGACCTACAGCTTACTTAAAAGTGGATTCCGAACCACTTTAGCTCAGTGGCACGAGCTGGGATTCGAACCCGAGCCACCTGGGTGGCAAGCAAATGCTTTAACACCACGTCCACATCGCTCAGTAGGAGCAGATAAAAAACATTACTCACAACCTAACAACCCCTATAATTCTCTACCTAATGAATTCACGAACATCATCATGATGAAACACGAAAAAATATTGAGATTATTTTCTAGAATAATACTATAACTCAGTCAAATACCTATTTAGAATAACCCGTTTTCATTCCTCCGTCTTGTGTGATGACTTCAGGTTTGTCCTCGCGAGTTTTCCACTTATAAATAATCGTCCAGATCAATATTATTGTTCATTTCTTTGTTCGATTGTTCTGATACATCAGGATCAGTTTCTCAATCAGATCATTGACTTGTTACAATTGTTATGTACCTATCGTAGTTAAATAAAGTCTGTGTTTTGTTCTGCTCTACAAAAAATGTCTACCCGTATCATCTATTTGTTATGGAAATGTTCAGATAAAACTAATTATATGAACAAAAACAAGTATGTCGTTAAAATAACTAGACTTTCAATAAGATAATTTTCTGCATGGTATCCTCAAAACCGTGGCCCAATTATCATTATCATAGCAGCCGGCAGCCGGGATTAAATATAGATTTCAGCTTCCTCAAAACGTTTTCAATTTTGTCAAGTGGGATATGTTCCCATTCCAGAAATCGACACAAGCATGATCCTTAATTTCATTAACGCCCTGTAGAAGAATAGCTGGAACCGTGCGTTTGCAGAAGCAAAACAAATACTTAGATTAAGATTAAATTCCAATATTCCTGAAGGATCGAAATATTCGTCACACCCTGTATCCTCTGATTGAAAATCGATTTGAGCCAACAAATCACTTGAATTTGCCTGCTGTTTTTGCACAAGTTCTATGTTTCTGCTTCTGCTATGCCGGTTTTCACACAATTCTATGAACAGCTGATTGATTACGACTGCTTTTGCCATGATGCCACGTCTTATTATTCAAAATTCCCTACAGGGGAAGAAATTAGTACTTTTTATCATCGATATACCTCTTTGTTCCATACATGAATAAACTTTCTCTTTTTCGTTGTAATAGCGAAGAAAAACGCTTCAAGTTTGCACATTCGAAATACAGGGTCTGTTAGAACTTCGAAAGAGCATATTTATAGCCATACGGATGGTGTTGCAAACACTACATTTTTTTCAAATAATTTAAAAAGGTAGTTCAACCTTTGGTTTTACGAGAGGTACTCAAACGGAATTTTGAGATAAAAACCTATTATCGGCTACCATTAGGTCAAATAGCAGGAAGATGAAACATGAACTACATGAAAAAAATACAGGGCTTTAGAAAGTAGTAAATATCTCACATTGTTTATCGGAACAAGTGGATGATGGCGCCCGAAATGTAATTTTTCGACAATATTTCCCTTCCCGAATCTCCTGGGAAAACAATATCCATTACAAAAATGATACAGGAGTACATTTTTTGTAATAAATAAAAGTAGGTTTCTATTTATACAACAATAATTAAATAATGATAATGATAGCGAAATCTTTTGACCTCGAAATTGTGAACGTGTGAGTATTAAATTCAAGAAATAAAATCTGTGGCGCGAATGTTGAATTATTGACTGTTTGAAAAACGTATTGTAAATTAGTCGTGAATATTATGAACTTAGTATTTCTCCACTTTAATGCCCTGTATTGTTTTGTCTTCAAAAAATATTTAAACAAAATCACCAGGGTTTTTAGGAATCTTGAAGGCTACGCTTGTAGGTGTTGATTCCATGTTAAGTAACTAAAAATTGTCATAATTACACTTCAGTACATTTCCTCTAAGGCAAAAATTATTTCCATGCCGTTGAGTACTCTGGTGACCTCAGTCTCTCCAGTACTTTCGTCTGATCACTTCCATATTGATGTGGTCGGTAGCGAGGCGATTAGATGCCGGCCTTTGAAACTTCCGCTTGCATTTGGCCAGGTTCTAATCATGGAAAATGAGAAAAATTTCTATGCACTCCAATATCTTTGGAGTGGATAGGCAATGGAATTCATCTAGATGCCAATCTCGACGTCTAGTACTTGCTTCGATGCGCACCGACCACCCGGGGTGGTGCTATTATAGGTTTTCCGGGTTTTTCTACAGCTGAAAAGTGAATACGCCACCAAAAAATCAGTGAGTGTCCTCGGAGCGCCACGGCAAATAATAATAATAGCCGTACTCTACCCGCACAGGCTATGCTATATTTTGTAACTACAGAAGACTCTCACTCTCCGCAGCTTTGACGTGGGCTTTTTGCTGAACCGGTTCCAACTCGGTGACAGTTTGGGTTCGTCCGTTCAGTGTCGAATACGAGACCGTTGAAGAAAAATGCTCCAATCCCTGATTTTTCATGAAAGCATACCAAGCAGAGAAGGGGATGTGAACTTCTGATGACTTTAGAGGCTCTATCCAGTACCATTCTATTATGCAGACACTCCAAGCTCTTAGTCCATTTCATTACTCCGTAGGAGTAAAGCAGAATCGGAACGGCACGCATATTAGTAGCAGCAACTTTGTTCTTCCCCGACCGTTCAGATGATCAGATCTGTCGGAGCTTAAGTTGATACTTGTCGTTGTTTTTAACAGTAATCACCTCATGGGAGTGGCTTTGTTCCACTCCTAGGTCTCTCCGGCATCGTATTCCTCGCATCGTCGTCTTTTGAGATGAACCGTGGCACATTTGTCTATCCCAAACTCCATTCCGACAGCATGCGTTTACTCTTGCACCACCCTTAAGGACTGATGAAGATCCTTTTCTCCGAAGGCATATATATGGATTTTTCCTGTAGAAAGCTTCGAACAACGCTAGGGCTGGAGTATCTACGTTGAGTGGTTGCGAAAAATCGTAGATGTTCTTCCAGAAGGCTTCCACCCGATCAGCCGCTGGCGTGTAATCTACAACATGTGAAGGCTCTTGGAATAGGCGAGAAGGTGGTGAGCTCGTCTTAATTCTGTGTCAATTTGCCACACTGCGGGCGTAAAGGGTCTATCGGCCGCCAAGTAGTCCGCCACACACTGGATTCAAGACGCGTCTTGTCTCGCCGACTTGATCTTAGTTTCCACCTTGTGAATGCGTCGCTCATGCATCCCAATCAAAGGGGTGGTATCCCTCCTTTCCGCATAGGAAAGGGTCTGAGCGGCGTCATACACGGCAGAGTTAATCTGCCAGATGTCAATCGCATCCACCCGTGTCAGTTGTTGTGACTTCAGGGGCTTGGTGTTATGAAGCACCCTGCGGGTTCTGATGCCCTCCGTTGGTCTTCTCTACAGACAGACCGACACGTGGCATATCTGCCACTTCTGCCACTTCGTTGACCGGTTAAGGAGGGCTCTGAGATAGCCTCGAACCTAAAGATAAGATACATAATTCCTTAGATTTTGGGCGGAAAAGGCAGCATGCTCTGAGTGTATCTCACACCACAAGCCTGTATCTTCTTTGGGCTGGCAATGCAGAAGACTGTCTCTTAGTTCATCCGTCCACTTAAAACGTCCGTTTTCATTGCGGTCGTTATAATGTGCCAATCCATCGTTTTGGGCCGCGCCACCTTGCCTATGACCCCTATTCCGAGGGGGTCGGTTGTGAGGCCTCTTTCTCATACGTCCTGAACCGAGTAATAGGGTATATCGGGGGGTTAGGCTAGTATACCCACGGTCGACATCAAAGGAAATGAGCATTTCCTCTAGGGTGCGCCTTGGCTGCCGATCCGGTTTTGCACCGGTTGCTCAACTCACCAAGGACTTGGTGGTTGAACTCCCTGCTTAGTTTTTTTTCCGTAAGCAATGAACCAGTCAGGCCCTGTCTCCGGAGCTCCGACACAGGCGGGGGGCGCGCTGGTGTTTCATTAACCCCAGTAAACACTCCCCACGTCCGTGGCTTGAGTGATTACTGGGTCCGAGAGTCATGTGCCCTGAGAAAGCGGAGTGAACCAAGAATTATGGCCTTCTGCATTCTTCCGGCTAAGTTTTCCGTCATTTCACCAAGGACCTCTTATTATCTTGACAGAATGGTTTGGGTAAAGCCTGTGGAGTTCAAAGAGTAGATCTCGATGTTTAGTCCGTTTTTCCTTCTCTTTTCGGACGATATTCGTTTCGCCAGGAGCTGAAAACTCAATTACGAAAGTCGTCCTATTCTGATGGTAGAGGAGGACTACATCAGGCTTATTGGCTTGTATTTGCCAGAGGGTGGCGAATGAGTATTTACAATAGATTCGGCACTTCTCATTATCCACAACGGAATCACTATATTGTTGTTGTTAAAATTGTTATTTCCGTCAAACCAGCTGCACACCCTTAAGAGTACAACCCTCAAAAGTCCTCGAAAGACTTGTCCGAGCTAGGGAAGACGCAGCCCTTACCTTTTAACGTGTGATGCCATGCACGAGACCGATGAACATGTTGGGAATCGAACCCATGACCCTTAGGTTAAGAGACAAGCGCTCTACCAACATGACCATCACGGCCTATTATCGGGATATGAATAAATTTATCTTTTAATGACGATGATTACTCTATTTTGAGATAGTTGACCGTCCACTTGACATTTCAAAGTGAGGTTGAGAAAAATGTCAGGTGTCATATTTTACCGAGCCCGGCTTCGGCAAAACTACGATAATCTGGCGAAGCGCCAAGATGTGGCAGCACCGCCCTTTTCTCGTTTCTTGCCGACCGAAACCGATCGTTATTTACCAGTCGTGTGTCGTGTTCCGTTTAAGGGCAGCTGTGTGTCGTTCAGACCGTACGGTCGTACTTACCTTGTGAATCTAATCAAAGTGTACTTAATTACTGTGATACAGCCGCAGCAATGGATACAGGGGCAGGCGCCACTAAGAACCCAAACCCGTACGAGAATGCGAATCCGCTGTCCGCAATTACTTTTTCGTGAGTATTTTCAGGCCTCGGCCTTTTAAATTTAGACGGACACTCAACCGCATGTGTTCGCTTCGATCTGGAGCTGGGTTTTTCTTGTGACTTGTCAGAGAAAATTGCCATAATTAAGGTAACAGTTACTTTGACAAAGACAGATACCGTTACGTCACTGGGCCATTCGGCAATACATTTCTGAAGGCAAGGGTTACGGGGTATTGTGCAACACCGAAGGGGGACGGAAGATTATCTGGTAGTTCATGATCGAATTCGAATATTGGTCGCCTAATTATATGCAGCTAGATAGGAGAGACCCATTTTTATAATGAGGGTCGATCACGGCAGTTTGGTCTATCGGGTAAACTAATTTTTATGTCGGATCTTCTGTCGTTTCTGGTCAACAATCTGAACAAATAATTAGTACCTATACCTTTGTCTGCGACCCCCTTATGTGGAAACCAACCCTTATGGGATATAAGCCTCACTAATCCGGACAATACAAAGAGAGGACAAGTGAAAGTATTACTGTTGTCTATTATTCTAAGTAGTTAGTTTTGGTACACCACGTACATTTTCAAAAATACAGATTTCAGTTTGGATACTGGTTAAAACTTTCGTTACTTACAACGCCTACGATTTGGAAACTACTTATTTCTGCCATCGATAGGACACAGGAGATTCCTTGACGTATTATATGAGTTCGTTATGAATTATAAAATAATTACAATTAGGCATAAAAAAATTCCGAGTGTCCGCGGAAGGTAATAACGATACAGATTTTTATCAATAGAAACTCATAATTTTTCCATCAAGCATGCTGTGCATTTGACGTTTGATCGAATTGTTTTATTTGTCAAAATCAGTAGGTATTAAATTTTCGTAGAATATAGCTATATTTTTTTCGTTATTAAAGATAATGAAATGGAATTTGGAAGATACGCAGTTTCATTGCAACTTCCGGTTCTACCGGGAGTGACAAACTTTCGATTTTTGAACGGGACACCTGGTATAGGTACTTTTCTTCTCCCCATAAGACATTCTGTCAGTTTTTGTGACAATTTTTTTTTTATCTAGAAAGGTTTGGATACGTTCAATTCACCAATTTGTCTTAAAATTATTTTGAGAAGAACATAACTATATTGTTTTCGGCCAAAATTTACATGCGATGAAAAATTTTATTTTTACATTGATATCACAATTTTTTTTTAATCGGGTCTGGCAAAAAGAGCATTTTATTACTATTAATTTGATGCCGCACACTGTTAGGTTTAAATCGAACATGTTCGATAAGTGTGTATCGGACAGGAATCAAATAAATGAAAAGAAATGTTCGACAGTAGTCTGAATTATTTCCTTCAAATCATTACTTTCTACATTCACTGAAATGAAAAATTATTTTAGAATAAAATAACATTTGAATGCTTCGAGTAACTGGTGACCAACTGCTAAAGCAAAAAGTAATAATGACGATCATCATGGTACTAGCCGAGCCCGATAACACGACTCAGTCCACCAATTAATCTCGCTCGCGTGCAAACGTTCATTTTCAAACCTTATTTTTCAATATCTTCGCCATATTTTGAAAACCATATTAGTTCTCATCATTGACTTCCAAATCTGTTACAAAATTGCAGTTACACTAAAAATATTCACGCAATTGGCAAATGAACCAATCAGGAGCTCTGGTCAAGTTCGGATTATCGTTACACAAAACTTCTTTTGACTCTGATGGTTCGTCAAGTTCGGTGTTTTCAGATTTGTGTATGTGACAGTTGAACGTGGAACATAATCAAGCTTTGCACGCATTTATAAATGAGCAGATTATCTACTAGTTAAAATTAAACATTTATTTCGTTCGATGTCAATGTTTCCTGTTATTAAACGTTATCAATTTCTCAGATCAACTTCTCAACTTTTTTGCTAATTTCCTTCAATTCTGCCGAATTTCAGATTTTTACCATTTGCTTTCTTTGTGAAATAGTCTAATAAAATTCCACTCGTGATTGAATTTATCTCATAAGTCTGAATTCAGTTTCGTTCAGAAATGAATCGACAGACGTATCGCAAAAATTCAGTCACTTGTGATATTACAACTGATAATTTAGATAAAAAAGCGAGGAATAAACCTAAACAACTGTTATAATCCCAACAATATAAGGGTGCTACTGAACTACCGCCACCACTGAACGCTGCGCCGCCACTGACTGAACGGCCGCTGTAAACGATGTTCAAACCTTTTCTGGTCGTGGACTAGACGTAGACCTTCCTTAGAAATAATAACCTATTCTTAGATACTTTCTACCACCGACTTTCGTGCAATAATAAAGGTTTTGTTCGAAACGAGCTCGTACCTACATTTTTTTGAAACCTTATTCCCGGTCGTATTCCTATATCGTTTCAACTTTTTCCTTTATTATAACAGGCCTAATTCCACAGAATTCTATGTTCTGACTGAGAGAAATGTTCACACAATTTCCTTGGAAAAAAAATTTATATATTCAAACAATTGTTAAAAGAATTTTTTTTTAGCTGCCTGGGGGATGGGGGATTGCAGAGGTTTCGTAAAGAACCTACCAAATCTCTATTTGACTTGGAATCGATTTCAAACTTGGTGAGCATATACAAAAAAGGTTGAATTTAAGGAATATCTAAGAGGAAAATGGAATTAAAACAAAATGGCGGGAAATTACAGCTTTCAACTCTGGATGAACTTTTCAACTCGACAACAGTTTAAGATTGAGCAATTCTTCGAACGCCAATCGATTCAAGATGACGAAATAAGTATATCCTGTGAATTTAAAATCGGCGAAAAAAATTTATTACTCGAAAAAAGTCCAAAAAGGTATTCTAAGTCATAAATAGTACAAAATCATCAGATTCACTTGAAATTAGCACCATGTACCAAAAATAAAAAACGAAATAACGACAATTTTTGCGACGTTATTCGTAATCAGCTCATCGAGGTAGTTTCGAGGCGAGTTGAATTTTCGCAAAATTTAAATTTTTGTAAATTGGATTTTGCGAGAAATTTTTGACGCTTCATCGCTTTTTTATGGCACGCCTTGTATCTGAGCATATCCAAATTATCTATTTTCGGAATCAGCACGAAATTTTGGGTATATAGTGCTAATTTCAAGTGAATCTGATGATTGTTGTTATTTCTGTCAACCAGCTGCACACCC